>OY292400.1:20395339-21109048 GCA_958496205.1 Idaea biselata | reverse complement strand
ATACTAACCCTTTTCTTTGCAAAGATTGTTTGCATTTACTACCTTTTCGTCTTTCGAAGCAATGCGCTGCTGACACCAACTTACTGTCTGAGATAAGTGTACCACCACAAAATGTAGCGTACATTGCTCGTCGACGCGATATCAAAAGTTTGAAAGCTACCTGAAGCATAAAATATTCATATACTATCGGGATCAAAAGTAGCCTATGTTACTCAGGGTGAATGTAGCTTTCTAATGCTGAAAGAATTTTTGAAATCGGCACAGTAGTTTTTGAATTTATTCGTTACAAACATACAGACACACACACACAAAAATACAAATCTTTCCTCTTTATAATAGATACAGATAAGGCGCAGTATCACCATAAAGGTCGTAGCACAGATATCAACTCGCAACTCGTTCTTTCTTTCTTTCTTAAACTTCCTTCTACGCACACTAATCGGAATCGTAACGTAATTGCCTCGCTTCGGGATCAATAGTATAGATAGGCCAGGCCTATCGATCGATACTATTGATTTGCCACAACTATCGATAACTTTACTTCTAGTCTATCCAGAGGTTGGCTGGAAGAGATCGCTTTGAGTGATAGGGCATTGTGCCACCTACTTAGTTGAAAAGTTGTTTTTTTTTTGTGTTGTGATGTATTTGGTGTGTACGTACAACAAAGAATTTATTCATTAATTCATTCATACCTGATACGGTACTTGCCCGAGTGTAGCTGGCTGTCCATTAACAACGCGAAAGTAAACATGATTTTGTGGTTCAGCAGTAATATTATTTTCTAAACATTCGTAATTCATTACAAGGAACATTAAAGTGTAATATACTTTGATAGTTTTTGCACTAAGCATAGCTTTTCATAGGTACTTAAAAAACATTAAATATTAAAAAATAAAATCATGGTTAAAAAAAACTCGGCAGCTCAAGCTTTTTTTTTCATAAACCGACTTACGATTTTGCACTATCAATGTCAAAAATCTATTTCCACTTTTTTTCTAAATTTTTGGGCTTTGCACGACTAGCATATTCTAGCAATCTCGTAGACAGTACTCCAAGATTGTGGAACCCCAACATTCCCTCATTAATAGAAAATGACGACTTATTGCGGGTACTATGAAATATACCAAACTACATTAAAAATGAATTGTAGGTATACTTACGATCTTTATGTGGACGCTGTGTCAGATGTTTATGTTATTTCTTAGCCACATAATATTTATGCTTCCAAGCAAAATCCACTGTACTGTCAGGCCTGTTCAGGCCACTTCCAGGAGTAAAAGTCCGGGTTCAGTTATACTATAAAGAAGAGCTGTTTCGTGCCCAAGTGACACTACCTGTTGTCTAGACAAGTATAGGTACCGGAGCAATAAAGCCGCTCACCACTCGCACCTCAGAAAGGAGCTAACGACTAAAGAAAATCTCGCTGAGGCCAGAAGAGAGGCCACCTACCACATCCCCAGTGTGGTACCAAGCTGTTTTGGCACGCTCACTTCCCGGCTTGGTAAGGACCGGACATCCCTAGCCTAGAGTTCTTTAAAATACTTGACACTGGCTACTTTCCAAACGGCCATAATCGGTTCACAACCAACATAAATAATAATAATAAAGTTTTTGGAAATATATAAACAGCGCCATCTATGTTGTATCGATGTAAATTGTAATATAACGAGGTTCTCGCACGCGTTGATGTCTTGTGTTAGATACATATTGTTGGTGCGCCTGGTTCGGTTACATTTTCCGAGATGGAGCAGGTTGTATCGTTTTTCAATGGTTCTAATAAATACTGTATTATAATTAACTAAAATATCCAGACGAATTGAGAACCTCCTCCTTTTTTGAAGTCTGTTAAAAAGCAACGAGCTAAAAATATATTTATAATAGCAGGTTTAATACATTTTAATTTGTATTGCAGTCTGAATATCCAAACTGAAGTAGCGATGGGCAGGACACCATGGCTAGTAGAGAAAACGACCGTTAGATTAAGGCTGTGACCAAAAAGGTGACCGAGAGATATATAAAAAGACCTGGGGCTCTATTTTTTGAATCGCTTGTGCCACTTCGTGCGATTAAAATAGTTCTATTTCTATTGATTTCGGTATTTTTTTTCTAAGTAAACCGCACGAACGTAACGAGTGGCCTCAACTAATCGTAACAGGAGTCCGACATCGAACGAAAATCAGCTGAAATCGATCTATACATATAAATCGCCCGAAATGGCAAGAGCGATTTAAAAATAAGGCTCCTTACGTAAAACCACCAGCCCGATGGTCAGACGAATTTGCCCATTTATTTAACTCGAGTTGATTCAGAACCTTAATTTTTATACGCCAAATATGGACCATAGACCTCAGTGTATGATTTGAATTTCAACTTAATACCTTTACGCGTTCCCGAGATAAACAGACGTACAGACGGACAACAAAGTGATCTTATGATAGTTTGGCAAGACTCGAAACCACGACCTTCGGAATGAAAGTCGCGATATCTACCACTAGAAGACTAACAACGCTCTTTAATCATTACTAGCTCCGTCCCGCGGTTTCACCGCGTAAGTCCTGATTCCGCGGGAATATCGGGATCAAAAGTAGCCTATGTTAGGTACCCAGGGTGATTGTAGCTTTCTAATGGTGAAATAATTTTTGAAATCGGTTCAGTAGTGAAATTAAAGACATTTTTCGGTTTGAATCGCTTGGTGAAAAATCTCGGTTTAGTCGTTTTTGAGTTTATTCATAACAAACATACAGACGCACACACACACACAAAAATACAAATCTTTCCTCTTTATAATATTAGTATAGATTTAAATCAATGCAATATCCGTTTAATTACCAGAGCGTGTATCAAATAGGTAAGATAACTATTTAAACCAGGTTCAGGTAACTGATCTCAGACAGTGTGCATTATAGATCAGTTGTTTCATTACCTGAGCTGAGGGCCTGAAGACGTAGACCGGAACCCGTTTCATAAATTATAACTTCCGCTAGTTTAGACTTGGATGGATGTCGAGTGAACACACGGGATGATATTGAAGAGACTCGTCTGCGAATATGTAGGCTAGAATCCCGGTTGGGAACTGATAATAATGTTTAAAGCATTAGCTATTTTTATAAAATAATAAATAGCTAATAGACACCATAATTAATACCTTTAGGTACCCCGCGAGCCACGCTGCGACAGCCAATAAAACATATGACGTTATATGGGAGCCCGCGCAATAGGAAGTCACGAAATCCTGGCTACGGCAGCCAGTAGGTACAACGCGTCTGTTTGCACGACAGCCAGCTGGCTGCCTGCAGCCAGAGCGTGTGTAGGCAAATGTGGCTGCCGTCAGTCTCCGCGCACTAGTTGTAGTCTCCAGACGTAGTATTTTGGGTTCTAATTTTTCAATAAATGACTTTCGATACAGAGAAACTTATTCGGGAAATTTAAATAATCTCGAATAGTCGTCAATTGGCTGCTATAACCGGCTGCGCAAATATTCTGGCTGCCGCAGCCAGGCTGCCTATGGCGCGAGGGCCCTTATTGAGTCTAAACATATGGTTATTTATATATTATTTATCTGAATTTTGGGATGTTTTCGTTTACCTTAAAATATTGTAGGTACTACAAGGTAAAAAAATTATAAGGTCTATAAGGTTATAAAATTATAAAACCTAAGTGTCTAATCTAAGTCTATAATTAGAATAGTGGATGGCGAACAGCGAATTGTTATTCATTCCTTATTCTAGTTTGGTCGAACGTACTCAACTTTTAGTTATAAGTACGGTAGAGCAGAACCAGTAGATTTCAAAGACATTTATTACCGAATTGACTCCCGTATGAGGTGAGACTAGTGAAATCCGTGCAGTATTGTCTTGAGACCTCTATTTAATTAGCACAACCTCAACTGTACGCGTTTGGTATGTATGTACCTACCTACCGTCTTGGACCGGATATTATCCTTGCATATCATATGAGACGTGGCAGATTATCTATCTACTATTTTGAGAATAAGTACAAATATTAATACAACTTATTAGATTTTGATATAGATTGGTATCGATGAGGTATCATCGAGTGCCAAGTGGAGACTAATATGGTGGAAAGAACATTAAAAGTTATGCCTAAAAAACTCAGTCAGCCGCGGCTCAGCCTGGGCCCATCTTCAGTCAGAGGATTTAGAGGAGCAATCGAAGGGTCAACCCTACCTAAAAGAGTTTTTAGTTTTTTGGTCACTTACCTACCATCAAATCTTATAAGGTCACAAATCACAGGTCCAATGCTGCTATCTCTATCATAATTCATAATCGACAAAAATAATGTCTTGATGTACATACCTACCTAATAGTCAATTTCACACGACTTTTTGCTTTTGTGTAAGAACCCGAGAGTTTTCGCTTAGGCTTTGTAGGTAGGTAGGTATGTAAACATAATATACACACTTACACTTACCTACAGATATGTATCTAAACACTTTATTTCTCGAATTTAATTTCGCGAGTGAATTCGCGGGACGCTGTTACATAAGTAAAGCTTCAAACTACGCACACGACATTCTAATTTAGGTACTTGATTAGACCCTAGCAAGTACAAACCACGACAAGACATTCCTAATTAGGTCTGCTAAGTTTAACGACAAATGCTAATTAAGTGATACGGTTCAACTTAGTTCTAAGTTGCTCTAAGTTGTATTGTCTAAGTTTTCAACTTGGATGTAGAGTTGTCTCATCTTTGCGATAGCTAGATATAGTAATTTTAACAAGGGTATCTTGTTTTGCCAAAAAACCTAAATGAAAATGTAGTAATCCCTCAAAGTGAAAAAATATTTTGATTGCAAAATAAAGTCTCGACCATAGATACCTACCAATTTCTGCAGTTCACTATTTTTTATCGATACCATTATAACATCAACTTAGATGAGAGTTAAGCATGGTTTTTAGAGGTCAAGAATTCAGGAGGTAAAGGTACATAAAGGTTGCCTGGAAGAGATCGCTTTTAGCGGTAAGGCCGACCATTCTACCTATTCTAAAATTAGCTGTAAGTTTTTGTTTAAGTAATGTGTTTTGTAAATTTTGGGTGCAATAAAGTTTTTATCCACCTATTCAGATTTATTTTTCATAATTGCCTTACGATAGTGTTTATGCTTGCATTGAGAAACTTGACCGATAATTAGTAAGGCAAAAAAGCGGCTCCATGCCAAGGAAGGTAGGTATGTTAAGCAGATGGTTCCGGTTGTTATCATATCATTGATAGCAATCGTTGGGTCAATTTGGAGGCCTTCAGGTGATTTTGCTTAGATAATTTAATGGCATTACATAAACCTACTCATAGTTTCTATAATGTGCGCTCTGTAAATAAAGCTCGGTTCATTCTTTCTACTACAGAATATAGGTTGGCTGGAAGACATTTCTTAAAAAGCGATAAGGCCGCCCATTGTGCCACCTAGCTTTAAGTTGTGCATGTTTTTCTTTATAATGTATTGTAAATATTATGGTGTGTACAATAAAGAATGTTTTCATTCATTCATTAAGGGCCCTATACTGAAAAACTGAAAATCCATGTCGGGCGCATCAAAAATTGTTGATTATTTCATGACGGAATGTCGTAGAACTTTTTTTTGTGTACAGATTGTAGGCGACATTGTTTCCGATATTTTAGTGCAGTTTCCATATAAATATGTCGAAACGTATTGAAACCTATCGACATTTTAGCCAAATCAGACATTTTTTGTCTAAAATTTGGATAGGCTTTGCACCAATAGGAGGTTCTTGTCTTAAAACTACACCAAAATGTAGGAAATAATGTCACCTACAATCTGTGCACAAAAAAAAGTTCTACGACATTCCGTCATGAAATAATCAACAATCTTCGATGAGCCCGACAGGGATTTTTAGTTTCAAGGTCGTTGGCGTCGATACTCCTCTTAAATATCTTGCGGTATCCTAGCAGTTTTTTATTTAAGTATTTTTACATACACTAGTACATAATTCCTTTTATTGTGCAATTGAGTGCTTTCTAAAAAAACAGTACAAGAGATTCAAATGTAACACATTAACAGCCATCAATGTCGGCACTCGAGACACAACCACGAGTGCCGAACAGATGGTCCACAATACTTCGTTACTCTCAATAAAAATATCAAAAATGATGGCGCATATGCGGTGATTTTTTTAAAGAAAATGTTGGCAGTTTTTTAGGGTAGATGATGTTAGTAGTTTGACTGCCGATTGAGGTGTTTTCTACAATCGATAGGGATGTGACCGGGAACACGGCTCGGATGACAATGATGATGATAAAATAAAATAAATACCTAGGTATATTAAAAATTGCACGTCCTTACACACAGCGCAATCTAGCCCCAAATTAAGCACTAGGTTTGTACTATGGGTACTATAGACAATAGATATACTACATAGTATTATATCCGTTGTCTAGTACTTTTAATAATGATCATTATGTCACGCTAATTCTTATTTTTTAGGTCTAACTAAACTGAAAGTAATGTGGGTACTTAGGTAACTTCCAGTTAGACCTAAGATTTTGTTATGTTTTGTGTTTTTATAAAAAGAGATCTAAAGGCAATAAATCAAAACGTAATTATGTAGTGACCGTGCAAAAAACTGGCCACTTTCATAAAAATGGACAATAAAAAACTATTTAAGCAGGGCTTGTCGACCATTAGGGGCTCTACAGACGGGGCCCTTATTAAAAATGTGGCCTGAATATCAAATTGCTATCTTCCTATTATGTAACACCCTAAATCATACACCAGCTAGCTACCCCAAGCGTTTTAAAACATTTTCATGTAGAGTTCGTGTTGCGATAGAAATGACACAAGTGTATATCGAGTCCTTTTTAGAAACTGGAATTTTAAATTAGATTAGGTAGTAGAAGCCATGATTTGTAAATTGGGAACTTACATTATCATTTATAGTAGTTTAACAAATATTTAAGTTTTATAACTTTATGTTTTTTTCTTGTTGTCTGCCATGTAAAATAAAAAAATAACAAAAACAAAACAGACTTCAAAAAAGCATAAAATAACCTCGCCTACATACAGTGCCACCGACTTATCTGTTACAAAATCTGAAGTCGTGTAGCCAAACTACAATTTAGACCCACCCCGTGCCTGTCCGGAATTACCCTGGAATTATCCAAACCGGTCCAGGCATCTTCGAGTGATCGGAGAACATATTATTATTTAAAAAAAAAACATATTAAATAAATATCCTTACAAATTGAGAACCTCCTCCTTATTTTGAAGTCGGTTAAAAAGAACTGTCGTATATGATGTATGTCGTGTTTTCTATTACAGAAAAGAAATGATCTCTCTATTCATTATAAACCCTATCCTACTCCACAGAACAAAAATGTTTATCAAGGGGCACTAGTCGAGCCCTAACTCGTCGTATTGTTTGTTTTTTATATAAATAAATTCAGTTGTCACATCTCAAATGATAAATGGTTACAAAGACACTACGATCATATGGCGAATTTGGGATCCACTTGTTTCGTTAGCGCTTCTTGTTTTGATGATATGGGGTAGGTCATTTTGATGAATGGATTTATGATGGATTTTTGTTTGTTTATTTTTATGCTAGATTTAAGAAGATTTTCGGTCTCGTGACGTAGCGGTTGTCGCGTTGGAATCGGATTTTCTCAAAAAACAGCTGAAATCTCAAAAACAGGATTTCTGTTCATTTAATCCCTCCGAGTGCTCCAGAGGCATGTCACCGTTCCACATTTCTGGCTCGTCTTATTTAGCTGGTCGTGAACACTGTCGAGGAAACGGTCCCCCGCCTGTGGCTTGACTTAACTCCGACCGATATGGTCAGCATACCAGTTAAATAGTCGTGGGTTCGACTATAATCGGCTCTTAAAGAACTAGGTAAAGATTGATGGAGCACCTGAAAGCCCCTTCTACTCGTTTTTTGAAAACTCCAAAATAATGAAGTTACGGTTACAATTTTATTTTGATGATCTTTGGTGGCAGTTGAAAGTAGGTAGGGTAGACTGGGTACGATTGTGCCTCAGGAAGAAAGTGACAGTCGCTATATTATCGAAACTATAAGAGATAGCGTGGGGGGTGCAAAGGAATAGAGGAGCGGTAAGAGCGTTTGATTACGTGTCACAGTATTGCGTCAGCCATTGTGCGACTTTGACGAGTGTAGGGGACAATTTATTTTTTGGTAGTCAAAACCAACTTTTTTTGTTCGACTTATTTTTGTGATTGTGTCTTTATAAAAATTGGTACAAGTATGAGTGTTTTACCTACTTATAAGTTAAACATAAGCGACTAAATATCCTTAAATAGTTTTGTATTTTCTTGACGATTGTTTTTTTACGAAAGAGTATTTTGGGGATAGTTGTGCCATTATTGCTGGGTACGGTTGTGACCAAAGCTAAGCTTTTTATTTTTTCTTTTTAGTGACCAGAAAGCTCACGAGCAAAATCAATTAAGGCAAGGCTAAGGCTATACTCGCACTTATCAGTCGTGGCGAAGACATGTTGTCGTCTCATCCCGAATTCCGTCGACATAACAATAAAATAGGTGAATCGCGAAAGAAATTCGCGACGTTACGACGACGCGCCTCCGCCACAACTTATTAGTGATCGAATAGCCTAATAATAAGCCAGCATCAGGACGCATACATACATTAAAAAAGCAGCACTTCAGGGCGCAGTGCTGCCACCAAAATAATCAAATGTCCTTATCGAGGTACATCTGAAAATGCAATGAAGCTGGCACGTACATTAGGGAAATTAGATTAAAGGCAGAGTATCTTACATTAAAACCACTTTGCAATCATTTTGGTGTATTTTGTACCTGTCACAATCATCCCCAGGCACTGTCACAAATGTCCTTGGGGTCAGGGCGGTTGTGACATTTTCTTTTTTTTTTTCAACTGGCTCCTGTGAGTTTACCGTTGAACTTAGGAACACAAATTTAGTATTCAGATGTAGCCAAATGTTTATATTGATATATGAACGTTACTTCTTTTAGCTAAGTATCATATTTTCAGAATTATGGTCGGACAAATGAAAATTGGCACAACTGTACCCAGTCTACCCTACACTAAAAAGTATGAAATAAAATGATATCTGTTATGTAATGTTTAGTTTGGTTGCTTGACATGATGACATTCCCAGATAAGTCGGTGGCACAGTAGGTATGGAGGTGAGTTTATTTTGTGCTTTTTGAAGTCACTTTATAATTATTTTTATGGCAA
The DNA here is from genome assembly GCA_958496205.1 of Idaea biselata. Lineage (NCBI taxonomy): Eukaryota > Metazoa > Arthropoda > Insecta > Lepidoptera > Geometridae > Idaea > Idaea biselata. The sequence continues at coordinate 21,099,839 of OY292400.1, read as the reverse complement.
TACAGAACAGAAAATAACTATATCTAGGTTTTTTTCCGAAATCAGTGCGCAGTGTCGTCAACGTGGCTTTTTTACTCCTAACATTTCTAATCATAAGCAGTAAATAGGCAGAGCGTGTTTTACAATATATTTATAACGTAAACGTAATTATCAACTTAGTAGTTGATTAGTAGTAGTAGTCGTACGTTTACGTTATAAATATATTAGTGTATCTTTCCATTTCGTTTTCACAAAATGCAAATGCTCTGAATAAGCGAAAACACCGTCCAAGTCATCAAACATGAGGGTAGATTTTAAAACGTTAATACTTAATGAGATTCCGAATCCATTTGCTTCTGTTTCTCGCATTTTTTCTGCTCCATTATGACGCTGCTATGCAGACGTTTTGGCAACATTGAATAAGTATATAGTCGGAAAATATGAAACGAGAATACTTAAGAACATCTAAGTATAGTGGATGAGTTTGCGGTGTTGAATTTTGTTTTATTTATTTGTTATAGTTTTTAAGAGGAAAGGATATCTACTCGTTCATCTACGCTAATATTATAAATAGGAAAGATTTGTACTTTTGTGTGTATGTGTGTCGTATGTTTGTAATGAATAAACTCAAAAACTAATGTACCGATTTCAAAAATTCTTTAACCATTAGAAAGCTACATTCACCCTGCTACTTTTGATCCCAATATTCCCACGGGATCAGGACTAACGCGGGTAAAACCGCGGAACGGAGCTAGTAGCAGATATACCTACTCGTAGGTTTTATGGCATAAACATATTTGCTGTAATGCCTTTATCCAGGGAGTAAACAGTCGACTTCGTATGTATGGAGAAAGAGAGTATACTTTTCCATAAGTACAAAAATACTTAGCTAATCTTTACATGTGCCAGAAACTGTTAGTTTTGACTTATAGATTTAAACACAATTATCGCTCGAAGCGGAGAGTAGGAAAGCGAACCCTCGAGAGGGATGCAACCGAGAACATCACAATCACTCACACATCACTTAATGATGATGATAAATGCTTTCTACAGATATTACGAAAAAAAATACATTTCGTAATATTCAAATTTGTAGAGATAATAAAAAACTAAATCAAAATGTCTTTATTAGATAGTTATAGAAATTATAGTTTATTTATATATTTATTATGAGAAATATAAAACTAAAGTAACTAAATAATTACTATTTATATCAAAATATAAAATTCCATTTGTTTTTTTAAACCCCAAGTTGTTCATATTTTTCACAAATAATTTCATAGAGCGAGGAGCGATGTTTTTGGGTCTTTTTTCGTTGTCAGTCGCAACACATTTCATAGTTCACGTTAGTGGTCTAACTTTTTTACCTTTTTCGAGATGTGTAGAATGGCTTTTAAAAAACGGACTTGTCTGTTAGTCTGACTATTAAAATGTTACTTTATTTTTGTTAACTCTTTTCTACTATGCAGGAAGCAAACGAACTGACGATTGGTTTTGTTTAGAATATAAATTGGAATATAAGCTACTAGCTGCGTCTCGCGGTTTCATTCGCGTAAGTCCCGATCCCGTGGCAATATCGGGATCAAAAATAGCCTTCCTCAATAAATGAATAATCCAACACAAGAATCGGACCAGGCAGCGGTTCCTGAGATTAGCGCGTTCAAACAAATAAACAAATGGTTTCAGTCGGCCGCTTGCCTGACTCCAACCCTCCTAGAGACCAAGCAGTTTATCCGCCACCGCGGAAGAGAACAGGTTTTCTAGTCTCCCTCTGATCCCTTAGTAGCCTTAACGACACCCACGGAAAGAGATGGGGTAACCCTATTTCAAGCCGGGGCAAACGGTCACTGTCTTTGACGAAACCTCTATTACATAAAATTAATAGGCGTAAGTAGGTGAAGTCCGAATGTGTACCTCCGACTACACTAAGCTAGTTTAGCTTAGTTTGCCAGATAGCTGGCATAGTTTGCGGTGGAGGCACAGTCGTCACTCAGCATGACATAACTACTCTACTGTTCTTACTACTAAGAAAAAGTCGGCAAATCAATTTTTCATAAACGGTAGTTGTATACCAATCATTTCTGTGGAAGTCACAAAGGGTTACCCCTACGTCAGACCGCAAAAAACATATTATTATCATTTGTTTGCAAAGGAATCTGTTTTAAGAAGATGTCACAGCTATTATGACAAAATATTTGTAGACTCATGTTCACAGCGTGGTACAATTCATTTGAAATTGTGATGTCTGTCACTGGCTCTGGTTTCGGGTATTACGAGGCTTCTGTTGTTTTTGCACTTTTTTGAAGTCACAGTGCCTGTTCACGCTGAACGATTTTTAAGGTTCCGTGCCGAAAGGGTAAAAACGGGACCATATTACTGAGACTTTGTTGTCTGTCCGTCGGTCACCAGGCTGTATCTCATTAAGCGTGATAGTTAGACAGATGAAAGTTTCACAGAAGATGTATTTCTGTAGCTGCAATAAAATACAAAAACAAATATTTAAGCATGCCAAGACATAGTGCGAGTGCGTTCATGAGATACATCATGGTGACAGGCGGACGGACAGACAGACAGCGAAGTCTCAGTAACAGTGTCCCGTTTTACCATTTGGGTACGGAACCCTAAAAACGAGGTAGGTAAATATCCCGTTTTAGTGAAATTCCGTTTTGTTAGTGCATTTGTCGAAGTTATTTTGTCAGTTTCTGATCTAAGTACCTACCTACCTTGCATTAGATATGGGACAATTTTTTTTTGTCTTTAATCAAATATGTATCTTAAAAGGCAAATCTCCAATAATTAATACCAACTAACAACCCTGTCACGAAACCAGAGCATAAGTCCAAACATTCACACCCACTTAAACATTTTTTCTACCAACCAACCACTTAACCACAACTTCCTAAAGCAATCACAAATCACAACATTAAATTCGCACAAACAATTCGAATTTCGAAACATCCGTTGGTAACATCTGTGAGTTTTTGTCACTAACATTTCTTTCCTTCATAGAAAAGCAATCGGCCAGTCGTAAAAGTTAAAGGTCCAAAAGTGGCCCCTGGGGTGCTCCTAAAGGCAGGACTATGTTTCTTGACGTTAAGAAAAAGCACGTTATAGTACCTACTGGTAGCCCTTAATCCGGTACAGGCGTCCAGGGGGCTGTAAGGGTACAAAAAGCGTAATTTAAAGCTGACTTAGGGTTTTGAATTAAAATGAATAAGGAAGCGCTCGGGTCGCTCTATCGTGTCGAACATTTTACGCTCTTATAAATTTCCTATCTTAGACTTTTCTTCTGTTTTCGTGATGTTGCAGCCAGCCTTTTGGGTACGATACTTAGGGACTCACTTTTGGATTATTAATTTTAATTATTTTAATTTATTTAGTGTATTAAGATGGTATACTGTTGGTATACTTATATTTTCAATATTTTTTTCTATGTTGAATTGAAATTAAACTCATTTTTCGGTTTTAATCGCGTGGTGTTTATTATTTCAAGCATTGTCAGGGTTGCCAACTCATTATCTTAGATAGGTGCTAAATGACATCTCAAATAGTGCTAGATTGATTAAAAAAAAAATAGTGCTATTTTTTAGACATAATTTTTTTCTATGTGTTTTTTTGATTCCGAATGCCGCTAAATTTCAAATATTCTCGCATTAAATTCTGTTTTGCAAAATACACACATTGCTTTCAAACTATCTACAAGCACAGGTCTAAGCTACTTTCTGTATTTTGGATCGTTCTCCCACTCTTTTCTGTAATTTTGAACTTAACTCACTTTTTTGGTTAAAGGATAATCCATTTTATTAGGTTTTATAGTTCACGAAACACTAAATTGATAAATTCACAACTAAAAACATTCGCAGTTCGCTTCTACAGTGACCAGAAAAAAAACAGAATGATGGCTGTATAGTGCTAGATTAAGTGCTAGGTGCTGAATGTTAAATTACAGTGCTGGAATTGCGAAAATAGTGCCAAATCTAGCACCGAAAGTGCTAAGTTGGGAACCCTGAGCATTGTTCAGATCAAGCCCGAGGTATCGTAACTTAGTATCATTCATATTAAGTGTACCTATCCCTGAGTAGTATTTAGTGTCTAAGTAGCCCTATCTTAGATCAGCTGATGCGTAAGCTGTGAAATTAAAATCGAAACTATATCCACACCGACACTTAAACTCATACCGCTGTGTACTGTGCTCATACCCAGACGCGCTGGCGTGGCGGGTACCTACAGTTTAGTCGGGATTATGACCACCAATCAAGATTACCTAAAGATGTTTTAATGGGCAAAACGAAAATTTTCCGTTCCGCCAGTATTGCCGGTTGTAGAATATAGTAATTTTAGTTTTTTTGATTAGAATATTCGATGTAAGCATAAATCACCCAAAAAAGTACCCCCATGAATTTGTTATGACTTCTTATCGTGCGTTTTCCGAAGTCACGTAGTAATAAAGCATACCTACCGTTGTAAAGGTGATTTGTGCACATTTAATAGTTAATAATAGTCTTTGCAATCTAGAGTCTGCGTACACAGGAACGTTTTGATACCTTCTTAATATTTTATTTTTGTTAAGACGGTAGTTTCACTGTAACTTGTTTTAATACATTAGAATGACAAATCAAATACCAAAAATCGCCGAGTGTTCATGATTAACCCAAATATCTCCAAATTAGAATGATCTGCATTGCCGACTAGTCGGCCGACTAGTCGGCAATTTTAGAACCGACTAGTCGGCTAGTCTGCTAGTCGGCAGAACCCCTTGTCGGCCCATCTCTACAAATCACATCTCAATCCTGAAGAAGGGACCTGTAAAGGTCTCGAAACGTTGAGCGTTGAAACAATGCTAAAACAAATAGGCACGTTATTAAAACCGAAAAATGTCTTTAATTTCAATATAACATCGCGACAAGACGAAAAATCTAATTGACATAATACCCACTGGTCTACCTAAGTAAATCGATCGGTCCTTTACCAGAACGTTATTCAAGCGTAGATCTTTATTTAAATACTACCTGCGTCCTGCGGTTTCACTCGCGCAAGTCCCGAATATCGGGATCAAAAGTATCCTATGTTACTCCTGGATGATGTAGCTTTGTATTGGTGAAAGAATTATTGAAATCGTTCCAGTGGTTTCCGAGTTTACCCCCAATATACATACTTACACACATACAAACATGTTACCAACGTTACCTCTTTATAATATTAGTATAGATAGGTAGGTATAGATTATTTCCGGGATATCCATAACCAGAACAATAGAGAACAAATAGGAGCATTCATAATTAGGTTACCGCATTGTCTTTTGTTAATCTTCAGTTTATGTGTGAAATTGGAGCAGGTCATCGGGGATATGGAAATTTGCATACGGAATACTGTTGGTATGAATTACTAATTTATATAGTACCTACCTAATAATAATGATAGATGGCGCCTCAAGCCTCACTATATAAAAAAAGCTTTCCTCCATTGCATGGAGATAGATAGATAGGTATATAGATGCACAGTATATTTGAGAAAATCATCACACCACAGGAAGTCAAGAAACACAGAAAGCTCAAAAAATGAAAGCCTCAAAAACGGGCGACCTTATCTCTAAAAGCTATTAGTTACTTCTAGGCAACCTTTGTATGTAGATGAGCTGATGCTTTGTATGAACCATTGTATGAGGTGATGATGTTCATAGTTCAAATACCAACAATGCCATTCAGTTTTCGAAAGCTTAAAAAACGTAATTTTGATATGTATACCTAAATATATTTCTTACTTATCATCATTGTGAAACATTAATCATATTTGTATACATAGGTAGGTATCTTATGTATCTTAGCAAAACATATTTTACATTAGTGAATTCTCCTGGCGCGGTGGGCGTGGCCTCAAGTGGGCGGGGCTGTGGGCGGTCCTCGGAGACCTCCCAAAGCACTCGAAGGTCCCAGGCCTGAACAACTTGTTCGTAAAACTTGCTGCAAAATTAGTCATTTGGTACTTTAGTTTTAGGTAAATGTTTATACTTGGGATTGTTAGTTGGTAGTAAAAACGAAATGTTTTGTGTAGAACGTGTAGAGCACAGATTGTTGTCTTTAGTAGCTTTTTAGTAGAGTTTGATGTCAGTTCAAAAGATCGTAAAAACACTAGGTATACTAACGAAAATTTACAATAACTAAATAAATTTTTGTATTTAAGTACTAACCGAACTACCTACCTTGATCATACTGTAAAATATTTTATTTTAAATTTGATAATCGAACCTGCAACGTTTGCCTTTCTTTCATTATTTTTGAATGTCGAAAAGATATTATGTATGATATGTCCATGATTGATTTAAAACTCCCGCATCAGGGGCAGCCTTCATGTCCGAGACATTGCAGACAAACTGCAAGAATGCCGCTTACGGTGGCACGGCCACGTTCTACGGAAACCGGCTAGTTACGTGGGAAACAAATGTCTTGCTATGGCGCCCCCGCCCGGCCGCGGCAGATTGGGAAGACACAAGAAGTGCTGGCTTGACGTTGTGAGATCGGATATGCGTGCAAATGGCCTCACCACACGGGATGCCGAAGATCGTGCGAAGTGGAGACGTAAAAGTAGGAAAGCGGACCCCGGGCTCTCGAGAGAGATGCAACCGGGAACAACGCTCGGATGATGATGATATGTCCATGATTGACCCTATCAATAGGTGCCATTAAACTACTGCAGGATATTATTTTTGGCTTTAATTCTTGGGTGTGGCAATTTTTTTAAACGGTTATTACACTTTTGTGTATAGGTTTTTAAAAAAATACTAGACTGCTTTATTTGAAAAGTTTTTCAGAAAATAGAATATTGTGTTTTTTTATTTCTCAAAAATTAATGGACATATTTCGATAAAACTGACAGTGGGTAATGGAACCCTGTATACATAGTAAAACACCATTCAAAATTACCTAATTTATAACGGTTTGCATAACGATTCCGTTTAGACTCTTTTAAACGTGGTTAGGAACTGTCGCAGTATCAAAACTGCCAAAAGTGTCACAACATAATAGCAATCTTCTACCTTTGAAAATAGAGTCCAATGTTCCATTGGTCGTATATTATTTTTAAATTTATTTAGAAACACAAAAACACAACATTTTAAAAAAACACAAACAACAAAAAGAAACCCTGTTTAGGGTTTAAAAAAGCCTACCTATTCAAACCGCCCGTCACGGCGAGACAAAAGACGCAAAAACACAACTTCTTAAAATTATAGCTAGATAGTATTTTTTTTAAGTAGATAGGTGCTTACCTATATCTACTTTACATTAAATATTCTTACCTAACAAATTCAAAATATAAATTACGTACCTAAACTTATCACAACGATAAGCACAATTCTTGTAGGCAATGCTATAGTTCTTTTGAATTACCATATAGATTAATGATAGCTGTATCATTTTTCTATGGTATTACTAACGATTACCTACTTTTTTTACACGATATATGACCGTTATATGACCGTACGATATATGACCGTTTGACCACTATCTCACCTGATGGTAGGTGATGATATGATCTAAGATGTAACACGCTCATCTAGAAGAAGGACGAGGGCATTGGGTACCAGGTTGAAGCTATTCATTATGTTTGTCGTCTGTAACATTTTCGTACAACTTACATCGCGAATTCGCGATTAAAAACAACGAGAGTTTTCTATATGTATCATAGGTATCTATGAATTTATAAAAAACTAACTATACCTACCTATGTAGCATAATCCGTTGTCTAGTACCCATATTACAAGCCAAGTTGTTTATTTTGGGGCCAGATTGCGCTGTGTGCAACATCCTGCAATATTAATTAATTAATTTATGTATGAATGTTTGAATAGTAAAATCTTTCGAAAATATCTTCATACAACTTTAACGTGAGTAAAAAAAAGTATTTTTCTTGTTTATTTTTCAGCCAGAGCATATGTCATAAGTTTACCTAAATCACATCTAAATACGAAATACAGAACGCACTTTCTATATCTACTACAAAACACACAAGCGTTTTGTAGTTCCTTGGACAAATTAGGGATACAGAGGATATTGGCGATAAAATGGCAAAATTCACTACTTAAGATCTTTTAAATCGTAACGCAGCGTTAAATATCCATAAGTAGGGAACGCAGATTTGACTTGGGTGGCGGGTAAACTGCTTGGTCCCGGAAGGGTTTGTGTCAGGCGTAAGCCGGTCAGCCTTAAAAATAATGCCAAATCTATTTGCGTAGGTGTGGTCAATGATGACCTACTTTGCTAACCCCAAATAATTTGTGGTTTAGCGGACCCCAGTCTCTCGAGAGGGATGCAATTGGGGACATCACTAAGTTAAGAAATTACATCATGTGTGTTTGTCGAATTTTTGCGTTATATTTCGAATTTTAGTTATAAAAACGAAAACTTATACAAAGTGCTTCGCATTCTGCTATAATACCTGCTAAATTATTAATCGTCGCGAGAGTTCATTGTTACCACGAATTCTACTCAGAAATCAACATTCTAACACGAACATCAAACAAAAACGATTTGTCCTCATCCCACATAACAACACACTTATTATAATTGATCACCTTAGCGTCAAAACTCATCTCATGAGCAGTTAAAGTACCTATATTCCCACTGAAATTTCATCATCGTCATCCGACTTGGGCTCGATAAGTAATACTTGCGCTGTGGGCCGTCCCAGCGCTGAGATCGGCTGGTCCAGAGAGATATTCGGTGTCGCATACATTCCTCCATCCTTTACTAGCTAGCTACTACAGCGGTCTCTCCGGGAAACTTCGCTTACCGACCTACCATTATCATGAAACGCGTCGATTACTCCACACGTCTGGAAACTTTAAACAAAAAATAAAATTCAGAAGATTTTTTTTGATTGAAATATGGGGATTTTGTGGTCATTTTTGATGGCTAGTTTATCTCTGATAGGGGTGGAAGTGGCGCCACCTATGTCGGTGTGTTTGTCTCGCTCTTGTGGCGAGGGCGTGTCCCCAGGGCGCCTCCCCCAGTCCGCGGGGACGGACGGTGCGCCGCTCTGCCGGGGCACTCGGCGCGCGCTCCCGCGACGCTTGTTAGTGCTCCGCAAATCCGCAGCGGGATAGCCCGCACAACCGGGACTCGATCCCAGTACGCACAACCTTACGATAAGGCAGAGCCGCCTTTCGGTTGCTTTCGTAATCCTTCACTGATACTTATCTAGTACTTTGAATTTTCGAATTTATTTTTTTGTACAACTACTTACCTAGAGAAGAAATTAAATGTGATTTTGTTTGTGTTCGGTTTTTTAACTAATCGAATTCGAACTGACTGAAAATAAATAAAAAAATGAAATTTATTTTTTAATTAATTCGTGAAAAAGTTTCCATACCTACATTGAATTCGCGATTTAAATTTTCGAACGCTCATACATATACAGGTTGATTTTTATTTCGAAAGTCGTCGGTCGCGTTTTTTGTTTTGTGTTGTATTTGTGCGCTCGTCGGGCGCATATCAGTGGCGCGCGTAGTGTGTCGAGATTCGGTCGGACGAGTTAAACGCGGCGGCGGGCGGGTACACCGGCTCGCCGTGGCCGCCGCTAGAACTAGACCCCGTGGGATGGGGACGCAAGCTGTACCCATCGGGAGCGCCCAGGTCTTCAGGTATGTTTTCAAGTTACGCAAAAAAATATATTAGCAGGAATCTTCTATTGAGACCTTCGTAAAATGAGAGTACTCGTATGTCCCTTGCTTTATATCTCGTGTTTTGACTATTTTTTGTTTATGAATGTCTGAAAAAAAAAGAGTTGTGGATATTTTTTTTCAAATATTGATCTAATCTTCGGTTTCTTACTTATTTAATTCTTAGTTATTTTTGTGTAAATTCCGTAAACCATTAATAAAATATTACTTACATTTATTTTTAAAGTAATTTTACAATTTACGAATTCTGTTATTGTTGGCTTTCGTAGCACTCGAATAAACTTCGTAGCGGTACTTTTGGTGCTACTTCTGGTTTTTAACCGACTTCCAAAAAAAGGAGGAGGTTTTCAATTCGTCTCTTATGTTTTTTTTGTTGTATTATTTTTATGAAAAGTCTAGATTTTGTAATGCTTAACGTCACTTAACTATTGAAAGAGATTATTAAATTGAACTGTTTTTTCGATTTTAATCGCGTTGCGTTTCTAATTTTCAATAAATAATTCTCTTGGATATAAAATTTTGCTTAAATGAATTTAACGTCCGATGTTCAAGTGATTATTAATTTAATTAGAATCTTGTGTATTTTTTACAAACATTTATAAATTCAAAAATGTTTATTAATATGTTAAAATGACACAAAAATATGTATAAAGCTATACATATTTTTGTGTTTTTTTTTAATATATGATATAAAAATCTATTTTTTTTTAATTTGAAATACCCTTTTTCGCTTAGTTTTAAAACTAAAAAAGTCAACCTATTCTTATTCTTAACTATTTAACATTCTGGCTGATGAAAATTTATTTATCAGGAACAATATTTTTAAAATAATGTTTTTAAAATACTAATTTGAGTAATAGTTTATGCTACAACACATAATTTTGCCGTCTAAATCAACTTCATCATAAATAATAATTGCCTAATGATTTAAAAAAATAACTTCCTTCCAACACAAAATGGATACATATGTTTTTAGGGTTCCGTACCCCAAAAGGTCAAAAATGAATCCTTTTATGACCAACAACTTTCTATAAAGTTGAAATTTATACCAGGTACCTTAGCATCCGTTAGACCTAAGTATATGGTCTTGATATTTTTCTTTAAAAATTCAAAAAACATTTTATTCTCAAGAAAAAAATCGCTAAATTATTTTGACATGTCTATCACGCAAAGTTAGGAACTTAGATTCGAGAAATCTCGAATTTAAATCCATTTTTTTTAAAGGTATATGAGTAATTTTCCGAACAGTTTGATTTTGGAACTGGTGAAGCACCGTTAGAGACGAGTTTGAAATGGACCACTATCAGGCGATCTATCTCCTTTTAGTCTCTAAAAGAGACCAGTCCAGTTCTATGGTTGGGATGTTTAGTTCCAAACATTTTTTTACGTTTTACCCTGATCTAGGTGGGCTGATGTTCGGGCTGCACCACCAGGAGGCTGCTGGTGGCCTCCACGCGCAGCCCCGAGGACCTGTCACGTCTCTCAAGGAAGAACCTCTCACCAGAGCTTGGATGACACCGACTTCATTAGTTGACAATACTAAGTAAGTTTTAATTTCATTTATTTTTATTTGCAAGGTAAATTGCATCTAAAAAAAATATAATCATTTTATTTCAATATCAATGCAGATATTTTTTTTTTCAATTCTGCACGTGTGACATATTTCAATACTTTTTTCTATGGAGAATACAGTTTTCCATACTTGTTAACTGTATTGCTTGCAATTGCAATGATGGTGAAATAAAATTTTGGATTTTTACTAGCAAACATTAAAAATAAGTTTTAATTTACCTTATCCTAAAATTGCCTAAGAAGGTTTAAGAAGAAAGAAGAAAAAAAAGTGAGGAGTTTGTTTGAAAGCGGTTTATAAAATATTTATAAATTTAAATTGTAAAGGATAATTAATAACGTTTGAAAACCTTTATTTATTATTTACTATTTTAAATAGTGTCATCCTGTATCCTGTATTCACTATAAACTATTTTTTCTCAAATAAAACTCTACGATTTGTGCTTAATATAATCATAAAGAATCATCAAGTAGCAAAAGATAGGCATTTTTTTGTATAGTACTTTTTTTTGTTTCGTATAGATCTAAACCGTTTTTTCATAAATCTAGCAGAACCCGCGCAAGTCCTGATCCCGCGGGATAAAAAGTCATTGTGCTAATTAAGGTTTCTATCAGCTATCTGCACATCAAGTTTTAATTACTTACATAAAAACTATCACCTTTATAATATTAGTAGGATTGACAAAAAATACAGATATCTGTGTACTTACCTATTAATTTCAATAAGTTATTTTATTTTTATATACCTAAGCCACCAAGAAATGTTCCAATTTTGTTTTTCGTCTAAAGCCCATGAATCTCAAAATACAACCACCTGTAAATAAACAAGCCACCCTTATTGACAAAATTGATAAACCTTTAACAAAACAGAAAAATAAAAGAGCAACGTATAGTTTATCAAGTATATTGCATTAACGCTTCCGAAACGAACCGTACAAATGTCTACTCGGTTTGACATTAAGAGATTCTGCAGGCGGCAGACTCTATGTCGGCCGATAGTTGGTTTTTATATTATTACCAGCAGAGGCCCGCGTAAGTCCCGTTCCCGTAGGAATTTCGAACAACCCTTTCTTATATGATGCCTACATTATATAAAGAACACGCTTTCAAAATTTCAACTCTCTACTATCAGCGGTTTAGGCTGTGCGTTGATCAGTCAGTCAGTTAGACAGGACAAAGCATTTTATAGATAAATGGTAGCTAGCTACACGCCTGGCACGTTCATTAAATGGATGGGCGATGGATAATGTGTGTGGCAAAAATCATTCCCTCCTCCCTTCGTTCCTGGCTTCGGAAGGCACGTTTAGCAATTGGTTCCGGTTATTATCTCGAATAACAGTTGTTATGTCAAGTTAGAGGCTTTAGGATGACCTAAAAACTCTATTACTTGACCACACCACTACATGAAAAAGAAGAAGATGGTACTAATAGTGCTTACAAGTCATCAACTGGACTCACATGATCTTTTAGTGTACATGGGCTATATGGGATAGCCATGCACAATATTGCACAAATGCACGACCATGCCACAAACGTGAGGTCAAGTGTAAACTATCTTGCGTTAAAAAGTTACATAGTTTTTTGTACGTAACATAGTTGTTAATTAAGTTGTATCAGGGGTTGTACGTAAAATAGTGCGAGTGCATAAAATGTCGAGGTAATTAAAATCTAGAATTATCTACAACGCGATCTAGATATAGGTAAATCCCGTGCTTTTATCTATCTCATAGGGACGGAAATCGTTTGAGTTTAAAAAGTGTCTCACAAAGTATCGACCGACAAAAAGTCGATAGTCTGCTGGAGCACAATGTCTGTTCGGTTTGACATTAAATAACCGAATGAGATTATGTTCGATCTGAGGGCTGTTGGGGTGAGTTAATCTTTTTTGGTAGAATTTTGCTTAAAAATTGTACGGGTGGGTATTAAGGATTTTCGATTAGACTGTACCTATTCGCTTTGTGGCTTAATTAGACGGTTTTAAATCAAATTATATTATTTAATGGCAGATTTCCTTAAATAGGTATCTGTGAGAAAGAGAGAGACTCAGAATATTACGGGATTAAAATAAATACGTCTTACGCAGTAGAAGATCGTAAATAATAAACTACTACCTAAATGTCTTGTCTGTCTATACAAAAGAAAGTGGTGTTAGTTACACTATTAATTACTCAAGAACGTCTGAACCGATTTGACTGAAAATTGGCAGAGAGGTAGCTTAGAATCAGGAGAAGGACATGGCTCAACAAAGTTCGTAGGGCTAGCTATACTTCATTTTTTTAATTTCAGACTACGATCTGACGTTTTGGTTCTATGTATTTAACATTTTTTCTTTAGGAAGATGTGTCAAATCGAAGTATAGTAACTTAATATTTTGCAAAATGACGTGAAGTACATCAGTAAACAGTTTTATTACGAAATATTAAACTTAATCTATTTATGCTATTGTTACACAGAAGCGTACTATCCCTTAACACACGCGCACGCCATCTGTACCTGCATACAGAACAACACTCGATCACAATGACTACATTATCCCGAGGCAGTGTCCAATAATGGCGAAGCAAATTTCGTACAGGCGATAATGAACCGGCACCCGGTAACAAGAGTATTCATAAACTGGAAGGGCGCTATAAATCATAGCGCATTGCGTTGGGGCGTACTCTTGCCTATAACTGTGTCTATAACAAAGTTGTAGTTGTGTTATAAGTACGTAGATGACTTTTTTTATGTAGGTACGTCATAAACTAAGCATAGCTTTCAGCGTGGTAGCTAAAGCTGCCAGCATTTCTAACCTAATGCGTGTATGTATGAAATGTATGGGGTGAACCAAGATTTAGTCTTACTCGATGTATAAAAAAGATCCAAATTATGAACTACTAGTTGCGCCCGCGGTTTCATCCGCGTAAATTATTATTTAATTTATTATTAAATTACTAATTGATTATCGGTATCAAATGTATCGTATGTTTCTTTTCATTACTTAAACTATCCCTATATGCAAATTTTCATCAAAATGGGTGAAGACAAACAAACAAACCTTCCGATTTACAAATTTAGTGTGATTATTGTTTGTAACATTTCCGTTTCACGGGGCTATGGAGCCCCGGACCTTTGGAAGGTGCGTGGGTCTGAAGCCAAAACGTAAACGTTTTATACTTTGCGTTTAAATTGTAATTAAAAAGGGTCTCTACTTTTTAATTACAATATAAACGCAAAGTATGAAATGGTATTATTATTATAATACTTATTAAACATTTCCCAAATTCCCAGACCAAACCAGATTATGTACCTAACTATCTATCTAGACAGATGAAGGGCTAAGTTTTATTGCGGCGCAAAAATTAGTACCTATTTTGATTTTTGTAATCGTAAAATAAACAAATTGCATACTAATTATGTTTATATTTTTAAATATGTAGCTAAGAGAATAAGTTCTATACAAAATTCACGTAGGTTACATTTTAATACGACGTTTTGATGCCTTCGAATTAAATACCATTGTTTGTACAACTACCCTCCAGACATCTGTCGTCAAATGCAAAATGTTTACATTAATGAAGTGTTTGTGGTAGTCGGAGGGAATCTTATTTATTTTTATGTCATTAATTACTGACATAAATACTAGGGGTTCGGACAGAAATCGTTTTGCAATATTTAGAAGAGCCTAAATAACGCGTGTTTTTTTTTGTTCACGATCGATGATGATTAGTAGTTAGTTTTAATTCATCATCTTCAATTAGTAGTCATGAAATATTTTTTATGCAATGTTTATTATTGTATTTGAGCACTTTTTGTTTTTTGATCAATATTACGGCCAAAAATGCTCAAATAAAATAACTAACTTTGTATACAAAAAAGTGAGCTGTCACGTGACGCCTAGCTGATGTGAAACATCGACTCGCTACGTATAGTACCTACATATTATATTCCATCATATAGCGTGGCGAGGCGTGGCCACGGCCTAAATCGCCACGCCAACTTTTAGGTTTACCCTTGCCTATAAAAGTTCCACATCAAAAACTGAAAATAAAATTGAAGCTTAGATGATGGATTAAAACTAACTACTAAACATGATTGATTAGCATATTAATTTAATTGAGTTAATTATTTAAAAAGTTACGTAATCGCATGATATCATGAATAGGGCACAAAATGACAAACTATCTACCATAGGCGTTGACAGGATCATTTGTAAACTAATACGGTTAATCATTAGGCTGCCACGCCTTTTGATGGGACTCTTAGGATAAGTAATTAAGTTAACCACAGTTTACTTAGTAGTTGTGCGCCTAGGCGCGTTGGATCTTTTAAAATCTTCTTTTTTTCATGTAGTGGTGTCGCTTACCTAGGGTTAGAGTTTATAGGCATCATAATCTAATGACTGCTATCAGAGATAACAACCGGGACCAACTTAAGCAGTTGGTCCCGGTCGTGGCTACCACACACATTATCAGACACCCAGCCAAGTAATGACGCGCAATGCTTAGCCCTATTTATTTTAATTTTAAAATACCCATTTTTTTTTCTCGACTCTTATTGTGTTTCTTTTCTGTTGTTAGGTTAGGCAGGTAGGTTCGGTTACCTCTGGTATAATATTACCCGAATAACAATTCTTATTCATAAAGTACAAAAACATTAGAAATACATTTGAAATGTATTGTCTATCAACTTATTTGAAAACTAAAAATTGCTCTAAAAACAGTGTTTTCGAAGAGAAATCTCTGTACATACCTACTGGTTGACAAAACGGCTACGATCTGAGAGCGGAAAAAGCGCGACATAATAGTGAACGCATACTACCGATTTTTTGTCGGCCGATAGCCATCGAGTGATAAAAAATCAGAAGTATCGGGAGAAATTAATAACAATACTACCCATGGAATAAATACACATCAAAAAGATCACAATCAGCTTAGCCGCCTTCGAATAATCGGTGAACATCTATAAAAAAATCCCCTAACTTAATTAACTTTTTTTGAAATCGGTTAATAACAATCGGAGGTCTGAAACGGAGTTCATGAAACAATGGCGCCATAATCTGGGGGCCTCCTAACTTTTTTACAAAGGATTCAAATGCACGATCGATAATTTCATACTGCGGTTTCAAACAAATTCTTAACTAGTTTGAAAAAAATATACCTATTACGGGATTGCGTTACGAACAACAATTATATCGCATTTTTTTTATCAAATATTTTTTTTGCGTATTCGCGATACTGATATGAAATTTAATTTAACTCTTCGGTTTGTTTTTGGGATAAATACTAAAAAATAATAAAATTACCGCGATTATAACCGAAAAAATATTTTTATTTATTAATCAAGTTGGGTCACATACTTATACTTTGACAGGAATCAATACTCAACACTCAAATTTTTAATTCAATAAAGAAGATACCTACATGTATAGAAAACATGAACATAATCATTTTGGAATGTCTATAAAATTACGTAATTAGTGCGGTCTCCGATGAGATCGACAAACGATCAGCCGACCAAAATGTCTGCAGTCAGTATTTGCCCTAATCGCGTGCTCGATGCCGAAACTGGTGGCGATAAATAAAACAATGTAGTGTCGCGTGTGAGAGTATAAAATGGCAATCGCGGAACCAATTTGTTTACGCAAATTCTGCAGCGGGGTGAGATGAATGGGCGACCATACCGTAATACGGTACTGGGTGATGTTCTAGTGTTGTATGTTGGAGGTATCGATATCATTTACAATAATCACATCACCCACTAAATTATTATAAATCTGAATGTTTATTTGTGTATGTCTTATGTATTATATGTACCTAATATGTTTGTATGTACCAAAAAAAAAGTAATATGTCGTATATCCGTTGTCTAGTACCCATAGTACAAGCCTAGTGCTTAGTTTGGGGCTAGATTGCGCTGTGTGTAACGTCGTCCAATATTTATCGTTTATTTATTTGTTTACAGAGAGACTCCATGATCCGTTGGCTCGACCGATTTTGATGTAAATTTGCATAGAAATAGTTTAAGTAATGGAGAGTAACGATAATTTTGATTCCGATAATCCCGCGGGATCTGCTAGTTATTTATATTTGCTTGACGTAATGCAACTTGTGGGTGGTGTGATTTGGTAGAAATGGTCATGTAACGAAATGTTGCGTGAAGGCGTGTGAGTATTTAGCAGACTATAATCGAGCAGTCGAGTGCACTGTGTATGTTTGAGTCTCCTATTATTTTCGTCCCCCACCTGATTTTTTTTAAATATTTTAATTTGAATATTCGATGAATTAGCTTAAACACTTATATTAAAATTATTATTAAACAGTTTACAGCTTAATTAAAATCAAAATGTCTAAAATATCACTATAAAAGTTTAAGAAATCTTAATTAATAGGTATAAGATCAAAACAAGGTCTCTTACATTGAGCTTTTAAATCTATTTTTTTTAAACAAAACAAAGAAGATACATTGAAATTCATTGAATTCTGGTAGCCTCGCGCACTTATCTATGTAATATCGGTAGGTACAAGTTCAATAAATTATTTTTAATTAACAAATTATCACAAAATATGCCATCGATTTGGCGACAGAACATCACTAAAAAGCAACAATGAGAAATGAGGCCGAAGATTTGATGAATTATCCACATTTGAAATATAGTTCTATCGATATATTTATTATGGCAAACCTCAACACTGTCCGAATATAGACTTTATGTCCTTGTATTAAGGTATTGATTATTTATGTTTATTTAAACCGCAGATGCCGATATCGAGTTGTGTGGCTCTATTAATGTATCGTCACTTCATTTGCGTTATCAATATTTTATTGCTTCCACGTTTTGAAAACATATGCGGTTTGATTTTATGCTTGTAGGTGGCAAATTAGGCCTAAGAAACTAAACTAAAAAAAACAATCGTATTGTTATTAGTAGATACTTGTTAAGAAACAGTAAATGAGTAGGTAAATCTACAGTAACCTAAATGTTGTGTGATATATTTTGTCTTAGAATGTAAAATTTGTATCATTTTATAAAGAAACTTTATTTAGGTTTAAGGACAACATTAATTGCTACAAGTTACCGTCTTGCTAGCCCAGTTCAACTTTCAAATTAATTTATAATATCAGTAAAACACACAGGAGGAGCTCATTTTCCTAGCTGTACCTGTCGATCATGAAGGATCGTATCGGTTAAGCAACGCTTGGCGCGGTCATTATTTGGATGGGTGACTAAAATTGTGTGGCAAAAATTCATTTTCTAGAGCTCCTCTGTGCTTCGGAAGGAATGTTAAGCAGTTGCTCCCGGTTGTTATCTTTAATAGCAGTCGTTTGGTCAAGTTAGAGGCCTTATGGCGACCTGAAAACTCTAACACCAGGTGATCCACACCACTATCCGAAAAGAAGAAGAAGAGTAAAACACATACAAACACAACAACATACACTTTTCTTTCTATCCTACTCAACAATCTGGCTTAATCGATCATCACCAAATCTGCAGTCACTCTCTGCTTTATTGCTAACTAAAAATCCATTTAATGGTCTTTGAAGTCCGAAAAAAATAACAGTATTCTTTACAAATATCACAAAAGACGGTAAGAAAGGCGTCAAACCACAGTTTATTGCACCAAATAAACTAATAATTGAAGATTAACAATAACAAACAGTTACAAACGACACGTTTTTGAAAGTAACGGGAGGCAATAAATCAATTTTAAAAGGATTAGTGACTGTGACAATGTTTTTTTTAAGTTGTAAACAACAAGGTGGTGGGAAACCGGTCCCGTTTGACAAAGTTTTGGTTGCAGAAATGAAGATGTTAAGGATTATTTTTTATGTTTACTTCTTAGTAAAATTTACAAAATAAGTTAAACTTAAATAACTAAATTAAAATTAATCTTCTATAAACAATTTAAAGCAGTATATTTTCGCATTAAAACTCGATTCAATACTTCCCAAGATTGGTATTTCAATTTTTTATTTGACAAATTATATTTACATTAGGTGTGTGCGTAACCTAGACAGATTTTAGAATGAAAGGGCTATCTGTTTAAAAATGGGATGAACCTAGAAACTAGGATATGTTTTGGGTAGGTACATCATTGACTAGTGGTCAAAGAGCACTCAATTTCCCAATTTTTAAAGGGTGTTTAGGATTACGCATTTCTGAAAATCGTACTAAATTATTATGTTTATTTATCTTCCACAGTAGCGTGGGTGTCGGGCGGGCTCACTTCGAGAAGCAGCCCCCCAGCAATCTGCGCAAGAGCAACTTCTTCCATTTCGTAATAGCGCTGTACGACAGAGCGGGACAGCCGGTCGAGATCGAACGGACCGCTTTCATTGGGTTTATTGAGAAAGATCAGGTAAGATTTATACTTATACTTCGTTTTTTAATTAAAGATTACGATTTCACACTTCTTTCTGAAGAAAAAAATGTCTGATACAAGGAACCAAAATGTCAGACTATAAATCTGAAATTAAAAACAAAGTTGGTATAGGTAGTACATTGTTTTGACATAATAATATGCCAATAGTTGTAGGCTAAATAATAATTGGCCTTTTATCTTTGAGATGATTTATGCAGCGGATGAGCGTAAGCAACTTTTAATCCATCCTATTTATGGCCCTGTAATTCCCGGGACAAACAAATACTCATAGATAGATCTGTAAAACATTTTTGTTTGAACTTGACAATAAACATTCAAAGTTACAGCTTCTAAAAATTCTAAGCCTCTCTGAACTAGGCTGCGGACGGACAGACAGACGAACATGACGAAACTCTAAGGGTGGCTTGATGACTACGAAACTCTAAAAGGCGTAAGCGTAACAAAATGCCACCAACATTTATCCGTATTATGTAAATGTGTGTACAGAACACAATAGCAATGACGTCTACTATATCCTGATTGATGATACTTCTTATGCCGTGATATCATCTTGATACCAACTTATGATATAAAATGATCGTTTTGTATTGAAATATAATTTAGGTACCTACCTACTGTAGGTAATGCATCTAAGTAGGTACAAAATAATTGAACTGTTTGAACAAGGAACTGAACAATCAATAATTATAAATTATATAAAAAAGTCTCTCATATTACCTAATGTTTTTTTACCATGTAATCAAAACACGATACAAGCTAGCAAATCTACTGAGCCGATCAAATCGCTTAAAGCAATAAGGTTTCTCATTTGTTCAGCTATACATTAATGTTCCGCGTTTTCACCCTTATAAGTCACGATCCCGTGTGTATATCGGGTTAAAAAGTACTCTTTGTGTTATTCAAGGTCTTCAACCATCTACATAAGTACCTACTTACTGAGTTTTATCGTAATCGGTTCACCGGGTGTTGCGTACACAGACAAACACAGGATGTGTGTCCTAAACATTACCTTTAAAGTTGAGCCAAAGTCTAATTAAAGTTGTTTTTCAGGAGGCAGAAGGACAGAAGACAAACAACGGTATACAATACAGGCTACAGTTATTATACGCTAATGGTAAGTTTATTAAAGAGTTACGTTACGCTTAGTTTTGTATATGGGAACATAGTTAAGAAAATATTAACACTATATATGTATTAATTACAAGTACCTACCCCACTAAACTATAGTATAACTTAGACTTTTCCAAGTGATAATAATATCTGTAAGAAACCTAGTTTAACTATGCGGAGCTAAGTTAGTTCTAACTTGGTTTAGTCGGGGATGGATTACTATTTCAAAACACATTTCATTTGGAATTTAAAGTTTAACATTTCTTATGTTTATTGCTCAAGGCGTTCTTACTAGAAATGATTTATCAAGAAAAAATGCGTCATACAAATTCTCCCGAGTCAGGATTCGAACCTGTGTCCCTCGCTTTTTGGGCGAGTGCGCTAACCACTACGCCACACCGGAGAATTTTTGATGATGCATTTCTCCTTGTAAAATATTTCTAATTTAAATTTAGTTTTACTATCCATGAATTTTAGGATAAGAAGTTGTATTTTTAATTACCTACTGAATTAAAGTTTCCTAATTCGATCTTACGTTTCTCCCAACTAGAATTGTGTTACTAAATATTTTAAACTAATCTCGAAATGACGTCAGTAGGTACGCGAAGCCGTTGAATCCTCGAATGCATCTCAAGACGAGCTATACCTAGGAGTTAAGCAAATATTGTCGTACACCAAGAGCCATTGTACGCGTTCTATTGTCGGCGATATTGGTGGAACAATGTCTGTCTGCTACCTCTCGATTATAGAGCCGGTATCTGCCTTATAATAGGGATAATGTAGAATATAATGACGTTAGAGAACAAAATAGTCATTATTTAATGGAGAGTATTAATATAAATTAAAAAAACAGACGGACAGATAGCGAAGTCTCAGTAATAGGGTCCCGTTTTTAACCTTTGGGTACGGAACCCTAAAAACAGATATGTAGATCAAGTAATTGCTTTAATGAGTTATTTTATCGAATACTAGCTGAATAAAGTCCGAAAAAGCCTTTTTTATCGGATCATCATATATAGAACACACTCTCCAAATTGCAGCTCTCTACTATCACCGGTTTAGGCAGTGCGTTGATTAGTCAGTCAATCAAGACAAAGCATTTTATAGATATAGATATTAGGGTGAGGTAGAATGCACTCGTATTGAGTCGACTTTGATGAAAGTTCATGCCTGATCGGTACAATCAAATTCCCATGATGCTGAGAACTGGGTTCGGCTACTCAAAGTTACTTTATACTGAGAAGAATTCTGAGTTTTACTAACATTTTAAATCATTTGAAAAGATATTTCCACGAAGTGAAACTTATCCATTGTCTTAGGTGAACGTTAAATACCGCAACGCCACGCGATGCGAAAATATCAAATGCCTAATCGTTGTATGTGATTCTAGTTATCTATTTGTTAATCAAAAGTATGATCGCCATTATGTCGTCTTTCGTCGATCACCTAGGACACCGAGTTTCGCAATTTAAATTACTGGACAAATGACCATTTCTAATCAAATCTAATCAAAACCAAAGGCCTTATAAAACCACGGTCTTCATACCCGCTTCAATTTGTAAATCCGTCCACACAGCAGAAGACACAACTCGATCTGATATTCAACAGACGTTCGGTCCATACAAGCAAGCATTGTAAATATTTGCCGTCTTGCCCCGTTAACGGATAATGGAAAATTGGCACTGAATAGAATACTGTACTCCTTCTTGGAGTATAAAACTAGGCTTAGGTATTAGGTTGGTACCTATACTTGTTTTCTTAAATTGTATACTATGATCATAGTCTAAATGAATCATAGTCTACACTTAAAAAAACATCATTCTGAAGAAAAAATGACAAATTATAAAGAAACAATACGTCAGGTCGTAGTCTGAAAATAAAAAAAGAGTTATTTATTGTTGTCGATACGTAATATTGTAAATGCGAAAGTTTAGATGTTTGTTTGTTTGGATGTCTGTCTGTCAATTATGCAAAAACGGCTGACCGGGTTTGGCTGAAATATGCAATTATGAATAGAAGATATTATTGCGAAATTGTGGTATTAAACTCAAATAGTATTAGTCTATGTGTAGCAGACCTAGTTCTCTACATCACAGATAAGTATTTAACTTTGAGTTTTTGTGTTACATTTGGTTACAACTGTAAACTGTAGGTAACTGTAATAGAAAAAATAGTTACAAGTTAGACCATCACGTACGTACACGTATGTACTTTGATTATTGCTTTTTGAAGAAATAGTTGAAAAAACTTTAGAACCTACCTAGGTAAGTACCTTTTAGTTTAGTGATGATTTTTTTAATTTCAAATAGTTGTTGATTTGTTTTCAAAACAACAAACTAAAAAAAAAACATAGTTTAACCGGCCGCTATCTCTACAAATTTTTCATAATATCCAATTAGAAAAACTTAACAGTCGATGTAAACATATTAACTAAATCTACCTAGTTTAAAAAGAAAAGCAAGTTTAGAGGCTATTTCGAGGGGTTAACAAATTGTAGTCTGTGCTACGAAGCTACGGTGTTACGAGCTACGATCTTTATTACTGCATTGTGGAGATGTTAACATTTTAGTAAGAGACTTTGTTACTTGATTAGAAAGTAAAATATTGTTGGTGTTTTTTTTAAATGAGTTACAATATTGGTACACACAGGCCAACAGACAGACCAGGCAGACAGGTTACTGCGGTTCGTTTCAATACGAGATCGATACTGTCATACGATGATTCTACTGTCACATTCTGATAGTAGGGTGACAGTAGAACCATCGTTATGACAGTATCATTGTCGTATCGAAACGAACCGAAGTAACGCTCCTGGTAGAGGACTTCAATTTAAAAAATATGTAGAGTTAGAGAAAATATTTAAGGGTTTTGCATTAATAACAACAGTTGAGTAATATAATAAATCCTACGGGATAAATAATAATATAAGAAAACTCTAAAAAATCGTAGCAGACTTTGTTACTTAATTAGAAAGTAAAAAACGGGGCAAGTGCGACACTCGCGCATAAAGGGTTCCGTACCACTATCACAATTGGATACGGAACCCTAAAATGGTTTACAACAACCAATTTTTAAATTTTATAGGAAAATATGAAATATTTATCTTCGATTCTTACTCCCATCAAACGACCGAATCACTCAAAAAAAAAAACCTTGGCACAAAGAAATCTGAAACATAAAAGAAACTCTTTGGTAAGTAAGGCAGACTGGTATATTTGACAGATAGGGCAGCCATTTTGAATTCCATGACCAACTCCTGTCCCTGTTCCTGTCCTTACTCCTTGTAGTTTTTGAAACACGTTTGTTGTATGGGAGCCCCTTTTAAATAATTGTTTTATTTTGTTTTTAGTATTTGTTGTTGTAGCGGCAACCGAAATACATCTTCTGTGAAAATTTCAACCTTCTAGCTATTACGGTTCATGAGATACAGCCTGGTGACAGACGGACGGACGGACGGACGGACGGAAGGACAGACAGACAGACAGACAGACAGACAGACAGACAGACAGACAGACAGACAGACAGCGAAGTCTCAGTAATAGGGTCCCGTTTTTACCTTTAGGTACGGAACCCTAAAAATGGTATTTTGTGTTTTTTGAAAATTTAAGTTAAAATATTTAGATGATTTGTCAACAGATAGACAGACCCGGCAGAAGACTTTTTTTTAATATATAGAGATAAAACTTTGTGAAGCAAGTCATTATTTTGTGTATTAATTAAGATGTTTTGTTTCAGGTATCAGACAAGAACAGGACATATTCGTACGGCTCATTGATTCAGTGACAAAACAGGTCAGTTTAAACAATAATAAATCAAACACTTTACAAAAGTTGCAATCACACCGATAAGCGATAAAAAACCGAAACAATAATTTCATTCAATTAATGAGGAGGCGAGGGCAATTCCGGCCACCGGTTTTATGAACCGTACGGCTTAGTGCCCACGCGCAGGTCACGTGACAATCACGTGGCAGATTGTCATCGCCGAATGCCGATTACACCCTAAACCTCGGCCCACCCTAATATTCTAAATTGCATTGCGTTTGAGCACAATCATTACGTTATCTCACATTACAATTTTATTCCACGTTAGTTTTGAATTTGACGCTCCCTTGTGGTGTCAAGAAATTGAAGATTTTGATCGACAGAAAGGGTTATTCGTTCATTCATTTTGTTTTGGGGGTGTGATTGTGTGAATGCTACTTAGTTGTTCATTTTGAGATTAGTTTTGACTTAAATCCAGCTCTAGTAACCCGAGACGACAAAGGATAAATACAAAACCGGTTAAGTGGGAGTCGGACATGCGCACAAATGGTTCCGTACCATAATCATATCACAATTGGGTAAGGAACCATCTAGAATGATAGATGCCAAGAAGCATCTATTTCTACTATTGGAAATAGATGCTTCCAATAGTAGAAATAGCCACGGCAAATGAGACGATAAAACTGCGTCAGCTGACGCACTAGCCTCAGTCGTATGTGGAAACCTTGTCTTGTGAACACGTACTGTCACACTGCGAATTTCTAGCTCATTTTTCGAATACGCAATGTTAGAATATACCGTATCTACTAATTTGTTATCATCTAAGGGTTGTGTGAATGTTTTCACCATAAACTTAAACCGATGATTGTTCTGTTTGATTTTCCACTAGGAAGGAATATAAAGGTCTCCTATTATTACCAAATACGTGATAAAACTTGTCGGCGCACCTAACATATATAATTTCAACACGTCCCTACCTCTTAGTGTTGTGAAACAAGAGGCCAATTACGAAAGATTTATACCATGAACATAATTAACTTAGGCCGAACGTAGTTAACTAAGAATTACGGAATTGTGTGTTTGCGATTTTGTATGTGCTTAGTTTGTTTTGTTACCGGGTGGGAATTCGCGTATTAAAATTTTATTGCCCAAAATTGTATTCCAATATAGTTGCAGTCAATCTTCAACTTCAAAGACGTTTGTCTAATAATATTTGTCATTTTTTCGATACAATATTGAGAATTTTTGTAAATTAATTTTTGGGATTTCAAAAATGAGTTTAATTTCAATCCAACATTGCGATAGTAATTATATTTTCTATAATTATTGTGAATATAATGTTCAGTTGCAAGTTATAGTTTTTTTCGTTTTTGTTTGCAATAATAAATGTAGAGATGTGACATTTTAGTCAATTTTAATACCTATGGGATTCAGGGCCCAGAACTTAAAAGTTTTTAATGCCGTTACTACTCACTCTTGTTATAATGTTTATAAGTAGATACAAATCTGCAAACAAAATGAACATTTTAAAATGCGCAATATTTTCACAAAGCAAACTTAAACAATCATTTTCTTTCCTTACGTTAGAACCACTATGCAGCTTACATATTTTCTATTTGAAAGGTGTACCTATATAGTGAAGTGCAATGCAATCTGACTGCAAATTGAGATTGAATTCCATGTCACCTCGAACAAAATGTGGAAACATCACGTGACTCGACCTCTTTATATGTTGTGTAGTCTGTAAATCTACGAGAATAACGTCTAAAATGTTTTAAAAATTGTTCAGGTTCAAGTTACCTGTTTTCAATGACTAAACTAGTTCCTTTCCAAAACCTTTCTTATCGAATGCGTATATTTTCTTTTACTAATATTATATAGAGGAAAGATTTATTTGTTTGTTTGTAACGAATAGGCTCCGAAACTTTTGGACAGATTTCAAAAATAAAAATCTTTAAGTAGGTCCTTTTACCAATAAAAAGCCGCAGTATCGCGGGATAATATAGGCTACTATTCGGCTCGGGACTAATGCGGGTGAAACCATGGGGCGCAGCTAGTATTTTATAAAGAAAACACTTTAAATTTCAGCTTTTTGCTATCAAGGATGTAGGATGTGCGTTGATCCAACAGTCAGTTAGGACAAAGCGTTTTATAGATAGGTATAGATTAGAATAAAAGCTCTTAAAACTATAGAGGTCAAATTCATTACCCATTACACAATAATAAAATTAACAGAATACACTTATTTCTGTCACAAAATGACACGCAAAACGGTCGTTCAGTAGAAATGGCGATGAAAAAATTGCGTTCGGGTAATAGAGACTTGCGGTTGATTTAATTGTATTAAAACGTTAGGCTGAGGGCACACGGCCAATCAGCTAATGTTGTACGGTGCATGCGAACTCGGCACGCAACTCTTGTTTTGGCGAGATTAAAAATTACGTTGTATCTGACGTTGTGACATGTTTTTTGACGGTTCCTGAACGCATTTTGTGATCAGAATTCTTATTTCTAGTTAGGTAATTGCTGTTTTTACTAGTTTTTAGGGTTCCGTAGCCAAATAGCAAAAAACGGAACCCTTATAGATTCGTCATGTCTGTCCGTCCGTCCGTATGTCACAGCCACTTTTCTCCGAAACTATAAGAGCTATACTGCTGAAACTTGGTGAGTAGATGTATTCTGTGAACCGCATTACGATTTTTACACAAAAATAGAAAAAAATAATAAATTTTTGGGGTTCCCCATACTAAGAACTGAAACTAAAAATTTTTTTTTCATCAAACCCATACATGTGGGGTATCTATGGATAGGTCTTCAAAAATGATATTGAGGTTTTCAGTATCATTTTTTTCTAAACTAGATAGTCTGCGCGAGAGACACTTCCAAAGTGGTAAAATGTTGGTCCCCCCCCTGTAACTTCTAAAATAATGGAATGATAAAACTAAAAATAGTATATGATGTTCATTACTATGCAAACTTCCAACGAAAATTGGTTTGAACGAGATCTAGTTAGTATTTTGTTTTTTAAACGTCATAAATCGTAAACCGGAATTTACCTTTCAAAACAAAAACTGTTGTATAGATAATGGTACGGAACCCTTCGTGCGCGAGTCAGACTCGCACTTGGCCGGTTTTTGTAGTGGTTAGGTCAAGTTGGAGGCCTTTAACTTTAACACCAGCTGAGCCACGCCACTATACGAAAAGAAAAAGAACTATAAAAATATTTATAGAAGTAAACTATATTTATTTTAAAAATTATGCATAAATTATTTTCATTTAATGTAAGCTTTTTTTAAAAGAGGTCACTTCACCCTTACCTCTCTTAAACTGTTTTTTAGAACCAGTTGAAAGCAGTACGTAATAACCGGATTATTTGTGTTCCCATACTAAATCACTATCATATCAATATCTAAAACATCAATCTGGGCACCCTATGTTTGGTTAAATTCTTAAGATGAGATGCCAATGAGATTCGTCCAAATCCCATAGAGTTAGTAAAGTATGAATGGTTTGGTCGTGCGTTGTGCACGTGCCTCAATGATTATGTTTACTTAACAACGTTCAAACAACATATTAATTTGGGCTTCTTTTGTTGGGGAAATGACTTTTGGGTAACTAATTAAGATTATCGGAAAAATGAAAGGTTTTGGATTTCATGACATGACAGAAATTTTATTGAAATTGAACTCATTTTTCGGTTTTAATCGCGTGATCTTTATTACTTTTACCATTGTTTCAATGCTCAAAATTTCGAGACCTTTACAGGTCTCTTCTTTAGGATTGACAATCTAGGAATCCGATTCAGGATGTTAATCCTGACGAATTATTCTAGATTATAGGGATATTTGTATATTGCTACTTTTTAGTTGATCTAATAGTTGATAAACCTCGGCATTGTTACGTTCGAGTGCCGAGACGAGCGAACTACTAGGTAAACTGTGGTTATAGGACATCCATTTTATGTCAAGCGCGCCCGGATGTTTCGTCTACGCACATTTATATTTAGACGTCAAAAATATTCTCTTTCGAGTAAAATTGTCCCTACATGAAAATAAAATGCATAAACTGAGACTACAATATAATATCTGCGCAAACTTTCTGGCGAGTGTTTCTGTGTGAATGTAAGAGTCGTAAATCACTAGTTCCTTGTCTTTTAAAATACTGTTATTTCTTATTCGTTTATTTCAGAATATTTTTGTATTGAAAAATGTATATTATACCTAACCTTAGATGATATCTCACTCCCACTCTCTTGTCATTCAGGCCTGAAGATCGCGATCACCGCTCTTCTTAACCCTGAGGTTTGTTAGACTCCTCCACTCTTTGCGGTCAGTCATTCGAACAACCTTCTCAAACCTATAGATGATTTCAGCCTATCTGACTATCTTACGGGAAATCTTTCACATTACCTCTTGCCCTCTACGTTTGCGTGGATAACCAGCTTCTCCAGATTCTCATCCTGGGTTCTGATAATGTACCTAAAAAAGCTCACCGTGGTCTTCTTTCTTAAAAATAGACACATTCGTGCAAATGTTGATCAATAATTAAACAAAAAAGCAATTTCAGAATCCAAAACCCCAACAAAACGGGCCCCTGAGCATAATTCCGTACAAAATAACATAACTAAACCCCATAAGTAGGGGCCTAGAGGCATTATGCAGTAATTAGCGCACTACCCCATAACTGGTGACCATATTTTTTTAACCCCCCACTAATTCCCTTGAGATTGAATCCCATGCGGACGGTACATCCCCGTGCTGGGAGATGTTAGCTCCCGGTCACCCTAAGGGACTTTAGTCGAGGGAATACTCTTGAAAAATAGTCCCAGTGTTACTATCTGATAGTGTCTGCTTTGTTAGCGTTCAAGGTTGAGTTTAGTAAGTTTAGCAGAGAGTTCTTACGGCATTTTGAAGTCGAATTTCTTATTTGGATTGTTTGTTCTTTTTAATAGAAGGACGGTTAGTTATTATTTAAATTGAAATTCTTACTCTAAGTTTAAAAAGTTAAAACGCTGTTAGGTCATTTAATTTATTATATTTCTATACTTAATATTATAAAGGAGTGACATTTGGATGAATAATTGCATAGCTATGTCTGTTTGAATGTTTGTAGAGGGAATCTCCGGAACGAATAAACCGAATTTTATGAAATTTAATAATAATATATTGATAGCTACCTAGACCTAGATTGATATATTGATACCTACATTGAATCCTTAGGCTACTTTTTTCCATCATTTCCGCGGGATTGCGACTTACGTGGCAGACAAGAAATTATTTTTTAAAACTATCTAAATAGAAAGACCTTGGGACAAAAACTCTAAAACTATATGAGTCATAGTAGACAAAAATAAAAATAACTATCTGAATACCTACATAAAAAAAGTTAATTATACAGAACTATATTTATATTTCGATGGTGTTAAACAAAATAATATACAAAGCATTGTTACTCAACCACCTGAGACTATAGCCTAATATCCCATCGAGCACACCGCTTAAATACAATTCTATCACCCTCCACTACCCATTACAAAACACCCTAATAGTACAAGAAAATCCTCACAAATCCATCGCACAAAGAATGCTAATACCAACCTATTTCATATTCAATTAAATATTTTGTCAGGGATGAAAAATTATATTTCGGATTTCTGAGGATTTGCCGGTACAGGATCAAGTTTGTTTGGTTTAACTTATACCTAGATAGTTTGTTTTTGTATTTTTTTTTATTTATATTTACGTTTTTTTCTGACGATACCATTTTAACCAATTTAAGTACATACAATTTTGACAAACTATATGCCTAAACCCATTTCCATTCCATTTGGTAATTTTTGATTTACCGGTACAGACAGACAGACAGACGTGGCTTTATTTGTAATATTGCAGAGAAGATAATTTTGTTAAAATAGGTACCTACCCAAATTAAAAGAGAGAAGAAGAAAGTGATCCTATAAGGGTTCTATTTTTTCCACATTATGTGCTATAAAGAACCCTAAAAAGGATATAGATAGGACTAGTCACACAACTTTGAAATTTCATTATCATAATTTATTTTAACAAAACATCATAACAATTAAGTTAACTTATTCTTAAAACTAGTCCGACGAAAAAAAGCGAAATATTTATTGAAAAGTCTATAAAAATTTGCTCGGTTTTCAAGCAAAAAGTTACTTTACTATTTGCTCTATTTATTCAAAATAGGGCAGGTCTAGTGCATTTATAATGTAAATTAGTTTTTGGTTTAAATAATAAAATGCAATTATTCACGGAGGGGTGAATAAATTAATGGAATGAAATGACGTAATGGTTTGACGAAGATAGAATGTTTTTATCTTATCTCTTTCGAGGATTATCTATGTTTTGTCTAACTTTTACATTAAGTTTATTAAGCTACATTAATAGGCCGGACGTCCAACGCCGACTAAACCAAGTTAGTTTAGCTTTGTTTTGTTGAGCCAGTTTTTCTTACATATGCGTCCACCGCAGTTAGCTTAGTTGAAATATGGTCGCTGGCTTAGACATATTTTAAATACACCTACAAAAATACAATGCGTGGCGATGCTGTGCGGGATTCGAACCAGTAACGCATCTTCTACATCGCAACGTCTACCGACATCGCAACGTCCACGAATCTTTGCATAGATATTTTAGTATCTACTACTACATGGCAAGGCATCTTTGCGGCATCCCAATGGCATTAAATAAAAATAGAATAATGGAATAAGCTGGCTTGTTTGCCAGCGAGTGTCCATTCTACTAGACCACATGGCTCGAACTTGCTTCGGTTCAATTATAAACATATACCTAATATGTTTCCCCGTTTACTATTTTTTAATATTGTCTTAAACTAGTAAATGAAAGATATTCATATTCATTGTTTTGTTTCAGCCAATCGTTTACGAAGGACAAGACAAGAATCCAGAAATGTGCAGGGTTTTATTAACTCATGAAGTTATGTGCAGGTAAGTCTTATACATTATAGAAGATTCACCCGCGTAAGTCCCGATCCCGTGGGAATATCGGGATCAAAAGTAGCCTATGTAACTCAGAGTGAAGGTAGCTTTCGAATGGTGAAAGAATTTTTGAAATAGGTCCAGTAGTTACAGACGATCACACACACAAAAATACAAATCCTTCCTCTTTATAATACAAGTATAGAAAACACTATAGTGCCATATAATATTTTATATTATCAAAAATGTCATACAAACAGGAGAACTTTGATCATTTGTTATAATGTTTTCTGAGAAAAGAAAGTTGCTAGTCATCATTTTTAGTATTTGTCCGTATTCATCTGTTGATCTTCGATCACACTTTACAAACATTCCCAAGTAAAACTTTAATAAATCATTTGTTTGCCATGTATGTATTTACTTAAGTTATGCTAAAATTATTAATCAAATAGCCTGTGTGTGACTTTTGTTTCTAGTATTTATTTAATTTTTAACCGAATACAAAAAAAGGAGGAAGTTCTCAATTCGACCTATAAAATTGTGTAACACGAAAATGAAACACCTCAATTACTTCGATCGTCTTCTGTTTCTGTTTTGATCATCTTTTGTTTTTATATCGATTCTGCTTTGTTTAAGATCCGATCTCATTAAATTATTACCCTTTTTAGAGTACGCAACCCAAAAAAAGACGTTCAGTTTTGCACATAAACTACGTTTTTAATTGTAGACTACGATCTGCCATTTTGGTTCTTTGTATTTGTCATTTTTTTTTTCAGGAATATGTGTCTTCAATTAAAAAAAAGTGTGGCACTCGGGGACTGCCGCGGTAAAGCTATTGCATAGCATTACCTACGTGTTAGGTTTTATTTTTGTTACGGAATTTCTTGATTCGGTCGCCGCGCTCAAAGCCTGCGATAAATACTATGCAATAGCTTAAAAACGTAGCATACGTGCAATACGAGTGCACAACTGAAAATACGCGATCTACTACAGCAATTAGAAACACCGTACAAACCTAAATAAAATCATGTAACAGTTAACAACACGGCACAAGTGAACATCCTTATTAATTTAACCATTTGTTTGGGGTGGTTTTTCCGCTTTGCACGTCGAGAGCCGTCTCGCCTAGAACGTACTCTCTACTACCTGCTATCAATGTGTTAGTCTGTAATAACCGGCGACTACGTCTGTGTGAGCAATTAAAATTTTATTCCGAGTTTATTGTCTCGTTCTAGTGAGATATGTGTGTCTCGTTCTTGCGTCTTCAGGGGTGGAGTCTCTAGGGAGTCTGTCCTTTCAATGTCTTTGCCCTTTGCGTCAAGGAGCCCCGGTAGGGCGCGTGCAATGCTACCGTTGGGCAAGTGTGGATATGACCGAGTTTTTTTTAGTTGACTTTGTTTTGTTGTAGTTTTTTTATTTAGGTAGGTACCTTATGTATTTTAATTCGGAGATAAATCTACCTATGCTAATCTCATTTATTTGTTCGTTTGTCACGAATATGCTACGAAACTATAAGACCGATTTAAAAAAAAAACAACAACAGAAAGTTACATTCACCCTGAGTAACATAGGCTACTTTTGATTCCGATATTCCAACGGGATCTGGACTTACGTGGGTGAAACCGCGAGACGCAGCTATAATAAATAAATAAATACTAGAAAAAATCAAACAAACATGAAAACTATATCAAAATCGCTTCATCAGTTTGTGAGCCACAGACAGATACACAGACATCTCAAACGAATACCACCCCTCTTTTTCCATCCGTGGTAAAAACATGGATATTCCTAAAAGCCACTGTATCTTACACCATGATATAAAGGAGAAAAATGCTATAAATCGTTCGTGCTATGATAGACACTCCGGACCCTTCGTAGGTACATTTACTACCAATATATTGATTTTTTCCCTTCAAAACGGTAGTAGGTAGCCTTTAAGTAGTTTTATCTATAGAGACCTCGAGTGTATTGGTATTTGGAACACAAAAACTGAGGAAATCCTAATGTAGTTTTATTTGACGACCTCTGTGGCGCGTCGTGCGAAAGCGCGACTGCAATGCTGAAGGTTGCGGGTTCGATTCCCGCCGGGTGCAAGTATTTATGCTTAAAAATAAATAATTGTGTCTGGTCTGGGTGTCCTCTCTATGTATAATATGTATGTATTTACAAAAGAAAAGTAATATAATTATTATATCCGTTGTCTAGTCACGTAACACAAGCTTAGTCGCTTACCACGGGGCTAGATGGCGCTGTGTGTTGTTCAGAGAATTTATTTGTTTATTTATTTTTCAGTCGATGTTGTGATAAGAAGAGCTGCGGGAATAGAAATGAAACGCCTTCGGATCCTGTTATCATCGATCGGTGAGTCTAGTCTATTTTCTAATGCCTTAGTAGTAACTTAGTACTTAAATGTATCTAGAATATGTTAAACCTTTTCAATTTTACTTTCACTCATACATAATTTGTTAACATCGTTAGTTACCTACGTCATCATCAAGGTAAGAAAATAAAAGTCCGCGATTAAGTCCCGGAAAATATTGTACATTTACTATGATGTATAAAATGTTGTTCTTGACGACATGGGTACTTCTAAGAAAGGTTATATTTCGCTTCACAATGGTAAATATACAGATTTAAATAGATTTAATTTATTGAATCGACTTCTAATTTTTGAGAACTAAGAACTCATTTTTCTGGTATATCAATCGCGTTGCTTTTATTATGTTTAGCCATAGAACTGGACTGGTCTCTATTAGAGACTATAACAATTTACACTAAATAGGTAAATTATCAAACAGATAAAAAACGTAAACAAATATCGTAGTTAAAATTAAAACCCTCTGATTAGGCCTCTCAGTTTATTAATAACGAAGTAAAAACCGAAACAAACTTTTCATTTCAACACGAAGTTAGGAAACAATGGAGACGGCAACAGCGCTAATATCGTATTGTTTTGTCCGCCGATTCATCAGAGCGCCATGACGGCAATCTGAAAACTTTACCAAATGCATTTCCACGTGAAACTTCCTAGTTTACGTTCGTATTTTTATTGCGATCCCAGACTCTGATATTTCAATTTTTATTTACAGTCGAAAAGTTAATATTTTGTATCGGTTTATTTTTGGGTTGCTATTACACAGTTAGTTGCTATTTGTAGCTTATAGTTTAAAAGGTTGTCTACAAGAGATTGTGCTTAGCGATAGAGCACTCTTTCTAGGTAGGTAATTTTAAGCAGTTTTCAAATGATTTTAGTTTTTTTTTACATTAGTACATACATACTGCCTAAAACAGTATAAATAAACGAAGGGGATAAAAACTGAAAGACGAATATTTGTCTTAATATCGTAAATATTAATCGTTTGATGAAAAATCTATATCAATATCTCAAGCAATTTAGAAGTTATGAAACTTCAAAGTTGTCTGGTAAATTATAGAAACCGTCTCGTGCGCCAACTCTGAAATTAGCTGTGGAAGTCCGTAGGCCCTATACTTACCCTATAATTAACTTATTTACATTTTTGCTGTTGTACCCTCTCTCGATGTACCTAAACAACCAACGCCGATAGAATCCCTCCACTTCTTTTAAGTTTCACTTTCTAATCAAAAACCAAAATGTATTCACGTAAAACAATACCGAAATTAAGCGACGAGGCGTCACGCAGCGCTATTCAAGCTAAGCGGGAGACTTAGCTAATCAGGCTGGCAAATATACGTTAGCTTTGAATAGAACATCAATACACTATTGATAGGAACGGGGGCTACCTACAAACGTTTTTATTTTTCATCCTTTTTCGGGAATTCAATAGAGATAGGCGTCTCCCGTTCTGTATATCGTCGTTCTATTTCAAATTTAGGGTTGTGTGCTTGTTTTCTTTAGTAGTCGTCGCAAAAATACTTACTTATGCGACATCCAAGTCGATCGTGCACTACTAATTTAGTTTAGCCACTGATCACTATTACTAAGTTTAGCGAAGGCCTTGACCTAACAAGTGCTATCATATGTAACAACTTGGCCCAATTGCTTAATGTGCCTAATTTTTTACATTATTATTTGCACTTAAGTGATTAAAAAATCACTTGTGAATCACAATATGAGCTTCTCGATAATTCAGATATCAAAAAGCTCATAACGTAATTTATTGCCACACAAATTATTGGTCACCTATCTAAATACTGACCATGGCAAAAGTTGCTTAACTTTTACGACCAATCAGCTAGCCTAATGATCTCCACAATAGTATCAAAATCGTATTGTGTTGTTAGCTAGGGAAGCTAAAAAGTTTATTTAATTTACTAATTGTGGAATGGAAACCGATTTGAATAGGTTGAAAATAACTTTCGCTTAGATAAAGTTTCAGGTAAAAAAATGTTGTCAGTAAACAGTTGCCAACCCTGCCTAAAGTCGCGAGTTGGTTTTTGTAATTCGTTCGATTCAAATTTTTTCATACCAACCTTCAGAAACAAAAAAAATCAACGGCCCTTTGTGAGGACTCGCCTTTGCTTTTCGTCGGGGCATGAAGTTGGAAATTTACCCTGACCGAGAAATAAACTTGTGATTTTTTCCAACGTTTGATGTAAATTAAACAGGGTTTCAAACGTATACTGTTCATTATTAGTTATTGGTCTGTAAAATTGGAAATTTAAAATTTTGCATGAATTTATATTTTGGCTTTTCATGACATTGTAGGTATCAACTGTATTTTGAAATATACGTTCGAGTTAGGTGATGTCAATGCATTCGACATTAAAGTATAGTAGGTAAATATACAATGATTATAAATAGGTATACAATTAATATAGATATAATTTTAAATATGAACTAACAACAACAACGCAGTTTCCATTCCCGTAGGAGTTCCGGCATGCATTGTCGATTTCAATGCACATAATATTAAAAAAAACTTCTACAAAAATACAACGTGGTGGGATTCGAACCATATTCTCTCAATCGCGGAGCAACGACTTGATTTCCAATTATATTGTAATATAAAGTAGTCTGGTGCAGGTCCATGAAAATAAAATAAAAAATAAATCAT
Source organism: Idaea biselata (assembly GCA_958496205.1). Taxonomy (NCBI): domain Eukaryota; kingdom Metazoa; phylum Arthropoda; class Insecta; order Lepidoptera; family Geometridae; genus Idaea; species Idaea biselata. Next base: position 21,063,384 of record OY292400.1, on the reverse strand, counting down.
GCAACGCACCTGTCTATAAAAAGTATAATATTTCGTGAATAAAAACATAACAGACTCCTGTAATAAATTAATTCAGAGAAACTAATAACGTTAATCAAATGAATATTCAAGTACTATCATTGTCACAAGTGTAGGCAGCTATTAATCCATCAGGGTTATACGCGCCTCACCTATTTGTGCGCTCGCAAATGCTACGGTAAAATAAACTCTTTGTCATTGGAATAGGAATGAAATTTATAAACATTTTGTGTACGCTCGTGAACTAATGCGATAATTGAAATTGTGCAATTGCGTGCGAAAACGCCCTGCGCCAAATTCATTACTGTCGTGTTTTTTTGCAGTTTTTTTTGTTTTTGTACGATGTCGCCTGCAGAGTGATACCTTTTAAAATTTAATTATTTTATGCATGTTGAAGTCATTTTCATGGTTCTGAAAACTTTAGTGCCTGCGTAAGTACCTAGGTGGATATATTTTGAAAATAATTATTTTCAATGTTTCTTTATTACCTATCCTATAATGTGGTTTATGTTTTAAATTAAACTACAATCGAGTGTGTATTTTAGGCTTGACACCATCCTCTGCCTTTAGCCGAGCATTTTCGTCACGAATGACGATTATTTGGTAAATTTGTGGTCAGACGTACCTACCTGAGAAAATCAGTGGTAACAAAACACATAGACAAAAAAGTAACATTTTAATTGTTTTTTTTTTTACTTTTTAGGTACAAAACCGTAAAAAGCTTCTGATTTGAAAGCGAGTTACTTTACTTGTCTATATTGAATGGCCAAGTATAGGTTTTCAAAAAAGTGTTTGCTTACACAAGTTGACAGACGTCGAGTCGATCATTTTTCAATTCAAATCCAGCAAGCATACTCGATACTCGTATCGATAACACATCGCATAATTGACGTAACGGTAAAAGCAGGCAACAATCCGAAACCCTACGAATCAGCAGCAATTTGTTAAGTGGATTTTTGGCCGAGACACGCTGCCGGCTCGTTGCGCTTCTGTACACAATTTCATTATCTGTTCCCGCGCCCGCTCGTGCTACTATCAACTTATGCGATGTGTTCGCTTGTACAGAAGTATTTTTTATTTTGCTGTTTTAGTCGATATACTTAGTGAAAAATAGAATTTGGTACGAGGTTTTTTTTTAATTTATTACGTTACTAAAAATACCGTTTTTTAAATGCTGAAAAAATCATGTACACAATTCATTATCTGTTCCCGCGCCCGCTCGTGCTACTATCAACTTATGCGATGTGCTCGCTTAAACAGAAATATTTTTTATTTTGCTGTTTTAGTCGATATACTTAGTGAAGAATAGAATTTGGTACGATACATGTTTTTTGAACTTATGACGTAATAAAATATACCTATTTTAAATGCTGAAAATATCATGTACACAATTTCATTATCTGTTCCCGCGCCCGCTCGTGCTACTATCAACTTATGCGATGTGTTCGCTTATACAGAAGTATTTTTTATTTTGCTGTTTTAGTCGATTTTAGTCGGATGATGATGAGTCGATACACTTAGTGAAGAATAGAATTTGATACGATGCTGGTTTTTTTAAAACTTATGACGTTACAAAAAATACCTATTTTAAATGCTGAAAATATCATCATCGTATTTAATATTTTGGTCATATAAATTGGAATATTTTCTACGTAGTACGTTATTTAATTAATACTAAAACATCTTTTTTACAAACCCAAAAAACTATAATTAAAAACAAAATCTGGTTTTGTCAGAAAAAGCCACTATAACTTTTCGTTCCGACAGTACAAAAGATGACCTCCCAATATCGAATTTGATTCAATTAGGAAATAAAAAAGTGTCCTCAATCATTTTACTATCACCCCTCGTAAATGGTTACATGACTATTACAATCAGGTACTTTAAAAGATGGACTTGAAAATCAATTCGTGCCCACGCAACTCCCCTATGTAATCACTTAAGAATTTTATGAACCGTAATGATTAAGATGTTTTGTAGTTGAGTGTAATTCAGCGGTTAAGGGAAGAAGGCTTTTAAATCGGTTTGTTAAACGTAACCTACACGTTTTAGACACATTTTGTAATAAGACTCTCTTATTACAAAATTAAATCTAGTTGTAAACCTAGATGGATAGATAGATTAACGCTTTATTATACCAAAAACACAAATAACAAGAAAAAAAGAAAAACTTAAAACTAAAGTGGTACAATGGGCGGCCTTATCGCCTATAGGCGATCTCTTCCAGGCAACCAACGATGATAGTTAGATAAATAAATAAATAAAATAATGATTTACCATTTCGTAAATAGATAGATAGATGGATGATAGTTCCAAATTAGTTTACAAAAAGCTACCGGTAGACAAGAAACATGTTTAACCCTCAGTTAACTTGTAAAGCTTTTTATTGTCAAGTTTTAAAGAAAATAGTTAAAACTTGACACTAAACGCATAGTTTAGGCTAAGAATCAAGTCCTGTAATTATGGGAATCAGTACATAATTTTGCATATTATATGATCCAGACGTATTGATCCGATCGTTGCTCTAAGCATTGCCGACTTTGATGGGAGGATGAAATAGTGGCTGGGCAAGCCTACTCCACTTAATAATGTTACGGGCACTACAGCGCCATAAAAGCATGGATTAAAAGTTGCTTGCGCTGTGGGTATAAATCGTCTAAAATTAGATGAAAAAGCCAATTATTATTATTGTTATTTTGTTAAGGATTATATTATTACTAGAAAAACTGGTCTAGATCGCGTTACGGACCCGTGTTTCAAATAATAATGATGGACGGAAATCTACACGATTGAAATGGATTATATTGAGAAGAAGAGAAAATAAAAATAATAAAACATTCTAGAGACAAAAAAAAACATCCCAAACATTACTCTACCTACATACAAAATGTAGATAAAACTATGAATATTTTACCTTACAACCAGAGAAACTAAAGTAGTCCTAGAAAAGATATTATAACATGTAGGATAAAAGGAGAATTTATTCGGCGAAGGCGCGCTGCCGCGTCTAATGAGATAATGTAATGGTCGTGATTCTCTCCCTGACTTCACGGCCCGGAAATAGCAGGAAAACTGCACTGGAGATGGGTAGCTACTGGTTTGTTTTAACCAGTTATTTCATAATTATTTGCTGTGAAAGAAATAGGTACTAATTTAAAGAGAATAAGTTTGTTTTTTTTTTCGGTTTTCCCGATGTTGTATTGAAATTAAAGACATTTTTCGGTTTCGACATAGCTAAAAGTAATAAACACCACGCGATTCAAACCGGAGAATAAGTTGGCCGTAAATATACAACCTTTAACAGCGATTATTATAAAATTAAATTATAAAACGTTTTACTTGTCTAAGTTTTTCAACATGTCTTGCTGTGAGTTGGATTTATGGTATTGTTATAAAATAGTCCTAGAAAAGATATTATAACATGTAGGGTAGGATAAAAAGGGAATTTATTCGGCGAAGGCGCGCTGCCGCGGCTAATGAGATAATGTAATGGTCGTGATTCTCTCCCTGACTTCACGGGCCGGGAATAGCAGGAAAACTGCACTGGATAGGTAGCTACTGGTTTGTTTTAACCAGTTATTTCATAATTATCTGCTGTGAAAGAAATAGGTATAAAGTGAATAAGTTGGATTTTTTTTCTGTTTTCCCGATGTTGTATTGAAATTAAAGACATTTTTCGGTTTGAATCGCGTGGTGTTTATTACACTACGCGATAATGCTAAATAGTAATAAACACCACGCGATTTAAACCGGAGAATAAGTTGGCCGAAAATATACAACCTTCAACAGCGATTATTATAAAATTAAATAATAAAACGTTTTACTTGTCTAAGTTTTTCAACATGTCTTGCTGTGAGTTGAATTGATGGTATTGTTATAAAATAGTCCTAGAAAAGATATTATAACATGTAGGATAAAAAGGGAATTTATTTGGCGAAGGCGCGCTGCCGCGTCTAATGAGATAATGTAATGGTCGTGATTCTCTCCCTGACTTCACGGCCCGGGAATAGCAGGAAAACTGCACTGGAGGTGGGTAGCTACTGGTTTGTTTTAACCAGTTATTTCATAATTATCTGCTGTGAAAGAAATAGGTACTAATTTAAAGAGATAAGTTAGCCAAAAATATGCAACCTACAACAGCGATTATTTTAAATCCAAATCATAAAACATTTTCTACACTAATATTATAAAGAGGAAAGATTTGTATTTTTGTAGGTATGTATGTGTGTCTGTTTTTTTGTAATGAATAAAGTCAAAAACTACTAGACCGATTTCAAAAATTCTTCGAATCGGGACTTACGCGGGTGACACCGCGGGATGCAGCTAGTCTATAATAAAGTTTTTTGACATGGCTTGCTGTGAGTTGAATTGGTAGTGTTGTTATAATTATGACGTATCTCTAAGGAACATTGTTTTAACGGCCCAAGTATTTTTAGGCCAAAATTCCTAAAAAAAAGTCATATTTTTATTTCTGAATAAATATAACTTAGTCAATTATTTTACTACCATTTTCAAAATGTGACAGAATCAAATAACCAGTAGGTACAAGAGGGTCATATCGAATCGGTAATCGATTTTGTCGAAAATAGGGTGTAAAAATCCTATTGTAATATAGATGTTGGCCATATGTCGATTGAACTCGACATTTTTGGGGCACCATCTCTACCAAATGATTTGTTGCAAGAGCATGTTTAAATATGATCTCTTTTTAACTTACTTCACATGATACTAATTCGGCCTACAGATCACAGAACAGAGTTTTTTTTGTTAACACAATAATTAAATTGATTTTTTGACATTATGCGCTTCTGACAATTTGCCATCCATTTGCCATATTGCTCTTTTGACCTTATGCTTCTAAACGAAGAGGAGAAGGAAGACCTGTCTTTCGATTTGGGTTATGTTAGGAACGATAAATCGGGTTGGGTTAAAAATAGGTTAGGAATGAAAGAATATTTTTATTTCGAGTTCCTAACCTAACTCGCGGCCGGGCTAGGAATTCAGGTTAGGTTGGGAATAATTCGTAAAAAAGCCCCCGGCCGTAAGACAGTCAATCTTGACACTTCCAACATAATCAAGCGACTCTGATTAAAATAGGTTATTGGATAGGTATATTACGTACATTATGAACGCGGCACATGGTTATAGGTACCTAGATAAAGTTAAACATATTTGGCCAAAGCCAGTGTTAACGTTATAATAAATTCATATTACAAATAGTTACCAACTACAAGTTTGTTCGAGCGCGAACCCGGAACGGTACGTTTGCTGAACGAGTTTCTATAACTTTGTAAAGTGTCTTATTAATAGCTTTGCTCTTTTCTTCACTTTTCGTTCACATTTGTTAAACTTGCTAATCTATGTTATTCCACCTATCTACTTTTAATAGAGTGCTTTGTTCAATATTAATTAAATTGAAATTCATGTATTATTAAAGTTATGTACCTATGAAATCTAAAAAAAATACACTAATCAAAATATAAAATAATAAAACACCATACAACGAAAACAATAAAATAAAATAAAAAGCAAGTATCTCAGTCAAAATTTCAAAAGTCACACAAACACATACCAATCCTCACTACTTATATTTTCTTGTCGGCATTGGTGCAGCTAGAAGCCAATGATGTGTGTGTGATGTTAATAGTAATCGATTTAATGCAAAAAAAATATTGTTAGGGTTCCTTTTTATCCTTTTGCGAAACGCGGAAACCTGAAAAGTATAGGTAGGTACTAAATTAAATATTAAGTAACCAAAGTGGACAAAAGATAATGAAAAGGTGAACAACTAACCAAAAACACCGATCTAACACTAACAATACAAACAAAAGTAAACACAATACAAATCACGCAAATCTGTACAAAAAGCGAGGACGCAACAAAAGAATTCGGCACACTTACGCTGTAATGTAAACCAAAAAAGAAAACTGGTCCCAAAAGCATACCCGAGGGGATACTGTGAGCTCCTCCGCTCCGATACAGACACGACGACTGGTGATTAGGCTCCTTATCCACGAGATAGCGGCAGAAACTGTGCAAGACTTAACAACTAGAACCGCTTTCTTATTCTCTCCGACCAAGAATTTTCTTGTTCGACCTTATCTTAAGACGTCTATAAGCTTAAAATTCCGATGTAATATTAGCCGAGTTATAAAGTTATGAAATTTACTGTGATGTAGGTACTTTCTTATGGATGTAACAGTAAATATTTATTGCTATTGCTTAACCTATTGAATGATTTTTGTCTTTTAACAGTTTTGGCCTAACTGCCGGGAAATGCCGTTAATTTAGCGATGCCGGTCGATAGCCACAGCTACGCCATTAAGGCGTAAAAATTATTGCAATAATTATTATGGGCATTGACGTTTCACGTTACTCTGGCCGAGCCAAAACATTGACCAGTAAATTTGACACCTAGTTCCACCTATTAAAGATTGTGCAACAATGAGAGGCATCAAATTTACGCCTCTCTAAGATCTGTTGCCTCATTTTCCCTGCAAAATAAAATAAAATAAACAGCCTGATACGTTTGGCTTGCTAATGAGACATCTCATTTCTGATTTATTCCTCTTTCCCTCTGATTTTTCTACTCGATAAGTCCTGGTGACGATCGTAAATTGAAATATGATAAAGTCGCAGTAATAAGCTCGGGTAATCGTATCGACCCTCTTCTGGGGTCCTCGTCTAACGAAATGTCATGCTAAATTTAACCTATAGGCCCTACATACTGTCACGAAGGACTTGTATTTTTTACTTGAGTTTCTAGCGGGTTTAACCGCGTTAGTCTTGATTTCGCATTAATTTTAAGACGAAGAGTAGTTCTAAGTGTTTGCGTAGTAAGTGTAGTAGTTTATACGTGGGACGATAACAAATCTCATACAAATTAAACTAATTATTTACAGGTAGGTACCTAATTTACGACACAGTGTGCGTTGAAACCGAAAAATTGGTTTAATTTCAATCCAACACATCACGAAAACAGAAAAAAAAAATCTCATACACACAATCTTACACTCAAAACTTTTACACCATGTAAATTGTCAATCTTTCCTTTATTTAGATTTGTAGTAAATAGAGCTGTCAAACATAATATATCAGAAGTAGGCACCTATAATACATAATTATATAGGACAAGTAGATAAGTAGGTGTGTATATTTTACTTATTGATTTGTCTTTCGATTTTATTCTTCCATGTGCGAGCTTTCTATCTCAATTCCGTAGTCATTCCCGATTCCAATACGTGATTCGTCTGTTCGCAAATTATTCGGTGAAAATTCACCATCTCGTTAGAATGTGCGATCCGGGTTCCGAGCCAACCGCTTGATAAATTGTCCGGAATAATAATGATGAATTGCAACTACTTCGCTCTCTTGATGTTGGATCTAATCTATTATGGACCGATTTTACCTTTGCTATAATACTTATTTTACAATTGGTTAAAAGAGTCGGTTTTAAAGTCTTGCTATATAATTATACTTACTAATATTATGCAGAGGTAACGTTGGTAACGTGTATGTATTTTGGGGGTAATCTCCGAAAACACTGGGCCGATTTCAAATATTTTTTTAACAATAGAAAGCTACATTATCATGAAGTAACATAGGCCACTTTATATCCCGATATTGCTAGTCTACACTAATATTATAAAGAGGAAAGATTTGTTTTTTTTTTGTGTGTGTGTGAGTGTGTGTGTCTGTATGTTTGTAATGAATAAACTCAAAAATTAATGGACCGATTTCAAAAATTTTACCAATAGAAAGCTACATTATCAGGGAGTAACATTGGCTACTTTAGATCCCGTTATTCCCACGGGATCGGGACTTACCCGGGTGAAACCGCGGGAATCTGCTAGTCACTAATATAAATCGTTAAGTCAACTTGAAGGGCGACCTTACGACCTAACACTATAGATGAGTTACACGACTATTTTTTATTTTATTTTCATCTATTAATTAAAGAGCTTTACCAAATGAACGGTAATGTCCCTCTGTTAGGCCATTATTGCAACTTAACGTCTATGCAACTCCAAAAAAGCAAGTTTGTAAAGCGCCAAAGCTTTCTCTGACAGAGCCACACACGACCATATGAAAAGGAGAAGATGACAGTGTTGTAGTACAGGTTATGCGATTAGCAGCCTCTATTGTCGCTTCGATAGACATAACATTTTTCATTTAATATTTACGCGTTTGTACCTACTATATCACCAGAAGGTAAGTGACAATACGGTGTAAAATGTAGCATGCCAACATAGATATCATTTTGTTTTGAAGGTAGGGAAAAGACAGCGGAACATTAATAGAATAAAATGGAAAATAAAAAAAAATGACAAAAGGCACAAGGCACCAAATAACTGCACGAGCTTACGTATCGAAACACGGTTTTGGCGATATGACTCAGGCCCAGTGGGAAAACCACGTGAATCGTTCTACCAAGAGAAATAGACTCAATAAGGCATAGGCACTTATATGACGAAGAATTCCTTTAATCACTATCAAGCCAAATTAATTACTCTTGCTACTGTTCCAAATATCTTTCAGTACGAATGCGGAATTTAACTTTTAATATTTCCAAATTAATTCGACGTCTGATATTAACAAGAGCCCGACGAAATTGCTTCAAATTAGCGACAAATCTATTAAGAATAGGACGTCTCGGGCCCATTTAATTAGTGACAGAGTTTTATCGTCCGCCCTCTTTGTTCCCATTCGTTGAAAATTTCGAGTCTAATACTGCTATATTGGCGAGCTTAAATAATGTTCGGAGCTTCTAATAAAAGATCTCTTGTAATTTGATATCTGCTTCTACGACAAATTCTCGCAAGGTTGGAGGTATAACGCTTTAAGTCAATGTTTGAAGTTATCCATATGACTTCTTAAATAAACAGACCCGGTGTGGTAAAATGAAGTTAATTATTACTTTTATGATGACATCGCGTGTGTGGGGTCAGATGGTAAACAAATTGTTGAGTGTATGGTTGCATAATTTAAGGATATTAAGGCGTTTTGTAGGGTTTTAAATTGATAAGCTTACTTTTTTTTAATTAGCTCTTCTGACTGGGCAATTTAAGGTAAACTCCGTTTCCGTCCACTTGTCGCAGTTTCCAGCAATGACTGACCATTCAAAAGCCTGATTCTTGTCAAACGTCATATTCGATAATTGAACTTTGGACATGTAAATGATTTTATAAAATTTAACTTTGGACAATTACCCCTTACTAATAAGCGATGACTAAGTTTATATAACATTTGTCTCTGTTTGTTACTCGTAACTTTGAAACTTCATGTCAAAGTAAAATACAAACATTAGGTACATAAAGTTAGTCATCGTTCATAAGTAATGTAAGGTTAATAAGGTTAATCTATCAATATTGAAGAATAGCCCATCAGATCGTATTGCTATTTCTTCTTATTCTCGACAACGTTGACAATCTTGAGAAACTCAGTTGGTGACTCCTTTTAGTAGGTACATTAAAACAAAAAGTAGAAAGTACCTAATTTTGATAAACGTCATAAACAAAATAAATCGAATAATACAACATTAAATATAAAAAAGTGATATCGTAAAACATCTAAACAAAATGTGGGTCACTCACGCATCGTTTAAATTCAATCAAACTGAATGGTCTATTCATTTAGTTATCGTGATACAAATGTAATCATGCCTTTTTACTTGATTGATGGTTTTCAATCTTCAATTTGACGTTTAATTGTAGATGGTCGGAGCATCGTTTTTGTTCCATTAGTTTGATGATAGTTCATTCATTAGTCGTATTTGTTTTAGTTTATTACTTATAGATTACCTGACAGATGACCGTTAAATAAAAAAAAATATAAAACCCTACCCTACTCTACTACTACTACTATTACCCTACCCTATTACTAGGGTAGTACTAGTACCCTACTCTACCCTAAAATCATGCATGTCCTTCTCCTAGTTCTATGTTACCTTCCCACCAATTTACAGCCAAATCTGTTGAGCCGTTCTTGAGTTATAAATAGTGTATCTTACTCGTTTTTTAGGGTTCCGTACCCAAAGGGTAAAAACGGGACCCTATTACTGTAACTTCGCTGTCTGTCCGTCCGTCCGTCCGTCACCAGGCTGTATCTCATGAACCGTAAAAGCTAGACGGTTGAAATTTTCACAGAAGATGTATTTCGGTTGCCGCTACAACAACAAATACAAAAAATAAAACAAATTAAAACAAATATTTAAGAGGGGCTCCCATACAACAAACGTGTTTCAAACACATCGAATCGAGTAGGTCATGAAATTCAAAATGGCTGCCCTATCTATCAAATATACCAGTCTGCCTTCACTTACCAATGAGTTTCTTAATTATAAGTTTCAGATTGTCTTTGTGCCAAAGTTTTTTTTTTTTTCATTTTTTTTTTAGTGGAGTGGTCGTATGATGGAAGTAAGAATCGAAGCTAAATATGTCACATTTTCCTATCAAATTTTAAAATTGGTAAACGATTTTAGGGTTCGGTACCCAATTGTAATAGTGGTACGGAACCCTTCGTGTGCGAGTTTCGCGCTTGGCCGGGTTTTTTTCTTTTATATGTAAATAGATAGATTTTGTTGCAAGAATGATTAATACTGGTTATTTACATTAACAAAGCTGTCAATTCAAAACTTTTACAGATACATTAGTTTTCTCTAATGTCTCTATATCGTTTGCAAATTTATACGAATTACCATATAAGTAGGACTTAGCAGTCGATCCGTAATTCAAAACAAGCGGAGAGCTATCTCCATATGTGGAACATACGAAGAGCTGTTAGTACCCCCCTCAGGGGTTCAAGACGTCAGCGCGCTTAAGCACCAATTAATTATTAAGGCCCGCTTCCTTTGGCTCTTTGACGATGAGTGCACAACAATGTGGCTAGCTTTCGTGATTGGATGCTTTGTAAATTGCATTTTAGTTGTTTGCTTCTGTGATCTCATGATCAATGCTTTAGAAAATGCAAAATGATAGATGTTACATATCAAATCTACACATGTAACAACTATTGACTAAAAATACACGAAATATATTTCGGTAAAGTGTTGCATCAAAAACGTCCCCGTTTTTGATGGAAGCGTCTTCTTCAATAAGTTACAAATCCAATTTTCGTTTTATATTGGTAGTTTCATATATCGTAGGGTGCATTTCGATAATAGACACCACTGCTGTAAAATAGTAGTTGATACCTTGTTGAGTGTCGTATAAAACTTTCCTTTTTTTATGGATAGAAAGAGGAGGCAATACAGGTTGTTCCGAAAAAAGGTATTAAGCCGAAAGGGGGTTGTTTTAGAGGTCTAGGCGAACAACTTTTGTTTTACAACTTTTTGAAATTCGAGGAAGATTTTAATTTTTTTTCTTTAAAATTTACGTAATAATCAGCTGTTTTAGATTTTGAGGTCATTGGCTTTAAGCATACTCCGGATTGGCGAATCTCCTATGCCTTTGGACCGTGATGAGGCCTAGGACATGTCGGTTTTCTCACAGTGATTATTATTAAATAAGTAAAACTAATATTCTTATTTCTAAGTAGTATAATTTATATTAATATCTCTGTACAATCAGGAAAAAAACCTTTTAAATACCTACCTATTTTGTTATAGAAGGGTAGATTAAATTGCACTGAGATACCCATTAACGCCTTGTCAGATCTGATTTCGATGTATTTATTAGATGAATAGGATATTCTACGGGTGATAAAAGTATAGGGCGTCTCGATAACATAGGGACTTTTGTTATAAATGCATCGAAAAGTGCTTTAAAAAAGCTCGTATAAGTAAAAAAAGAAATATATTATTTTTAGTACATTATCAACTCCTATTAGATCCAATCGTACAATCCGACATTTGTTTTCGTTTGTCTTTCGATTTTTTCCCGTTGTCACGGAGAGTTAATGAAAGAATTAGCTTTCATTACATCTGAGACGATTCCTTAAAGGGATTCCCGAATGAAGACGAAGTGCCCTTGTAACCTTTCCGATGACCGAGGATCAACGTGGGGTGAGGGCATTCTTATCTGTGATTAGTTTTTTGGACATCTGCTACAACTGTTGATAGATTTTTTTTACCAGAACTTAGTTTCACTATTCGTAAAACTTTTTCAGTTTAGATGGTAGGTTTTTTAACAACGGCGTTCGAATTTTGATCCTTTTGTACCCGACTGCTAGACGCAAAGAAGGGTTATTGAGGAATTTCCCGAACAGTTATACCGGTGAAGCTCGTCCGTCAGAGACGAGATTAAAATGGATCACTATCAGGCGACCTTTCTCCTTCTAGTCTTTAATAGAGACCAGCCCAGTTCTATCTTTTTCAGCTTATTTAAACATTCTGATTGATTGACTTTAATAAAGATAGGTAAGCAGAAGTAGGCAAAAAGATAAGCGAAACGTCAGACTTTCAACCCTAATGCATTTAATTAAGCCGCTCTGAACCCCGAAAATCGTCTCGAAACTCTCTCTGTTTAAATTAGTGCAGAATTCATTTTCTTTTTTAATTCGTCTTCCAAATTCAAATAAGATTTCTTTTTTTTATTACACCGCGCAGCATAAAAGGGGTAGACCATGATTCGTCGGTGAGCCGTTCACTTCGAAACGCTAATTTCTTCTCGTTCCAACTTACTGATTGGACAATATATTTAACAATGCTACCGACACGCTTCTCTGAGAAAAATACATCTTACGTTACTACCTTTTTTCGCGCTGGGATTCCTTTTCTTATTTTCTGTTTGGCTCCGCGACTGAAGGTTGTAAGCCGTGTCATGTTCTGACGTTAATGGTTCTAATAGCAATTAGTCGAAGGCTTTGTTTTGCTTGTATCGTATTCGGTGTTTAGTAGTTCGCGTTCTGTAGTGTATAAGCATATTACGAAGTGGCCAGACCATGGAGGGTCTTAACGGGAGGTCGTTTGCTGTACTGTCAGGCTAAGATTAATGATATTATTTTAAGACAGCTTATGAAGCTGAACCTAATAAAACAGTACCGATTGTATTATTGTTTTATTTTGAGTGACATTGTATTTTATTACAATCTTTAATTTGTAGTGTTTCGAAAAAAAAACGCATTACGAAATGTATGTTTTATGCAGCTCTAGAACAATCTGGGTTTAAGTTCCTTGTTACGAATTATGATAAGTTCGTGACGTGAATTCCTACTAATATAAACACACTCATCCCTACTAAATTTCGGTAAGGGACGTCTAAAAAGGAGCGTCCAGACTGCAGACCTCGCGTCGGCACTGGACATCATAAAATATTTAACACTCATATCTTGTGAAGCGGCCCAAATATTATCGACTTGCGTATAAAACCGAAAATTCTCCGTTGAAAAAGACAGTTATATGTAATTCAGTTGTGCCTGAAAGGGACGGGCGTGCTGTTATTGTAAGGTCTTTGGAAATTCTTTGGCAACGTTTGGTTTCTTTTCCATCGTTTTTATCGTAGTCGTTATATTTTGATAGAGCAGTTTCGGTGAATCGCCAATATAACGTTTATGTTTTGGTTTTTTGGATACCTTCGGTTAAAAGGTTATTGTTTGTTACTGCCCGTACTTAATTTGTTTCATATTCATAGTAGTATAATATATCGTCAATATCCTCTTAAATACTGATGAGATGAGTTTCCTGTCAATACTTATTGTCAACATAAAAGTCACCGGAAAATGCATACGTTCTGTAAAGGTACGTACAGTTTATATAACATAACATGCTTTATAACAATGTTTTATAACACTATCCATCCATATTATCTGTAATATTTGTTGTATAGCAAGTTATGTTATGTAGTCTTTAGACGTCATTATTTCTTATACATATTATTTTATGAACGCGATTTTAATTTTTTTTTTTTAAGGAATTCAATATCGCAAAAATTTGAATTGGCTTGTACACGAGACTGAAACCAAGCCAAAAAAAATCAGTAGTGCAAACAACCATGTTAGTTAAAAATCATATAATTATCATCTTTCTTGATTCTTACAGACACAACATTAAAGATATACTCGTACGTATATTATAGTAAAATCAACACATAACTTCCATAACATGCAAAACTACACACTTTATCCATTTTATAAAGCGGTACCTACGCAACATTGCGTATGAAAATACGCGCTCGCGAATTTTGCAATAATAAATTATACTTCTTGTCCGTTTACCTCGGGTTAACCGGCTTTTATAAACTACCCTGGTAATTTATAACTATTACCCGGCCGAAAACGATCACGTGATATCACTTTATAGCGTATTCATCCGGTAAATATGAGGGAAGCGTATAATATGTTGTTCGGATGTAAGCTATAATGTAAAGATAGGAAATTAATGGCAGTATTGCGAGGTGGGATATTCGTTATACCTACTAGATACATGAAACTGGTGTGTGGTTAGAGTCAAATCTTTATAATCTAACTTAGATGAAAACAAAAATAGTATATACGGTAAATTCTAACATTGCGTATTCGAAAAATTAGCTAGAAAGACCTACATGCATTTATATAAAAATGTTGTATTTTAACATGAAACTGGTGTGTGGTTAGAGTCAAATCTTTATAATCTAACTTAGATGAAAACAAAAATGGTATATACGGTAAATTCTAACATTGCGTATTCGAAAAATTAGCTAGAAAGACCTACATGCATTTATATAAAAATGTTGTATTTTAAAACACGTCTTTAAGAATGATTCAGGCAAAAAGGCAAAAAGGCATTTTCATGGATCTTAATAAGATAATCGCAGTGTGGCAGCAAGTGCTCACGCGGCAACGGTTCGACATACGACTGAAGCTAGTGCGTCAGCTAGACGCAGTTTTATCGTCTCATTTTCCGAGACTAGGTAACTTATCTGCTGTTTATTGTTTTCATCTAAGTAATCTAATGCGATTATTCTTATCAAAATTATAAAAGAAATGAGTTCGAATAAGATATTTATGTAACTTCTACATTGTTATTTTTTACCTTTGTAGCTGCCAAGGAAATATTTCCAAATGGAATGGTTCTATGAACCGTTATCAGCATTGCCGTTTAAAACAATAGACAAAATTTTCATTTAACCCAACCAACAAATATAGTGAGAACATTTCGCAACAGACTATCTTACTACAAACTACGTACTTAATGTAATCGCGCTCAATATCCTTTGTTCACTTTCAGACTCATTAAAAAGGCGATGCAATTTAATGAGTTGATAGTGTGCGTTAAACCCTCGCTACGTTTGCAAATACTGATGACTGTGACGTTAGAAATTGTGCTCTAAGTTCTGGTTTGTAAGTTTGATAGTTGGTTGGTCGCGTTCGGTTGGATATTGGTATGTAGGGGTCGAAGATTAGTGGCACACGCCTACCCGACGTAGCGCTGAGCGGATGATGGTGCCCAAGAGTGTAGTTACAATTAGACCGGTGCCCACAATGAAGTGATGCCGCGTAATGTTGCCCCTTGTCTTTGTATGTTGATTGCTAGAAAGACTTTCGTGTATGTTATTGTATTAATCAAGAGCTGTTATGTTGTATTACCTGTTAGATAGTGGGTCATATTCTGCTAGGGGGTAGTTTGTTATGATGTGATTGAAATACCTATTTCTTTTGATTACTAGCCCAGTATATTAAGAGAGCTTATTGTGTAACTACTTACACTATGACTTCAACTATCTCTACATAGTATGTTTCATTATTTGATCGTGCTTGAAAGAGTGACAAATAAACATTCAACACAAATTTTATACCCACTAAATGTAAGAAGGACAGCTGTACAAGCATTAATATTTTCACTTCATTTCGTAGGTACCTACTTAAAACAAATCGAATTTTGAACTCACGCGCCTCCTACACACGTATCACTGAAAACGAAATATAAGATTTTCTAAGATATACCAACTCAATTCCTCTAAGAATGATATTTAAGTTCGGATGACTAGCCGAAGTCAATCGACTTTATATTCGACTAACAGCGCCCTGCGGCTTCACCCGCATATATTCTTATGCCATAAGAATATCGGGATCAAAGTGGTAATCCGTGTGTTACCACGTGTTACCTGGGTGGTTTGAACAAAATTCTTGTAGATAGATAGATAGATAGATAGATAAAAACTTTATTGCACCAAAAATTTACAAAACACATTACAAAAACAAAAACTTACAGCTAATTTTAAAATAGGTACAATGGGCGGCCTTATCGCTAAAAGCGATCTCTTCCAGGAAACCTCGTAGGTGTAGGTGAGCGTGGCACATCACATTTTCACTAACCACCTTGGAATAAGTTTTTTTTGTAAGTAGGTATCTTGTCCGACTACGTCAATGGTCAGATCCGAATAAGAATTATAATATAGAATTACTAGCCGGGTCCCGCGGTTTCACCCGCATAAATCCCGATCCCGTGAGAGTTTTCAAAATTCAAATTTCAGCTCTCTACTATCAGCGGTTTAGGCTGTGCGTTGATAGAAAAGCAGTCACTCAGGACAAAGCATTTTATAGATATAGATTAGATAGCAGAAACTTCGTTTTAAATTTCTTTGATCTATAAAATTATCAATGGTTCGTAAAAAGATAGTAGGCCCCCTGTACCTAACTGAATAAATGGTAATGGTAATACTAACAGAATGAATGGTAATCAGTAGTAAAAAAATATGCACGAAGATTAAACATTTTTAGCTCACGACAGTATTCTACTGAGCGGTCGATATGTATTTCTTTGAATTCAAGTATAGTACCTACATTCGCAGTAAAAGGGGTAAAGGCGCTTACAAGCCGCGAGCGATTGCCCCGTCTACTCCTTTAGTATATTGTCAATTGGAAACTACTCGACTTCTGTACAAGCGCTTTTAGATTTGAAAGACTTAGTACTTCTACTTACCTATTGGAAAAGAAACATTTTTGTAGTCAACAAGAACTCTTATCATTTTTCTGTTATACTTTATACAAGGTGTTTCGACGAGGGGGTATTAAGCCGAAAGGGGGTTGTTCTAGAGGTCTAGGCGAACAACTTTTATTCTACGACTTTTGGAAATTCAAACTTTTTTTTTTTTTTAATTTTTTTCGTTAATTTTAAAGTTGTATCACTAAAAAAACCTAGACCTCTAGAACAACCCCCTTTCGGCTTAATACCCCCTCCTTGAAGCACCGTGTATAAACTCTTCGATATACCAAGGTTCTTTTAAAGACACAATATTTTACTATTTGGAATATTCCAATTTCATGTTTAGAATAATAATTGAAACTAAGATTGCGAATAAAGAGATAAATGGTATTAATCAATAGATTAACACTGGCGCAGAGTTATGTAAAGATCAAATTTTGCAGAATGGCTTACTATTATAAGTACGTCATCCATCATACCTTAAAAGGGCACAGTCTACCTACTCTTTTCTCAATACAAAGTTTTCAAACGTAGTCGACTGTTACCTCCCTGGATAAAGATTTTAGAAAAATGTCACTGCGTTTTGTTTTTTTCTATTTTCTATTTTTTATGATTCTGATATCTCTATTTTTAGAATGTAAAAAAAAAAACAAAACGTAGGGGCATAGTCATGGTGAATCTAATATAAGTTTAATGGCATTAAACAGATTTGCTCTAGGTAATCTCTTTATCCAGGGAGGAAACAGTCATCTACGTTTGTATGGAGAAAGAGTAAGTCTGTTACATTGTCCTCTTAACCATAAAATTCATGGAAATTATACATTTGTATTTATTTTTTAGGTTTTGTACTTATTAACAATAATTACCTGTTTCACTATAGTTCTAACTCCGACGATGTGAATCACATGATTGGAGCAAAAAAAACTCAGGCCTTTCTTGTGGCTTCTTCACATTGGAGGTCGTGTTCCGAAGACATAGGTACTAAATTGCCAGCTGTAAGCAGATTCAAAACGTCAATGCTAACTGTTTTATGTAGGTATATAAAAAAACTTGAATTTAATATGTTTTACAAAATTAAACCGCAGGCATCGCCAGCAGGATTTCTTAACTGTAGACACTCGAGAAAAAGTATCATTAACGAAAACCGAAAGCAGAACTATACATAATCGACCGAAGCGAGTGAGGTTTACGTGTTGAGATGGCCGGGCGCTTGTATGTTTGTTCGACGATAACTTGAGTACCGTTGCTCCGATCGTCACGATTTTTAGTAAGTGGCTATTAAGGGTCAATAGAATTTTTAAGTTCGAAGATGAGCGGGATCGGTGGGGGGGTTACGGAGATAGGGGGTGAAAGAGAGGGATGAAAACTATAATATACCCGAGTAGGGTGTCAAATGAAAGAGCGTAACGTCGGTGAAAATAATATGGTACCATGGAACTGATCTGATGATGGAGGTGGAAGGTATCCACAGGAACTTGACTTTTTAAGAAAGATAGTGATGTCGAGTTTGGTCTCGTTGAAATCATTACAAGTATATATCTAATCAATAATCTACTGCGAAGGTAAACAGGATTAGTAGGGGCATAGGGGGTGAAAAGAAGGGATGAAAATTGTAAAGCAAACAAATATACCCGAGTGGGGTATCAAATGAAAGTGCGTAATGTCGGTGACAATAATATGGTACCATCGAACTGATCTGATGATGGAGCTGGAAGGTATCCACAGGAACTTGACTTTTTAAGAAAGATAGTGATGTCGAGTTTTGTCTCGTTGAAATCATCACAAGTATCAATCAATAATCTACTGCGAAGGTAAACGGGATTAGTGGAAACATAGGGGGTGAAAAGAAGGGATGAAAGTTGTAAAGCAACAAAATTTACCCGAGTAGGGTATCAAATGAAAGAGCTCAACGTCGGCGTCGTTGATAATAATATGGTTTCATGGAACTAATCTGATGATGGAGCTGGAATGTATCTACAGGAACTTGATTTTTTAAGCAATATTGTCATGTCAAGGTTAGTCTCGTTGAAATCATCATAAGTATCATAATATGCTTAGGTACCTAATCAATAACCTACTGCAAAGATGAGCGGGATTTGTGAGGGCATAGGGGGTGAAAGGGTGGGATGAAAATTATAAATGAAACAAATGTACCCGAGTGGGATATCAAATGAAACAGCGTCAAGTCGGTGACAATACTACGGTACCATGGACTAGATCTGATGATGAAGCTGCAAGGTATTCACAATACCTCGTGAGCTGTTTTGGACGGCAGTTTCGAGTGTAACATACATGATAACCACCTAGCCACAGGAGATTGCTTATAATTGTATAGCCATTGCCATAGTCATCCGTCGCTATTTTTTTCTCTATCTCTTGTCGCACAACGAGACATATTTGGACATAGGACACATAGACTAACAAAAGTGTCACATTTCGAAGATGTGAGTCAATAATGTTGATCTTTAATCTTCACAAGTTATTAGTCGATCATAATTAGCTTTTTCATCTGCCGCGTAGCCTCGGCATAATTTAGGACTAGACAAATACAAAGCAATAAAATCTCATAAATAAGCGACGTGGAAATACTATGTAGATTTGTCCATTCTCACATGTAATAATACCCGAGTAAAGTTAGAGGAAAAAACTTATCTTCTTATTATTTTATTTTTGAGCTTCTTGAAATCGTTAATAATTCTTGCCGTCTACAAGGTGTAATGATCTTTATCGTCCAAAAGGTGGTTCTACGGTACACTATTTAAAGTATTTAGTGTAAATAAAAACTCGTGAGGTCTCAGTTCGGGGCGAACTACTAGTATATCTATACCTTCTAATATTATAAACAGGAAAGATTTGTATTTAAGTGTGTGTGTGTGTCTGTTTGTTTGTTATATTCTTTAATTATAATAGATAATAGGTATACTATACTATTTATGTGATAGTCTAAACCACGTCTAAACTAAAGTCTCTGCGTTTACACAGGGCTATGAAAGGACGAGGTTTTATCGGGTTCCCATAGCAACGGCGGGATGCCGCGTCGCGATACCTACCCCTCGCAACTACTACACTGCTTTTATATTTACGGCTATTCAATATAAGTATACCGATACCCAAGAAAAAGGAATTTCCAAAGAGAAACTGAGTGAAGAAACTTTAACGATATATTTATGGTTGTCTTGCGTATATTGTGACTTTATATCATTGGATTCGAATGCGTACAAAGATAAATAAGGACTTTAGATTACCTAGATGGTGGGTATTCTAACAACGACGTTCGAATTTCAATCCGTCGTTTTAAAGGTGTGTGAGTAATTTTTTTGATAGATGAAACAGTGAAATACTATGTTTTTTTAGTCAACGATTGTTAAAGTTAACCTTTGTCGATAGAAATCTATAAAATTGGATTATACTCATATATTCACAAAAACAAACACATTTTTTTGACAGATTCTCAAAAAGACAGATTATCAAAATAACAGATTCTCAGAAGTACAGAAATGGTACAGTTCCACACAACATATTTATGTGTTCCTTCCTAACTCAATGTAAAAATAAAAGACGATAAAAAACAAAGAAGACGATCGAAAAAAAAAGCAAAACACGATCGAAAAAAACAGAAGACGATCGCAAAAAACAAAAGACAATCGCAAAAAAAGAAGATCGCAATAAAGACTATACATCTAACCGAGATTTCCCAGCATAAGAAAGTGTTTAACAGCCGATAAAATAATTCAGAAACCTAACATAAGCCTGGATACCTATCCCTGTATTTTTTCAGTTCCAAACATTCCAACGAAACGTACCTAATCGTTGAATTGTTCTTTCTGTGCCAATACCAGTTAACCCTAGAATTTCGGTACACGTTGAAATATTAACGCTTCCTATGGCAGCACGCGGAAAAACAAGTAGAAAGCTGCCCGTTATGGGCCCGTCGCATGTTCATCAAAGAATGTAAAGTTTTTGTTATTTAGGTAAGCGCAGATAAGTCTTTTGTTTTTAGGAAACGATTTTTTTTTCCATTTTAAAATAATATATCAAGATAAAATTAGTTGTTATTTAAAATATTAATCTGCCAAAAGACCTTTTCACCTCTTTTCGCTTTGAAAATCATACAACCATCGTTTTCATAGCACGAAAGAGTCGTGGCTATGAATCTGTTAAAACCGTTTTACGACATCATCTTCTTGAAGTAAAAACGTCAAATACAAAGAACCAAAAATGAAATTAAAAAAAACGAGTTTAGATGTCGTACTTCATGGATGGGTACCGCCATCATAACGTAGGTACTCGTAACGTACGAAAGTACATTTATCGGTAGTACATATATTTACTAAAGGATTACGTACTTTATGTGAATGGTATTCTTGACACATTATAGTAGGTACAAGTTTAATTAGACAGAGCATAGTAACAATTTTTCTGTTTTTAATGAAATTAAAAACATTTTATTCTATTATCTTAATTTTTATGTATGTAAGTTGTAAATATTTGAAGATTTATTTATTATTTATTTACCTTTCTCTCTTGTGTACTTACTATTAGGGACGTACTTTGATCAAAACGATCATCTAAAAAGAAACTCCCATAACATAGGTCAGTAATGTTTACAAACAGAGTCGTATCTGGCTACTATTCTTTGACCGCATGGCGTGTCGGTATTGAGTGGTGGTAGGGGCGTTCGCTGGGGAGTCACTGGCTACCCCGGGGACCGCCTCCCAAGGGAACGTGGGGGACGAAAGGTTAAAAGGGAAAAGTTATAAGAGAACGCTTGTTGTCGGATCGCGAGCGCTACTTCGATTTTCGAATTGCGATGTGTGGATGGTAGGCGGTCGGTTGACTGATAGTGGATTTCATTAGACCTTTGCTTGAATTGACTTTGCTCTATCTAGCTGTACAGAGGATTATGTTTTTGATCGTTATTTGACCAAACGGGACGCTTCTTATAGATTTTAGTGCAATGGCATTGTATTGAACAAGGTGAAGTTTAAAAATTTACAGAGTAAATCGTAAAGTGAACAATTTATTTATCAACAAAGTCGACAGTAATCAATGTAATGTAAGAAATAGGTATCTATGTTATATTCGTTTTTGCATATTTTTCATATTTTTATAGTAGGTATCTTCTATTTGTTAATTTTTCAATGAAGGTTCAGTTGGATGATTTATTGATAATAATATTTTAGTGTCTTTTTTGACCTGGCCAATATTTGTGCCACATGAAGTTAAACTTATTAATAAATTAAACCTAAGTAGTAAAGTACAGCGATAGTTTAGTTTTTTAATAGGTTTATAGGATATTTTACTAGCAAAAATAAAAACAAATTCAGTTAACACACAAACCAAAAACGTTTAACCGAAAGTCTATCAACAATAAAAAATTTCAACCGAAGTCTCAATGCAAATAAACATAGTACTGGGGGATGTCGGGGGTGGAGGGTGGCTCAAGTAGGTACCTACTAAAAGAGGGCAACCCCGATACCCGTCTCCGCGACTTAATGCCGCACTAGATTTTTTTTTTCGTTGAATTTTCCGCTGAATAGTGGAGGCTGCCTTTTTAAACGGAGTGTGATATCTAGACGTCGTCGTTTCGTTTGAATCATGTGAGTCTAATAGGGTATGGTATTGTAATCTAGCTTCGAACTAAATGGCTCAATTTTAAACCTTAAAAAATACCTGTAGGTAAAATAAATATTTTTGGAATATGGTTGGAATCGAAGCAGCAGCCTTTCGTCACAGGCGAGTAGGAATTTGCCGAGGATAGTTTCCATTCTCTTTCTCCATACAAACGTAGTTTAAATTTTCCTCCCTTGATAAAGACATTAGAGCAAATATGTTTATGCCATAAAACTTATATCTGTCATGACTATGCATCTACCTTTTTATTTTTTTCATTTTATTATTTTTTTATTTATTATTATTGCCTATTTTAATTAGAAAATAAAAAATAATAATAAATGGTCATTATTCTAATTAAAATGAGTGTTAGCATTTGAGTCTTGTATTATGATCGTTTGTGCAGCGGCTTTTACTAGGTACTTATTATCAGCCATACCATTATTGGCGACTTAAAAGGACAGTCTACCTACTCTTTTCTCCATACAAACTTTACAAACGTAGTCGATTGTTTCCTCACTGTATAAAGGAATTTTATTACTATTCTAATTAGAAAATGAAAAAAAAATTAAACGTAGGGACATGGTCATGGCAGGTTTTATAGCATAAACATATTTGCTCTAAAGCCTTTATCCAGGGAGGAAACAGTCGACTACGTTTGTATGGAGAAAGAGTAGGTAGACTGTCCTCTTAGCAATTTAAATGTAGATATTTAAGTATACTAATTTTTATTTATGTGTTGAATGTAAAGGCATTTTTACAACTTACAAAGCGAGAGTTTTCACAAAACGTGCTACAGATTACAATCATGCTGCTCATTGTAACAATAAGTAGGAAATAAAGGGTGTAGACAGTAATAAATCTCGACTCGACTTGAATAAATTAACACCTGTCGGGTTCCCGTGTTATCTGAGACTTAAACGTTATTGTCGGTTATTATCTGCTCATTTTATATTAACTTATTACACGTTCGCGTTTATTTTTCGTCATACGTGCTGCTTGTAAACGATCGAGTTCAATCCTTTATAACCAACTTCATTAAACTTCTTCATCATTCGTCGCTTCCGCGGACAAAAAGAACACACGAAGACTAAAGTGTAGTGTCATGGAAGTGCTACTAACATAGTTCTAAGCTATCTATAATTGACACATTTATCTTCTTCTAATATATAAAATTTCAATGTCACAGTGTTAGTTACCGTACTCCTCCGAAACGGCTTGACCGATTTTTATGAAATTTTGAATACGTTTTCAGTAGGTCTGAGAATCGGCTACTATCTATAATTTATAAGGCAAAACAACGTTTGCCGGGTCAGCTATTTTACTATAAAATGTGTATGCTAGTCTATAAGGTAAATATCTATGGGCCTTAGTAGCCTGAAATAAATGTTTTTTTTTTATTAAACTACTCCTAAACCTAGAAATAACTTTAATTTCTGCCCTCATTTAAGCTGAACTCCCACTTATCCAAACCGAAAGCGACGATCGAATCGACTGAATGAATAATTATATACTAGACTCGAAGACTGCAAGGCTGTAGGGGGAATATGGGCGTGGGTAGTAAGATTCATTTTCTAGCCTTTAATGATCTAATTTATTTTTAAATAAGTACAGTATTCTGTATTAAGTTTAGTAATTGGCGTCCTATAGTTACAATATCATGTAAAATAATATGACATTTAAATATCTAGAATAATAAATAAATAAATAAATATTGCACGACGTTACACACAGCGCAATCTAGCCCCAAACTAAGCACTAGGCTTGTACTATGGGTACTAGACAACGGATATACTACATATTATACTTTTTTTTTGTAAATACATACATATGATACATAGAAAACACTGAATATCCCATGTCTTCGGACCGTGGTGAGTCCTAGGACATGTTAGTTTCCTCACGATGTTTTTCCTTCACCGTAAGAGCGATGTTATTAGCGCACATACCTTTTTCTTAAAGAAAAAGACATTGGTGCGCGGTCGGTCTGGATTCGAACCCACGACTCTCAGAATGAAAGCCGGGGTATCTACCACTAGACCAACACCGCTCTGCTCAAAATAATATTATAGGTAAGTTTACTAGCTGCGTCCCGCGGTTTCACCCGCTAAAGTCCCGATCTCGTGGGAATATCGGGATCAAAAGTAGCTTATGTTACTCCTTGATAATGTAGCTTTCTATTGGTATTCTAATTTTTCAAATCGGACCAGAGGGTAATGAGATAAGCGCTTTCGCCACAAACTCTTCAGCTTCATAATATTAATAAAAATGTGCAGCTGTTGGACTTCCAAATAAACACTACGTGCGTGCTGTAAGACTATATCACATTACTACAAAAGGTTTATAACAGATTTTAAAAAACCTTATTGCAAAGTAAAATTACTTCGAAGTTACAACACAGCGAAGTCCGCTCTAGCAAAGAAGTTATACCTACCTAAAGTTCAGGTACATTAATTACCATTATTGTATTCTATTTCTGTCTGCATCTTTAAACTATTTCTAACTCAGTTTCTCGTAGCAATTAATCTGCCATCTCTCTCTACTAATTGCTTCAAGTTTTCACCCGGTGCTGTTCTTAAAATAAAACGCGTACGTTTTGTAAGGTAAACTCCTAACTCGCAATATTGTGACATAAGGTGTTTAGCATAAATAATACGAACAGATGTGTTGGGCCTCGGGCACCGCAAATACGTTCGCGCCAGCCCTACGAGGCTACGACTGCTATCTGGTTTTGGAGTTTTGTATAGAGATGTTATTACAAAATGTGTGTTTTTTATATTTTTCGAAATACACGCGGGAAGTTTTCGAAGTTTTTTCTTACACGAAGCTATAGGAAGAACTGTAGACTTTCAAGACAGCAAGAAATACTTTTTTTTTAGGTTACATCCTTAGACAAAAATATTTATTACTAAGACAAATTCGTTGTCATTAAATCAAAGTAACAACAGTAGTAATCATCTTATTAACAACTTAACAGTCGAATGAGTCACATACGACTCACGCTGAACTTTTATATGAGTAAGTTCAGGTGTCACGGGTGACTCATCTTATATATAAAATTTCCATGTCACAGTGTTAGTTACCGTACTCCTCCGAAACGGCTACACCGATCTTCACCAAACTTCACATACGCATTCAGTAGGTCTGAGAATCGGCTACTATCTATAATTTATAAGGCAAAACAACGTTTGCCGGGTCAGCTAGTTTTTTTATACAATTTTGAGACATATTTTTGTTATGAGCGTGGCATAAATACTAAATAAAAATAAGTGAACGTACCTATAGTAAAAAAAAATGATTTTGTATAGACTTTCAAATAGGATAATTTGATGGGCATGGGGTAGTTGTCTAGCTGAGAACTTTATTGTAGAGGGACAGTTAAGTTCTTAGCTAAATATCTATAATAATAATATTATATTGGTACCAATTAAAATGGTGGTACTTAACTACTCTGAAAAATCCTCATCTGTTGGCACACCAATTCGGCGTGGTGGCATCGCCGACGCCTCAGGCTATGTAAAATATTTCTGCTAAAAGCATTCATCGTGATCGCAGGCTTGAATACAAACCCATTTTAACTCTATACCTTATTACAATGACACAAAGTTTATTCTGTTGTGTCAAAGTAATTTGAATTGAGCTATTGTTTGTAATTCGATATGATGATAGTTCAATAGACCGGAAGTATTTGATTTGGTTCATGTTTTATTTTGACTAATAAGTAGTAAATTATATTAAAAAACTTATTATTGTTTGACTTTGAGACTTATAAAACTATCTTTTGACTGCTGTCGTATACAGACTTTATTGTAAACGCTGTTTTAAACACCTATATACCCTTAGCGGCATGCCAATAATTAAGAGATTTACATATGTGTAAAACTGATCTTACGTGTAAAACTGAAACTGAATAGTGGTAACTCTATAATTTCTGGTATTATAATAATTTGATATACCTACGTATAGTCTTCAAGTCTAGAGTTAAGAGATTTTTTTAGACAACCATGTTACACCGTAAACCTCAACGTCGCATCCCATCAGGTGAAGTAAGGTGAAATGCAAGCCTATTTTATGTAAACAATAATAGAAATATGTTTTATTGAGAATCTGGACCAAGATAACGATATGTTGGTCTGTGTCCTTTGTAACAAAATAAAATATAAATAAATAAGTAGGTAGTACTACCAAATTATTGCATCACTTGGGATTTTGTAGCACCTTTAAGAAAATAAGTTGGTGGCATGTTTCATAAAATCCTTATATATAAAAAACCATGACATATTACCCCAATGTGCCATCGTATTAGCAAAAACGAAACACTTTAAAACGAACGGAAGGACGGAATGAACAAATTCGTGAACACAACAAACAAATTAATATCGAAGTTTGTTGTGAAGTGGAAACATCTGTTGAGATCCTCAAGTTTATTCGGTCAAGGTTTTCTGCTGAACTTTCGAGTGTTCTGTACAATTTTAATGTGTGGGATGTATCAAGTTATTTCTTTAATCTTTTTAACCTGTTGCCTTTGTACAAATACATGTTGTTGGCCGGACATGTCGTACAGCACCGTAAAACGGATAGAATAAGAAAGAAAGAAAATCCATTTATTCATAGGCACACAACTAACACATAATAAATAAACACATTAGTAAACAGACAAAATAAAACAAAATATTCCGAACAAAACAAAAAATTATGAAGGACCAAAGAATGAGAACTTAAATCTAGATGGGAAAAAAAATGTACACACACATTACACAAAATATTTATGAACACAAAAAAGTGCACTTTTGGCCGTAATGGACTTCGTCGATAATTTTTTTCTTTATATACACATTTTCTTGGAAATTAATATGTTATTTTTCTATCTATCTATTATTTTAAAAAGTCATATATTTATATGAAAGCGACAACTCATTATTTACTTTATGCTTTTTTCATTGATATTAACATAGAACTGTTTACAATTTTTGATCTAAGATTCTAAGACAGAGTAATCGTCTCATCGAGTGTCACGTCAATAATCACTTTTTTGTAAGTCAAAACCCACATGACACGCTAAAACAATCAAAAATGTGAGTCGGCTTGTCGTTAATTTGAACGTTGTCGCTTTCTGATTTATGTGTCCGCATCATTTGCATTGAATTAACGTTCACACGCTCTCGATGGTGTTCAATATGATGGTTTATTACCGCGGTTTATTCGAACTTTTCTCCAATATGCTTATAGAAGCATTTTAAGAACTTTAAACAAAAAAAAACTAATCGAATTAGGTTTTATTCGACCAAACGGGAATAAGCAACAATTAGCAATTCTCTGCATAAATCGTGTTTTGTTCGAGCACTCTAGAGCTGTTCAATTGAAATATGACGATTTAGGCGAAAAATTGTTATTCATTGCATATTCCAGTTTGGCGAATCACGCCTAAGACGTATAAGGTTCTAAATGTCACTTAATAGTCACTTTTTCAGTTATCTAGATTATCAAAAATAATGTCAGAAAGTTTGTCGATAATTATAATAAAAATATAAATAATGACAAACTTTCTGACATTATTATGTACTCTAATATGTGTATTACCTATATGTATATTGATGCATACAGTGAATTTTAACTTGTGTTGTTTTGTTACAGATTTTTCCTCAAATTCTTCTTGAAGTGCAATCAAAATTGTTTAAAAAATGCCGGCAATCCCCGAGACATGAGAAGATTTCAAGTAAGTACCAAAGATCCCTTTAAACATACTCTTTAACAAACTTACTACAATAAGTTAAAAATATAATAGGAACTGGGACATTAGCTCAGTTAATCCTGCGACCAATCATCATTATCATTTTCAAAAGACTTTTAATTACATATATACAACAAATTTTAGGGTACCTATGTCTACGAAACGCGACCTCCAAGAAGAAGAATACACAAGACCTTAGACAGAACACTACTAGATCCGTCACTACGCCTAAAAACTGTCCGTAAAACCTTTCTTCTTCCAGTTTAAAGAGCCGAGATGAATAATTAAATACGTACTACACCTATCTTGGATAAAAAATGTTTCGTATAGGTAGAGAAATGGCAATTATTTGAGCTGTCGACAGGTAAACGGCGGCCAGTTTACTAAACTACACAAAAAATTGCTACGATCCTCACACAAGTTTCGCTGTATTGGTCTATTTGTAAGTCTATGGTAGGAGCGTTTAGCGTGATAATAACATTACTGATAATGTAAAAAAAACTTATAAAAAAAAAGTGGTTAAAATCAGACATGGTCATATTATGTAGAAGTGGTCGTGACGTCAAGTAAGAGGCCTTGAGGTGACCTGAAAACTTTAAAACTAGGTGAGCCACCCCAATACATGACAAGAAAAACCAGATCGGTTTAACAACTGTCGACTAGCTCGGGTGGCTTATGTTTTTATTGCTCAAAATTGTTCTGGTAGATAGCGACCCTTAGTCGGTAAACAAAACAGGGAGAAATCATAATCATTAATTCACCATGTCACGTGGGTCCCCGTGTATCGCAGTGATAGCGCACTCGCCCGGCAAGCGAGGGGCACAGGTTACATCCTGTCATGGGACAATTTTTGCTGATGTATTTTTTCTTGTAAAATATTTCTAGTAATACATAAGTTTTCATATTATAATACATAGACAACACCCAGACCAGAAACAAATAATTTATTTTTAAGCGTAAATACTTGCACCCTATATTTGTCGCTTTCGCTTACGTTTTATACCGCGGCATCGTCTATATCGCCCTTAACTGAAGGAAGGGTTGTGTTCACGACTCTTGAATATTTGAAACGACTCCCAATTTAGGGGAGGAATGAAATTAAATTTATTTATACGACTTTATTTATTTACTTTCAACCGATTGTCTGTTTGTTTTTTACTTAATTTTAATTGGTGATATTCTTTTGTTTGGTCAAATTGCGTTTGTTTGTTTGTTGGGGATGTTTAACTAGAGTAAACATCATCACTGACTAAGAAATTTGGAGAGTTCTTTGTAGTGTGGATGGATCCACTAAGAGAAGTATTTTGGAAAATACCTTCGGATCGGGACATACGCGGGTGAAACCGCGGGACTGGTAGTTAAGTATACATAATTTAAGACAAAAATACAAGTAAATTCATCGTCGCAGTCGAGGTAAAAGATGTTAACCAAAATCTAGGTTTCATAACCTAATATTTTGGAGTAAAATGTATCAAAACTGAAACATACGACCTTTATCAATTAAAACTAAAACAAAGGACATTATTAAAACTAATGAAGATTTCGTGCTTAAAGCTATATCCAACTCGCATATTTCATAATACCAACTAATTAACCACCATCCCTAATATAAATTGCCATAAAGGTGCATTCACACTGTCTACTTATGAGTACAAATTAGCTTCCACTGTTGGATAAGACATATTTGTCTTACATGCCTTAATTAACCTCTAATATAAAATGAGCTTTAAGCTCTTAGATACTAGGTGTAATTTCGTTCGTAGATAAATTCGCTCGCGTGTCTAGTATTGTCTATATTTGGGCTTTTTGTATGTCATTGAATAATTCATTGGTCGTACCCCAAGTACCTAACCCTACGTTTCAAGGGTAAGAGTATATTATTATGGGTGTTATAGACAGTATTTTATAGCCTTAAGATATCGATGTGCAGTGAGATATAAGAAAAAAGTTATAAAATACGAATAACAATATCTTGAAGTTGTTTCGCAGAATTTTTTTTTGGGCGTTAAAGTTGCATGCATTTAGTCTTACACTCGTATTTATAGTCAATTCTAAGTAATTACTTGTCTAAGTAATAGTCTGTCACCTTTTCGATGACGTTAAAAATCACTAATAAGAGCGAGACAGGGCATTGCTTAGCCCAAGTAATCACTTAGATTCGTCTGTAAATACGGATGTAAGTTATCTAGCATAAGTTATCGCGGGTTTCACCTGTATAATTCCCGATCCCGTGAGAATATCGAGTTCAAAACCTATGTGTATCTCCAGATCTCCAGCTATCTGCAGACTAAGTTTCATTGCAATCGGTTCAATAGGAATCGAAGCAGTAACAAAAATACTAGTTTACATGCTTAGTAGGATATTAAAATGGGCTCACTCACACATTGAAAGTCTTCAAATATCAAAGAAATCATTTATCACTGCCATTCCTCCGGACGGCACACATACGTAAATAATAGTATTGATTGTTTGTCCATAAAACGTGCACCCACACATCCACCAAATGCATTTCCTTGCATACCTATTGGAAGAATTCTGTCCATTTCAAATCCCGAGATATTGGCTCCACCTCCCAAGGGACTCTCCCTTTCGGTTCCCTTTGTATGTGTGCCTTGGATTGTTGTTGGTGTGTGCGTTCATTCTATTTCTGTAATTTAGTGATCTTGAACTTGGTGGTGAAATTTAAGTGGAGATTGCTTCTTGTATTTAAGAAAGTACGTACTTCGTATATATTAGGTTACGTGTACTATCGGGGATATAAGTCGATACTAGCGAGTCACCGACAATACCTAGGTATGTATTAAGTATGTACACTGTACAGTCGGGGTCATAAGTCGATACTAGCATAGTACCCACAGTACCTACGCATAAGTAAGAGTTTGGTCATCATTTTAGCTGATTATGATTTAATTTTGATCCGAAGTGTAGTACGTTCTGATTCAGTTTAGAATTGGGGTCCGTTTCGAAAAATAACCCCATAAAAGTTCACGAAAATAAACTAAATGCCAATATTGGCATTTAGTTTAGTGGGACAAACGGATTCAATACAAAAAAGCTATAGGTAATGTAACGAAACATCTATGCGGGCTTGCCTAAAATTTTTCACCTTACTGCTCTACGTATGTGTTTTCAACACAATAGGCAACTCATCATTTCAGCTGTAAGAAATCCACTGCTGGACATAATCCTCCCTCATAGATTTCCAGATGCTTCGGTTATAAGTGGCCTGCATCCACCGTGAACCCGCGGCCTAAACGCAATGGGCAACTAAACGGAGTCACTACTGGCGCCATTGCGCTCTCAATGGAAACCAGGCTCAACTAGGGTCAGGGTCTCTGACCGTACGGTCAGGTTCAGGATCAATTTTCTATAGTATGCTTTATTTTATTGCAGGTGGTAATATCAACTCAAGTAATGGTGGACGGGCCTTTGTTAGCGATATCCGACAACATGTTCGTCCACAACAACAGCAAACACGGGAGGAGAGCGAAGAGGCTCGATCCAACTGAAGGTACCGACGCGACAGACAACCATTGTACGTTTTTGTTTTTCGTTTATTATTTCTTTAATTTTTATTATTTTTAAATTTAGTGTTTCCTACATTCGGATGTCTAGGTTTTTGAAAATTGCTAAGCGTAATCCAACGGTGTTGTGAGGTTGCAGGTTCAAGTCCTGTTGGGTGCATAAGCATTTTGGAAAGCATTTTTAAAAAAACTTTTTATTTATTTTTTTATGGTGGAGTTTATATTTTGAGGTTGAAGGTTAGGTTAGCGTTTTCCTCTACGAAAAAATCGACTAAAACGTAAAAATGCAATAAATTCGAAAAAAAACAACACCCCGAATGGATTGGTTTAGTCGAATTGTCATAGACGAATTTTTGACAAATCGAGCGTTTGATCTTTGTTACCAAAAATGTATAGGCATGATACGGAATACGATGGATTTGGTCTAAAATGTCATTTTAATCATGTTAGGATGTAAATTGTTAAAGAATTTAACGTCAAAATAGTAGGTAGTGGGGTAGGTAAATTATGAGTTCCAATCGTGTTAGTTTAAAATAGTAGGTATACAAAGTTCTTGAAAATCAGTTTATAGCTGTTTGATTGTGAATGCAGCGTATTTAAAACATCAAATATCTCACCAACCTACATACTTTAATCAAACAGACATCTCAAAAAAATATCAACATATTAAAGAAAAGTGTTTGTTGTGATCACAATACTACGTGTTAAATTCAGCAGTCAATCGTCGATAAATGCGCAAAAGTCATAACACGGCAGTTTTAAGATGTCGTTTGTATTCAAAGAATCACTGAAGACATTTCGCAAGAACTTGAGGCGAAGGGTAGGGTGGGGTGTTGAAGCAAGCATGAACCGAATAGGAATAATTTACTCAGGAATTATGTCTTGTAAAATTTCGGAACAGGCTTGATATTGTCTTATCTGGCGGTCGGTTTTGACATTCTTTTCCTTTAGTTACGGTTGAGTCTTTGTGATATCTGTTGATGTTGAATTTTGGGAATCTGGGATGTTTGTTTTGAGATTTTGTGGGGTTTCGTTGGTGTATCTGCAATGGACAAAATTAAAGGTAGAATTCATGACTACGATGTCTCTGTAAAGGCGGGTTTAGACTATTACCCGCCTTACTACATTTACTAGTGGCAGAACTTCGAAAAATTATTTTCTTTTATTTTGGTATTTAAAAACAGCAAATTGTTAACCTGCCAGTATCAGCCCCCCGCAGTTTTAGCTACTTATATCCCGGGGGAATATCAGGATAAAAAAGTAACTTATGTGCATTTTTAGGTCTTTAGCTATCTACAGATTTCCATAGCAATTATAATCGCAGAAGCGGTTTTGCGACACGGAGCAAAAAACACACCCAGACATACTTACAAACTTTCATCTTTAAAATATAATACTAGTAAGGATAGGTAGAATTCCTTGAATATATGATATTCAAAACGAATGAACGTTACATTACATTAAAATTAGAATTAGTCGAAAAACGCTCAAGTCTATACTCACCTTTATACAAGCAACACTGATAAATCTGGAACGAGCAAGCGATTGAACTCGGGCATTTCCTATATTTTCAGAATATTGACTCAAATTTTTCTACAAGTAAAAACGTTATCTCTAAATCTGCAGTAGGTATTACTTACAAAGAGAATATTAAAATCTATTTCAGGGAGGGTAACGAATTTAATTTTAGTCAAATTAAAAAAGAACCACCGAAGTAATCTCCTTTCGTTCCCTTAAATTCACTTTCTCTTGTCTTTATTACAACGTCGTTTTGTTAGCAAGATTTCGGTTTCCCCTGTGCTACGGCGCGTGTCCCCCTTGCCGCGAAAGTATTTCTGCAACTACCATCATAACTGCCGTAACACCTGCAATGCAATATTCAACTTTATAACGGGCCATTTAAATTCATTTTCAATTATCGAAGGCGACGTCTTCGATTTTATCGTTCGTTTTACGGTGCAATCGTCCTTTTTTCGAAGCAGTCGTAGATAAACGTTCAAGTGGGACGGAAACAGTTCTGGTTGTTACGTCTTTGTTCAACTTTAAGCTGTTCCGCGTACAATCTTACTGCCCTTACTTTTGTGGTAGTTTAGGGAATGTCGTTTACTTTGTAGCTAACTAATGTGCACATACCCGTAGTTTTGTGCATACAAAAATAGATTCGTTGCAGGAAAAACGATAGGTACCTACTTAATTCCCTTTCTTGTCCTTTTCTGTTTATTTTTATTTAAATAAATATTCTTACCCATTGCAATTTTTTTTACTGAATTTTCGCCAATTTCGCTCTAGTCTCTACGAATTGAAAATAGATGGATTAATTTTATAATTGTACCAAACTTAAATTACTCAAATATTACAGAGAAAATTCAAGATCTAGTGC
The DNA here is from genome assembly GCA_958496205.1 of Idaea biselata. NCBI lineage: Eukaryota > Metazoa > Arthropoda > Insecta > Lepidoptera > Geometridae > Idaea > Idaea biselata. The sequence continues at coordinate 21,029,278 of OY292400.1, read as the reverse complement.
GTCCTTATCGCCTAAGGGCGATTTCTTCCAGACAACCATTTACTTATTCTTACGTTTCGATTTCTATCCCTGTCATACTTTGAAAAACTTTTAATTCTATTTACGAATTTCCCGGACACGGCGTTCACACCGTTTATAATCTTATCTTACTTCTTACTAATATTACAAATGCGAAAGTAACTCCGCCTGTCTGTTACAATTTCACGCCTAAACCGGTTAATCGATTTTAATAACTTTTGGTATAGAGGGACTATGGGACTTTAGGGAAGGACATAGGCTACTTTTGACCCCGGAAATCCCGCGGGATCGAGACTTTTGCCAGGCGCTTTTAGCCCCTCATAAGTCTAACTTTGTATTTGTTTCCCACAGCGGGTCTTTACCCCCCTCTGCCAGTAGCAACTCCTTGCATAAAAGCGATATCTCCAAGCGAAGGATGGACCTCAGGGGGCTCCACTGTCATCATTGTAGGAGACAACTTCTTCGATGGACTTCAAGTTGTGTTCGGGACCATGCTGGTTTGGAGTGAGGTGAGTTTTATTTCATTATGAACCTACCTGATTTTAGTATCTCTACTTGATCATGATAAGAACCAGATAAGAAGTACGTAGGTACTGAGTAGGGGGAATACGTTTCAAAACACGTCCGTTTCATTGCGGCTTCCCCCTACTGACTGGCATAGTGATAATGAAATCACAGCTAATTTAAAAGGTTTGAAACAAAAATAATCTAAAAGGTTGCCTGGAAGAAATCGCTTTTAGCGATAAGGTCGCCCATTTGTGCAATTATTTGTTTTAAGTACTTTTGTATGTTATTTCGAATATTGTTTGTTGTGCCAATAAAGCGTACATATATCTAATTCTCAATAGCCTACAGGGATAAGCATTAACATTAGTTTTTGTTTTCTTTTGTTAACAGTTAATAACATCCCACGCGATCAGAGTTCAGACCCCGCCGCGGCATATACCGGGCGTCGTGGAAGTGACGCTCTCTTACAAGAGCAAACAGTTCTGCAAAGGAGCGCCAGGAAGATTTGTATACGTTTGTGAGTATGGATCCACCCTAGTGCTTTCATCTCTTTTATTATGACTCCACCAATTTAGGATTACGTACGATTTTATGCAAAAAATGGGTATCATAACTATGGCGAGTGTCAATAAGAAGTTCTGCAAATTGGCAGGGTCACTTTTGGGGACCCTAAATATTAAATTTCATAATTCACAGACAGATAGCCTAGTAACATGATGGTGTCACCGGGGTGCAAGGAATATAAGGGGTTTATGGGAAACATCCTTGACTATTTTCCATCACTTGCAGATCAATATCCTTAACTATATTATGTTGACTAACTGCTTATAATAATATTAGGTTTTGATTCAAAGTTATTTAAATATCTCGTGAATACCGCATCAATAAAATTGTACTTTTATATCTCATTGTGCTAATATTGCGTTGATTGGATATAGTAAAATCCAACTCTATATTAAAAAAATACAAGCGTCTCGTAACGGTGTCGCGAGTCCAGAGATTTTATCTCATCTAAAAATATGTGTTGCGCTGCGCTTAAAGAAGTTTTCATTTCAAAAAACTTACAATTGCTAGTGAAAAACCAGATCTTTTAAAGCTGATCTACCCAAAACAGCCAATAAGCCAGAAACAAAAATCTCAAAAGATTCTCCCTAAAAATAATTAAGGAACAAGACGACCCCGATCGATCAATTAGTCTAACATTCGTTAGTGTAGTGAGAGTAACTAATGATTGATTTTGTTTTCCTCGTTTCGCATAGCAGCACTCAACGAGCCCACGATAGATTACGGGTTTCAGAGGCTCCAGAAACTTATACCGAGGCATCCTGGCGACCCGGAGAAATTACCCAAGGTAAGAATGCTGATATATCTATATTATAAAGTATTTTTGATGATGTATTTCTCCTTGTAAAATATTTCTAAAAAAATACAGATGTTATATTTTTCAAAAAACCTTGTGTCCGCCACTAGGGGACCTCCCCCTATGTATGTTTGTGTGTATGTATTTTTGTAATAAATAAACTCAAAAACTACTGGACCGATTTCAAAAATTCTTTCACCATTAGAAAGCTACATTCACCCTGAGTAACGTAGGTGTTTTGGTCCCGATATTCCCAAGGGATCGGGACTTACGCGGGTGAAACCGCGGGACCCCGCTAGTATCTTATATTTCTATTTAGTTTCGTATGGTGAGTGATTTAGAATACCTGCAGTTAGTAAGTTACTAGGTATATACTTGACAAGGGAAAAAAATATATTTAAATCATTTCAAGCGACGGAAGCCAAATTTGCAAGTTGCCAAGCAGTTCAGGCTTAAAAAAACTGATTTACGAGCTCTTGACCACATCTGAACCAGATGGTATATGACAATTTGGCCTGCAGCACCTTAGTCTATAGGTTAATTTGATATAATAATCTATTGTAGAACAAATAGTTGACAACTTCCGATATTCCTACTATTCAACAGGAATAATATAATAATGCCATGAAGGCAGTCCAAATTGTATAACACGATAAGTTAGATGTGGATTAAATGGATTATCTTCTAAACATTCCACCATCCCACATTTTAAAATATAGATTAATCAAGGTCATTTATCGTAATAAGATAACCTGGTTTTTCTATGGCAATTTATTATTTTAACCAACAAATATTTTTCTATGGGTTCCTACCAGCACCTAATTGAGGCATCAATGCTAGTAGGACTCACACAGTCTATCTAACTTCAAAACTCTTCTCCAAAGGAAATCATCCTGAAACGAGCAGCGGACCTAGCTGAAGCCCTATACTCCATGCCTCGCAACAACCAGCTCGGGCTCGGCGGGCCTAGGTCTCCGCCCTCGAGCATGCCGTTCAACACCTATACTGGACAGCTGGCAGTCAGTGTGCAAGATACAGCTGCTTCCCAGTGGACTGAAGGTGGGTTTCTTTCTGTTTTATTGTCTTTTAGTGTAGGAGCTGTATAGGTTATAAAAGCGAAGCAAGCGTTTGAGCGCTACGACAGTCTAATGCAGTGGTTAATGGGGGGCGCGCCCCCAGGGGGGGCGCAGGGACCTTTACAGGGGGGCGCGGGCCACCTGTATAGACAAACCAGCGATATTTTAGTAATTTACTGTTTTATTGTCTTTTAGTGTAGGAGCTGTATAGGTTTTAAAAGCGAAGTAAGCGTTTGAGCGTTACGATAATCTAAGGTACCATGAGTTAGGTTAGATTTTAGTCATTTACCAATATGTAAATATTTGTATGAGTTATTGAAAATTGTCAAGCTATAAAAAAGCAACAAAGAATACCTTCTTCTTCTTATTTTCGTATAATGATATGATTCATTTAGTCTTAGAATTTTCGGGTCGCTCTAAGACCTTTAACTAGACCTAACGACTGTTATCAGAGATAACAACCACGACCAGCTGCTTAAATTGCCTTCCGAAGCACTCAAGAAAATGTTATCGCAAAACACGTTATAGGTCACCCATCCAAGTAACCGAGCCAAGTGTTGCTTAACTTACACGACTATACAAAATGAATCCATTGAGGTTCTCAAAATAATACTATACCAACTTACCTATACAGACCTACTAACGTTCAGACTGCGGCCTTTGAAATGCTTTTGAACGACTGTAATCTAAATACTGCAAACTGACCCTTCCGTAAACATGTAAATGGCATATTTATTCTAGCTGACATGGAACTAATCCTAATACGAATTTGGTATTGTCCCCTGCTGTTTTGAGGATGGTTGTAGTGCTCACACTATTACATGACCACTTGGACAATCGAAAGCAATATGGGATGAATTTTAGTTGATGCAAGGCAATATAATGTAACAATATACCTAGTATCTAATAAAAACAATATTCTTGGCTCTTTTGCGCCATGTACGATCAGGGGCGGCTTAAGAAATACTAAAATAAATAATTAAATTTGGTTCTCATACAAGAAACGTGATTTTTTGGTGACAATGAACGAAACCTTTCGGCCAACTCGTACTTTTTTGTATTATTTACTGATTTTTATATTACCTACTGGTTTTATATTACCAACTAGATTTTATATTACCTACTGCTTTTTATATTACCTACTGGTTTTATATTATCTATTACTTTTTATATTACCTATTACTTTTTATATTACCTACTGGTTTTATATTACCTATTACTTTTTATACTACCTACTGGTTTTATATTATCTACTGGTTAGGGTCTGGTAGCTGAAGCTATATTGTGATCCTAACGCAACGTTCGTGTTGACCAGGCTTTTTCTTTTAGAAGAGTACGCGCGTGGCGGAGGCGGAGGCGGGACGGGGTCTGTTTCGCCGCGGTATTGCTCGGCGGCGAGCACTCCGCACGCACCCGCAGCGTACCCGCACCCGCAGCACTACCCCGCACCACCTACCTCGCTCTTCAACACCACCTCCCGTAAGTAAAATCTTTATTTTTCAATCTTTACACGACCTACGTCGCCGATATGTTGCGCAGGTGCAGTCAAATACAAATACCTCATCATCATCATCATCACAAATACCTACTTACAAATTACCTATATTTCTATCAATTATTTAAATTAAATATTATAAAGGTAGGTACACACTGACGTACGCAACGTATGCAACGCATTATGACATCTGGACTTTTCAATTTTTATGAAAACCTTTGAATTAGAGACATACTTGTCATACGCATACGGTTCCAATAGTCAGGGTTCGAACCTCGCGCGAGTATGAATTTTTGGAAGTATTTTTTTTACATATATTTTCAAATAATACGCAAATACTTCAAAAAATTCACTCGCGGTGAAGTTTGAATTCGCGTATTTGGGACAGTACCCCAACGTCTTTACCAACTAGACCACACGAGTTTTTTTTTTCAAGAAACTATATTTCCTACATTATTATAAATATATAATGTATAAAATAAACACTAATAACATCAAACAGACCCTCTTCATCACACACTAAACTCACAAACAAAACAAACTAAAAAAAAAACTAACTGAAATATCTTTCCTCGCAGTGTCGCTAGGCCCATACCACCCTGCAAACGTGAATGGGCACATATCTGACCATCAGTATAACGCGTATAACTCGAAAGATACCTCATATAACACGAAAGATACAGCGTATTACACTGAAAGAAACGCAGATTCTAAGACCAGTGACTGCCCAGTAAACACTCATACAAAATTCACAACCGCTGATATGAAAGGGGAAGGAAATAAAGCGGGTAAAAGAAGTGCTTTCGCTGTGGTGAGACAGAGTCCGCCACGGGTGTCCAATTCGCAACAACACAATTGGCAGCTAACTGTTCAGTGTTAGTAGCTTTTTCATTTCTTTGCGTGTCTTGCTTTTAGAGTTTTTTTTTTAATTGAGAATATATAATTATTTTTTTAGTGTTTACCTACGCTTTTTTTAGGAAATTTCGGTAATAAATTGTATTTAAAAAATCAGATTTGTATTTTTCATCTTAGATTTTTATTCTATTTTCGCGTTGAAATCAAAGATATTTTTCGGTTTTTCACATTGTCACATTTTGTCAAAAATAAGAGTAATGCGTTCCTTATTTATAACCCTGTCGCTTGAACTCACTTGGCGCAGATGGTTAGTGTGCCCCGCTAGAAAAGGGGAGGTCGTGGGTTTAAGTCCCATCGTGATCATTGAATTTTGGAACTGACAGCTTTTTATTGTTATTTATTTATTTTATAGGAGTAGCCTATGTACGGCTTTATTAAAATAGTTTATATTATATTTTTACTGTTTTATTTACTTTTGTTTTATGCTTTTGGAGTGTGTGCGACTTTTTTTATTATTTTTTTTTTGTTTTTTTGTGACTTTTTTTGCTTGTAGTCGTGCTTCTTATATTAAGCAATTTTTGTGATAGTTATTAGAAGTTAAATACCTACATACGGTCTCGAATATTAATTTTCATCGACAGTAGCAATTTGCAGTATCTACAACTAAATCTATAACTAAAACCACATTAACATATTGGATACATACTACTTGAATATTATTGTAGTGCTTTATAACCACAAATCCTACCTACAAAAAATTACTACCTAAAGTACCCTATTTCAGAAACTTAGATTAAAAATGTAAACAAAAATCCCATAAGCACATTTATTTGAAAGTGACAAAGTGACAAGTGGCTCTTTATTTACTTTTCCCTGAAAAAAATTGACAGTTCTTTGTTTACAATTTTTGATCGGACTTTCTGAAATAGAGTGTATCTATTTCAGAAAGTCCGATCAAAAATTGTAAGTAAGTACTTATAATTGGAACAGAAAAAAAGAATTTTCTTAGATTTTTGCGGTTTAAAAGCTCACAGTACCTAAATATTTGTCCTATTAGAGATATTTTTAGGGTAGAAATTTCTATTTTTTTAATAATAACGATCTCCTTTTGTTTGGTCAACAGGAATGGGCGGGCTGGTATCGTCGCCGTTCAGCGTAAATCCGTTCTCTTTGCCGACTTGCAGCGCTCAACAATACGCGCAGACAGCGCCCCTAACGTCTAAATAGTACGAGATGAACGGTTATTTGCAGTTTTAATTTCATTTACCTATGTCACAGTGTCGCACAGTTAAAAAATAAATATTTTTCTTCATTTTTTTTATGAGGTAGGTTTCTGGGAAATTATTTTTATTTTAAACAGCCACAACTTTTTTGAGAAAGAAATTCATTGGATGTTGAGAAAAATGTAATAGTTTTTTTGTGCTCTTTGGATATCAATAAGCAATTTTTGAAACGAAAAATACATGGAAATTGTTTGTTAAAAGTGTATTTACTTTTTTAGTAAAATTACTATTGTAAATTTTTAGGACACCTGTGAAATAAATGAAATTAAAATTGGCACAATAAAATGTTGGTAAAATCAACTTGTATTAACATTATATCATCGAGGGAAGTGAATTGTAAATAATTTATACCATAATAATATCGAACTAGTTATTGCAATTTTACTGTAAATATATTACATTTACCAAAAAATAATACCAAATCGGTAGTTTTCTTGCTAGATAAATAATGTTTAGAGTAGGTTTTGTATACTTACATTGTTTTTAAAGTTATTGTGCTCAGGAAATAAGTGTAAAGTGTATGTTATATTATATTAGGTATATTTATTCGATGAACTCGTTCATGGAAGTTTCTAATTATGATTATATTTATAAACAGGGTTATTTTGATCCAATCAAAAACCGCGCAGTTCCAATTTTTTTTTTTTTTTTTTTTTTTAGGTTATGTTTCACTGAAAAAACAGCTGTTTTTTAAATTAAAGTTATGTTTAAAAGGTCAACTTAAAGTGAATGAGCTCTAACTCTAAGAAACAGCTGATTTTCATGTAAACAATTACCTGAAAAAAATCGTAAAATTACTTGGAATTTCCAAAAGTCGTAAAACAAAAGTTGTTCATTTTGATGTAGAAAACTACTAACTGCACGAATTTTGATGGGAACAAAATAACCCTGCAAGCTCTATCTATCAACGTCTGGATATACCTTTTTAAATGTATACCTTTAAATACTGACTGAAGAGCTATTCATGTAAACCTTACTAACGGCCGGATACTCAAAGGCTACTCAAAATTTTGGGGCTACTTAAACAATTTAAATGTAGAAGTTGTTCAATTATTTTACTAGTCCTCGAATCATAAATGGTGTTTAAGTATTCTGCCGATTTTTTTTTATCTTTTATCTGTCTTATTAAAACTCAAAATTGAATTTGTATTTACCTATAATTCATAGGTATTATAGATTTTTGTATTTGTTTCGCTATTTGTAAAATCTGTGATATATTTATTGTATAAGTAATAATTGTAAATTGTCATAAAATTGTAATTTGTAATTGTAAGTGTATAAATTTCAACCTACTGTACCTAATTAAGTTAGTCGATAAGGGGCTTCGAATGCTGCAAATTGAATCAAATCGAAATAATTTGACATTTTTTTGCAGTTTTTAAAGACAAATATAAAAAATTAATAACATCGAAAAATGTAAACTTTTGATCATATCTTTAAACATATCTTTGTAATAGAATACAACGATATCATGACGAAAATGTGTATACGAAATAATTCCCGAAAAATGCCACTGGGCAACCTATTTGTCACAATCTATTTATTTAGAGACATTCTTACTGCTTGAATAAATAAAAAGGTACACTTACCTTGTGAGAACTCGCCTAAAATTAAATCATGTGAATCTACATCTGTTCTATAGGCTGCGTTAGACGAAGCAAGTATGGCAGTACAGTAACTTAGTCTAGTGCCTGCCGCTCGGATTGCTACTTGGTTCGTGTAAATATTATACATAATTCAAACCCAGTTAACCTAGGTGAAATGAGTCGACCAAACCATTCCACTGTTTCGCACCCGCTATTTCACTCAGGAAGACATTTGAGAAATCCAAGTATTGACCTCGCGCCTCGCCTCTTTAGTCAGGTCCTAAATCCCAAGTCACTGGTTCCAGTTACTTACTTCGTATAAATAAACCCAGCCTTTATTAAATCGACTCTATTTCATTTGAAACAATTGTACCTACGTATACATTAACATAATCTAAGACATGTAAATTTGTAATCATTTATGAAAAAAGTATCACGAATTAAAAAATTAAATTGCATAAATATATTTTTTGATATTTTATTTAGGTCTCCTACAATTATTTTTACAAGCCTATATTCGGTGTAGATTATCTACGGAAATATATATTATCTATCATAGAGCAAATTAACTTAATCATTAATCTATGATTATTATCTAGTTAGTGTAAACTATTAGACTACCTAGGTATACACTACCGAGAAAAAGTTCTAGATATAAGAGGGCAGTCTTCCGAAATTCGCTTTGTGTTTAAAAAAAGATCGATAGGCCACAAGCCACATCGCCATGAACGGAAAAGTGTCCTCGATTTCGCTCCGGCTAGGTACGGTTTTAAAATCGAAAAAACAATTTATTGTAGGCATAATAATAATAATTCAGTGGCGCGAGACGACCTCAGTGGCGCGTCGTGCGAAAGCACGGCTGCAATGCAGAAGGTTGCGGGTTCGATTCCCGCCGGGTGCAAGTATTTATGCTTATAATAAATATTTGTGTCTGGTCTGGGTGTCCCTCTATGTATAATATGTATGTATTTACAAAAGAAAAATAAATTTATGTAGTACAAGCATAGTAGCTTACCACGGGGCTAGATGGCGCTATGTGTTGTTGACAGAATTTATTATTTATTAAAATTGTCCTGTGGAGTTCGAAATTTTGTACTATCGTTCCGCAGCTGAGGATACCATTCACGGCGATGTGGTTCACTCAATGACTTCTCAAAGAAGACTGGCCATAAATTATTTACTGAAACAAAAACGAAAAATTGAAATCCATATCTTTTAACTGCCGAGTTTTTATTTAAATATCTTACTCATAATGTGTTCAGGAGTTCGTAACGAACATTTAACTTTTCTTTTATTACACATGTAACAACCATATAGCCGAATACAAAAGAGCCACTAACAGTTTGAGGCCTACTTAAATAATTGAGCAGCATCTAAATTCTAAAGTTGTATGGGTATTTTTGACTTTGAGAGCGGCTTAATTGTCTAAGTAGAACTCCAAATTTTATGTAGCTTCTCTGTATTCGGCCGATAGTCAAATAAAATGACGTATGGGGATTGACCAATTTGACCATTGTTCTTTGTGTTCGAAAGCCCATCGACTGTTTTTGAACACAAATTTACGAAGTTAATACTAATTGGAGGACAACTTATTTCAAAGACTGTCCTTAGACAACTGCGCTATCAATCATTTCCATCACATATTATGACTCAAAAATAATATATTAGTGAGACCATTATAATTTCACACATGGTACGTTTCTGGCCCTCTCGATATTATGCTAACAGTTTTTGTCCATGCATCGCTTAGGGTAATTCCTTTTGTTACTCAACTAGATAATGCATGGGTTTGTCTTGCTACTAAATGGGACAAGAATAGGGATTGTGTTACCCAATTTGCATTAAAAAGGGTGCAGTAAAAACATGCTTTTGTAATTAAGTTACTTAGGTAATTTAATATTTTTGTTGTTGGGCTAGTTTGAAATTGATACGTTTTTGATAACTTTTAAAAAGTTTTTTAATGCTTCCAAATTCGTACTTGGCGGGACACGTCGGGATTTGTCGCGTAAGAACGATTAAAAAAACACTTTTTAGGGTTCCGTACCCACGGGGTAAAAACGGGACTGAGATTACTGAGACTTCGCTGTCTGTCCGTCGGTCTGTCCGTCTCTCCGTCTGTCACCAGGCTGTATCTCATAAACCATAATAGCTAGAAGGTTGAAATTTTCACAGAAGATGTATTTCGGTAGCCGCTACAACAACAAATACAAAATAAAATAATAAAAACAAAATAAAACAATTATTTAAAAGGGGCTCCCATACAACAAACGTGTTTCAAAAACTACAAGGGAATTCTAGCACGATGTGAGGTCGCTTCTGATTGGTCGAGTCAAATCGAGTTGGTCATGGAATTCAAAATGGCTGCTCTATCTGTCAAATATACTAGTCTGCCTTCACTGACCAAAGAGTTTCTTATAAGTTTCAAATTTTCTTTGAATCAAAGTTGTTGTAAACCATTTTAGGGTTCCGTCCCCAATTGCGATAGTGGTACGGAACCCTTCGTGAGCGAGTTTCGCACTTGGCCGGGTTTTTTTTTTATCCTAAGTCTGCGTAAAAATCATATTTACACTTTTTAATTTTAATTTAATACATATATTTCTCAATTTTACAAATTAACCCTCTTACTTATAAACGATGATTAACAGCTACATAAACTATGCATTGTTTGTCTTTTACTGTGACATGAAGCTTCAAAGTTTAAAGACAGAAACAAACGTTACATAACTAAGTCATCTGTTAATCATTGTTTATAAGTAAGGGGGTAAGTGTAGGAACAGCCATGGTTTTACCGTCTTATGAAAGTCTTTTTGTTAATATTGCTATCAATAAATCCACTTAATTACAATCAAATCACTTTCGAAGTATAAAGTTACGAACACACTACCAACATTTTAAACAGGATTAAGTTCCAATAATCTAAATGTACGTTTTGTCGCGGTAGTTTTGTCGCCGTGTGTGGTCACGTGACCCCGCACGCGTCGCCGGACGCATCCATATTGATTGGCGAGCTTATATGGGACCTGTAAGTAAGTGGAATTTATTAGCATTAGATTTGTTTCTTATCTTTTATAAAGTTTTACTTTGACAAATCTAGATTGGATATTGAGCTCTAGTGGCGGGTCCCGGGGCAGGTTGGGTGGTGTTGGGCGGATTGTGTGTTTGTGGATGTGATAGTGTTTTATTTTTTTATGTATACAAACTTATTTAAACAGATAGACAGACTGACAGAGTTACTTTCGCGCTTGTAATGCTAGTAAGGATTATTGCTCCAGTTCCACTATTGTTCAATTGTAAATATGCGACAATGTAAATCACTTGATTACTGCAAAAAAAACCCATGAGTTTCTTGTGTCTTATTCTCATTGGAGGTCGCGTTCCGAAGATACAGTGGATTACATTATATAATTGACGTTTCAAAGTGGTATATGTTGTTAATATCCAATTGAATATTTTGAGGTTTAAAACTAGTCTTTGATTTCTTTCATTATCATTCATTTAGATTAAGGTTATGTCTAAATTTGATGAGTAGGCAGGCATTATTTTTTTATTTATTACTAATAACAATACTCTGTATTGAAAATAAATGCCACCTAAAATTACGTATGAAAAATATTATTATTTTCCTTCAAACAAATGAAAGTGTAACACGATACATCTAATAGGGGAGTGACAAACTAGCATTCTTTGTTGTCTGTCCTTTACGACAAACAAGTGAACAAATCGACCGGTTGCGTCAATCTGCCGCGTGGCGGTCGCACCACGTGTGCGTCGCGTGGACGAGTCGCGCATTAGCAAATTAGCGTCCGGTGTGCGCTCAGCTTTAAATCGTATTAAACAGCTCGAGTTACTAATCGAAATATATTTTCTAAGTAATATTGGGACAGATGGTATAGGAATTTAAATAAAATATGTAGGTATACTTCGTTCTTTAATTAAAGACTACGATTTGACATTGACACATCTTTCTGAAGAAAAACTTTACTGTTATATACAAAGAACCAAAACGTTAAATCGTAAGTACCTAATCTTGAATTTAAAAACGCAGTAGGTAAGTATACAAAATAATTCCAGCATTCTAAGCAACCGCTTTAGTACCTAGTTTTTGTGTAAAGCAGTAGTAGGACCTAAACATTTTTCTAACAAAGTTTCGCATTTATTACTATGTGACTGTCAGCCAAGCGAACCCGTCCGCGTTTCAATACGTAGCCATTGCCAATTGCAACCATTAAGAAAGTCGAGTCGAATCTTGATCTCCTGCTGTGTTCCTTCTTCTAGATAAGCGTGCTACATCTTAGACCATAATCATTACTTGCCATCAGGTGTTATAGTCGTCAAACGCTCATCTATCGTATTTAACTTTGAGATCCATACTAATTGAAATATTTTTAAATGTTTTTGTATTACTATTAAGTATTAAATCTCAGATGCAAGAACACTAAATCAGTACAAGTACCAAAAAAGACAAAAAGAAAACATTCTAACATCACGAATTAAAGCCTACAACAACACAGATAAAAATAAAACGGAAAACGCATAAGAAAGTCCTCGAATGGGGATGAAAACTGTGGAATGGGGGAGGGGGTGGCCGACAATAGGTGTAGAGATAGGTAACTTTCCTTCCATAGTAGAGTCAATACCGACCCAAGGGAGTTTTACCCTCGAGGCTCGGTCGCTTGGGAAAACTAGACCCAACAATATAGAAAAGGACGGAGTAACACGTCTAGTATAAGAGGGACGGGTGCATCGAATTATACTTATGTATTAATAATATATAGAGGAAAAATGTGGAGAATGCTCGCCTAGTGATATGTTGCGACTGTTAGTCGGAGAGGGATGGATGACATCAATTTGTCGTGTCGTGATGGGGTTTTATTTTGTTTGTCCTTTTGCGATTTGTTTTTCAAGGTCTGTTTTCTAGATTCGATGTCCCAAAATAGTTTTGTAGATAAACTAGCTGGTTTCGTAAAAAAATATTTGTTTTTGTGATGTCATCACAGTTGATGCTTTTACTTCAGAAGTTTTAAAATGCAAAATGAAATAAATTGGTATGGAACGAGCTTTTTTTGGAAATTTTATTTAGTTTCAATTGATAGGTGATTGTTTCACCGCTATCTCAGCAGATTGTAAAGCTCTGCATTACATTCATTCATAACTAAGCTTCAATCACACCATCGATGCACTGCGATTTCATCGCGCGATGAGTTTTTATTTAATACCTACAATATTAGCACGTTTACTTATAAGATCGATACCTACACAGCAATAGAACGAGTTCCATTGCTGTGTAGGCATCGAATGGAATATGGTCGAGTCCGCTGGTCGATGCGACTTAGGTCGGATCTTTCAATAAATCGACTTCTCAAAGAACATAAGATCAGCTGTCATAGAAGTCATATTTGTTCGTCAAACCGTCTTCCAAAGTTACAAAAAAGTTACCATAAAAACCTACCTAACTTTATTGAATAAAATTAATAAAGTATAACTAGGTACCTGTATAAAAGGTACCTATACTGATTAGATTCCGTTAACTTTACCAATCTGCAACAATTACGTTTCAAGCCACGAGTTTGGTAACATAACAATGTAGTAAAACAGTTAAGAAGCGATATAAAGAGCTAGCATCGAGGCGTTTCAACGAGTCCACTAGTCGATGCGACTTAGGTCGAATCTATCATTAAATCGACTTCTAAAAGAACATAAGATCAGCAGCTGTCATAGAAGTCATAATATAAAAGTTTAATTGTTCCTCAAACGGGCTTCCAAAGTTACAAAGAGTTATCATAAAAACCTACCTAACTTTATTGAATAAAATTAATAAAGTATAACTAGGTACCTGTATAAAAGGTACCTATACTGATTAGATTCCGTCAAGTTTCACAATCTGCAACAGTTACGTTTCAAGCGACGAGTTTGGTAACATAACAATGTAGTAAAACAGTTAAGAAGCGATATAGAGAGCTAGCATCGAGCCGTGTCAACGAGGAACAGGCGTTAAACGAAATTGAGTGAAAGTTGAGTTAAAGTATTAAAAGTTTTCAGCGAGCGATCTTTGTGAGAGGCGAGACGACGAACCATGCCGCAGACACTTAGGGATGGGGTGAGTTATTGTGAGGTGCGTATCGGTAATATCAATGTACGAAGTATCGATAAGATGATTGGGTAGTGTTAGTGTAAAGCAATGGCACCTATTGATATTAATAACTACGCATCTAATACACCTTTAAATATATAACAACGCGAGAATAGAAGACTGGACTATATATGGCACAAAGAACAGGTTAGCATTGCCAATCAGCGTGGCAATGCGGCCAGCATTATAGGCTCGCTGCGGTGACTTAGATTTATTTTGATAAGTTCTATTTGTATAATTATTTAAATAATTTACTAAGGGGACAGTCTACCTACTGTTCTGTCCAAGCAAACTTTACAAACGTAGTCGACTGTTTCCTTCCTGGATAACGATAGGTATTAGAAAAAAATATGTTTATGCGAATATAAGAAAAAAATCAAAACGTTGGATCTGATATAGGAGTCATGACTCCTATATCAGACCCAACGTTTTGATTTTTTTCTTTCTTTTTTTAATTTTTCGAAATTTTATTTCTATTCTAATTAGAAAAAAAAACAAAAAGAGGCATAGCCATGGCAGATAGAATATGTTTTATGGCATAAACATATTTGCTCTAATGTCCTTACCTATCTAATACCTATCATAAAGTTAGATATTAGAAAAAAATATGTTTATGCCATGACTCCCATATCAAACCCAACGTTTTGATTTTTTTCTTTCTTTTTCTAATTCTTCGAAATTTTATTTCTATTCTAATTAGAAAAAAAACAAAAAGGGAACGGAAACAGGAAAAAGGAAACAGTCAACTACGCTATTATGGAGAAAGAGACTAACTATAGTAGACTGACTATAGTAGAGTAGACTGTGTTGTATTGTTGGGCAAGCACATAAAAACCCTAAGCCCTAAGATTAGGCTACGAAGCTGACTTGGATTAAAGTTATAAATCATGTATTATTCCTGTTCATTAAATCATGAATTTAATAACAAAAAACCATAATGAACAAAATGTCTATTATTTATTTTGATGACTAAAATATTAACTTAAATTTAAATCAGTAATATTAATATTTACCTGAAACGGTAAAATATCGATAAGCACCTCCCTATTTCCTTAACACGGTGTAAGTTAATGTAATAGAATTACGAGGGAAAAACTGTTGAACTCGAGAGCGGGTCGCGACTTAATTGTAGCACTTTGTTTCCTGTGTCTGCCTGTCTGACGGGGCTGTATACGAAGACAATTCGTTTACATTTACCAGTAACGTATGTTGTAATAGTACTATTTTGCAATATTTGTGCACTTTTATTGCAGTTTTACTACTAGTGATTCTGCGTACACACCTGTCCTTTCGATGTAGCGATCATCGATGTAGGGACTGTGTATAAAGACAATTCTTTTCCATTTAGCAGTGACGTTTGTTGTGAGTTGTGTTGTGACACTATCTTGCAATATTTGTACACTTTTATTGCACTTTTAGCTTCGCGAATTCCAATATTACCTACTAGTGGTTCTGCGTACAGTAGATCTCGCAACTTAAATACACACTTGTTCGACGTAGAGGCTGTATACAATGACAATTATTTTTATATTTACCAGTGACGTATGTTGTAATACTATCTTGCAATATTTGTACACTTTTATTGCACCTTTAGCGTCGACGATACCAATATTACAAGTAGTTCTGCGTAGGTACAGTAGACATCGCACCGTCCTTTCGATGTAGCGATCATCGATGTAGGGACTGTATACGAAGACAATTCTTTTACATTTACCAGTGACGTATGTTGTAATACTATCTTGCAATATTTGTATACTTTTATTTGCACTTTTAGGTCACCGATTCCACCTGTACTTTCGACGAAGCGTGACATCGATACGGCGTACTTTCGCTGCAGTAAGCTTTCGATGGGACGTTTTCGATGTAGCGAACATCGATGTGGTGATTTTCTATATTATGCTCTACACCCCCTCGAAAAACTCAAACGTGATGTAAGGTCGGATTAGTCAAAACATGCTTTGTCTTATTCCGTGACATGAACTTCCAAAGTTGATAAAAAGTGGTAAATCTAATCTGACCTTATCCTACATTTATTTATAAGAGAGTAGACGTTCATGTGAGGATTTTGTGATGAAAAGGTGGTTATAGGACCGTAATAATTTCCCAAAAAAATACAATACAGAATACAGCCGCCTCATTCCTTTATCTGAAGGGGCCTATAAAAACCATAAACTATTTTCGCCGCGCTGCCAGACAAAGTTACCAACTACATCAAGCTACAATTTGGACACTATACGCCTGAGTTCCAAAATTTTTGCGCTAACTGCTACTATATTCGCATGATTTTTGAACTGAACCACGAGTTGGCGTGCCGCCGAGGCTTCAGTTACGAAACAGTTCTAGAACTCGCGCATTTCAAATGCAGTTTTATTAATGTCTATGCATATTCAGAAAGTTCTATTTTGTTTCGCAGCTCTACGTTTGTTTAGATGATTTATGGAATGAACTGTTTACAGTTTTCTGTATCTATTATAATACGAGCGGAGTCAGAAAATAGGTAGGTAAGTGGTAAACTAACTTCTTTGAATGCAATTAAGATATTCAGTTTGTTTGGGTGAACCACTTTTGTTCTATCATTTTTGGAAAATAAAACGATTTTTCGTAAGTTTCGAGTTGTAAGTTTACCTACTTAAAATCAGTTGTTTCATAGAGTTAGAAATTATTGAAGTTAAGAGGACAGTCTTCCTAGTCTTTTTCCATACAAACGTAGTCGACTATGTCTTCCATGGATAAAGATATTAGAGCAAAATTAAATATGTTTATACCATCAAATCTATATCTGTCATGGCCATGCCCCTACGTTTTGGTATTTTACATTTTCTAATTAGAATAGAAATAAATATAAATATATCTTCCATGGCCATGCCCCTACGTTTTAGTTTTTTTCATTTTCTAATTTTTCTGAATTTTATTTCCATTCTAATTTGCCAAAAGTGGCATAAACATATTTTTACTAAAAATTTTATCCATAGAGAAAACAGTAGACTACATTTTTGCAAAAATGTACCAGGGATCCTAGACTATTACATAACTTAGTCATTTGGTAATCATCGTTTTAGTGAAGGGGGATAATTTACAGTTTAGCTTTTCTCTATATCGGAAAACAGCTGAGTTCGCATGTAGACCCGTGAGCGATGACAAACCGCTGCCAAACTCACGCACCATGAAAACTAAGAAAAAACAAAAATGAATCAGGGAAGCGCTAAATAAACAGGCTAGATAATAAGTAGCTATAAGTAGACATTACGCAACCGCGAAAGCCTCCGTGTAATAACGGTAATAGCTAATTAGCTGTAATCCTATAATCGGTCAGGTTAGGCAATGAGCCACCGGGGTCCTATTTGCGGTCGCTCCGATTAGCTCCATAAAATTCGACGCGATCTTGATAAAACGCGGCCATCGACAACAGTTTGTATCCCGTACTCCGTAACGTGTGTGGAACAAAGCGGTTTTAATTTATTGTTGACTTTTGTTAATTACTTTTAGAGTTATTAATGTACTTACTTACTTATTTGTTAAGGTGTAGGTTGGATGCATATCTAGCAGTATTGGCAGGTTTAGATAGATTGGTAGATTAACTCTTTATTTGCACAACTCAAGGTACAAAATGTTTCAATATACCTACACGAAGTAAAGAAATACAAAAAGCGCAGAATACCTAGTTACCTACATCTTATGATATTGTAAAGGTGAAAGTTTGTGTGTAAGAAATTTTAAAACAAATATAAAAATGAAATTCAAATAAAACACAAAAAACCGGCGAAGTGCGAGTCGGACTCGCGCACGAAGGGTTCCATACCATTATCGCAATGATTCTCTCTCATGATTAATAAAAACTATAAACAGACAGACAAGCGGGCAGTGGAGTCAGAAGATCCTGTTTTTAACTTGAATTTTCCTTTTCAGAATTTTCCTTGACCAAAGCTAAGGTAAAGTCTGTAAAGTTCTATGGTAAATAAACTATTTTTTTTTAATTAATTGACTGAGCGAACGAAGCGTCTCTGCCTCAAGTTGGGCAAAATTCTCCCTTACATATCGCATTTCTTAACCGATCTTTCCAAAAATTGGTATATAGACCGAGGGTATAGATTTTTTTTGTCGTGGGGGATTTTTTATCAGTGGGGTATTTCGCTCACGACGGGGGTAATTTATACCTAAGGCTTAACCAGGTGCACTAACTATTGGGTAAACTGTGTCTAAGCTATATCAGATTAAAAAAATCTAAATTTGTCATATAAATACAACATAGGTAGGTACCTACATATAACATTTTTCCTCATATTGAAATAATGTTCTCTGTATTTCTACAGAATATTTCTTCCCTTCCCACAGCTAAAAGTCAAGTTATTTTAAAATTAAGAATTGTTGTTGGGTAACCTTCTAGGTAAACTGTGATATACCCAATTTGATTTGGTTGCTGATACCTATACTCTATTCAGAAACTTATATCAATAATGTAAACAAATAACTGTCAACTATGAAATAAATATAAGGGATTTTTGTTAACGTTATTACCATACTTTAAATTCATAACCCCAACTTAACTTTCCAATTACCTATTTATGAAAGTTTCAGCGCGACTGCAGGCGCCATCTTGTTTCAGCAGGCGTCACGTAGTTCGACACTCTGCCCAGAGATGGCATTGCTCCCTGCCCCAGGGATTCAAACCAGAACCCCGTTTTAGTGCGCTCCTACCTGAAATAGAACGAAGCTACTTGAGAAAGGGAGAGATGAATTCTCAAGGCTCCTGTTTAGGGACAGGCAGCGCTTTCTCAATGTTCCTTTTGTAATACTCCACTGGGCGGGGCTTTAATTCACTGGGTGTGGCTGTTAGCCACTCCCACCCA
Organism: Idaea biselata; assembly: GCA_958496205.1. Lineage (NCBI taxonomy): Eukaryota > Metazoa > Arthropoda > Insecta > Lepidoptera > Geometridae > Idaea > Idaea biselata. The sequence goes on along the minus strand of OY292400.1, from coordinate 21,010,121 downwards.
GTTTTCTCATGCCTACTGGGACTTGGATGGGAAAAAATGTTGAAAATTTGTAATTTTGGATGTCGTTCAACAGTGACGTAATTGTGAATTTATGCTCAAATGAATATCGTTAGCTTTGCTGAGTTAATTGGAAATTGAGTTTAGTGAGTGTTTGCTTTTAAAGGGAAGTTTATAATTTTAATGGTAAAGACTAAGAGTTAAAAAATGAGAGAAAAGCTTGCTATTTAACACTATCGATTGTTTCTTTTTTCATCTGAGCGATGTTCCTGGTTGCATTCCTTTTGGAAACTGGAACCGTTTGCAAAAAAAAACTGAACAGAACTGAGGCATAGATAGTTTAGTTATAGAATAAGTGCGAATGTGTCGCATAGGGCAAAACACAGTTCTAAATTAGTCAGTTTTCCACCTAGATCAAATTCAGGTGAAAAACTGACTATCAAACTTGAACTCTGCAGTCAGTTTTCAATTTCTGCTGACCGATAAAACAAATCATGACTTAAATATCTACCGATTTACTCAAACATTTATTTTACAGTTTATCGCAATCCACATGTTGCCAGAAAGATATCACTTTCAGCGACAAGGCCACCCATTTGTGAAACGTTCTATTTATGAGCTTTTTATGTTTCTTACACTTTACAGACGACCTCTGTGGCGCGTCGTGCGAAAGCGCGACTGCAATGCAGGAGGTTGCGGGTTCGATTCCCGCCGGGTGCAAGTATTTATGCTTATAGAATAAATATTTGTGTCTGGTCTGGGTGTCCCTCCACGTATAATATGTATGTATTTACAAAAGAAAAATAAATACAAGTATTATATCCGTTGTCTTGTCACCGTAACACAAGCTTAGTCGCTTACCACGGGGCTAGATGGCGCTGTGTGTTGTTCACAGAATTTATTTATTTATTATTTCCATAGAAATAAAGTGTGTGTGTCACTCGATACAAGAGTCTTTGACCACTGTGCTACTTACCACAGTCATCACATCACTTGATGACATGGTCTCAGATGTACCCATCAACGTATAGGACGAGTCCGCTTAGACCTTAGCCTTTCAGACCCTACTGGCTACAGTGTCCAAATACTGCCCTCGGTAAGAAAGCTCACAAAATTCTATTTCAACACAACCCAAACTATAAACACGGGGTGGTATGCAAAGTTATTGATGGATAAGTATCCCGTCCAGGGGAATACTCGGTCTCGACACGGCTTAGCACTTTTGAGGGAACCAATGTTGGCTTTAAGTTTAAAGTTGGGAAAGTGGTTTTTTAGTGGTCGTGTTAGGTGAGAAAATAGTACCTATCGAGGAAGTGTATTTGTGTGTCCGTCCATTTTGAGGTAGAGTTTTGAGTGACGGCCGTGAGTTTTTGCTTCTATCAGCAACAGCAAACTGTGGGGTTATTCCTCCTATAATAGAATTGTTTGATTTTCATTTCAACATAATTGCTACTACAAAATAAAACGTTTATTCAATAAAACAAGTCAAACATTTTACAAAAACAATAAATCACAAAAAAGAAAAACGACTTAAAACCTAAAGCAATTAGAAGTTGTCGGCACCGCCCTCCCGCGGCATGGTGCCCAAAACGCTGGCAGCGTTCCCACGCTGTATAGCTAGGCTAACCCGCTGGGACAAGAAATTACCAGCACTGGGATCACCAGACGCCTCGACAAGACGCGCCGACAAGTCCCTAAGAAAAACCTTACTACTAGGCCCCCAACACCCAATGGTCTCAAAACCCAAAGGAGTGAACAAGTAACAGCCAGGGATGTCTGCATACTTCTGCACTTTACGAGACTCAGCGCCCGCCGCCGCCGCACCCACCGAAGAAGCAGTGGCCTGCACGTGAGAGAAAAAATGAAACTATAACTTGCACCTGGACCGAAAATGACATTTTATTGATTTAAAAAGGTGTGAAAATTGAAAAATTAGTTTAATTTCATTTTAACAACGCGAAAACCTAAGAAAAATCTAAAGTCGAAAAACTCCTTTTTCTTTGGCGTTGGGAATGCGGCTTCAGTATTAAAACGCTCGTTTTGGTAGAATATATGAAAAATCTGTTGTTAGAATATCGAGGAACAAAAACTCCGCCATATGGACCAAAGAACCAAAACCATAATTTTTAAATATCGAATGAAACATCTGAATGTGAAGCTAACGAATCACACCACTCATTATTTTCGCGGAACATTTATTATATTTCCGTACCCCTTTGGCCGTCACCATCATAATACCATGTGTTGAAGCAATTATTTAAAATGGGTACCACTACAATGGTAACAATAAACAAGTGCGGAATTACATGATATAAATTCGATTTGCAATGTTCCTATTGTATTTAATTTTGTTCAAATATTATTATGATACTGCGATGGTAGCCACACTCGCGCATGGAACAGAACCACTGATGTCACTTTGTCACTAGATGACGCCAGTGGTAAAAATAAATCACATAGCTCAGAGACCTTAATAAAGCGTCTCTGAGCTTAGCCGACGGAACGACAAAATTACAAGGTTTCTTGTTGACTACAAAACCCTAAAAACGAGTACCTACATAAATATAGCTTGCCACTGACTACAGACTTTACGTAATTCAGAGGCACCTACTTTTCCACCCTTTCATAACACCGAAAGCTTTTTAAAAACATGCAAATCAATTGCGAAAAACTGAGATTTATTCAATTCCACACCTGTTTGCGAATTTAATTTATTATACTGAGCAAACGAGACGCGACAGGCGTTCTTGCGTGCTGAAATGCGGAAGAGGGATAAAGTCTTCAGATAAACAAGATTTAAATACACATTAAGCATGTCATTTAATACCCACTGCTTTGTGGGGTTTCTTTTAAGAATTCAAATACAATTTGGGAGTCTTTCAGGTGATCTTTTAGGTACTATGTGCGAATTTGAACCACGACGTAATGTAACCTACTTGTAAGCAAAAGCTTGACTTTAGCAATATTTACTCTACGAGGCCTTACTCGGAAGAACACGAGAAAACGCTTTCTTAATTTCGGCTTGGCGAGGCTTACCCGTGGCGTAGCGCTGGAACGGAATACCAGTAGTCGCGGCGGGTTCGAGTCCCGCTGGTAGTAACTTTAGTAAATATTGCTTTGCTTTAGCAATATTTACTTTATTACATTAGTATTAATTTGCGATTGTCTACCGCCAAAAAAACTAATAGCATGGTTTGTGGTTTATAAACTTGTATGAAATACTACATACAAGTGTGTTGTTTCACCGTCGGCGTTGGAATATCGGGTTAAATGTCACTCATACATTAGAGAAGCTTTCCTTAGAAATGTTTCCAAGTAGGTATTTAATTAGTTGTTTGTTGGGCCCTTTCATCTGTTGGTATGTTTTACGACCCGTGGTGACTTCGTCCACTGATTGTCACCATCTGCACCTCTATCCATCTGTACCTTTTAAACTTCGTCTTTCTCTATGTATTTGTATTTGTTCTCTAATCTTATGTGGTAAAAATAAAGGTATCTACCTCAAAACGCCAAATACATTTAATTTATAGAAGACTGGCTGCGTCCCGCGGTTTCACTTGCGTAAGTCCCGATCCTGAGTAACATAGGAAAGTAGCCTATGTTACTCAGGATGAATGTAGCTTTCTAATGGTGAAAGAATTTTTGAAATCGGTCTAGTAGTTTAATATTAGTAGGTATAAAAACACAAATTAAATTTAAACTCGCCACGAAATCAAAAAATCTGTTCCATACATTGTCCGCCAACACCTACCAACTACAAATACAACCTCTAAACTCTAACTCGTTCTCCTCTCGCCTCATTGACTCCACTACTTTTAAACTAGGGACACAATAAACACAATGTTATTTTCTATTGTAAATTGCATTCGTATTGGTGCACAATGAATCAGTGTGTCAAACAGGGTATTGTTGGCAGATGTATTACATTACGGCTTCATTTTGTAAGAATTGTAATCGAGCGGGGATTCGGCTGGTGGCGGCTATATTGTAGGGATACGCTTGTTTTAGATATAGTAGTATTTAGGTGAACAAATACTTCAATTGATCTTAAATTGGTGGATTTAATTTCGTTGTTAGTCGTTTTTACACCTTGCTTAAAAAACAAGAAATCCTTAGATTTTCTAAATGTGACCTAAAATAGTTGATTCTGAAACATCAGAAATCTTTCTTTAAAAGTATAGCGAATACTTCCATTTGAGGACTCCGAGCCTAAAAAGGTAAAAAAGGAACCCTTATAAGATCACTTTCTTATCCGTTTGTCTACTTTGTTTCACAAGTGTATGTATTTTGTTATGTTGTTTCAATAATTTTAAAAAAAAGTGTAATTTAAATTTCAATGATATGCCCAATAAAATATTAAATAAATAAAATAAATTAATGTAGATTTTAATCCTATATCTCCAGCAATAAAAAATCGCCAACAGTTCGAAAACACAGAAAAAAATCCACAATTAACCCAGTCATATCCACTCTATGACTCCTCTCCCCCGGACGCAAGGGCGCATACGCACGCTGCCCGGGAATTGTGTAAAGTACGAAATAATTTCACGCATCACGTGTCTCGCTCCCGTATAATGACCCGGTAACGTACAACGTCCCCGAACAGTCCAAAACAAATACTCCTGTACGTAGTTAGACATCTAATAAGGAAAGGTTATAAAGAAACTTTACAAAAGAAATTGGTTAGTATGTTTGTTCGGGATCGCTGTGCCGTAATGGGTATTTCTTACGTGTAATTTGGACAGTTATTAAGATGACGACGTGAAGAATTTGTAGGATGGATGTCATTCTCAGTAATTATTATAAAAAACATACGAAAGTACGGAAACCATATTTTGGTATTTCATTTATCTTTATTTTGCCTTCATTTGGTATTTTTGTTTACACGATTAGTTAACTTTTACAACACAGTTTTTTTAAAACAACTCGTTAAAAACAGAGATTTTCATTTTAACATCGAAACGGTATATATTTGAACATTAGTTTTTCCTGTATTTATTGGTAGTCTGCACTTCATATTGTTAATAACAGTTTCACCTAAATCGGAATACTTATAATTAATATTAAACGAGAAATAATGTTTTGGCGTTACGAGAAGTCGCAACTCGAGCTAGCTACCGCACTGTTTAAAGATGTAAATGCTTTAATGCTTCACCTGAAAGATGATATTATTATACATTAATAATACTTTGTGTAGATTGGTTTACTTTTGATTTAAAAATTCTTTATTGTTTTTAAAAAGAATATCAATAAAATTCCAGTGACAATAAACAATTGATTCCCTCACCAATCAAACCGCACTGCAGGTCCACAGATTGTGTTTACAAAACCAATAAACTCTTAATTATTTGCCCAGTTTTGAGTAAACAATAACCCTCTTGGAATAACCAGTTTACTCAGACCTCTGCTCTTTGTTTGGATTTTTCGAATTTTTGAGCCAATGAAGGTTCAAAGCAATGTGGTAGGTTTATAACTATTGTTTGACATATGCGGGGTATTTCAATTAAAAATAACGCGACAAGTCAAACATTTGTCGCCTGATGTTTGTGTTTTAATTGGCTATTTGGACTTTATTGATTTTACCCTTATCTTAACATGTTTTTTTATGGATGGGTGAATTAAACTTAGAAAAACTTTATAATTTTATAATGAAGTAGATAAAACCTATAAGTAGTAGGTAGTACTTCACTGAATATTTTAAAAATTCCACCTTAATGGGAAAGTTTAGATCTTTGCTTGCATGTTTTTGTATCAATTACGCAAAACGACTGAAAGGAATTGGCTTAAATAATTAATTTACGTTTATAACCTGAATTGGATTCTTTAATTTAGATATTTCGAATTGTGCATATTAGGTAGGTATTATTGTTGAGCTACTAAAATAAATAAACGGTTCTTTAGAAAGATATAAGAAGAACGCATACTACGCAAAGATATCACAGTTTCTTAACATAGTCACTCGATGTTAAAAAAGACAATTGAAAGTAGTTCCTATAGATGCGTTTAAACAAACCTAAGTCGAAAATAGTAGACAGGAAAACATACGTCTTAGATTAGCCGCTCCTATTAGTGTGGTGTAATACTCGCGATTAGCACACTACGAACGGAAGCAAGTTAGATCCTCGCAGCAAATGAATTTTTAAAGTTGTTTTTTTCCTTGAAAATATTTCTACAAGTCACTCTATTTTAATTTAATATCATTATTTACCAAAAATTCTTATGTAAAAACGCAAATCAAAGTAATTAACCCTCCTCATTTAAAAGGGTCAGATCGGGTCAGAACATTTGGCTTTACTGTTTTATCAGTCGACTTGCAGGACATTTTCTGTTTATCTGCGGACGCTATCTCAAGGGGCCCCGACACCCAGTGACCGGAGGTACTTTGACCGGGGTACTTTGGCCAGGGTACTGTGGCCAGGGTTCTGTGGCCAGTCTTCGGTCCCCTGCCCTGTCAAGATGAAAACCATGTTTTGTTATGAAGGGTGCTATTAATGAGTTTAGAATGTTAGTTAGTCTGATAAAGTGCGGTTTGAAATGTTACTTTTAAGGGTTTTGTTCGAAATGCTTTGTGGGTAGTGAGGGTGTATTGATTATTTTTGAAGTTATAGGTATATAGATAATTTAGTAATTATAGTCGATTGTCAGTAATTAGGTACTTGTCTTACCTCCGTATTTATAGACGAATCTGAGTGATTACTTTGGCTAAGTAATGCCATGTCTCGCTCTTATTAATCATTTTTAACGTCAGCGAAATTGTGACAGACACAGACCAGTGAAGTGCCAGACGTGGTTTAAACCATGATTTACTATGCCTAAACCATTGTTTAAACCAGATCTGGCCTTAAAACTCATTTTATAATAGCAAGGTTTATATTGCCTTTATTTACAAAAACAGCTGTATTTTTCAGTGAAACAACTTCAAAATTTTCGAAATAAAAGTTCGAGTTTCCAAAAGTCGTAGGACAAACGTTTTTCGACGTCTAGAACAACCGCCTTTCGGCTTAATACCCCTTCCTGGAAACACACTGTATAATGCCGAAAAATACATAGGGATTTCATAGCTTTTTCGGTATTATATATTGTTTAGCACTCCACCAGCATTGGCGGTGGCGGGCTGTCACCCGTGCCAGGAATGCATAATCAATCAGTAATTCAGAAAGCTCTGAGTGTGACGTGCAAACCACGTGGGATTACATTCCGAAAGTGTACCGAAAGATTTCGATATTTCATTCTTTTTGTATTGCCGCTTCACTGTGTGGGTAGAATGAAAATTATTGTATTTTATGTAGTTACTAGCTGACCCGGCAAACGTTGTTTTGCCTTCTGAATTATAGATAGTAGCCGATTCTCAGACCTACTGAATGCGCATGTGGAGTTTGATGGAGATCGGTGAAGCCGTTTCGGAGGAGTACGGTAACTAACATTGTGACATGGAAATTTTATATATAAGAGATAGATTTCCAGATATTTTTTTTAAGAAATAAGGAAAGGAACAGGTAAGGATTGATTGATTGATTTATTCTTTACTGTACACACCACAAAAATTATAAAAAAACGAACAACATGAACATCATAAAAAACTAGGTAAAACAAAAGGCGGCTTTATCGCTTAAAGCGATCTCTTCCACGCAAACTATGGATGGATAAGAAATCACGGAAGGTGAAGGGTAGGGTGTAAAGATCTGGGCCTTTACCACGAGGTATTAATAAGACATATCCACTGTATCCACTATCCAGCAGTACCTCAAACATGCAACTATTCCACAATTTAAATGTCTCAAACATGTCTCAGCCCTGTTTGATTTTTTTTTCGAAAACGGTCTAATATTTATTGTTAGTTTTGCAAATTTTCGTAATGAAATTTCTCCGGTGACCTGAGGCTATTGAGACAATGGGGTTATTGTAGCGTATTCATTTATCTTCTTTTTCATAATATTTAATGAAGAAATTTACCTTACTTTATTTTCGTAGTAAATCAACACCAAACAACACATTTCACTTTTCCTTTAATCTTTTAAATTTAAAACTGAATTCATCATCGTTTATCTTCAAAACGTAAAGGGCTCTAAATCAAGCGTCGCGGTCGACCAAAGGGAGATGACAAAGAAACAACGAATGAATGGTCTATAATTTTAAAAGCTTTCACAGATGGATTCTGGAATTTGCCTGCTCCTGTGGGACCTTGATTATTGATGTTTTGACAGCTCGTGACGAATAATTGAGATAATGGATTGTAAATATTTGTACCTGCGTGTTTTCATGCAGAATTTTTTCATTTGTGTAAAAGTCTCTTGGAAATATTTTTATGACAAATCGACAATAAAAATTGCAGTTGAAAGATGGTCAATATTGATGGTATGGAATGTTTCTTATTGGTCAGGCTCGTGGTTAGATTATACCTGCCAAATAACTTTAAAAAAATACTAGTTTAATTTTTAATATTCCTCCCATAGCAGCTAAGAGTGATAGGTGCGCATTGGGTCAAATAATATAGCAAATTATTCATTGTTCATTTTGATTGTTTCCTAAAGGTGTTCTTTCTGCAGCCACCTCTACAATCTTCTACCATCTTTCTGCCCTTTTTCTTACTAGTTTCCCCCAAGATGTTTCATTGTAAAGTTTCTTTAATTATTTTCTTCTTTACCTCGATTTTTTCTGCGGGGTGTTTAGATTTCAATGAGACTTTTGCTACTGTTTGGGTCGTCTTATGCTTCTATTTCGATAGTCCTTTGTTTTGAATTCGATCGTTGTATAGAGTTGTACAATATATCCATATACCTACTTCATTTTTTTAATTACAGACTATGATCTAACTTTTGTATTAACCATTTTTCTTTAGAAAGATGTGTCAAATCATAGACTAGTAAAAAACGAAGTATAGATGCAAAGGTGAGCCTACTAAATTCAACAATGATGTGCAGCTTTGCACTAAGGTGCAATACAGGTGCAAATTTGAGCCTACGCGTAATTTTCGTAACAAAAATAACCGGTTGCCTTTCAAAAGCAATTTCTTTTTCATTAAATGTGTGTTGATAGTATAGGTATATAGGCAGGTATATAAATGGTACGGTCATATCTCAAACAATAAGCAATTTCGCCCGACGTGATTGGTCGGATTTCCCTCAGGAGCGAGTTGCCGACTACACTTTTAATTTCTTGCTTCAAATAATATTATATTACACTAGCTGTGTCCCGAGGTTTTACTCGCGGAATTCCCGATCCCGTGGGATTTCGAAAAACCATTTCTGATGCTGACATTAGTCTGTCAGTCAGGACAAAGCATTTAATAGATATAGATTTTAACCGTGCAGGGAAGAAGTATATCAACGCAAAACCCAAACCGCTGGTCCATAAAATTTGGAGAGTGTGTTATTTCTGGAGTGTATGAATCCACTAAGAAAATGTTTTTGGAAAATCTCGCAAGATCGAGACTTACGAGGGTCAAACCGTGGGATACTACTAGTTTTAGTAATAAATTTTAAGTGGCGTTTCAGTATTCAAAGTTAAGGTATCATACATAATGTTCACTTTGATTTTTCAGACGTAAAAGCAAGACCAAAAACAGTCCAGTGCGCTATGGTACCGCATTCACCCGGCAAGCGAGGGCACAGGTTCGAATCCTGTCTTAGGAGGATTTTTGACGATGTAATTCTCCTTGTAAAATATTTCTAAAGAAACTCCATTCAATAACAGTAATACGTGCCTCTAGATGTATGTAGATTCAAACAAGAGAGTTATGGAAGGTATAAATAAAAAAACTAATTTCCTAATGGCACTAAAACTACATTCAAATCTTCACCGAACCGGAACACTGAATGTCTTCATCCGCACTTCCAGTTAGTGAACAAGCACATCATAGCGCGTTACAGACACTGATTTACAGAAGGTTTTAAACAGAAGGGTGGTGTTTGAACAATTGTCTCATTACTTATATGTGTGGTTTAAAATTAATGATAACAGTACCGTTATTCTACTAACTGCGAATGTATAAGTCACGTTTAGCGGATATTTATTAGTGTAAGTATTTTCAATTTCTCGAGTTTAAAATACCGCATACCGTTAACTTTAACGGTGGTTAGAGTAGGTGTCCTGCTGCTGAAGTTGCACTTATCTATGAGATCCTACTATTATTATAAATATGTATGGTAAATATTATGTTTCTTGTAACAGTACAACACCTTGATATTCCCACTTGCAGGCTACCTTTACAATTTACGATTTTTAAAAGAGATCATAAAAATCACCGGGCCATCATAAAGTTCTGAAACTATTGCGTTAGAAACTGCTAACAGTCGGTTTGCGCTAACTGTTTCGCGCAAAAACTACGAAATTACGCCATTTTAGCAGTATGTTCATTTTACGCTTACATCTTAAAAACGGACTCACCTTATACAAACACCAACAAAGCAAAGATGATTTATCAAAATAAATTAAGCATAAGACATTCGGTCGGTAGTCGTCACAATGTTGTCAAATATTTACCAACCAGGGGTTCAACGTAGACCAAAACGAATGATAATAGGTACATGGTGGTGGGGTACAAAAATTAGAATAAATATTGCAATTTCTTATTGTCACTCAATAACACACTTAAACAAAGGCCTTCTTACTTATAAACGATGATTAACAGATGACTTATGTGACGTTTGTTTCTGTCTGACAACTTTGAAACTTTATGTTACAGTAAAAGACAAACGATACATAGTTTATGCATATGTTAATCATCGTTTCTGAGTTTATGAGTAAGGGGAGAGATGTAGGTACCTATATGGTAGAGTAGATTTGACATAACGCATTAAAAATGAAAAATACATAAAGAAGTTTTTACTTTTTAAACTAAATCCATCTTGTATTTCTTTGGTTTTCGCGATGTTGTTGGTTTAAAATAAAGTAAATTTTTCGGATGCTGTTATTTTATTATGGGGTTTAATATCCCCGTCGGGATTATCAAACATTGTTTATTATTTCGCGATGGAATATTATTGGTGTTTTTATTGTGTATGGATTGTAGGAGACATTATTTCCAACATTTTAGTGCAGTAAAGTTAAACATTGTAAACCTACATTTCTTTCATTTGTACCACGCAACAAGAAGCTCAATTCTCATGTGGTTTGCTGAACACGATCCATCATCGTCCGAGACGGCTACCGTAATAATACAACCTCACTGAATAAAACAAATATAGGTAGGTAGGTATACCGCAAAACCAACACGAATATATAATTCGAATAGATACACAAAAAGTTGTAGAAATGTAAGCTATTTGTTACTCGTAGAATGTAAGTGTACTAGGCATGCCTTTTAAGTTCTGTCGTTTGTATATTTGCCGCCAATTTTAAAATTAGAACTTTTCAAAATTCAAATTTGTTAGAATTTCGAATATCAAAACAATTGAAAGCATTAGGATTAATGCAATTGTTTAGTCACAGCGTTGGTTTGAATCTGTCAGGTCACGTACGAAAATGAATCTTATTAAGGAAAATGTTCGTGCAATAATTTTCTATAACTTTCGAAGAGGCCTCACGCGACTTCAGTGTTTCGAAGAGTTAACATCTGTATTCCATGATGAAGTCCCATGTCTGCGGACCATCGAACGCTGATATTTGGAATTTGAGCGTGGACATACCACACTTAGTGACAAATCTCGTGAAGGACGTCCAAAATCCGCCTTCACTGAAGATAACATCGTTGCTGTGAGACAACTAATCGTCGAAGATCGTCATGTGACATATCGAGAGATAGAGGCGTTATTAGGCATCTCAGGGACAACCATTCAAAAGATATTGCATGAGGCGCTTGGTGTGAGAAAACTAGTTTGCCGTTGGATCCCGCATTTGCTTTCCGACGATCATAAGGCGGCCCGCGTCAGATGGTGTAAGAAAACTCTTCAGAGGTTCAACCGAGGAGAGTCAAATCACGTCTACGACATCATCAGTGGTGACGAATCTTGGATCCTATCCGATCCGATCCGTTGGCCTACGATCCTGATTCCAAACAACAATCTACAGTCTGGGTTTTCCAAAACGAGCCAAAGCCGACTAAAGTTGTTCGCTCTCGAAGCACTTCAAAGAAGATGGTGGCTACGTTCGTGGCGAAAACCGGTCATGTTGCGACGATTGCACTTGAAGATCGTAGAACGGTTAATGCGGAGTGGTATACCACAGTTTGTTTACCACAAGTCATCGCCGAACTTCGGAAATCTAGCCCAAAGCGACGCATCATCCTGCACCATGACAACGCAAGCTCACACACCGCTCGTCAAACGATTGAGTATTTGAAGCAGGAAAACGTAGAAATTCTTGACCATCCTCCATACAGTCCTGACCTAAGCCCTAACGATTTCTTTAAATTTCCTAAAATTAAGAAAACTCTTCGTGGTCAAAGGTTCCAGTGCAGTGAAGAAGCGGTCGACGCTTTCAAGTCAGCCATTTTGAACACCCCCACTTTGGAGTGGAATAAATGTTATAATAACTGGTTCGAGCGAATGGAAAAGTGTATTAAACTTCGTGGTGAATACTTTGAAAAACAAAAGATACTTTAAGGTTATATAGTTTTTTTTTTCTTCAAACGACAGAACTTAAAAGGCATGCCTCGTATTATACAGTATAAGTACCCCTACATAGAAATATATAAAATAACCTTTATTTTTAACGGATTTCAAAATAAGGAAGAGGTTCTCAATTCGTAGCATTTTTTTTTATTATCATAACCGTACATCACAAGCCGTTACATTAATATGAAATTTACTTTTATTTCATAAATAACAAACGAGTCCAAATAAAAGCTAACAACCTAACCATTAACCGTACATAGTTGGCATGCAAATATTAGGAGAGAGATAGTTGGATCCGCGAGCAAATCCCAAAAGGTCGCGACATCCGACGTTAGGCCAGCCTTTATTTTATCTTATAGCCACCCTTACATCTACAAACTACAGGATGTTTTAAATGTTATAAAGTATTATTTTGAAAGTATGTGACAGTAGGTAAAAATCTTAAAGATTATTATATTATTCTTTAGCATTTTTACGTAACATAATAGGGAAAGGATTTTTCTTTGACTTAGCACAAAAAACCGACACGAAGAAATGTATGGTAACTTTGGTTAATAATATAAACTTAAAAAGAAGATGACAAAAGGTGTGTTATTATGTACTTCTTCTTATTCAAGCTGAAAAAGTTCTATACTCCAGCGAATAGAACACCCATTTGTACAACTTAACTTAGGTACTTTGGGTTACTTTGTGTAATTTGTATTCTGATTCTGTTCTATAGAGTTATGATACGCAAATTGAATTATCTAAATATTTTTATAAGGAAGTTATTAACGTTTACGTTAAGAGTTACTACGTAAATACGTGTACTGTAACGTAAATGGTTTAAACGATCACAGCTTGTTGGTTGCTGGAGCCAATACGTTGCGTTGCGGACATGGCCAAACTATTAACGTTCTAACATTATTTATAACGTTTGCAGTTTTTTTTCGATTTTTAAACTTACAATCACGCTGTACCATATAAGTATACAGTCACTGAGATACATTTGAAAGAGCTTCATAATATATGAGTGGAGGTAACTAACAAGCATGTAGTTAGCGACGCTCGACGACCACAGGTGACGTCGATCCCAAGAGGACGCCGCACCGGACTAATATGGATATAACTTTTCTAAAAAGTAAGGTAATTAATTACCTTTCAATATGGACATTATTAACGTTTACGTACCCTTACCCTACCAAGAGTAACTAAGTAAATACGTCTACTGTAACGTTAACAGTTTGACCAGATAAAGCTTGTTGGCTGGTCAACCCAACACTTTGCGTTGCTGACATGCCCAAACTGTTAACGTTATAACGTTACTATTCTTTTTGTCTCCAATTTTTTAAACTTACAATCACCCTGTACCATATAAGTATACAGTCACTGAGATACATTTGACAGAGCTTCATAATATATGAGTGGAGGTAGCTAACAAGCATGTAGTTAGCAACGCTCGACGACCACAGATGACGTCGATCCCAAGAGAACGCCGCACCGGACTAATATGGATATAACTTTACTCAAAACTAAGGTAATTAATTACCTTTCAATATGGACATTATTAACGTTTACGTACCCTTACCCTACCAAGAGTAACTAAGTAAATACGTCTACTGTAACGTTAACAGTTTGACCAGATAAAGCTTGTTGGCTGGTCAACCCAACACTTTGCGTTGCGGATATGCCCAAACTGTTAACGTTATAACGTAACTATTCTTTGTCTCCAATTTTTTAAACTTACAATCACCCTGTACTATATAAGTATACAACGCAACAGTCACTGAGATACATTTGACAGAGCTTCATAATATATGAGTGGAGGTAGCTAACAAGCATGTAGTTAGCGACGCTCGACGACCACAGATGACGTCGATCCCAAGAGGACGCCGCACCGGACTAATATGGATATAACTTTACTAAAACTAAGGTAATTAACTTTAATGTTGATGTCACATTATTTGTTGAACTTCTAATGGGTTTGGTTAATAACTGTAAGTGGTACCCATTCGTCGTTGTTAAGGTGACTGATTAATAGTTGGTATTAATTTTGAGAAATAAAATTGATGGTCACATTTTTGGAACCCAAAAATCCATGCCCAGAGGGAATTTTCTACGATCCTTCTTATTGATGACTGTTAAGGAACCCTTTTTAATGTAATTATTTACAAAAGTCCTTGATGTTGGTCTAGAGGTAGATAGGTACCCTAACTCTTATTCCGAAGGTTGTGGCTTCAAATCGTGGTAGACCAATGTAATTGTGTAGGTATCGCTTCTACGGTAAAGGAAAACATCGCGAGGTATCTCTAGTCTTAAAAAAAGCCTACGTACGGGAAACGCCTAGCGAAACCTTTTCCTTTTTAGGGTTCCGTAATTAACGAGAAGCCCTTATAGTATCGTCATGTCCATCTATCTGTCCGCGGCTTAGCTCCGAGACGCTTATTAATACCTAGATTGACCAAGCAGTTTAAGCTATCAGCACTTTATTGCGTATACAAAAGACAAAAAATATTCTTACCGCAGCATTTTAGTAAATAAATACGAACTAAATATCCAACTTCCAATAGAAGTGGAACTAAATGTAAGTTATTAGGAAAACATTGGGGATCCCTAGACAAATTATTGGAGAAATCATATGAATATTACAGTTTGGAATTTCCTTGGAGTCCTACCGACTTTAATGTTTAAAAAGAGACATTATCTATCGAGTTGTAATTTCAAGGGAACCCCATCTCTAGTTGGTTAATATTTTAATACATAAGTAGGTACCTAGACTTTCTGTTTTAAGTAGGTATATATTGGTTCGGAATTGAAACCGAGTTTTATAGTGTGTTCCATTAACAAATGGTTATTATAAAATGTGTTTTAAGGGAAGACCTGGCTTGAAACAGACTTTAAAATCATTTTATAATAGCATGGATAATGTTTAACCCACTTACTTATAAACGATGAATAAATTTATGGAACGTTTGTCACTGTCTGTTAACTTTGAAATGTCATGTCATAGTAAAAAAACATAACACAAACATTTTGCATCCTATGGTATTATTAAATTTTGAACCTGACTGTACTTTACAACCGCGTATGTCCCGATACCGTAGAAATATCGGGATCAAAAGTGTTTTATGTTACTTCTGAATAATGTAGTTTTCTATTGGTAAAACAATTTTTAAAATCGGTCTAGTGATTTCGGAGATTACCGCCATACATACATACCAACATTACCGCTTTATAATTAAATATTAGTATAGATAGTAATATAGTTACTTTACAGTTTGAAGTCAATTAATAGCAATCAGAGAGTTGGTCAGGTAAGAGGCGGTAGGGCCACTTTTGGCCGAAACTAATCTGTCTCTCTAATTGTGTTAGCGACAACTTTGATCCCGAGTATTCAAGAATCTCCCCTAGGATTATGATCCGAGAAATCATATTAGACATAGTTCCTGGTTTCGTTATTGGAGTTTATTGCGGGCTTTAGTTTTGAGGAGATATTTTGGAAATGGTTTTTCCTCTGAAACTGAAATTTAGTGGTAATTGTTGAAAGTGTCGAGAGCCTCGCGCGTATATAATTTTAAAAACGTATTTTTTTTAAGAACGGTGTTGATCTAGGTGGTAAATACAATACCTTGAATTTTAGTTCGAGACTGTTTAAAAGGGTTAAAACCCTAGCCGACCGCGCATTAACGGTTTTTTACTTTAAAAAAAATGTGCGCTATAAACATCGCTCCTAAGGTAAAGGAAAGTATCGTGAAGAAATCGACATGTCCACGGACTCACCACGGTCCGAAGGCATGGGATTTTCGCTTACCTGGAGTTCCCCGAAGAAGAGAAGGGAGGTTTCCTTACCTTTCTAAGAGGAGGCCCTTGTCCCACAGTCGAACAAATTTTAATTACCTATAGCTAACAAAAAATAAGGTTTTCAATTTGAATGTTTTTACAATATACTTAGGTAACATAGCCACCGTTACGTCGTTTGCGTCTTGCGATTAGTCGTATCCGTATGAGAAATTATTATTCATAGAAACAACATTCTTATAACCTACCTAAGTACCTACAAACATCGTTGTTCAAAAATAACATCATATCTAAGGGTAACACGATCAGTTACAGACCATGTTATTTCGCGCGACAATTTTTAACTTCAAAAATTATGCATGAAGCAATGTTATTCAATGAGGTGAACAAAATTCTCCTACACCCTACATTTCGTTGAATATTTAAAGAGTCAGATGTCTCGGCAGCCTGAAAATTCATTACAGACTCGCGTAAAAAACTCCACCCTCTTTGTTTAAACGCAAAATCACAATAAACTTGTTTTTGTAATGGCCTATGCATTTTGGAATGTATTTACGCGGTGAGGGTTTTGTTTTCACCTAACCTTTTCATAACATTGAGACAATATATACCTACCTACTTAGGTTTGAAAGACTACGTCCTATATATAATTCTTCTTCTAGGACTATAATTCTTAACAATTTTCATGACGTACCTATACTTTTCAGGGCGGTTTCTTATAATTCACTAGCAGTGCCTTCGTCCGCCTCATTTTTTTAGCCTATAGCCGTCCTCAATAAATAGACTATCCCACAGCAAAATATTTCCAAAATTCTTCAAATACCTAACTTAACTCAAAATATTGTAATATTTCCCAATAAAACGGAGAATCAATGCAAAACGGATTACCTAATCAAGGCAGAGATAGAGGACCCGCCTTTCCGTCTGTCTGCTCAAAGTCCCTCAAGAGTTGACCGGTCCAATACTTGGTCCAGACAACGTCCGATTGCAAGCTAAACCCATTAAAATATTTAGCTTTCGAATGGATTGTTTGGATTAATCTAAATAGAGGCGGAAACTGGATGACACTAGCCTTGTATGTATGTATGTACGTGTACGTACGTACTGATTTAAATTTTGAATCTTACTAATATTATAAATGCGAAAGTAACTCTGTCTGTCTGTTACGCTTTCACGCCTGAACCGCTGAACCGATAAGATAGAGATAGATAGAACCTTGGAGAAGGACATAGGCTACTTTTGATCCCGTAAATCCAGCGGAATCGGGACTTACGCGGGTGAAACCGCGGGCTCAGCGAGAAGATAAATAAAGCATAGAACTGTTTGTTAAAATATGCAGTGTTTGCGTACGGAAACCACTCATCTTAATTCATGCCAGTAACTATTTATAACATAATGTTGCATTATTTGACTCTTAAATTGTCCCATGAAAAACAATGAAAATGAATAAAAATCTTATATATAAAATTTCCATGTCACAATGTTAGTTACCGTACTCCTCCGAAACGGACGAACCGATCTCCACCAAACTCCACATGCGCATTCAGTAGGTCAGAATCTGAATCGGCTACTATCTATAATTTATAAGGCAAAACAACGTTTGCCGGGTCAGCTAGTATTTCTATAAAAATCGTTCACTTCAAACCATTTGGTAATTTAACTATTTATAGTTAGGTATAATATATAGTTAAATAACGATTCCAAATTATTACAGTAAACCTCCCGTTTGTAACTAATGTGCCGTGAAACATTTCAATTTTCTCAATTTTCAGTGAAATCAACCGGTACTGACCAATTTGTTGCCATTATTGACCAAATTTCGGGCACAATGAACTTGCTATAGTTTAACTTTAGCCCAAGGGATTATTATCAGTAATATCCGATATTAATGACACAAAGGATCCTGTTTATTTGCCTTATTAAATGGATATTTTCAACAAATAACGTTAAATTGAAATCCATACGTAGATATGAATAGGTATTTACCTTCATGAAAATATTTAGCAGTATTAAGTTTTGCCCGTGGTGTCGGTCGCCTAAGTCCTAAGAAGTAAAATACATCTCGTGTCAATTCATGGTCAATTCTAGCTTTTTATGTATGTACATATCCGATCGGATTTTAATGCAATCTGCTTTTAATTATGTTTTTGCGTCTAGAAGTAATAGGTAAAACAAAAACTGAACTAACAGATAAGCATTTACAATATTTATATGATTAGTTCAGATCGTTTTTTTTATAAACGTTCATACCGCAGTTTATCCAGCACATCTCGATAGGAACTTTTTTTCCTGAAAATAAACTTTGCCTGAGATTAATTCGACAATGGTTTTCACCAAAATGTACCTACCTACTTTAAACAACATGAAATACAATTTTATCCTCATTAATGAGCCCATAAATAAGCTTGATAAAGTTCCGCGAGATATTATTTACGCGCGCAATTTGCAACAAATGTGAACAGTAGAGGTAGGTACTTTTGTCGCGATTGGCGCGCATTTGTTCCGTAATATTTATGAGTGTTATTGACATGAATCTATGAAGCGAATGAAAAGTGAGAACTTGGAAATGTACTGTTGTACCTATTTATTGATGGAAGAATGCTTGCAAAGCTAAGAAACTGAACGTAATTATATTATTATACTGATGAAACATTCATCAGTACCTACCTAATTATTTTTTCTTTTTCTTGTTTAACCTAATTCTATACCTACTCCAATCGGAGGTTAGACAACACTAAAGATAGATTTTTCTTCTGTTTTCGCGATGTTGTATCAAAATTAAAGACATTTTTCGGTTTGAATCGCGTGGTGTTTAGTACTTTTAGCATTGTTACAACGCTCAACGTTTCGTGATTTTTCCAGGTCCCTTCATCAGGACAATATTAAATTATTTTGGAGACTGCAATAGCAGTCGTTAGGTCAAGTATGAGGCTTTAGGGCGACCTGGAAACTCTGACACTAGGTGAGCCACAACACTATACAAAAACAGCGAAGTCTCAGTCACTGGGAAAAAAAAACAGGTGATTTTTAGGTTAATTTTGCCGACTTATTAGGTGAAACGCAGACATTCGACTAAGTAGGCTAATTCTACCTAGTGCACTTGGTAAAGCAAAAGTCGGTAAAATTTACCTAGTCCACCCTTGACCAACTTATTAGGTAAACACTATGATTTGGTAATTAACCTACTTATTAGGTAATGGAATATTCATATTCATATTCATTATACATGGTAAAATCAACCTACTCACTGGGTATAACGACCCTACTATAAAGGTATTACTAACCTACTTGATAGGTAATTTACACCTACTCGCTAGGCAGTTCTAGCCTACTAAATAGGTACCATTAACCTACTCACTTGGTGAGTACATGTTAATGATACCTATTAAGTAGGTTAGAACTACCTAGAAAGTAGGGTAACAGTACCGCGTAAGTAGGTTAGAACTGCCCAGCGAGTAGGTGTATAAATTACCTATAAAGTAGGTTAGTAATACCTTCATAGTAGGGTGGATATACCTAGTGAGTAGGTTAATGGTACCTATTTAGTAGGCTAGAACTACCTAGCGGGTAGGTGTGTATTACCTATCAAGTAGGTTAGTAATACCTTTATAGTAGGGTGGATATACCCAGTGAGTAGGTTAGAACTTCCTTTGTTTTTCTTTGATCCCGGCGGCACTGCAATGCCGGGCCGAGCGAGTGGAGCGAGCTCCGAACATCCCGTCGCTTTACAAAAATCAGTTTAATATACTGGTCCTCCAATGGAGGAACTTTCAGATATTAAGCTGAAAAGAACAGATACTTCACTTTGATCTTAGCCAAAAGGCCAGAAGCGATACTGTAGTAAAATATACGAGCGGTAGTCTATCGACAGAGGTGAATAACGATACCGCGATTCAGAGATACGAGTGTTTATGTTGTCCCGCCATCTATCATCATTCATCATCATCTATCACTTTGTATGTCTCACCAACTCAATAGGTATTATTAACCTACTTAATGGGTAATATTAGCAAAATGACTAGGTAGTGTATATACCAACTTAGTAGGTTGTATTATTCAACTAATTTGTTAGTAATAACCTAAGCGCTATGTAGCCCCCAACTAACTTAGTTGTTAGTTACTACCAACCTACTTATTGGGTGAAATTAACTTACTTTTTTGGTAAACATACCAAAATAGTCGGTTGCCGATACCTACTAAGTCGGTTATTTTGGGTCTTTATAAAGTAGGTATTTTTAACCTAAATAATAGGTTGATTGTACCAAGCTATTGTGTAATTATTACCAAATCAATAGGTTAATTCTACCTACTTAAAGAGCAAGTTGATAAACCCAATTAGTAGATTATTTTAACCTTAATAAGTAGGTTGCATTTACCGACTCAATACGTTAATGTGTACCTACTATTGGTTAAAACACGGTTTTACCAAAAAGTAGGTTTAATCTACCGACTTTTTGCATTACCAAGCGCACTAGGTAGAATTAGCCTACGTACCTAATATTTTTTTAGGTACATTTAACCTAAATTAGGTACATTTTACCTACTTTTGACATTAACCTACTAGATTAGGTTTGTAATTACCTAACTTTTTTCCCAGTAATAGGGTCCCGTTTTTACCTTTAGGTACGGAACCCTAAAAAGGACTTCTTTACTCGATCACGTCATGGCATATTCAAGATAAGGCGGTAGGTATATCCATATCTCAAAAACCGTTGAATCTTTGTTATCCTTTGTGATAGAGAGTATGTGATATCCAATGAAATTAGAACCTGATCCTTTCTAGTTGTAGCCACTGATACCGTGATCAGTTTCCAACTAAAGTCCTAATTACCCACTCCAATAATTATTCGAAGTAGCAGTTCGATGACAATGAAAATTTTCGCTCGTAAACAGTCAATATAGCTTACAATTTATGCGCGAGTAATTAAACGTTTTAAGTTAATTTGTATTGCTGTTTTATTTAAATTTCAGTGAAACCTACCTAGATGAACGGTAAGGAACCCTTCATAGGTGAGTCCGACTCGCACTTGGCCGGTTTTTTAACCTCAAAAAATACGAGTTTGTGTAATATATTTTAAAAGTTTAGACTGTCTCGTAAATCGTATCAACGTTTTTAGGGTTAAATAAAACGGGCATAAATTAGCAGCGGATTGACGAGGGTTCAGTGACACGTGGACACAGGTAAGTACCTGTAAATGCCCACACGTGACAACCTTTATTTACAGGAGGTAGGTTGTTTTTTGTCAGTATTTATTAAATTTATATTTTAGAGGGACTTGAGTTTTGACTGACTCTTACCCCCTTACTTATTATAAACGATGACTAAGTTTATGTAACGTTTGTCTTTTACTGTGACATGAAATTTTAAAGTTAACAGACAGTAACAAACGTTACAAAAACTAGTCATCGTTTTTAAGTAATATTGCACGACGTTACATACAGCGCAATCTAGCTCCAAACTAAGCACCAGGCTTGTACTAGACAACGGATATAACTACATAATATACCTACGTTTTCTTGCAAATACATAAAAACCTACATATGATACATAGAAACACCCCGACCAGAAACAAATACTTATTTTTAAACATAAATACTTGGCGGGAATCGAACCCGCATCTTCAGAATTGCAGTCGGCAGTTTGCAGTTTGTCCGACAAGCCACAGAAACTATCGGGTTATTTAGGAGACTTATTATTTGATTAGATATTATTTTAGGTTCTTTCGAACAGGAAACGTAATCTATGACTGCGACTAAAACGTCACAACATAACATGTAAAGAAAATAGCACCTCACTATGACTAAGTTTATGTAACGTTTGTCATTTACTGTGACAGGAAGTTATAAAGTTAACAGATACACGTTACATAAACTTAGTCATCGTTTACTAACTGACAGATAGATATTATAAGCTGGTATTATTTAAACTTCGTCTAATGATTATGTAGTAGAAATAACAGTTATTACTGGAGACAGACGTGTCACATACACAATTCACCGCAAAGTCGATAAATACATAACAAGTGAATAGAACAGGCGACATTGACGTTCTGCCACTGGACAAACGTTACCCCAAACATTTATTAACGAACAGAAAATGGGATGGAGTAGAGCAAGTAAGTAAATACAAATTAAAAAATTAAAAAACTTTAAAACCTGTAATCTGCCATCTGTCATTTACTTACCTCAAATATCTAGCTCATCTTATTTACCTTTGATGGTAAAATATTTAATTCATCATAACTATATACGAATTACCATACACATTTTAGCTCTTGATATTTTGAAATATTCTCAGTAATAAATACTTCTGCAAAAACAAAATTTCGAAGATCTGACAAGTTATCTTCGGAGTGATGAAGAGAAACCACGAACTCTTCAATGGGTAACAGTAAAAGTTGTAGTCCTTTTACTTAGGTCTTAGAAATAAAGTTTGTACTCGCGAGGTCTACTGTTTCCAGAACTACTAGTTTTAGTGTTTATAACTGCTACCTGCTATAAAATCTGCTGCTATCTGCTATAAAATGTAAAAATACCTGTTAATGTTTGTTACTTTAACTCTTGTTACCTACTCTATTGCATTAGGGAATCCTGTAATAATAGCTGAAGTTGTTTTTTGGAAATAAATTAATAATAATAACTTCTCCACGTCTTTTCATGTCCGACAGTCACCGTGCATACATCACTGCATGTAGACCATTATTCTAATTGGTCACAAATTATGCCTGATCGGGTTAACGTTTAGTTCAGTTTAGCTATAGGCTATAGGGCGACCGCAGTAATTCTATTGTGCTTTGATTATTGACAATACAGCTGTGAGATGATGACTCTATTGTACTCGACTCGTAATCAATTAGGGCAGGTGTTGTACTTGAAGATTGTTTTTAAGAAAGAGAAGGAAGAGACAAGCAAATCGTCTAGAGGTTGGCGAGAAGAAAACTTTTTAAGCAATTAAGATGGCATATATTCTCGTAGTAAAATATCATATTGGATTATTCTTTTAGCCACCTGTAACCTGAATTTGTTTATATTTATTGTAAGTAAGTAGGTAGATATATCTTATATGTATACTAGCAGTTTCCCGCGGTTTACCCCGCGAAAGTCTCGATCCTGTGCGAAATTTCGGGATCAAAGTAACCTATGTTACTCCTCGATAATGTAGCTTTCTATTGGTAAAGGCATTTTTGGAATCGGTTCAGTAGTTTTAGAGATTCCCCGGAAAATACATACATACTTGTTACCAACGTTACCTATTTATGATATTAGTATAGATAGATAAAGATTTACCCCCATAATTATAAACGATGACTATAAGTTTATGTAAAGTTTGTCTCTGTCTGTTTAATTTGAAACTTCATGCCACAGACAGTAAAAGACAAACGTTACACAAATTTAGTCATCGTTTATAAGTAAGGGGGATAGATTGTAACTTAAGTAACATGTACCAAGTGATTGTTTCACATTAAAATGTAGGCAACAAATTGTAATGTAAACCTACCTATATCAAATTAAATAACCCATTTAGAATATTCAAATATGTGTTAAGACTATTATTTATCTGCAAACCAGAATGCAGACTCGCATTAACATAACATGAAAATCCCATAAACATATGACATTTGTTCTGACTCCCTTCCGAGTCGAAGTTAAGTGACGTTGGATCTAAACTTCCCCTTTTTAGGGTTCCGTACCTAAAGGTAAAAACGGGACCCTATTACTGAGACTTCGCTGTCTGTCTGTCCGTCCGTCCGTCCGTCCGTCCGTCCGTCCGTCCGTCCGTCCGTCTGTCCGTCTGTCCGTCTGTCACCAGGCTGTATCTCATGAACCGTAATAGCTAGAAGGTTGAAATTTTCACAGAAGATGTATTTCGGTTGCCGCTACAACAACAAATACTAAAAACAAAATAAAACAATTATTTAAAAGGGGCTCCCATACAACAAACGTGTTTCAAAAATAACAAGGAGTCGCGGGACAGGAACAGGGACAGGAGGAGGACAGGAGGACGAGTTGGTCATGGAATTCAAAATGGCTGCCTTGTCTGTCAAATATACCAGTCTGCCTTCACTTACCAAAGAGTTTCTTTTATGTTTCAGATTTTCTTTGTGCCAAGGTTTTTTTTTTCGAGTGATTCGGTCGTTTGATGGGAGTAAGAATCGAAGATAAATATTTCATATTTTCCTATAAAATTTAAAAATTGGTTGTTGTAAACCATTTTAGGGTTCCGTATCCAATAGTGATAGTGGTACGGAACCCTTAATGCGCGAGTGTCGCACTTGCCCCGTTTTTTTAGAATTAATATAACGGCATAATAATTTTGTTTTTGTGTTGTTGTCTTTTATATTCTAGCCTCCTTACTTATAAACCGTGATTAACACATGCATAAACTATTCTCATGTTTGTCTTCCACTGTGACTTGAAGTTCCAAAGTTGACAGACAGGGATAAATGTTACAAACCTTAATCATCTGTTAATAATAAATATTGCAATAAATATTGCACGACTTTACACAGCTCAATCTAGCCCCAAACTGAGCACTAGGCTTGTACTACGGGTACTAGACAACGGATATACTACATAGTATCCTTTTTCTTTTGTAAATACATACATAGGTATTATACTTTAAATCCTTCGTGCTCCGGTTCCCAGCATCGGTGAAAGATGTCTTGTTTTCTGCCGACTTCTGGCCTGCTGGCATAGCGTACCGACGCTTTAGGGAAGCGCGTCCAAAGATAGAAAACCCTAAACCCTAATTTAAATTTTATAGTATCTTTATGTATGTTAGTCTATAAGGTATATATTTATATGAATAATTATTAAATGTCATCTTCATTTTTATATTGGTATCTCGGTTACTGCGATACAAGCTGTGCTTAGTGTGGAACTGATTTATAATGTAATTTGGGAAATGTTTAATAAGTTTCATAATAATAAATAAATATTGTATTGTATTGTATTGTAATTGAAATAAATGTTTTTAATTAATTAATAATAATAATACATAAAAAACACCCAGACCGGGAATTTTTATTTTTAAGCATAAATACTTGCACCCGGCGAGAATCAAAACCGCAACTGAGGTCGAGTTAACTTAATCATCGTTAATAAGTACCTTTCTTAGGGGGTTGGTAACTAGATATTATCTTCAGACTTGGTCAGCGTCATTGTAACAAGAAAGCTGAAGGTACTGAAACTTAGAACGTAGACCGGTGCAGGCACTAAGGAATCTTGCTCCACTGCTGTCTTCCTTCTTCTAGATAAGCAAAAGCATGCTACGTTAAGACGTAGTGATAAGTGATGATATGGTCTAAGGACCATATCATCACTTACCATTAAACTCAAACGTGGTGGTCAAACGCTCATTTATCGTGTTTAGTAAAACGTCGAATGTGCACACTTTACACACTAACAAGAAGCATAATCAATTTCAATAGTTTAATTTTAGAGTTTTGGCGGAAAAGCGTTGAAGAAATGTTCTGCTGAATTTCTGTTCTATTAAAAAATAGAGTCTGAGTAAGCTGCGGACGGACGGACAGGCAGACATGACGAAACTGTAAGGATTTCTTGTTGACTACGAAATCCTTAAAAAATCTAAATTATTAATTCAGTCAGTGTGGTACCCAACTAGTCGGGTATCCTAACCTACAGTTCAAAAATCTTAGTTATTTTTTCGAAAAAACAACCTCTTGATCCCGGTTCAAACCGCCTTGTATGTTTTATTCAAATTTACTTACATTTACGCTAAAGGAAACGACCTCTGCTATCCCGAATCGTATTCCCTGGCTGCACCATATATCTTCCTCACGCGGTTTCTTGCCATTCTATTTTGTACGTTTTTGTTACGGCGCGAGTAACTTTGAAATATGGTTTGGTTGGATATTTAAACAATACACGAGAAAAACGTGTAGGTACAAAAATGTTTTTTTTTTATAGTTCTTCCTCATAACAACTACTAGCTTTATTTTTATTACTACCTTAGAAAAAAATGCTTTTATTAAAATTACGTTTCAGTTTTGTAAGAAAAAACATTATGTCCCCATTTTTTTTAAAAAATTACCAACGCTACGATATCCTACTTGACGTTACATCATATTTGATGCTAAATACAAGTTTAAATCAGGTTATTTAAAAATAAGTTAAGTTTTAAATTAATTCATTTTACTCAACAAAAAAATAAATAAATTAAGGACTTTGTAAAAATACTTATAAACACATATAAACCTCCTCTGCGTCGCGCGCAGTCGAGTAAAACAACTGCTTTCGCTAATCGCTAAACTAGCTGGTGTAACAATCATTTTAATAAGACGGGCAAGTTACCCCCTTACTTATAAACGATGACTGTGGCTATGACGATGGCTTAGAAAAGTTGCAGATCAAAAAACTGTACTGATTGCATACCACGGCTATGTGGCTTCTGTGTTGAGATACGGTCTTATTTTGTGGGGATATTCTACGGACAAGGAAAAAGCATTTATTGCACAAAAAAAATGTGTGAGGGCTATTGCAGGTATTCCTCCGTGGGAATCCTGTAAACCACTATTCCTGAGATTTAAGATATTGACATTGCCCAGCATGTATATTTTTGAGATGGCTAAATTCGTTAGAGAGAATATGAGCTGTTTTACAGTAGCTAGTGATAAATTTCCTAAATCAACAAGGAACTCAAATAGACTTGTTTTGGCTAAAATTCCAAGAACACAACTTTATATGAAAAACAGTGCGGCTATGTGTGTGTCTATTTATAATAAAATTCCTGACTTCATCAAACAGTTGCCCACTAGGTTGTTTTATCCAAAGCTCAAATCTTGGCTATTGGAAAAGACATTTTATTCGGTAGATGAGTTCCTAGGTATTGTGTAACTTGGTCTTCTTATACGAGTATCTATTCATTATTGTGACACATTACTGTTTATTACTTATTTAATTTAATTTGAAATGTGAATTGAAATTCTAATTGTATTCAAATTATTGTTTATTGAGAATATCGTGCATGTGTACCTATACTGATTATTTTATTGATTTAATTCAAACATTTCTTGACATTTTCTACGGCTGGATAATTATTTAATAGAACGGCAATGTAATGTAATAAAAATGCCTACCTGTTAAATTTTGCATGTCAATATATTGACTAAAGTTGAGACACTTTCTATTTAATAAGAACACCTTTGTACCTATGTCAATTGTACCAACTTTTATGCAAATAAAGAATCTGAATCTGAATCTGTGACATAAAGTTTTATAGCTTATGAGTAAGGTGGTTACTGAAATAACTGAAAATCAAAATCGTTCTTACTTAACTCAACTCACGCAGTCTACTAATATAGCCGCCATAATAAATAATACTAGCTGTCTTATAAATTATTACCGTGTTAGCTCACTGCTCATTTGCTGACGAAGTTCAAATCCCGAGGGGTTTCAGCCAATCACGGCTCGGCGCGAGCTGCGAACTTATTATGAGAAAAAGTATACGTAACTTCGTCATGCCCTATATCGTGTACAAGTGATAGAATTACGGACGTGTGCGGGTGATGGGTTTATTGGGAGTGATGGTATGAAATAATATCGATTACTTATTTAATTCTGGCTTTTATTTATTACTTTGAGCCGAGGTTTCGCCATTGTAAGTCCCGTTTCCGTGGGAATATCGGGACAAAAGGTAGCCTATGTCTTAATTCAGATCTCCAGCTATCTGCGTACAACGTTTCATTGCAATCGGTTGATTCGTTTTTGCGTGAAATAGTAACAAACAGCAGGTACACAAAAGTGAATTCAGCCAGCATTATTGTCTCGTTGTTAATACCTTTTTTAATCCAAAATTAAGAAGCGCCCCGAGTAAGTCCTGATCTTGCGGGTATATCGGGTATATGTGTTATTCTAGGTCTCTAGCTATCTATATTATTTCATCGTAATCGGTTCAGTAGTTTATGCGTGAAGTACGCATACATACATACTTGCAAATTTTCGCGTTTATAATATAAGAAAGAAGTATAGGTATTTATCTAAAACGTTATCAAGAAAAACATTACGAAAGGTTTGTTATAACTTAAGTAGTATTCTTTTAAAAGTAGTAGATATCCATATAATACAAAATAAATGAACACTTAGATCCTATACATCATAAAGTTATTTTCCTAAAGAACCCGCCGCGCCGCGCCGGTGTTGATGGTGACAATTTTTCACCGACTGGAAACTGTGGAATCCAGATTAATCCGAATGGTGAGAACGCTCATTCAAGCAAGCGCAAGCAGTAATTTGTCTCGGCTCCAATGTTTTGATACTTTTCCATTTAAAATTTAAAGAAACTGTTATGTTAGCTATCGGCACGAAAATAAATTTTCAGATGGTTTTAAGTCAGCCCTTGAATTCCGTAACGGTTTCGATGCATGGTCTGAAGACAAACATTGTAAAGTTTGACGTCCGATTGGTATACGAGTCCATCCGCGACATAATGTTTTACATAACTATCTAACAATTTCCTTTTAAAACTTATTTGGCCTATATCTCCGAAACGTGTCACTTTAGGAGATCATGTGGAATATTTTCTATTTGTTTAGGTCTCTATGCAAATATATATGTTTCATCGTGCGAAAAGAGAAACCTAAAAAAAAACATGATGGCTGCCGTTGACTATGCCAATGAAATAATAGGTCATTTAATTGTTTTTATATAATGCTAGTATATTGTATTTTTGAGTGCTTAAGCCTGCACTGGGCTTACTTAGAAATATTTTAAAGAATCAATACTTCTGCAAAAACACAACGCACGATAGACGCAGGGCTGGATCCAGTTTTGCGTCTATCGTGCGTTGTGTTGTGTTTTTGTGCGTGCGTTGTGTTTTTGCAGAAGTATTGTTTCTCCTAAAATATTTCTAATGCTAGTATATTCAAAAAATAAATTTCAGTCATAGAGTCACAGTCACAACATTTTGACAAATAATCATGTTACAAACTATTTAAATCTAATGAGTTCTATTCTTTTAAAATCAAACGTATCAAAACAACTAAATCGTCGCATAAAAGCATCAATACTTACCGTAGCATAGCTGTATTAATATTTTGGTTAAGTTTTTCGCCGCCATCAATTGCCACAGCTTCTAGGGGGGATGTTATTAAGAAGGGGGATCTGTGCTCTGTCTCAATAAATTATTGGATATGAGATGGTACATTAACTAATTACGGATACCGATAGCTAAATATACCTGAGATATTGACTTGTTTTCGCGGAAAATTATGAATTTCGTGGCGGTAATTTTCCTTGTAATCGTACCTACTTATATGGTAAATTGTTTGGTTGTGTTGGATATATGTTTGTTAGTTACTCACGCAGAAACTACTGAATCGATTGCGATTAAAAATAGTGGGTTGATAGGTCAAAAACATTGTTAGGGGAGAAATATAGTGTTCAAGGAATATGTAAAACAGGTGCTCCGACACCCGAGATAGTCAGAGAGATATCTCTAAGTACTGAAAACTTCACTATGGACGACTATATCATAATATTAGGAGGTCAAAATGACAAAAACCCTACTCTACTGCTTTCACAATTAAATTTTACTCTGCGCAGTATTCTAAATACCAACGTCATAGTGTGCGGAACAACCTTCAATAGATACTTAAATATTGGGAAGTTGAATTATGAGCTAAGATTTATGTCTGGTATGTATGAAAATGCTACCTTTTTAGATTTCAATCGAGAGACGTTTTATATTCCTCGTAAATACTTAACTGAATATATAGCTCGTAAGCTGTTAAAAGAAGTTTTACGTATTAGTTATAGAGTCGATTTTGAAAAACATCAGAACAAACTACAGTATAATCGACGGAAGCAAATCATTGTTAGTAATCAGTCCACACAAACTGAATTCATAGAGACAACAATTGAACAAGTTGACAAAGCTTCAGACCATTTTTTAGAGATAATAGCATGATAGAAACTAGTATTCCGACTATGTTCACGGTATTTCATCAGAATATAGAAGGCTTAATAAATAAACAAGATAGGATGCTTATTGAAATCGATGAATTTAGAAGGCAGAATATTTATCTGGACGTTATTTGCGTGACTGAGCATTTTATTCGGCTAGGAAGCGAAGATAACTTGAAGTTGCCTGGATATAAATTGGCCACAGCATTTCAGAGAAAGGACAAGAGTAGAGGGGGATCATGTATTATACTGCGAGAAGACCTAGAATATGTGGTTATAAATATTGCTCTTGAATTATCAAAGCCTTTGGAGTTCGAATGTTGTGCAGTGTTTCTTCCCAATTTAAATTTAATTCTTGTATGTGTTTATAGAATCCCTTCAGGCAATGTAGAAGTTTACTTGCAAAAACTTAACAAATTGTTACAAATCATTGTTACTAAAGATAGAAAGATAATAATATGTGGTGATTATAACATTAATTTTAGGGATAGAAAACATAAGAATACAAAAGACTTATTAAGTATTTTACATAGCCACAATTTACAACACCAAATTAAATGTTTTACTAATATATCATCCAAATCAAAAACGTGTATTGATAACATTGTAACTAATTTCGATGGTATCGCTCAAGTACATGATTTGGGTCTTTCAAGGCATACAGCCCAAACATTTACATTCGAAGCTAATAATAATATTTACTTGCGGTATTGGTATGTTTTTGTGAGAGACTATTCTGTGGACAATCTAGGAAAATTTGTAGAAATTATGTCTAGATTGACATTTAATGATGTTTTAGAAGAAACCAATGTAAAAATGGCATTTACTCAATTTTATAATACTGTTGTACTCTTTCATGACTTATGTTTTCCTATAAAAAGAATTAAGAAAAAGATGGTTTTAAAAAGTAACTGGATATCCAGAGGTATTAGAATATCAAGTATTATGAAGAGGAAACTTTATTTAGGACTTAGACGGGATAGAAATAGCGCGCAATTACATAAATATTACAAGTATTCGAAAATATTAAAAAAATGTGTTTTAGTATCAAATAAGTTGTCAAATTTAAAATATATAAACAGGGCCAGAAACATTGGAAACGCATCATGGAACGTAATTAAATCGACTAAGAATATTAAACCTCCAGAAACGATTACAGAACTATGCATTGACGATTCTAGAGTAAGGAACCCTCAAGACATTTGTAATTTGTTTAATGACTTTTTTATTGACATGGTAGAATCTAAATGTATTGATAATAGTAAATTGAAATTGACATCGAATATTTCACAATTAAATTCAATATTTCTGAATCCCATTACGGTTGACGAAACAAAAAAAATCATTATGTCCCTAAAAAACACAAATGCGGTCGGTTATGATGGAATTTCTACAAAAGTACTAAAATCATGTAAAGATCATTTGTCAGTACCGATTTCCTTTTTGGTTAATATTTGCTTCGAACAGGGCTATTTTCCGAAAGAGTTGAAAATTTCAATTGTCAAGCCCCTACATAAAAAAGGAGATAAGTTCAATATGAACAACTATAGACCGATAACCCTCATACCAACCTTGGCAAAAATTTTTGAAAAGATTATCTGTCAGAGATTGACTGAATTTGTTGAGAAACGTAATCTCCTAAAATCAGAGCAACACGGTTTTCGTAAAAAAAAGTCTACTACTCTTGCAGCATATCGTCTGACAAAAATGGTAACTGACTCTTTAGAAGCTAAAGTACCTGTATGTGGAATCTTTATGGATATGTCCAAAGCCTTCGATTTTGTAAATCATGAAGTCCTCCTAAAAAAGCTTCATAATTTTGGCATTAGAGGAAATGCTCATGATCTCATTCAATCTTACTTGGCAAACAGAGTGCAACAAACTGTAACAACTAAGATATGTCCTAAAACAAATACACTATTGGAATATAGATCTTTACTAAGACATAATAAATATGGCGTTCCTCAAGGAAGTGTTCTAGGCCCGCTATTGTTTATATTATATATTAATGATCTTCCTGACGTTGTTGATGACCCAATGGTTTTGTTTGCCGATGATAGTGTAGTTGTAATAAGAGAGAATAGTGAGAGACTAGGAAATAAAGCAAATCAAAGTTTACTAAAATTAGGTGCGTGGATGGAAAACAATAATTTAATTTTGAATGTCGAAAAGACTAAATACGTGCAGTTTCATAACCCACAAGGCAAAGCACCACTACTAAAAATCAATTATGAAAATATAGAAATAGAAAGAGTAGATAAAATTTCATTTTTGGGCATGACATTGGATCAACATGTTAACTGGAAAGACCATTGTCAGAATCTATGTACAAAGTTGAATAGGTATATTTATGTTTTGCGAAGAATTGTAAATGTTTCCTCATTTAAAATTGGCTTAATGGCCTATCATGGTTATGTGGGGTCTAATTTAAGATATGGTTTGATTCTCTGGGGTAACTCTTGTGAAGCAGAGTCTGTGTTTACTGCGCAAAAAAAATGTATGAGAGCATTATTTAAAATAAATGATCAAACATATCACTGTAAACCTCTTTTTAAAGAAACGAACACACTATCATTATGTTGTCTGTATATTTATGAGGTATGTGTTTTCGTGAAAACCAATTTTGAGTATTTCAAAGAGAAGCCCAATACCTACTCTGAAAGGTTAAGAGACCGTAATTACAAAAAGTTGATCGAACCAAAGTTTAGACTAACAGGTAGCAATAAAAGTGTCTATGGAATGTGTGCTAAAATTTACAATGCTCTCCCATTGAATCTTAGACAACTGACGTTAAACAAGTTTAAAAAGGAACTTTATAAGTTTTTATGTGAAAAATGTTATTATGACATAAAAGAAATTGTACCCGATTGTATTATTTGAAGTATGTTGTAATTAACCATATTGACATTGTTTTCTATATTATTGTACGAGTTATTGATTACCTACTTGACATTCATTGTGTTCTCTGTCTATCTAATCACTTTTGACTTATTTCTCAATTTCTTATTTGACATTTTACTAATTATTAATCTTGACATTATCTAATAGTATTTTAACAAAATTGTGATGAAACATTAATATTGAATTAGATGGTAGACAAATTTAAGATACTATACGCTCAATAGAGCAAATCATGTCGAACTTATGTATTGTGTATATTCCAACTAATTTGTACCATGATTATAGTGAATAAATGAATTGAATTGAATTGAATGAATTGAAAAAAAACACATGAGTTTCAAATCTACCGGATCAGAAGTTACATGAACTAAACCTCTTGATAAAGTTAGTTTTTTGTTGGCCCGGTAATTTATTCCACTGTAGTATAATGCATTATATGGTCTTCTCTTCGAGGGGTATAAGGCAGTAAAACGCTACGGGAGCCTACTCCAGATTAGCGAATGTGCCACGCCCGCGCCGTCGGACCATGGTTAGTCCTAGGATAAGTCGGTTTCCCCACTATGTTTTCGTTTGCCGCCGTAAGAGTTTCTTTCTTTCTAGTTTATTTTCTAAATTAATATTAGAGGAGTTGTTTGTACACATCTGCTTAAAAAATCTAGTAGCGTTTTCACCTTTTTTTCGCTTTAATTTGATGTCGATTCGTTTTTTTTACCAATGAGACTATTATAAAAATATAACAAACAATATAATTCTAATTTTCCTACAACAAACATAAAGAAACAATCCCGTTCCATTGTTGCAAATAAATGCAAATCCAGACATTTCACCCTTTACCCGGCGCATATTTAATTCAACAAAACTGAATGCAGGTAGCTAACAATCGCGAAACACCAGTTACCGGCGTAAGTGCAAACTGAGAGGAAGGCACGAAAAATTTTCCCGAAAAAAAAAACAACAAAGTGAAACTCTGCCTTGCTTATTTCCCTTGACGATATCCCGCCGACGGTTCCCAGTTTTACCCGGAAATGGAGAATATTGCGATAAGGCACATTATAGATTAAACACGTAGTGACTTTAATGTTACCCCTTGATCAAGTGTGGAAGCATCTTATCGTGGGAGAGTTAAAAGTTGTAATGACGTTTCTTTGTAATAAATGGTTAGATAAACATGTTTTGTATGCAAACTGCTGTTTGAACGGCGTAAAGTGCTTAATCTGAAATTGCTGTTTAAATCTTGTAATGTGCAGTATTTTTTGTGTCGCGACTGAAAAGCCGCTAAAGATTCGACTGCATTAAAAAAATCACAATGAATTAAAAAATTCAGTTACCTTTGAAATATTTTTTAGTTTTCGTTTACATATGCTTATTAAGGGATCTACGAATAATTTGCAAAGAAAAACACATGGTTAAAAATTAACTCACAGTGAGCCTGGAACTCACGGCCGTCCGTTTCCGTCGGATCATACGCGATTTTCAAATATGTGTTTTAATTTGTTTTTCTCGCGTAAACGCTAAGCATTTTAAAAATATTATTTGGGTAAAATGTGTTGCGAAAATAATTGCATTTTCGTCGTTGTTTTGTATATTTATATGCTCCTTTACAAACTTTAAATAAATAGACATAGCTTGATTTTACGTCGAGGTAACAAAATAAATATTAATACGCAATTAAGACCCGGGAAATGTAACTATGTCAACAAATCGTGTAAAATTAAAAGTTTATTTTAAATAAATTGTCTAGTAAGTAAGTACTAACGTATAACAGAATAATGTCGTGTCAGTAATCGGTATTAGATCACAATTTAAAGCCGCGCACACATGTTACATGCTCGAATTACGCTCTTGTGGAGCCACCCTTAATTTCGTTACCGAATTGTGGGGAACCTATTCTACATTTAATTCAAAAAGTTGGAGAATTTTAAAGTACATTCAATGAAAAATGACATGTTCAGATTTTTTAATATATAAGTCAAAATTAAACCTTGAATTTTCATTGTTAATTTTTTATCTATACTAATATTATAAAGAGGTAACGTTGGTAACATGTATGTATGTATGTATATTGGGCGTAATCTCCGAAACTACTGGACCGATTTTAAAAATTCTTTCACCATTAGAAAGCTACATTCACCCCGAGTGACATAGAATACTTTTGATCTCGATATTCCCACACGGGATCGGGACTTACGCGGGTGAAACCGCGGGAATCTGCTAGTTGTAAAATATAAATAAGACTTCGTTTCTGCTAGCGTGCGTGACGTGCGTACTTACTTTTTAAATCGGTCACAATCGGTTCACAATAAACCGATTGTGATGAAACGTACTGATTTAGTTAAATCCCTAAAACTATAAGATAATTTACAGTAACAGTACCGTAATATAGGTTACATCTCGGAATTTCACATGACAGGTAGGTACCAAGTTTTACAACCGCGCAGGTAGTAAAACTTGGTGAATATTTAGATATTAAAGAGAGATAAATTTCAGTAAAGAGATATAACCTCTCTTTACTGAAATTTATGCAAAACAAATCCTTGTTGATTTCAATTTCTAGAAGTATTTTATTAAAGTGAGCACGCAAAAATAAATGAATAAAAAAATTAACTACCTACTACCTACATATAAATTAAAGTAACTGGATTTGGAATTCTATAGCCCGTGGCTCGTAAGCTAAATAACTAATAAACACTCAGAGATAACAAACACTACCAACTACAACATACTGGCAGTACCAAAATGAGCAACTGCGCATTGAAACTCAAGTAGGTGCGCATATGGTAAGCCTAATTCCACTAGCCGTGCCCCATCGTGGGGTCGAAATAAAATAAAAACCAAATTAGGGGAAGATGACGTAACACACCCCTTCGATTTTTGATAAATTCCATTATACGCTCACATCCATGCATTAGCTACTTACATTTGATGTATCTATCTGATATTCGGGTTTTAAGATAATGGGTTGTGTTGTGTTGTTATTTGTTAGCTTCTTTTTTTCAGGGGTGTTAGCAGAACCAAGCTACCCGCTCTTATGAGATGAGATTATAGTAAAAAAAACTATAATACTCGACTTATGTTACAAATACATATATGTAAGTTGAGAATTAGTTAGTAAAGTACACCTACTCTTGTCGGGCCGCGTGCAGTATTGTAAGTTGCCTATAACTTGATAATTAACCTAACTCATGAATACCTATGTTACTTATTTTTATATGATTTAAATTTGTATCTATTTGTGTGTGACTTTTCAGTTTGCATTACTGTCTGGAACGTACATGAGATGCTGCGATATCCAAGGAGAACTATGTAGGTGGTGTAGACACATGATTCTTATAGGAGCACGATTAATTTAATCTCTGAATTGAAAAATGTCATCAACACTGGGTGTGTTTGAAAGCAAAGACTAAAGAGCATTTAAAAATATAAGTTACCTAACCGATAAAATTATTAATTCCCACTTTACTTACAGGTATAGGTGGTTGGTGATATAACATTTTTTTTTTAATTTTAACATTTTGTATGTGTATCTTTGTGACGCTGGCGGAGGAGGGCCAAGAACCGGAGCGAGTGGCGCAAAAACGTAGAGGAGAGCAAGACCCACAAAGGGTTGTTGCGCCGCAGAAGTAAGTACCTAAGTAATCTTTGTCACGCTTGGACCATCCTACTATTGGTCCTTTAAAATTATAAAGGTTAAAGTTTGTGTGTATTTGTTGCACAAAAACCGCTTTTTAAACCTATTGCGACGAGACTCGATATGTAGCGAGGTGGAGATCTAAAATAGCAGGAACACACAAGATACTTTTCATCCCAATATTCTCACCGGCCGCACTGCTAGTAATAAATATGTATGGATCAAGCCTGCCTTCAATTTGTATCACTAATTCGTATGAATACTACGAGATAACAAATCTGCCAACAAAACGCCACTTGGGCTTCCAATTATCATGAAATATCAAATAGCAATAAATAAAAATTACCGTACAGTTATAACAAGTTATAATCAAGTAGCCATTGTTGAGAATAATAACTGATATGAGAGGGGCGTGATGTTTGCGAATATAATGTATGCACAGCGGGTGGGTACAAATTGTGCAACATGTGGCGCTTTGCCGGAATCTCTGAAACAAATTATTGATGAAAAAAAAACCTGTTTACCTATTAAATGAAAATATAGAAAAGTTATTAACAACGCAATTGTCTTTCAGAACGGCTCCAATTGAAGACCAGCGTCAGTCAAAAGACTGGCATAATGCTGAGTTGGTGCCGTTTCGCGACATAACTATTACCTGTGTTTTATGTACTTGTATGTTTTTGTTGCGCAATAAGTATTTCTATTTCTTTCATCAATATAGGTCGGTCGGCTCTTTCGGTGTAGGTATTTAGCTTTCGCGTAGAATTACTAAAGAGCGGCCCTATAGAATATTCGAGCTTATCAGCCTAGCTGCGGCCGCCGATCATGAATAGTCGTACAAAAATAATAAGAATGTAGTTATTTTCTACAACCTCAAGTCAAATTAGTATCTCCTGGGCCTCTACTTTAATCCTACGAACGATAATTCTAGAACAAATTCTGTTGTTTTGAATACGGACGACAGATTTTCATTCTTTTCTTCGTACGTTCGTAGAATAAAAGTCCCTGCTGGACATAAACCGTAACGTTTACCGACAAAACGATATGGTACATTTTTTTAAAGTAAATACTAAGCGAAACAATAGACAGCAATAAATCTTCCGATCCGCACCAGCAACGTATCAGACAAGTCAGGGCAATCAGCCGTGGTAATGAATCCCACAGGATGCGCCGGCCAACAATCGTGACTCAACTCTTGATCAATTCCCAATACGTGTTGTAACGTCTAATTTATCGCATCAACGAAGGTGAGCGTGTGTGAAGGATTCTGCTACAATTCTGTAAGTACAAGTGATACGGAAAATCAGATAAATTAAGTAGAGGTGTAGGTAGCTTGAGTTTAGGGCTCGGTTTTCCCTTGTGTTTTTAATTTAGGATTTTTGTTGGCCTGACCATTATAGAAGCACAATTCTTTCTGAACCTTCGGGCCGCAAGCAGTGATTACTGATCTAGGCCCATAGTCATGGCCGTAGTGATAGCAACTTTAAAAAAATATACCTACATCTTTTCATGGTGTGTATTTAATAGTAGGTTGAATCGTGGGTCATTTCGCCCGCGAAAAAATGGTAACTTTGAAAATTAAATTAAATATTTAGAAAGGTACCTACGTTTGTCTTTTCACCCGTCATTTAAAAGCTTCCTCATCAGTAACATTCAATACGGTTTTATGCATTTTCAATTTAAGTGTAAACTTACGAATAAACTTTATTTGAAGTTTTCAAGTTGTGAATGGATTGTAGAGCAACTCTTAATCGCTCCACCTTCAATAGTACACGAAAATATAAATTGTAGATATAAACGTACCTACAGAACCCCAGATTTCTTAAAAGCATTAATTTCTTACAGAAAAGAAGATTGATAAGATCGTAAAACATAATTAAACAACCAACTCACTCCGAACTAACACTCCTTAGAGACTATCTACATCTTATTTTAATTTTTCACGACTAACCCTTCTACTTTTTTCCTTAACATTTTCCCGTAATTAATAAAAAGACGGTCCATTAACGGCCTTATCGATTTCGTTGTTGTAACAAGTCGATTTTGAACTACCCTCTTGTGTATTAAGCCAATAACGCAAAAAAGAGGGGCAGATAACCTAAATGAGGCATCTCTTGTTACTACTGAATATTTATGAGGACCCATCACTGTTTTAATGCATTTTATTACGGCACTATTGAGTTGTTTTAAATATTTAGAGAATTTCCTTGTGTTTATTTTTTTGCCTTTTTTAGCGAGGAGGTTTTAGAAAAGATATGTGTTGTTTTGTTCGAAAATAAGTATCTTGTAGGAATTATAAATGTTAAACAAATTGTGATTTTAGCTATTTAGGTAGGTACTTGCTTCAGCATTGTGTATTCTAAAATTGGAATGATACACAGAGAACATTAGCATGGCCTCTCTGCGTAAGCTTGACATGCAAAATCGTGAAGCCTTCCACATTTTTTTAAAATAATGTTATTATTTATTTTAAGTTGTTAAGTACTATTTTAAGTGTAGGTCCAAAGGCCTGGGACATTGACCAGTCTAGAGTAGGCTCCCGAGGCATCTTACTGCCTAACCCCTCTAAGAGGCTGCCCATGCCCTACAGCAAAACTAAGTTCGAATTCTATAATTGCGATGGTAATTTCCCGTTGCTATTTAACGCATCGCAGAAATCAACGCCACGTGGTATGTACATCAAATAAACTAACTACCTATAAATTCATATAGTAGCATGTAGTTGTTATAAACAGCTCTACCGACAAGTTACTCTACATAGACAGGAAAGTACCCTTTTCATAACACCTCAACTTGAAAATGTCTCCCTAGGAATTATCATACGGCCGGTACTTCGGCACCACAGTTCTCCCGGTGTGGAATACCGACAGAGTACAATAAACCAATTATAACTGTCATATTTCAGCCGTGGTTCTATTTACATTTATATTGGAACGATGGACCTACTAGGTTTGCGAAAAGTAGTGGCTTGGTTTGTAAGTTTATTTGCATTATTTAGCGAGGTTGCGAGAACGTTAACAGTCACATTTTTTGTTTACACAAAACAGTTTTGTTAACATTTAACATTGTCAAAAAAAAGACACAACTCTAAGCACCTACTTATGGGGCATTATTATGGCGATGCAGACTTGTCAAATGTCGCTAAAAAGTTGTTAGGTATTTATTGCAGAACGGAAGGTGAAATGATTATCATCAGTCAATTATTGGCCGATGACAATATCATATCACTTTCCGATACTTTGGATAAGTACTTAATTATTAACATAAATAAAATAATATTCTAGTAAACCAACTTTAACTGAATTAAGGAAGCAGTAA
Organism: Idaea biselata; assembly: GCA_958496205.1. Lineage (NCBI taxonomy): Eukaryota > Metazoa > Arthropoda > Insecta > Lepidoptera > Geometridae > Idaea > Idaea biselata. Next base: position 20,970,023 of record OY292400.1, on the reverse strand, counting down.
AGTACGGACAAAATATTAATATTCTTTTAAATGGGACATAAAAATTGGGGCACAAAATATAACAAAAAGTCACACGTGGGGCGCCAAATTTTAACAAGTTACTTACCTAAGTACTGGGTTAGTTGTTAGACATGTTTCTGCTCTCAATCTACAGCTAGAACTATCCAACCAAAAGGATAGAATAAAATTGTCAACGTATGCGTATTTGCAATTCGGTCCACGGCCGGCGTGCACTCTTGCTGATTCCATTTGGGAATTACTGTCGCCGCAACACTCACAAATCAGTATTTTCATTATAACCTATCCGTGTCTGACTTTCTAAGTTTGTTTTCCGATACGATGAAATATGCAAAAACCTATCTACGTAAACGTACGTGAAGCATGATTAAATTAAATTTTTCTTTACTTGTTTAGAAATCTAACAGCTAAAACATGAGCTTAAAAAAATGGTGAAACAACTGAAATCAGCCAGTCCTAGGTTTCCCAAATAAACTTTAAATTAACTTTAAATTAAATTGTGGTGTGATTCTTTAAAATGTGACATAAATAGGCATAATAAGATAAATAAAACAATGGGAAAATTACTTTCATGTACCTACCTAACATAAAATACTTAAATTTATTGTATGACCGAAACAAATAGCTGTCTATTTTATTTATAACTTTTATTACAAAGTGTAAAATGGTTTATGGACTCAAATGTCTTGAACCCAACTTCCAGACGCCAATAAAACTTGAAATCCCATGATAGAATAAAAATTCACAACATGCCCACTCCGAATAAATAACATTGACAGTAACCGTAATAGCTTTTTCACTGGTCACACGTACAATAGTTTTTTTTACTTATCCCATTATTGTTTCTGAGAAATTGTTACAGTTTTGACGAGTGACCGGGCCGTTTTTCTTGCGGTACAGGACGGAATGAAAAATTTTCAAGTTGGTCCCCTCTAGTCCCTAGGGTGACATAAAACTCGGGCGGACGCAGGATAGTCCGGCTGACCGCTACCGGACAATTTGTCATATTCATATGTTAACGTTGCCGTCTTTTCTTGCAAAAAGTGGATAACTTGATTCCGGTGCGGAGCTATGGGGTTATTCGATTTGTGGACATTCAAATTTTCATGTCTTGTTATGGTAATACAGGTGTTGTTTTGTTTTTATGACAGAAACCAATTTTTCTTTCGGGTAAAATAATATTTGTTACAAATACAATATTATTGAGGTTTGTAAAAGCTTTCCTTACCAAGGAAAAAAATAACTTAAGCTTATTTTATTTACTAACTTATCCAAACATATCCAACTTACTACATTAGCTTTACAATATCAATAAAATCACACGCTGGGCGCCAATTTTTAACTACTTACCAAACCAACTGACTTACTAAAAACGAACATATTTGACTACTAACTTAAGGTTATTTTAGTTACTGACTTATTCAAACGTATCGAACTTACTAAATTAGCTATACAATATCAATAAAATCGAGCAATTGATAACGTTGTCCGATTTGTTTCGACCAATCGTTTCTCATTCATTTTACGGCATACGTGTCTTGTATTGACGTCTATGATGGCACATCCTAAAATGGTAAGAAATATTGTTTAGTTGCTTAGAAGATAAACATCGCAATATTAGTTTATATGTGCAAGTTTATGTTTTTGTATTTTTGATAATTTTTGCCGTGTAACGTGGTAACTAATAGTGATGAAATATAGACTTATTTATATTTCAAGTCTTAATACACATAGGACACCTTTTGTTAGTAGGTTATTGTTAGTCATTCCCATAGAATTTTACTAATTAGTTATTAACATTATTTCTCACTCATTAAAAAGCCAAACTTCCATCGCCAACTAAAGCTTAGCTCGCCATTATTTCAGAACAAGTAAGCATAGCTGGCAAAGCGAAACTTGCTGCAAAAACTTGCTCGACTATGCGGAGCTAAGCTAAACTAATTTATTTTAGCCGGTGGTGAACAATCTTATTATTGCTTATAGAACATAAATTAGAGTAGCCTTTTAAATTCATAATTATCATTTATGTAGAAACGACAAAACTTAAACTGATATCAAAACATAATCAAGCTGATGGAAATAAGAATCATTTTCAATATTCTATACGTGATATCCTGTAATTGGCTTTATATTTCTTATAACGTATTCTTAGAATTTTGTACTAGCTGTTGGAATCATTAATAATGAACTCTATGTGGGTTGATTACATATTTGTTATTATAAAAACTTATTTTCGTAGTAGAATTTCCTAAAATCTAAAACACGTAGGTAAAGATGCCAGCGGGAACCACTCTAAATCCAATTACACAAGAATTAATTAACCACCAATCTACCATCCTTATCACTACTTTCATTTTAAACCCAAAGTAAACAAAATTTTTGTCACCATATCCAATGAAATTAACATAGTCCTGCATGTAACTTATGACGGGGCATCACGCGATCTTGTCACTGTAACGACAGTATAATAAATTATGTTGTAATAAGTTATTATAATGTGCTCTAGGGCCTATGATAGCCGGTCGCCATTGTGGCCCCCGCGGACCTTAATGGAAGAATGTAATTAGCAAATTTTGAAAGTGCGTGTCCGTTTTGGTTAATAAAGGGTTATGGCGACGAGTTAGATGAAGTTGGCTGATACCTTAATGAATGGGTGGGTATGAAAATGATAGGGGTTTTCCTGAGGAATTAAAATATTTTGCATGTTTAATGGTGTATAACTTAAAGCTTTTTGTTTAGACGCGACGGCGGCCGTCGGCGTTGTCGGTAAGTTCGGGGCGATGCGTCTTCATCGATGTTAATCTTACAAAATTAATCACAATTTTAGGAAATATTAGTACGAAACCCTCTATATAGGCATGCTAAGAAGCTTTCAAGAAAGAATACATTTCTGGAAATTGCATCGGAGAATCAAACTTGCGCTTTCTCGTCTGGTAGACGTACTTTAAATTACTGTTCTACGAGGGCAATTCACCTACGAAGTTAAAATTGTATAAAAAAAGGAACGAATACTCGGAAAAACACGAGGAAATGCTTTTTTATGTTCAATTTAGCGGGTACTAGAATACGTGGCGAAGCGGTCTATTGCGCTGTTTCGAATCACACCGAATACAAATTTATTAAAGCATTTTTCAAAGACGTATTGTCTTTGAAAAATGCTTTATACCTATTTATTTTTAATTGAATTATTGTAATTTGGATTTTATATGATATCCCGCTCGTTTTGGTTGACCAGCGTAGTTCCCGTTCCCGTAGGAATAATGGGAATAAGTTTTAGATGGAGTTATAAAATACCTATGTGTCAAATTTCACCCACAACCCTTCAGCCACAATTGCGTGATTGCCAAACAAACATCAAAAGTTTCGCATTTTAAATATTTGTGGGATTACAGTGTTCCTATAGCGTTAAACCATACAAAATAAGTAATATGGGTACATTTTTATAATAAAGCGGTTTGAACCATCATTTGTATTCCTAAAGGAACAATACAACATAAAACTAATTAAATTAGTCAACATCATAGCACCTCACTACGTAGTAAACTCTAATTCTTTATTATAGTTTAGTAAACAAACGTGTTCTATTAGTCTACTTATTATGCACCCTAAGGGAGGATTCTATGCTAGAAAATAGTTAATTTTTAATTACATTTTTATTACCCTGTCCCATCCCATCCAATTAGGAAAAGAAATATTGGAACCAGCCTAAAAGTAATTGAATCAAGGGTGCCTTTATAAAAATTTGTTAGTGAAATTAGACAAGTTTTACAAGCTGAATTAGTAGGCTTACACAGAAGTGGTTATATTTTTAGGAGATATGTAATGTAGGTAATACCTGTTATAATTATTTTATTTACTTTCATCAATATTTCGCGGAACTAAATATATTAACACCAAGCCTCCACTGTGTAAGCAAAAATACTGTAAATACTACAAAACTTTTTAAACTAACACGATTGGAATTGATCATTGTAGGCATATATTCACGGGTTTTAACCCCGTGATTTATACTTTTTATTCTCCTACCTCGACGTTTCAACCATGTTACAATGGTCTTAGTCGCGAGGCGACTGAGGGTAAAAGAATTAAAAAGTAAAAAGCACGCGAGTAAGATTTGATGCTTATCTTCTAAACCTAGACGACCTCCGTGGCGCGTCGTGCGAGAGCGCGACTGCAATGCAGGAGGTTGCGGGTTCGATTCCCGCCGGGTGCAAGTATTTATGCTTAAAAATAAATATTTGTGTCTGGTCTGGGTGTCCTTCTATGTATAATATGTATGTATTTACAAAAGAAAAATAAATATAAGTATTATATCCGTTGTCTAGTCACCGTAACACAAGCTTAGTCGCTTACCACGGGGCTAGATGGCGCTGTGTGTTGTTCACAGAATTTATTATTATTATTTATATTATTTAAACTTTTTACGAAGCATTTCAGTATATTAGGCTTAGTGTTTTATTTTTAAAATACGTATTTGTTTGTTTTAAGGGACTTTAGAAACATCGGCGGTGCCTTTGAAGAGTGACTTAAGTATATAACTAATTACGTCTAACCTACTATACTTTACTACTAATATGTGGTAATATCACCTTTAAACTAACTTTAGTAGCATAGTTTCTATATAAACATTACAACATATCATAGGTATAATATGAAGTACCAAGTGCGATGGTCTCAAAGAATATTCTCTTTATTGGCAATATACGAGTATAGCAGTTGTTTTATTTAACCACAAACTCTAGCAACTTGTAATGCACGTACGCCTGGCAGTTACTAGGTCGTAACAAGTAAAAAACCCTTTGAAATTCGAGCCGCGATGCCACCTACTTGCAAAGACATTAAAGTTCTATACACCAAGAGAGGCGACGACAAACACAGAGGATCGGAGCGCGTATGGTCGGAGTTTTTACTGGTTAGTTCTACTTTAAGTTGGATTACGATGACCTTTACAGTAAATAGATGTCAACGATCCAAGACAAGAAAATTAAATTACAATGCGTTCAATAACTTTAAATCGTATAGCTAACAGAATGACTGACAGTCGAGTTTTATTTTCAGATTTATTTTTGTATTTTCTTCGGAAGATAGACACATAGAATAACAATACTTAAATCTAGGTACCTAAGAAACAATAACGCATTATTGTGTGTCGCTGTATATAATGCTCAAAATACACGGACGACACTGACACTGCAACTATACCTCTATAGCCCACAGCTACAGCGCACATTATAAAGAAATTCATGCACGTGTGCTGTAGGTGTGGGCTCTATAGGTAAAATGGGGAGGAGCACTAACTTTTTATCCCGGCAGAGGGCGATGTTCGACTAATCTAATTTTGAAATAGGAACTGTCAAATAGTAGGTATTTTACAACTCTTAGCGGTTTCATTTATGTTTACGTGTATATTTAAATAAAATGCCTCAATGTAGTAGGAGCATTTTTTCTACGATGTTTTTCTTTGAGACTAAACAAGACACCGACATAAATGGATTACTTTTAGATAATTTTAACACTAAAATACAATGACTCCAACTTGACTTCACAGTACAGGCGAAACCACAAAATTTTAAAAAAAGCTCAGTCGACTAGAGCGCCAACTGCTCACAGCTTTGCGTGTTCCACCTCATTGCAGTGTCAGTATGAACGCTCGACCACACCGCTTACTGCACTGCAACACAAACTGATTCAGATGTCATGTCTATTCCACTATAACTTATTTGAACCTCTTTGACCCAGATGTAAATCTGTGAATTCCATGTCCCCCAAGCTTTTACCCGATACGAATACGATATGTGTTATCTCCTAATACCACTTGGGATACGAAAAGTAGTGCTTTGTGCTCAAAGGCACCTGGTTTTGTTGATTCCATTTCCAATGTTTCCCGTGATGGAAAAGGTATTGAATTGATAAGGTATGGAATAACAGAAATATAAACGCAAAAGTTTCAGTTACAACTGTAGGTAAGATGGAACATACATAAAATCTCAATAAAATTTAACATATGGTGTGCATTTACACTAAGCCTGGGCCCCAAGCCTGCTCTCACAATCGTGTATCATATAGTGTCGATAAAATAGTAATTGTCCTAATTGAAGTGTATTTGACACATTTAGCAGTAAAATGTGTCAAATACACGTTTAATATGACAATCACTATTCTAGCGGCACTCTATTGAGCCACGATTGTGAGAGCAGACTCGGGACCCTGTCTAATGAGATAAAGAGCATCGTGTAAGTAAAACACAGGTTATTACATTTGTGGTTTAGCTTGCAAATTAGCACTGTCTAAATCAGGGGTTCCCTAACTGGGGGGCGCGCCCCCCAGGGGGGGCGCAGAGGTATTTCAAGGGGGGCGCGGGCCACCTGTGCAGTTAATACCTGCGACCGCTGAGAGAATGCATTCCAGACGCCTCGATACGACCAATGAAATTTTTTGAAATTGACGCCTGTGAAGAACATAATATTGTTTCCTCAGTTGGCCAATATCAGCCTCTAGACTGGCCCTGCGGTCACCTCACGGGCGCTATCAAAGGTATTTGGTACAACTTACCAAATACCTTTTGTATGACTGAAATAAATTAATGAGCAATAAAAATACTTATTTTGAACACTTTTTTATCCTGACCTGATAATATGGACTGGAGGACGGGGGGGGGCGCGGATTTTTTTTTATGGTCGAAAGGGGGCGCGTTGTAATAAGTTGGGAACCCCTGGTCTAAATTATCCATTTTACACTAAACTAAATTTCATTAGTTAAATGTATATATGAGCACAGAATATCGCCTATTCATAAAACAATTTGCGAGGCTACGGCGACGCGCCTCCACCAGGACCATCAGTGCGCGTATGCTTAAGAGTGTTTTGAGATCATGGTCATTTCATAGGTTAAATGCTCAGCTGTCAATAATAAACCAAATCTTAACCCTCTCACAGTCGGGGAAAAATAAATAATTACCTACTCCACGGTGCTTAAATATCCGCGACGCTATGGCGACGCAACGCGACTTAAATAAAATAAATAAATAGTTTATTAAACAAGAAATATTACAAATGGATGGAGTATAAACAACGTATCTCGAACTAGGAACTCGTCCTGTATCTCGAGAGAATAATTTCTAAAAAAAACTTATCAATTGGTACGCATAATTCCCTTGAATTCAAAACACAAATTATGTCAAAATTGAATTACGAAGAGTTTTCTTTACAAATACCAATATTTATCAAATTATGTAGTACAAAAAATAACATAAAATTCACGTTAAACAGAATCGAAATCAACACAAAAATGCACTAGGAGTACCTACCTATAAACATTTATCAGTTTATAATAAATATGATAAAAAGTATTATTGGGGTACCAATGTGTCCACTGGGATTATACGACCCGTAATATTGTTTTTATTTTTTTCACCCTTTCCGACTGTAACTTTAAACATATTGAAATGATGTTTGTTATAAAGATTTATCGGTGTTCGGAGTTTTCTACTCGAATTGATATCTGGTTACCAGTTGGGATATTTTATTTTACGAACATTTATAAGTAATCTAGTGTAAATGGAGACTGGCCATTTTCCGTACGTAGCCTCAACGTACGGAATACGATCAGGAAAACCTACGAATAGATCGCAATAAATATATTTGTCACAATGTGAATTTATATAGAAATATTTTAAAGGAAAAAATACTTCCGCAACATAACACAACGCACGACAGACGCAGGGCGGGATTCGAACCAACAACGCAACGTATTTTTTTCCTTTAAAATATTTCTATGAAAGCCCAGGCTTAAGCACTTAAAAATAATAAATAGAATGAATATTGGACTCTATTTCCGTAAGTAGAAGATTCACATGTTCACATGTCACAAGTTTACAGTTCTTATCATGTTTGAGGCTTAAATATGTTTAGGAATAGTAACTTTTAGAATTCCGCCGTTGAATCCTTCTCATAATATAAAAACATATAAGTAAATAGGCACAGGAACATGTTTTCCTTTACCCAATAGTTAGTTCCGAATAATTCACTAAAATATGATGCAATAATAAATTCCAAATATCCTCACTTAATTATTGTTCATATGAAGTCTTGTAAGTGGCCAAGTAATCCCTTGACAGTCGCTTGGATTTGGTTTAATTAATTTGACATGGGTCTGACTTGTACTTGAACTGTAAGTTACCTACATATGTATGTACGTATATTATCGTGTGTGATAATTTCAGATCCTGAACATATTTGTATGAGTTTTAGGCCTTGCAGCCCGGGTCCGGGAGGGGTACTTCAATTCTACGAACGAAAGAAAGAAAATCTGTTATCAGTTCTTTATACCGTCAAAAAATGAAAATCGGACGGATGGATGACAGATTCTCTTCTGGAATTATCATTTCGTTTTACCGTTCGTAGAATTAAAGTAGAGGTCCTGTTTCAACCGGTCAAATTCTAGCAATTTGAAAATAAAATAAAAGGTTTAATTTTCGATAATGTAAATAATAGATGAAAGATATGGATTAGCAATCTGCGACTTCTGTCATTTTATTTTATGGAAATTTATTAAAAAGTTGAGTTAAAAATCAACCTTTGCCTACGAAAATTTCGTAGCAATTTCGTAGCACTTGCTAAGTTGCTACACCCAAGTTATGCAGCGACGGCCGGCGGCATTTAGTGGTGCGATTTGTCGTATAAGATCTAAGCATTATTATTAATGCCTTTATTTATTGATTGATTTACAAACCACGGGTACATAACCGTTAACTGTCGATACGTCCCATAAGAAGTAGGTAGCATTCAATTCAATTCACCTACCAATTTATTTACAAAACTTTAGTGGCTATATTCTTCAGTCAATACAACCCAAGCACCAAATAAACCCACCTACAAAATCAATCACGCTCCCCGACAATAACAATTTCGCCTACCAACAACGTTCGAGCTAATTTTTCAAACAAACAAACCGGGCAATATTGTCGTCGATATAGTAAAGCAATAACAAGGTAAACGTCCCCAATGCCGTCACGTCCTTATTTACTTATTGTAAACTCACATGACAGGTGCCTTAATGGGAGGAATAACATGGCGGGTGCGGCACTGTACCCTGTGGACATAGATTAAGTATCAGAATGGTTACTTACTACGAAACAGTAGTGGTATTTTTGAACCGTTAAAAAACTCTTTCGTATGCGAAAGGCTGCGCGGTCTCGCTCACGCACATACACAAAGAGCTAGAGTAAACATGCGAAATTCGCACTTTTGCATATGAATTGAATTCCAGTGGTTCAAGCATTTAGTACCTACGCTGCTATCTGGTTAGAAATTAGCCCCCTTACTTATAAAGAATAACAACGTTTATGTAACTTCTGTCTCCGTCTGTCGACTTTGAAACTTCATGTCACAGTAAAAGACAAGCGTTACATCGTTTATGCAGCTGTTTATAAGTGAGGGGGTTATAAAAGTATAGGTTGATAGTGTGGGTTGTCAAGTTGTCATAGTCTTAACATCACCTCAGCATGGTTAGATTTTCCTCGAAATCTACATATTTGGTTTTATCGTTTATTATTGCAAAAAATACAACGACAACAATGTTCTAATTCTTTTATGAGAAGCGACGATAGTATAGAGAATGTAGCATGCTGGCGTGCTTCACTTTCAACTTTTCAACTGACGACTTCAGATTACGTTGTCTTTATTATTTTTGTGGAATTTGTACACTAGAAAAGTGTACACGAAATTAGTTGTGTATAGGTTCAAACTCAAATTTATTATTCGAACAAAGTGTCGTATCTAACAACTTATTCTTTGAACCAACTTTGAACGGAGACCTCAAGGGAAATCGAGTGTTGCGCTAGTTACGGGGTAGGTGCCCGGGTGTGCCAGTCTATAACCATAATTAATTAATTATCGATTCGCAATAACTTCGCAATAATTCTGTGATGTAGGTAAACTGTAAATTGGGATTAAAATATTTTAGAATGTTTATGGTTGGTTATTAACCATAATATACGATTTCACGCTCATCTATTATTATGTCGTTTACAAAATGTAAGTGGCAAGTTGTTTTTAACCGACTTCTTTAAAACGAGGTTACCAATTCCGATGTTTTTTTTTATTGTTTGTATGTAACCGGATTTCACCGCCCCGTCTGAGGTCCGATCGTGATGATTATTTTCTATTACAAATGATCAAAATGAATGCATAAATATTATTAATCATCATAGTTTATAGATATGCCTCCCTTTAGGCACAGATTTCTAGGCTTACATTCCAGTATCGATTGCCCACCATGTAGCCTACGAGAATAGAAGTATTCTATGCGGGGCTACTCTTTCCCTTCTCGTAGATGACGTAAAAGGCAACTGAGGGATCTGGGGGACTATAGTGGTGGTTTCACTACAATGTAGATCTGAAACTCAAATCGGTCGCAAAAGAATGTCGGCCGACATTCCACAGACGACCCGCGCAGCCCCGATTCGAATTTTGCGACCTTTGCTAAGACATCAACGATTGGAGTTTGTAAGCGCGGCACCGTATTTTGTAAAGGTATGGTCAACGAGATTGACCGCCTTATTCACAAACGACCCCATGAGTGGTCTTAGCTTTTATCACATTTTTACTGACGTTGATTGTCACTCGTAAAAGAAAGAAGGGAAGAAGGAAAATATATTTATTCAACAAACTTTAATAAATTAATATTGCTCGATCGCAATCTAGCCCTAAATTAAGCACTAGGCTTGTACTATGGGTTTTCAAGAACGGTGTTTTATTATAATACAAACAGCGGTAGACAACGGTGTTTCAGGAACAACAAAATAAAACAGAATTGTAACTAATTTAAAGTAAATAATAATAATCTATGCTACTCTCGTCACACGAAAACAGCGCTCGTATTCACGTTGTTACAATAATTTGCCAAATTAAAAAAAAAATAAGGCATTTAGACATAGAGACGTTCGTGAAAACGAGCTTAACTAACAAGAAACAGGTTACCTAGCTCGAATTAAATTAAAGGCTAAAAAATTCAAATCCAATTTTACAAAAATCTTCTATTCAATACACATGCACGTTTCACAAGTGTACCGTAGCAAATGTGTCGCGTACAGTTAAGTGCCAACAATAGAGACAGTTACCCTATCTCTACCGAACCGATAATGGACTGCGAAGTCTCTAGGCGATGTCTGTCTCGGTGTTGGATTCGGTTACAGACCCGTAGACCCACTACTTCGCCCCACCAGTGGGTTCACAAGGAATATCTGGTGCTTCGCTGTATTAAGTTAGTGGATCCAATTGGATTAATTAACTCCTTTTGTCTACACTCATGATGCCTGGAGGACTCAATAAAATGTCGATTCATGACAATAATAGTGTAATATCGAACCATATTCGAATCAAATCGATTACTGGTTGTTCTGCGATAGGTACATCCAAAAAATTGTAATTCAAACCTACCTGGGTCTAGGTATAAGAATATGGCTAAGGTATTCCCTGCCCGTCGTAAAAGGCGACCAAAAGGGCTTTCTTAGTGGGAGGCTTCGGCCAAGGGTTGTTACCCACTGGCTTAAGTCGCAACGGCAAGCAAACTTTTCCGTGTTCCGATATGTAGCCCGGTACAGCCACCAAGGAAGACAGGTCACATCTCTTTCCACTGCCGTATTCCTATCTTTTAGACGAGCGTGCTACAACAAAGATCATTTCATCACTTACCATCCGGGACCATTATCAGATTGCCTGGAAGAGATCGCCTTTAGCGATAAGGCCGCCCATTATACCTATTCTAAAATGTTGTAATGTGTTTTGTAAATTTTTGGTGCGATAAAGTTTTTATTTTTATATATATCTATCTACTATCGGGTGAGAGAGTAGTCAAAAGCTCATAAAAAATAATAGAAAGTCCCGGTGAACCCACCGGTGGGTCGACGCAGTGGGCCTACGAGTCAGTAACTTTAGATTCCTATGTAGATACGCGTTTAGTCTTTAGTCTGGGTGTTATAGTTTGTATCTAATGTTTTGGGTTAATATTTGGACAATACCGTTATTGTGAATTTTGCATGTAAGTATGTAGTCCATTAGATTGTATTATTGTCAATCTCTTATAGTCTTTGTATCAAAATAGATAACGGCATTACCAGAAACTTGCGGAAATTAAAGGGTTGAGACTGAAGAGTAGGTAAATCAACAATAACAACATATTTTGTTTAAAAATGTAGAATGTATTTTTTAATTACAATTATTTTTAAATGCCATTATAATTTCAAGTACTTACGATTCTAGGTTTACAAAACTTGAAAGATCATTTTTCTTAGTCACTCAATTGTACAATTCTATTAACCATGATACTCAACAAATATAACCTACAACAAAATATACACAAAGGTAAGTCTAACCCTGTAGAGAGTTCTCTACCGACGACAGAACTCAGGGAAAGAAAGAATATAGCGGAAGGTAATGAAGTGTACAGACAATGAAGAAGAAAAGAAAAGTACCTACACTTTTTGTAAGTCCCTACATAATACACAAATAATTATAATACAATAAAAAACGTTTATTGGAACGAAGTTCATTATTGTCAAACCGAGACATAGAACAAAATAAAATTGGTAATTATTTATTTGAAATAAATAAAAATCAAGAAAATACTAGATACATCCTCATATCAGGGGTGGGAGTACAGTTTGCACTGGATTTTTGCAACAAAATCCAATGATTGACACAACTATTGTCTAATTTTTCAACAAACAATAATAATTAACTATTCAAACAACCATATATTCTGAGTAGAAGAGATATAGATATTTTTGTTAAAATGGCATGAAAAGTGAAAACAACCGATATGCATCATTAATATTAAAACTACGGCTCCAGATCGCGTTGTAGATTACTATGCAAAATAATTACCTCGACGTTCCGTCAAACAAGTTACACCAGCAGTAGTTGCGAGGAGACTGATATTACTGATGGACGAAAATCGTGTAAATATAAAAGCGTGTAAACATGCATCCGTAAACACAAACTTAACGAAATTAAACAGGTACTAAAATCGAATCAACCGTATACGAATCACAGTAGCTACGTAGTAAAGTTAACAATGATCAGGTTATACCAATTTACAGGCAGTATGTGTGCAATTAAACGTGTCAAATGTGGATCATTGGTGCGTGACGCGATTAGGCAGGCGCGTGACGGCAGCCGGGCGGCCGGATTGAGTGTTAGTTTAGATGGTTAAGTAGAGGTATTTGATTATTTGGTTAGTTAGTTTTGGAGGCACCTTTTTAAAAGGCTATTTTTGTGTCTATAAATTAGAATTCGATCACCTATCTACAATTGGCTACGCGCTGGTCTACATTTAACGGGAGCTTTGCAGATTTTTTTATTTAGGACTATACATTCATTTACTGCACGATGAATTTTTACGTATCGTGTAATTCAACGTGTCAAATGTGGATCATTGGTGCGTGACGCGTGATTAGGCAGGCGCGTGACGGCGGCCGGGCGACCGGATTGAGTGCTAGTTTAGATGGTTTAGTTGAGGTATTTGATTATTCGGTAAGTTGGTTTTAGAGGCAAATTTTTAAAAGGCTATTTTGAGTGATAAACTGGCGTTAATCGGTGCTCTTCTATCTACAAATACAATTCGATTCGATCTTCAATTCGCTACGCGCTAATCGTTTATTAGATTCTCACGTTTTTCTTGAGAATTGATTGTGATTCAAGAATTTTTTTTAAACAAAAACATCAACCATGTCTGGGGATCGACCGTCGATACGTTGAGCGTACTAGCTTTGTGGCATCAAATTCCAGGAGGGATACTGCGGTTCGTTTCGATACGACATCGATACTGTCATACGATGATTCTACTGTCACATTCTGATAGTAGGGTGATAGTATCGTTGTCGTATCGAAACGAACCGAAGTAACCCTCCAGATGTCTAACCACTGCGCCAATAGTTCAATTGAAAGTTTAGTAAAAATTTTGTATTACTTTCTTCCACGGTGTTATGTCTATATAGGTATATCGATGTTGCCATGGATTTTTTATACTTCGAGAATGTTCTGATCAGTCTGGGTCATTCAGGACTCTACATTCATTTACTGCACGATGAATTTTCAAATATACATCTAGTTACCTACTAATAAAAAGATACTGCCTGGTGACAGACGGACAGACAGCGAAGTCTCAGTAATAGGGTCCAGTTTTTACCCTTTGGGTACGGAACCCTGAAAAACTACACGTAACTGTAAGTAAATATTGATAGGTGCCTACTTACGACAACTTGCCACCTGTCAACTTCTTCCAAAACTCCTGAAATTCTGAAAAACACGTAGATATATCCATATCCAGAAAATATCTTTTTGTTTCAAAATTCAATGCTCCGCGGGACTTGAACCCATGACCTCCTCTTGAGCTTAAGCTCACTGGTGGCAGATACTTAGCGCGCCTCAGTATAGAATGGAAATTCGTCGAATTTTGGAACAAGAAGCATTTATTCCAAATACAAATTTTTCCTAGTGTAGATAACACTAAAAAATAAAAATCTTCGTATCCATATCCACCTAATATTCGTTGTAGGTACAAAGCAATAAAAGGCTGCAATATAAACCTTCGCTACATAACGACCTCCTGAATGTATCCTGACGGACATAACCAGGGGAGGACTGGTGAAATTGTAAATAGTGCTCGCCTCCCGTTTAGTTTGCAATATTTGTGCGGTTCCGTGTAAATGGAAAAACGGCTAAGATAGAGTACGGATGAGTTAGACATTCCCTACTATTAAAATGTTAACAATATCTAATTTATATCGACATTGTAATATCATTATTATTAGACACGGGTCTAGATCGCGTTGAAAATAATCATTGTTTTTAATTACCTCGACGACGATTTTCAACGCGGTCGAGACCCGTGTCTGACGGAAATCGTGTAAGTTTAAAAAGTGTGTGACATTATAATTTGTAAGACGATTTTAATGTAAAACTTGAACACAAACAAGTAAATCCCCATGAGTTTCTTATCGTTTCTTCTCGTCGGTGGGCGCGTACCAAAACCACACATCTAACCTAACCTAACCTAACCTAACCAGTTTTAGAGACGATTCAAAATGATCATGTATTTGTATACAACTTCTCACTGAATAAATGAAAACGACTATGGCCCTGCTGACCGATTGACACTCTGAGAAAGAGCACATTGGTAGATGATACGATAAATGTAAAAATGGGTGAGTTTCTTTGCCGAAAATATATACCTATAATGTTTTTTTTACATGGAGATAGGCTAGCATTTGATCTCACCTCAGCTATGGAAAGTGACGATGAGGTCGACTGTGAAATATGCTTTCCAAGGTGAAACCTATTCACTCTAGACTTAAAGACGCATTCGCTGACCACTAAGCTTTCTTAAATTTCTAGAGAATCAAGATCTTCGAGCACTGACAACTTTTGAGTTTCACAGAGACCTTTATTATAAGCTCTATACATTTTCTAGTCTATGCTAAAGGGGGTAGAGCACGATATCGAAAACGCTGATGTGTGTAAGTCGACGGGAATTAGACATTACGACAACAGGGAATTGCCAACCGACCACGGTGGTCGGAACGGGAACGGAACCCACGTACTGGGTCTGTTTCTTTAGGTATGGTTACCTATAAGTAATTCGAAATAAGTATATTGTTTTCTTAGATTTTCCCATTTAGTCCACGTTCGTAACGAAGCTTCATAACTGGTTATGAGTCAGGTTTTGCCTGATCTAAAAATACCCTAAAAAAGGTAAAGGTTAAGGGCACACAAACTCGTTTTTATCGCATGCGTTTTTGCTATATAGAATTTTTGTACACTTTATATTAGAACGGCTACGAAGTTACATACACAGCTTTCTAACAAGAGCTTGGGACGCATTATCGCAAAAACGCTTGCGAATATCACCGCATGTTGCGATATCAGCGTTTATGCGGTAAAAACACAACTGTGTGGGAGTTTCATTGACTTTTAAATAAGTCACAACAACATTTGAAGTGAGTTTTTAGAATAAAATTTAATTCCATTATATGCAAAGCTGACATACAGTATCTACTCACAGAACGTAGTGTGCGGTCATTAAGCAGGTATGTCACGTGGTACTAATAAGGGTTGCGCACACTCGTGACGTCACGTCTCGGTGATTCGCACATTAACACGTTGGCACACCTTTCTGTCTGTATGTTATTGTTATGTTTATTGTATGAATCCTTATCTTTTAGTCCCAATGATAGGGTGGTTTGCATCGGTGAAATTTTTAATGGTTTAGCCGATTTCTGTTATGAAATGTAATCGGTAACGGGTGAAGGAAGACAGAAAAGGAAGAAATTGGGATCAATCTTCTTTAGTTGCTGCAATGGTCTAGGTGTCTAATAGAATACTTATGGACGCTACCGCAACCTTCCATCAAATAGAACTGGGGTAAACAATACAAAAGTATAATTATTATTATAATTAAGTATTATTCTGTCATATGCACTAGGGAGTGACTTGATGGGGGCTACTGATAGCGCGGTAAGTATGGCTAATTTACTGTCGTCAAAAAACAACAGGCAACAGTGACCAAGCGCCGAGCACCATCCTGAGTCGGTTCTCTCTCTCCCCTCTAAGGAAGGCCCTCGCTCTACAGTGGGATAATTGAGCGGGTTATCATTATTATTTTACTAGAACTCCCAATCCCGCAAGAATATCACGGTAATAACTAACTTGTGTTGGTCTAGATCTCCAACCATCTACATACCATGGTTCATCGCAATTGGTACAATAGTGTTTGCGTGAAGTAACAAACATGCTTACAAACATACTTACACACAAACATTTACATCCTTATATATAAAAGTCGTGTTAGTTACACTATTTATAACTCAAGAACGGCTATACCGATTTGGCTGAAAATTGGTGTGGAGGTAGCTTAGAACCAGGAACACTTTTGATCCCGTAAATCCCGCGAGGTTTACGCGGGAGAAACCGCGGAGCGCAGTTAGTTTACAATATAAGTAGGATTATTAAGTGATACGAAGAAAAAGACACATCCACACAATATTAAAACTTTCATACGCACTTACCAACACCCATAGCTCATGCACTCACTCACAAAACTCAAAAGTCAATAATAATGATTTATCATGAGTTTATTGGAACAGTTTTGTCAATGGGAACCGTGAGTGCTACAAATCTAGACCCCTCGGAGGGTGAACTAATTGAATCCAGGTACGTTTATGACATTATTGCTGTAACTGATTGTGGTTGTCCTAAACGACTATGCGATGATTTCTAGGTTTACTGATTGGTGCCTATTATAATAAAACTGGCTGCGGCCGGTGTTTTTATTCCCAGCAAGTCCCAATCGCGCGGGAATATTGAGATAAAAAGTAGCCTATGTATTTTTACAGGGCTTAAGCTTTTCACAAATCGAGTTCCAATGTAATCGGTTTAGTGGTTTTTGCGTAAAGGAATAATAATATACACATAAATTATCACTTTATTATATAAAAAAAGAACATTATATAATAAATTGATCACAAATAAATGAAATTTGTAATGTTTCGTTAGATAATTATGTCTCGCTCAGCATTCAATTTAATGACTTTGTCTATTCTGTGGTACATTCCCACTTTAGACACAGACTTTAGCGTCATCTATAAGACAAAATCTTCAGGGACTCTCAAATTAGGTATATTTGCATATAGGAATAAAAAAAAATATTTTCAGTAATCTAAACAAAACCCTCTGTTTAGTTAATCTTTGACAACAAACAGCTCAACATCCTGACAAGAGTGTCTTATCTGTACAGAACGTACCGTATCTTTGACATCTAAATCACTTGGG
This sequence comes from Idaea biselata, assembly GCA_958496205.1. Lineage (NCBI taxonomy): Eukaryota > Metazoa > Arthropoda > Insecta > Lepidoptera > Geometridae > Idaea > Idaea biselata. The sequence goes on along the minus strand of OY292400.1, from coordinate 20,952,177 downwards.
TGCAGTAACCGGGCTCGAGTAATTAACACGACGACGAATAATTCACGGACCGACAAAACGAGAATTTTAATACGCAAATGAAATAATTCCTCAGATTGATGACTCGGATTTTTCGCGCCATTTTTTTCCGCCAATTTTTCCCGCTCGATTTTTACGTGATTTTTTCCGAGCGCGTTTTTTACGCAATTGAATTTTTAATTATGTTTTACGGCTCGCGATTCGCAATTTGGTGGATTAACTGCTTAGGTGTGTTGATGGTGTGAAAGTTACTGTTTATTTTTTATTTGGTAATTTCTTTTATTACTGCTTTTTAAATGTATAACTAGCAATAACTCGCATTATTCCCGATGCCGTGGAAATTTAATAAAAATCTTTCATAGTTTTTTACTTACCTACACACACACATCTCAAAGAAAACACCCTACGATTTCGTGTTTCTACTACCAGTAGTTTAAGCTGTGCGTTGATATACCTAATGTTAAAAATCCCGTTTTATTAGGGTTTTACTTATTTTTTAGCTTTTAAATAATTTCAAAGTCGCCTTTCTAATGTTCCTAGATAAAAATGCTATATTTTGGACCGAATCGTCCTTTCCTCATGCGAGCGATGTTCTCGGTTTCATCCCTATTGGAATCTCGGCTTAACAAAGTAGACTACTTAACACCAACTCTCTTGAGACCAAGCAGTTTACCCGCCACCGCGCGACACTCCTACCGAATCGTCCTATAAAGAAAAGTGCAATAGACATAGAGCATACGTAATACCTACTTTTCATTTTCACTCTAGGTACGTATGTTCATTTTTAACTTTGTATTTGAACCAAAATTCAGGATTTCCCAAACAAAATCCAAAGCTCGTCTCACACTGCATCTCGCTCGAAAATGATATGCGTTTCATTTATAAACACGAGCTCGACCCAGCAAATACACTCCCTTAGGAGCCAAACTTTCCGTCCATCTAGCGACAATATTTGAAAGTTATTTCAACGTTCACAACCCTCATAGGCACCGTTAAAATTTTCCCTACCACCTTATTCATAATACACAAACAATCTATCCTTTTCGCATGCGAATTGTAAACAAGTAGTGGGAGAGAGACAAAAACATTTAGAAACTGACATCTCAAAATTAACGGTGGTCGGCTCATGATAATTTACATATTTAGGTGAAATTAACCTCGTTGTGTTAAATTGTATTATGAATATTAATAGCGTATGTGAGCTGCGTGCGTGTGTTTTACGGGATGAGTTTGTTGCCACTGCGTCTTTATGGTTCGGATTTGTTTTGAAGGGTACAGTGATAAGTCTAAACATAGATTAAGTCGTCTATGGTCTAAAACATAAGAATTACCTACGAGCATTGACCTAAATTATATGGACAGTAGGACTGAATCGCACTGAATTTTGTGCCTATTTGATGTGCGCCATGTTGCGGAAGTGATGGTGATCGTCCATGGAACTAATAGTTCCGCAGTCGGTCACCATCACTTTTAATAGAAAACGCGCGACAACAACGCAACATGGCGCAAATCAAATCGGCACAAAGATCTATCGTTATTTTGTATGGTATAAGAATTCCGGCGTACTTGTATCATTTCAGTGCCTACGAGTAACGTAGTCTTCTTCTCTTTTTTTCGTATAGGTACTGGTGCTGGTGTGGCTCATCTAGTTTTAGAGTTTTCAGTTCGCCCTATGGCCTCTAGCTTGATCTAACGATTTGTTATCTAAGATAACATCCGGGACCTTCCGAAGCACGTAGGAGTTCGTATTTTTTTTTTTACATTATCGGTCACCCATCCAAGTAATGACCGCGCCAGGTGTTGCTCAACCCGCACGCCTATACAAGATACAAAACTTCTTTAGTACATTGGCTTCCAAGATATGTACTTCCCATTATGTCATCATACCTAGCTTAGGCTCATGCCTAGCGTGGTGGCACAGTATATTAAACGGAGAGCGGACGCTCTCGTAGCGTAGGTGTTTTCGTAGCACAGCGCGAGCGGTGATAGATAGATATATTTTTAAGAAAAAGATAATAATTAAGGTCTTAATAAGCTCTTTTATTTTTAACATCTTAATAAAAATTCAGTGAAATATCCTGCAATATTTTATGACATAACTTCTGTATTTGGCAGCAAATTAATAATTGCCAGATTCCACGATGGATGATGTTCCAAAAGTTATATAATAATCTTTTAAAACTATAGACTTTTGAAGGGTTTTCTTTACGACTATTGAGTTCGTACGATATAAGGTTTTACTTTTTAACAAAATATCGTTGATGAAACCTACCCAGGTTTAATCAGATATTTAATCAGTCTCACAAAAAAAATCTCTATGCACCTTCCACCCAATTCTAAAAGAAAAATACAAAAACCAAAATTGTGAGGGAATTTGCGAATTCGAGTGAAGTTGAAGGTTTATTTGGTTATCTAATAAAATATTACGAGCTTTGACAAGTACCCCGAAGCTGCCCCTTGTGGCCTTTGTCTCTTACCTTTTCAGTTATGGACCCGTGAGCTACCCGTGAGCCGTAAGCATCTACTTCTTAAAGCATAAATATAAATGGTTACCTAGCTAACTTTTTAGGGTTCCGTAAACAATGGGTAAAAACGGGACCCTGTTACTAAGACTCCGCTGTCTGTCTGTCTGTCTGTGTGTCTGTTTGTTTGTTACCAGACTGTATGTCATGAACAGTGATAGTTAGACAAACAGTTGAAATATCCCAGATGATGTGTTTCTGCAGCTGCTATTACAAAAATACTAAAACAAAATAAAATAAATATTTGAGGGCTCCCATAAAATAATTATAGCTTTTTAATTTTAAACATAACGATTACGCGATTTATTTTTACCGATGGCGCCTGCTTAGTGATAAACTGGCGTCAGTGGTTAAGATAAATGCAAATACTTCGCTGTGTTTATTTAAGGGTTCCGTACCCAATTGTAGTAATGGTACGAAACCTTTCGTGCGTGAGTCCCACTCACACTGGGCCTGTTTTTTATACTATCCACACGACGTGGTAGGTATTTGCCGTTAAATCATAGAACTTGGAGAAATCTTACTAATATTAATAACAAATGTGAAAGAGTATGTGTAAGCATGTTAGTAAGTAAGCGAGTATGTTTGTTACTTCTTCACGCAAAAACTACTGAACCGAGATCTGTGTCCAAGGGTTACTCGAGCCAGGGAAATGATACAACACAAATCCCGGAACGTATAGGCAATTTATTCATAAAAAGTACAATTCACCTGTATAAAACACTAAGACGCAACGATAGCGTGTTCTAATTCGACACTAACGCCATCTGTTGGCAGTATTTAGAACTAAAGTAACTTAGACTATTTCTACGAGTATATGACATTTTAGACATACCGCCCACCAAGGACCGATTGCGGTGACGCGACGGTTCTTACATAAATCGAACCAAACACTTATTACATAGGTATCGTTAATACAGCAGATTTCACGAATGAAATTAAGCTTATTGGCAGTTCAGCCTCATGGTGGTGGTAGACAAGTGAACATTAAAACATTTTGTCAACTATCATTTCAAAATTCTGAGTGGACTGTAAATATGGAAAAAGTAAAAAAATAGTTTAACAATAACAAAAGCACTCTGTGCATATTAAAATAGTACGTAAGCCATGTAGCAAAACTAAAAAGAAAAGTAAAAATAACAAATAAACTTTGCAAAAGTAAAAACATAATAAAAGTAAACCAAAATAGTTCATCGATTAATTTTCGGCCCTAGGCAAAGGACAAAGTTTCGAAGTTGGACGCTGAATAAGCGAGTTTTTATAGCGTAGGGTCACCACACGTGTAAGCTTGTCTTTACCGGGATGAATTTGAACGACTCTACCATAAAGCCATTTTGCTGGAGGTAAATTATCCTCGGCAACTAAAACCACGTCCCCTATCCCAATTTCAGGAATTATATTTTTCCATTTGTATCTTTGGAAAAACTGAGTAAGATATTCTTGGGACCAGCGTTGCCAAAAATGCTGTAACATTCTTTGAGTAAGCTGCCATCTGCTTAAATTGTTCGTTTGCAATTGGGTGTAAGCAAAATCAGGGGCCAGAACTACGGGTTCTCCTACCAAAAAATGACCAGGTGTTAAAGGGGCTGGATCATCTGGATCCGCACTGGCTTCCGACAAAGGCCGCGAATTCAAACACGCCTCAATTTGGGATAAAACTGTCGCCATCTCCTCGTAAGTAAGGGTCGAATCTCCAATTACGCGACGAAGGTGGTGTTTGGCGCTCTTTATGCCTGCTTCCCACAGTCCTCCGAAATTCGGAGCGTGGGGAGGGATAAAGTGCCATTCGGTGCCGTTATTGGCCAATGAAGACGCTACTTGGTTCAACAAAGAGGATTCACTGGCAAATAGATGTTTCAACTCCCTTGAAGCACCGACAAAATTAGTCCCATTGTCACTCCACAGATGATTGCAGCGACCACGACGCGCAACGAATCGTCGATATGAGGACAGAAAGCCGTCAGCAGTGAGATCCGACACAGGTTCAATATGAACTGCTCTCGTTGACATGCAAATGAATAGACATATATAGCCTTTGTATGAACGATGGCCTCGACCTTTTGAAACTCGAATGTTAATAGGGCCTGCGTAATCTACGCCCGAATGCAAAAATGGTTTTTGCGGAGTTACTCGACAGGCTGGCAGCTGACCCATTAACTGAGTTTTAGTTTTGGCAGCATTTCGTATACATGGTATGCAGTTGTGGATATGAGAGCGAACGATGGTTTTACACTTAGTAATCCAATACTTTCTACGAACGTAATTGCAAACCAGCTGTTGCCCTCCGTGCATAGTTTTCTCATGTGCATCCGCTACTAAAAGTTTAGCTAAATGGTAATCTCCGGCTAGTATGATAGGATGTTTGCTATTGTCCGGTAAGTTTGCGTGTTGAATTCTACCTCCAACTCTTAGCATACCTCTATCATCGAGAAAGGGGTTGAGTGTTGACAACTTACTTTTCGGAGAGATGGGTTTATTTTTAAGAAGAGCCCCAATCTCTTCTGTAAATATATGGTTTTGGTGTTGTTTGATACAACAAACTAAAGCATTGTGAAGTTCTGTTGCTGTAAGATAGGGTGGCGGTTTTAATTTAGAACCAATCAACCGTAGAAAACGTCTACAATAAGCTACCACTCTAACTAATTTTCTCAACGAAGAAAATTTAGACCAAAGAGGAAATTCCTCATTTATGGACGCATTGTGTACTTTTAAATTCCTAATCTCTAAGTCGGTTTTAGTACAAATCGACTGAGGTTTACTGTACAGTATGGTTTCTTGACGTAACCACACTGGGCCAGTCTTCCATAATTTATCAAACAATAGCTGAGAAGGAGGAAGTCCTCGCGACGCGCAATCCGCTGGATTGTCTTTTGAATGCACATATGACCATTGGGAGGCGTCTAACAAATTCAAAATTTCGGAAGTACGGTTTGCCACAAAGGTTTTCCATCTACTGGGATGATCGCACAGCCAAGCTAGAACTATAGTAGAATCGGTCCACGCGTGTAAGTTTGCTTTACTGATGTTTAAGACTTTCCCTACCTCAATAAGCAATTTTGTCACCAAAACAGCACCACACAATTCTAATCTCGGAATGGATATTTGTTTAATAGGAGCAACCTTGGTTTTGGCACTTACTAGGTGAGTTGCTATTTCGCCATCCTTTGACACACATCTTATGTAGACCACTGCTGCGTACGCCAAATTAGACGCGTCACTAAAACCGTGGAGTTCTACTAGCCTATCGCTATCAAGTTTCCGAACCCAACGAGGTAGATGAAAGTCAACTAACTGAGCAAGATCCATTCTATAGGATTTCCATTCGCTCAATAGGTCGTCGGTTAATTTGTCATCCCAATCCAGACCGCTTACCCACATCTTCTGGATGAAGATTTTAGCCGAAATTATACAGGGAGCCACCCAACCTAGAGGGTCGTAAAGTTTGCAGATTTCAGCTATGACCATACGTTTGGTATCAGGTATGGTGTCGGTCGATAACTGGACAGAATAATCAAATTCGTCGGTTCGACGATTCCAGGTAAGTCCAAGTATTTTGGTTATGTTATCTTCTTTAATTTCTCTATCCTTACCTTTGTCTTCCTCTATTTCTGCTATCAGTTTATTACTTGTCCATTTCTGCAAAATAAATTGTGCTTTTCCTAACAAGGCATTCATTTCACTATATAATTGTGCTGCTTCCTTCTTGGTTTGACATCCTGTAAGAAGATCGTCCATATAAAATTCAGTTTTAACCCGGCTAGCAGCCAAAGGAAACATATGGCCCTCATCTACTGAAACTTGCTGTAGCGCTTTGACGGCCAGATAAGGAGCACTAGATGTACCAAAAGTAACCGTCAGCAGTCGATAATCCTTGATTTCAGCTACAATCGACAATCGACATGCTTTGGTGCCACTTTAACTTGTCGGTACATCTTAACAATGTCGGCTGTAAGACATACAGGATGTAATCTCCAACGCATAATAAGGTGCCTCAATTCTGGTTGCAGAGTTGGTCCAACCATTAGGGTATCATTGAGGGATATTCCATTTGCACTACGATCCGAAGCATTAAAGACCACTCTGGTTTTCGTAGTAGATTTGTCCATTCGAATAACCGCGTGATGTGGTAACCATATCGATCTAGTCTCACTGTCTGAATTTGGGGGAATCTCTTCCATGTGACCGAGAGTGAGATACTCACGCAAAACATTTGCATAGTCAGCTCTTTGTGGTGGCTTTCCAGATAATCTTTTTTCTAAACTAAATAGTCTTTGGACAGCCATAGCTCTGGTATTCCCATAGGGTGCTGATAATTCAAATTCAGAACGGAATGGCAGCTCGACGACATATCGACCTGTTTCAGCCTCTCGATAAGTTGTGGCCGCAAAGTGTTTTTCGCAAGCTTGCTCCTCCAACGTTAACACTTTCTCGGCGATCTTAGGTTCGGACTCGATCTCCCAGAATTTTTTCAAGAACTCGTCATCTTCTGATTTATCATGTAGACTAATGACAACATTATGGCACAATAGATTGGTTTCAGGGAAACCAACTTGACCAGATATAATCCAACCAAGATAAGTATCTTGAGCTATTGTGTGACTCATGGGGTTTTTCTTCAAACCATCTTTCAAAATGCGACAATACACTTCAGTTCCCAGCAACATATCAATTTTGTTGGGTGTATCATAATATGGATCGGCCAGGTTGATGCCCTTGAGATCGGTCCATTTAGGCAAGGAAAACTTTTTCCCAGGCAATATAGAAGTGATTGTATTTAGTACATAGGCTTTTATTGATAGTTTAAATGATAGATCATATAGTGATGCGAGGTTTACTTCAACAGTATATTTCGAAGTTAAACTACTTGAGCCATTACCTACACCAGATATGTTAGCTTTAGTAGCAATTTTTTTCAACCGTAGCAATTGTACGGCGGATTCAGTTATGAAGGAAGCTTGTGATCCTTGGTCCACAAGCACCCTTAAGATCAGTGGATGCTTACTGATCGACTCAACCTTAACTAAGGCGGTAGCAAGTAAAGACTGCTGATCATATTTTCTAGTCGAACAGCAAACAGCAATATTGGCCTCTTCTGACGTTTCCGGTTCGCTTTCGTCTTCCGTTACTTCAGTGGCTACAGCCACTGTGTAACCGCTGGCTCTCCCATGGAGTAAAGTATGGTGTTTTCCATTACAAATACGACATTTTGTAGCGACGCGACAAGTCTTACTTGAATGATTCGCATTTAGACAATTAAAACATACGCCAAGAGACTTAACAATCTCTTGGCGGGTTTGGACATCTTCTTTTGTGAACTTACTACAGTTGTACAATCTATGGTCCTCGTGACAGTGAGGACAAGAAAAAACTTGAGAGGTGGCATGCAAAACTTTAGGATTATTATTGAAATTTGAAAAGGGTTTAGGTTTAGGTCTAGTAGGGGCCTCTACAATTTCCAAAGCCTGAAAACGGTTATCTAAGAAATCTTTAAATAGTTCGAAACTGGGTAATTCGTCACCTAAAGTAGCATTTTGTAATTCCCATTGCTTACGCGTTTCAGGGTCCAACTTCAAACACATAATATAAATAATAATAACGTCCCATTGTTCAACCCTAACACCTAAATTACCTAGTTCTTGGAGACAATCGGTAGTAGTATTTAACAAATCTTTTATACCCTGAGCACATTCGACATTAAGGCTCTTTTGATTAAATAATCTTTTGAGAATACAATTCGACATGAATCGCTTGTTATCGTAACGTTTGCGCAAAACATCCCAACATTTTTTGTAATTGCAGTGAGTGATCGGAATGTGTTTGATTAATTGAAGAGCTTCCCCTCGAACTTGTGTTTTCAAATAATGCAGTCGTTGCACGTCATCTAGCTGAGAGTTATTATGAATGAGGGATATGAAAAGATCTCTAAACGAAGACCAATCTGAGTAGACTCCGTTAAAAAAGGGAATATTTATTTTCTGAAGCTTAACGTTCTTGTTTACTGAATCGCCGGGAGATTTAACGTCTTCCTTCACCTTTACAAACGTGGAAAAAACTGCTTTTAACTCGCCTTTGTAAATCAGATATGCTTCATAGCCATTGTCGAACACTTGATTAGTTATGTACGCAGATTTCTCTAAGTCTTCCTCTTCATAACCACTGACAATCTCCTCGTGCTTCTCACAAAACTTGTTTTTCAAATCCTCTAAACCTTCCAATCTAGCACTAACGTATGACTCCGTAATTCTGTCTTTTGGAGATTTTTTAAAATTATTTCTGCCTTTTTCTATCTGCTTTTTTAAGTCTTCCATTACTCTAATATCCACCTCCATATTTAATTCCAAACTCGTTCTGATTGCGGAATTCAATTCAAGCAAAATTTTCTGTGTATTTTGTATGTTTTTTTATTTTCTACAACTCGAAATTTTTCTAAGTCCAAAACGAATTGCAATTTTTCTAAGTGTTTGGCAGATCACTTAAAAATTGGGCATAGGTTCCCCGTCTCGTCGTTTTTGCTTAAATTATTCTAAGTCCCGCTTTAACTTTAACACTTCATGCATTACGATCGAATTTTTCTAAGTCAATAATAGAGTACTCACAGTTTATAGCACTTTACCACTTCACGATTGTCCAGGTTCGATTTCTCCAAATTTCCGACTTTCTTCTATTTGCCACCAGATGTCGCTGCAGTCGTTTTCTTTCCAAGCTACTAGTAGCGCCGCCCTCTTCGTACGGTAGACTTCAGCATAAACTTCTTCGACTCCAGCGCCGCACACCAAATAACGCAATTAAGGGGAAACAAAGTTAGACTGTGTCGCTTGCTTTTCTTCAAAAAAACGTTCCGACTCGGTAAGGACCTTGTCCAAGGGTTACTCGAGCCAGGGAAATGATACAACACAAATCCCGGAACGTATAGGCAATTTATTCATAAAAAGTACAATTCACCTGTATAAAACACTAAGACGCAACGATAGCGTGTTCTAATTCGACACTAACGCCATCTGTTGGCAGTATTTAGAACTAAAGTAACTTAGACTATTTCTACGAGTATATGACATTTTAGACAATCTGAGATCTGGATAAACAAATAGGTTACTTTTTTATTAGGACTGACGCGGGTGAAACAGCGAAACGCAGGTAGTTTATAATATTTTTATTGGCTAGGTAAATTATTAAACCTACTTATACCAAAATCTACTGACCGTATAAACAAAGAAGCGAAAAGACCTCAGGGCGAGCTATAATTCGGAGGGCGGCATAACTGAGGGGATTTAAATTTAATTTTCGAACTGTAACGACGTAAAAATATCCCCAGCGGTTCCAAGTTCAAACGAAGATCGTCTGGAAAAGTCAACGAATACAAAAAAAAAGTTTTATTAAATCACAAAAGAACAATGGCAGGTCGCCAAACAACGTTTTTATCAATTTAAAACTTAGGCGTCTAGATATAAAAAAAATACTAGAAGAATCTACAGAAGTCCCAGAATACATAAAACTAACTAAAACACCGTAAATCACCGAAGTTAAAAAGATAAGAGTATTTTAAAATAGCCTTCTCGGCCGTTGTCGCCATGTTGGATTAATGAGGAATTAAAAAAACAGTTGCGTGTTTTTTGATATTAGAAAATAAAATACATACGTGATTAAAATATAGACGTTACACGTAATTACAATAACAGCATTACATAATTAAGTTGTTTTGACATTAAGTTTCAGTATCTCGACAAATGGCATCTCGAGAGTCCGGGGCCAAAAAAGAAAAAAAAAAAAGTTTCAGTCTAAATATGGTGCATCGGAAGTTGAAGTAATAGTAATAATAACTTATTTTTTTATTTTAAAAACGTTCGTCCTTTTGAATAAACTAATAGTGTCAAAAATCACAAAAAAAATATTGAAATTCATTCGTTATACACTCATTTTTAGACGTTTTTGTTGGGTGATATCAAGACCGCCTATGTTCTTTGAATTTCACTAATTCTGTAAAAAAATCTTTACATTTCTTACATTACAATATGCAAATTATTTAGTTGGCTAACCACAGTTTTTGAGCAACGAAAATGTTGTTATGGTAACTATTATTAAAGAACATAGGCGGTCTTGATATCACCCAACAAAAACGTCTAAAAATGAGTGTATAACGAATGAATTTCAATATTTTTTTTGTGATTTTTGACACTATTAGTTTATTCAAAAGGACGAACGTTTTTAAAATAAAAAAAATAAGTTATTATTACTATTACTTCAACTTCCGATGCACCATATTTAGACTGAAACTTTTTTTTTTTTTCTTTTTTGGCCCCGGACTCTCGAGATGCCATTTGTCGAGATACTGAAACTTAATGTCAAAACAACTTAATTATGTAATGCTGTTATTGTAATTGCGTGTAACGTCTATATTTTAATCACGTATGTATTTTATTTTCTAATATCAAAAAACACGCAACTGTTTTTTTAATTCCTCATTAATCCAACATGGCGACAACGGCCGAGAAGGCTATTTTAAAATACTCTTATCTTTTTAACTTCGGTGATTTACGGTGTTTTAGTTAGTTTTATGTATTCTGGGACTTCTGCAGATTCTTCTAGTATTTTTTTTATATCTAGACGCCTAAGTTTTAAATTGATAAAAACTTTGTTTGGCGACCTGCCATTGTTCTTTATGGTAAACTATATTTATTATTTAAACCTATAAAAATGTTTTATGTAAAACATTCTTGTAGGTTTAAATAACGCAGAGAAATGTATCATCAATAATCCTGACAGGATTTGTAAAATATGCAAAATTTACCTTGTACAATATAGAATGCCTTGAGCAATAAACCTCAATAAACATTAATACGTTAGATTAGATAAAGCTTTATTGTACCTAAATTAAATTAAATTACAAAAGAATTAAAAACACAAAATAACCACAGAAACATATAAAATTTAACTTAAAACTAGATTAAAATTACAATAATGGTACAATGGGCGGCCTTATCGCTAAAAGCGATCTCTTCCAGGCAACCTTTGGATAGAAAATAATTGATGGGTGGGTTGAGTAAGTTATAAACACTACGCGATTAAAACCGAAAAAAAATAGTTTAATTTCCACTGTTTTACTGTTAAATCGACACTTTTCCTCTAGTGGTGGCACTTTTAAATTTAAAAAAGCTCAATTCAATTGAAAAAAAAACTATTGCGCGCATTTTAATAAAAAGACAAAACATTAAAAGGTCCCCCCGACGGGTCTTGTACTTAGTAATTAAGGGAATCTCCTAAGGGATGCCCTCTGTCCGCCTCGCGATATATTATACAGATGACACCGAACGGTGCGGTGGGTCGCCGGTCGCAAGGATCATATCTGAACTTCTAAATTGGACATGTACCGTTGATATTATAATTTTGGGGATATAATAATTTTAAATGCGAATTCGGACTCAATTTGGGTTTGAAATTTTACTTTATATGTTATTGTGCTTAGGTACTTTTAACCAATGCTTTTAACTGAACTTTATTAGTTAATTGTTTTAGTAACTTATAAAAACTTACTAAATATTAGGATCTACATTAGAATTTTAAATTAAAAAAATAACTATGGTAAACCTATAAACATTATTTCGTAGTTTTTACCACACTTAGGAACTACCTACTGCGTTTACCTATATTTAATAAAAGTATTTTAATAATTCGTTTTTTAATTTTATATTTTTCGAGTCCCGCCGGATACTATAGGTACCTACTCTATTTCAGAATCTTAGATCAAAAATTTAATCAAAATCTTCAGACTTACATTAATTTCTATACTTTCCCTTTGATATTTGTTTACAATTTTGATCTGAGATTCTGAAATAGAGTAAGTATATTGTTATGTTGTTCTTTCGGCTTAAGAATTACAATCCTCAAAACACGCTGTATGTCTAGGTATTAATAATATGTTGTTTATGATAATTACAATACAACAACCAGCAACAACAGTTAACTTAAATAAATAATAATAAATACTTAATTTAACTTAACAGCATAACTTTTACTACTCTTTCCACCATATAAGTCTCCACTTGGTACTAATGAGGTAAGATCACCAACTTCCCCCTCCTAGTCTAAGTAGCTCCTCATCTCGGGAGCCCGGGATCCGCTAAACCCCAAATTGTTTTCTTTTGTTTGGGGTCGACGCAGTCGGTAATTCATAATTGACCATATCTTCTGCAATTAGATTTGGCAATCTATTTACGGCCGGCCTGCCTGACACCAACCCTCTTAAGGATCAAGCAGTTTATCCGCCACCGCTCGGGGAGAACTTAAGGTTTGTTAATATCCATTAGATCCCTTAGTCGCCTTTTACGATATCCACGGGAAGATATAGGGTAACCCTATTCTATGCTGGGGCTACACAGCGGCACCAACAACAACAACAGTAGCAAACAATGAATAAGTACCTAAGGGAGCGTTCCTATTTACTTAATATAAAACTGCTAAGATAATAACCTCGTCTTATTTAATTTTCATAGTTTACTGCCTCACGTTTTTATGATGAAAGTTTATGATACGACCGTATTAAAACCAAAACTGTACTCCAAGACACGATTAATTCTTTAATTTTTAATGAAGATGACTTTTTAGGTATCTCTTCGTACATAATTGATCAAGAAACTTAAGTTTTGGATGGATAATTATGTCTGTCTTAAATAAATAAAATAAATACATTGTGTCAACAACATAGAGCGCCATCTAGCCCCGTGGTAAGCGACTAAGCTTGTGTTACGTACGGTGACTAGACAACGGATATAATACTTAATACTACTAAATATTTTAAAGCTTGTTTTTTGGCTGTAGCAATGCAAAATATACAAGTTATCTTTTAATTTTTTAACAACTACTAGCAGATTCCCGCGGTTTCACCCGCATAAGTCCCGATCCCGTGGGAAAATCGGAATTAAAAGTAGCTTATGTTACTCCTCGATAAGGTAACTTTTTTTAGGTGAAAGGATTTTTAAAATCGGTCCTGTAGTTTTTGAGTTTATTCATTACAAACATACGACACAGACACACACACAAAAAAATAAAAATCTTTCCTCTTTATAATATTAGTGTAAATTGGACTACGCGAGTTAGATGAAGATGAAATTTTCCTTTTAAAATATTTATCTAAGTTTTAAAGTGTTTTTGGAAGGTACCTACTAGTGCCTTCTATTAACTGTCTTATGGGGTACCTGCAAAGGTGACCCATAAAATATGGTTATAGCGATATAACAACAGGAGATTCACCGCCGACTATCGCATCCTCGTCCCAATACACTGAAGCAACTAAATCCAAACCTGACATTTTTATAAGAGCTACTTCACCCCTATTGTTGTACGAATTAGGAGTAGTGGTAGCACAATAATACGTATAATAATTTGGATAATATACTTTTGATTTTTCTTCTGTTTTCGCGATGTTTGATAGAAATTAAACTCATTTTTCTTCTCAGTCAATCCTCAAGAACATAAAGGTAAAGAACGTAAAGGTCTCGAAATGTTGAGCAGTGCTAAAACCTTACAAGTAATAAACACCACGCGATTTAAATCGAAAAATGTCATTTCTCATAAACTCTTGAATTAAAATTTGAAGGCATAGTTATTTGTATTTCAACAATTCAAAAATTGTTGATTACACTCATTGATCTCAAATTACACTTTATTTTCGCGTCACTCAATCGCTAACAATTAAACTAGCGACTGTAACTGTCAAATTATAATATAATCTGTAAATGCAAAAATCAACAAATTCAATTGTTTCAATCAAGATTTGTTAGCAACAGACTTACGTAATCAGCTAGCCGTATTAATACATAAGCAACTTTTTCGATATTCTTGCGGCATCGGGACTTATTCGGGTGAAACCGCGGGGCGCTGCTAGTAAATAATAAACTTGAATTTCCGGTTTATTTTGCTAACCGTATCTCGAATTCCCGTTCATCTTCCCCATGCAAGTAACTAGTGTTTTTCACACAAAGTTTTATGGTCTATTATTTGCAACGAGGTATAAAAGTAAGGCCAAGTTTATGACTCGCCCTGGTCAAGCTAATCCTACGTACATAAAGCCGATGTGAAAACCCCTTTATGTGGTATTCGACAGTAAAATCTTAGCTTATGTGAGTTCGCTTTGTTGTTGTTTGTTCAGATTGTTTTTAGATAGGTAGATATTTACTTAGAAACTATGCATAAAAATATTATAATTTAAAAGAGTATAGTAAGGTACCTACATTAATTTCATAGATTTTTTGGGTTGACGCGATGATTATAATAATATTGAAAACTCATTTTTAGGGTTTCGTAGCCAACAAGAAACCTCTTATAGATTCGTCATGTCCATCTGTCTGTCTGTCCGCGGTTAGGTTATAATCACATTGGTTTTGTTGTACCTATTATGCATTATTTCAGTTAAATTAAAATAGTGCCTCATATATAAGATTTTTTAAAGAGAGTTGGAAATTGGAATCTCGTTGTGGTCGCAATTTTTGCAATAATCAAACTCACTATTAGTCCCTAAAAAATCGATGGTGACAAACGGACAATCAGACGGATGAACGAGTGATCTTATTATTGTGCTTTTTTCCTTTGTAACGTACGGAAACCTAAAAACACCTAAGTGATATTTTTAATTTGGATTTCTCGACTCTACACTCCACAGGTTAAATAATAAAAGAGGCCACTATTCTCAAAATCAGTCGTAACAATCGGCTTAACTACGGTAGAAGTAATTCCGTCTACCATGAAAACGGGAGAACGGCCCTGATTGCCTGAAATTTTCATCTTGTCACGACAAAGATGTTTAAATGACAATGATGTTAGAGTTGGTCACAGTTAAATGACATACAGTGATGTGTGTCACATCTATACTCATATCTTCTTCTATCTATCTATCTAACTTTCTATTATTATAAAGTAGAAGAGTTTATTTGTTTGTTTGTTTGAACGCGCTAATCTCTGGAACCGCTGGTCCGATTTGAAAAATTCTTTCAGTGTTAGATAGTCCATTTATTAAGGAAGGCTATAGAATACTTTTGATCCCGATATTCCCACGGGATCGGGACTTACGGGGGTGAAACCGCGGGACGCAACTAGTTACTATTATAAAGCGGAAGAGTTTGTTTTTTTGTTTGTTTGTTTGAACGCGCTAATCTCAGGAACCACTGGTCCGATTTGAAAAAAATATTTCGGTGTTGGATAGTCCATTTATTGAGGAAGACTATAGGCCAGGGGTTCCCTAACTTATTTGAGACGCGCCCCCCTTCGACAATAAAAAAAAATCCGCGCCCATGTCCAGTCCAGATTATCAGGCCAGAACACAAAAGTGTTCAAAACAAGTTTTTATTGCTCATTAATTTTTCAAAGTCATACAAAAGGTATTTGGCAAGTTGTACCAAATACCTTTGATAGCGCCGGTGAGGAGGAGGTAGAGGCTGATAAGGTCTTAACATGATCTTAACATTGGCCGACTGAGGAAACAATATTATGTTCTTGACAGACAGTCAATTTCAAATTATTTCTTTGGTTGCATTATCTTAGCGATCGCAGGTTTTTATATTTTACTACACAGATGACACGCGCCTCCCTGTAAATATCTCTGCGCCCCCCCCCCTGGGGGGCGCGCCCCCCAGTTAGGGAACCCCTGCTATAGGCTATTATATTTTCAATAACTGATGGAACTCGATTATATAAAATACTAGCAGTCCCCAGCGGTTTCACCTGCGTAAGTCCCGTTCCCGTAGGAATAGTTAGTTCCCGTCACCATCAAGTAAACAGCGCAACATGGCGCAGATCAAAAAGGCACAAAATTCAGTGCACTAACCCCTGTCCAGCGACTTGTACCATGGAGGTCAGTAGTTGCAACATACTTACATTTTTAATATCGCGATATCTTTATAATGAAACTAGCAGCTCCCCGCGGTTTCACCCGCATAAGCCCCGATCCCGTGGGAATATCGGGATCCAAAGTAGCCTATAGCCTTCCTCAATAAATGGACTATCCAACGCCGAAAGAATTTTTCAAATCGGACCAGTGGTTCCTGAGATTAGCGCGTTCAAACAAACAAACAAAAAAACAAACAAACTCTTCCGCTTTATAATAGTAATAATAGATAATAGATGTCCGAATTGAATCATTTAAAAGGTTCCATAAAGCTGTTGAATTCGTCTTGAATATGAAGTAATTTATTTTGATAAGGATTATACCAAGGCACAAAATAAAAGGTTATTAAAGCGACGGCTTTTTAATTATTTAAAAAAATAACAAAAACACTTTTTTTGAGATAACTACAATAGTTAGACATATGGTGTCGCTATGTTTTTTGTAGACAATCCCATGTTCTACAAAGTTGTAGTACATAGTTCTGTTCTCTATCCAATAGTTTTCGCAGCGCACGCGATGTAAGGAATTTTTGGGTAATTTTTTTCACACCTTGTGTTACATTATTGGACTTTAAGAGGAGTATATACGCCAACGACCTTGAAACTGAAAATCCCTGTCGGGCTCATCGAAAATTGTTGATTATTTCATAACGGAATGTCGTAGAACTTTTTTTTGTGCACAGATTGTAGGTGACATTGTTTCCTACATTTTGGTGTAGTTTTAAGACAAGAACCTCCTATTGGTGCAAAGCCTATCCAAATTTTAGACAAAACATGTCTGATTTGGCTAAAATGTCGAAAGGCTTCAATACGTTTCGACATATTTGTATGGAAACTGCACTAAAATATCGGAAACAATGTCGCCTACAATCTGTACATTTTTGACAGTTCCAATCCCTTGCCAGACAAAGGAAAGTCTGTACCTGCCAAAGCCACTACAAGCCAAACTTCATAAAAGTCCAGCGTTCTTACCTGTGTATAGGAGCATGCCCTGACAAACTTTCAGCTTTTATAAAATAACGAAGGTCTGGGGTTCACGGGCTCTTAGTCTATTAGCTATTATTAAATATCTTTGTTCCACGAACGTAAACGTCGAAGTTAACGTTTATCGACGATCGTGGTGACGAAATTAGTTCGGGACATTTTAGGGAACTGAATTGGTAATTGTGTGTGGCTTGCCTTACGTATGGAAGTTTGGGGTGTCTGGGAATACGGCTGAATTAACACTCAAATATTTCAGTTACTTAAACCTAATATCAGAGGCCTAGTTTGACGTCTTTTTTTATAAAAAATAAATATTTTATAACAAAACTGACTTCAAAATAAAAGGGAAAATAATAATTGCACCTACTCTAAGGTCTGTCTTTTGACTGCCCAGTCAAAACGACTGTTTCTGTGTAGGTAGAATCTACCTATATACATAAAACAGTCGTACATTTTTGTATTATGTTTGACGTTTATAAAAACACATAATATGTAAATTCATATTAATTCTAAAACTATTCATTTATTGCGAACGAAACATTTTCTTAAATGTTTTTTTTAAGTAACCACAAAATAAAAGTAAACTTATAAAATAAATAATAAAAAACAGACAACAATAAAATTAGTTTCTTGGTTTTCGTAATCAGCCAAAAAGCCAACATCACGTGGTGTTCCCAGGCGGTCACCCATCCAAGTACTGACCGCGCCCGACGTTGCTTAACTTCGGTGATCGGACGAGAACCGGTGTTTTCAACGTGGTATGGACGTTGGCGAATACTTGAGCGAATTCTAGTTATGTTACCTTTTCCCTTGTTTACAAATATTTATTAAACCTTATTGTCCGAGTGCCGAAGGAGGGTTTTGTATTTGAGAGTATGTAAGTGGGTATGATTTATCCAATTTTCGTTTGCAAGTCACTGTAGCCTCAACACCGGTTCGATGGATTTTAGCATAATATTACGAAGTGACATTAGATTCGTAATGATTACCCGAGTGTTCTTAGCAATATAAAAAAAAATCATAATGGCGGAAAGATATTACCTAAATCTCAAATCTAGAAGAAAAAAAAACAAGCAAAAAAGCCAACATCACGCGGTGTTCCCAGGCGGTCACCCATCCAAGTACTGACCGCGCCCGACGTTGCTTAACTTCGGTGATCGGACGAGAACCGGTGTTTTCAACGTGGTATGGACGTTGGCGAATGCGTAGACGAATTTTAGAATTACATTTGTGTGTGTGTGTACCTACTGTGTGGGTGCGTGAATATAATACGAATTCCAAAATACAAGGCGGTCTTATCGCTAAAATTTAACCAGTGAACAAAGGGCTATAGCAAAAAAAATGTACAAAGCAGTACAGCTGTGGTTGTGGAACTTAAACAAAGTGTGTCCTTTTTTACCCGACTGCGCGACGCAAAGAAGGGTTATGTGTTTATTAGTATTTGTATTTTATTGACATTTATTACAAAGAGGAAAGATTTATTTAGGTCTGCGTATTTAATTATGTATACCTATCTATGCACGTTTGTTTGTTCCTATATGGCGTTTCGAGGCCAAACGTGGGACTTATTTTGATTATTCTTATTAACCAAAGCTTACTTGAGCGTAATAAAGACGGTATCTACCCATCCTAAAATGTAAAAGGTAGGTACCTTGCTATGTTTTAATAAAGACGGTATCTACCCATCCTAAAGGTAAAAGATACCTTGCGATGTTTTACTTCACCGCAAGAGCGATGTTAATAACACCCCAAACATTTTCTACATTTCTACCTTTTAACAAAATAGTACAAGAGCCCACGACCAAAACCATGTCTAGAAAAGATATAGATTTGCGTACCAACCTAGTCTATTACCCATTCAACATTCACCTTTCAGACAATCTAAAACCCATTTTCAAACATAAATAAAACAAGTCTCCGAAGCCCCATACCTTTCAATTTCTTCTCGCCTAGTACCTGCCATATTCCCGCGACTATACTAAACAACTGTCATTTTATTTTATCACCTGGCTTTCGCGTAAACTCGCATGCTAGCGATAAATTTTAATGTTACTTACATTCGAAATATTGTCGCTCTCTCTCTTGGTAGGGGTCGCACTCGCACCGATGAACTATGGGAAGGGTATGGTAAAGATCAAATGATTGGTAGAAAGAGGAAGATTCTTCTACTTGGATGAACTAGAGGCTGCCTGGAAGAGACCGCTCTTACTGGTAAGGCTGCTTATTGTTTTATTGTAAACTATAGATGGCCTGGCGAACTTTATTCCGCTTTTTATCTTGAAAATTGGTCGTTCTTGAGTTATAAATAGTGTAACTGACACTTCTTTCTTTTTATATACTTAGATAGAAGATAGATTTTATTTTTGGTGAGTGACAAATCGTCCGGTCTTAAGATTTTTTATCGTTTACAGCAATCCTGCACCCATGCATTTTTAAACGACAAAAATAGGTGGTAAGAAAAATAATTGTTATGTGATTATTTTATTACTGTTCACATATTCAAATCTCTGCTCTAATTTAGTTGCCAATTACTAGGTTCTTAGAAATACCAGCGGTATCGGGACTTACCCGGGTGTAACCGCGTTATTCTGCTAAAAAAAGAAGAACAATTAGGCAAATTCGTATCTACGGTTATCTACCATACGTAGAACGGTGTACGATTTGAGTTCTGAAACGGTACCTGTCACAAGAAAGATCTTATATAGACGAAGGTAGAAAGGAAGGTACTCTACTTAACCTTTGATACAGCACGATAGCTACCTAGGTTCACTTCATTACATAAATAAAACAGGAGACGCGTTAAGGGAACCGTAAAATTATTCAAGTCAAGCTTTACGTAACCCATTGTAAACTGTCTTTTTAACAAAGCCCCGAGTAACTTTTTAAATTCAACCGTGTTTCAAATCTAGCAAGTCTCGGGAGGATCACCATAAAAAATTAAGTCAAGCTCGAAAAAAGTTCGGGTTTTTTCCCCCTTATTTTAAGAGAGTAAACATTTTACGTTCTTTTACTTTGTGAATTAAAATAACGTTTGACGGAGGGACTGGTCGATAATAAGCAGTTTGAAAAATAATCTGTAAAAGTTTTTAAATCAGCATTGTATGACCAAGATATAATAAATGATTTTGAAAAATATAATATTATTTTAATGTTGATTATTTTAAGAAATGTTTTTCAAAAATTTGCACCCGAACAGGACTTGAACCTGCAACCCTGACATTCCGTGTCATGGGCTCGCCAATTGCGCCATAGTTGCATATTCTGTCGTGATAGAAAAAAGGCATCGAACTTGACCTAACGACTGCTATCAGAGATAACAACCGGGACCAACTGCTTAACGCGCCTTCCAAGGAGTTATTAATGAATTCCTAAATAGAAAATCCTTAAAAAACCGCGTGAAACCTTTTAAACTCCAAAATCTCCGCTTAAACATCTGCCTAATTCATATCGAATTCATTAAAGAAGGTACTCAACGAGGTGTCTTGATAATTTAATCCGACCAAGATTGCCCAATTATAATGTTGCCAACGACTTTTTAAATATTCACAAGTCAGACTAGAAGGGTTGAAAGGTACCAAAAACGGGGTAAAATTTGTAACTCCAGGGAGAGATTTATATGAAAATAATGACATTTTAGGAAATTTTGTACGCTCAACTTTTCAGATAGGATTTAAGTTGTCGAGCTGTTTCCGGTTGTTTTGATAAATTTATCTGGCACGTAGGTACCTATTGTATAACTAAAATGTTTCAAAAATTCTTTAGCAGTAGGTATTATTTTTTTCTCAAAAACGGTTTAGCGATTGCTGGTCATTTTGTAAGAAATAAAGAAACGTTACAAAATATCCGAAAATGTGAAGAGAGGTTCAGATAGGTAAATTAATACTGCCACTATGCCACTTATACTATAGATGCGAAACCTAAGACACAAACAATCAGCCTTTTTAGCGTGATTTACATACAAACATCGGGTTTATGTGAAATTTGGCATATAAGTTAACGATTTTGTTTGGAGACAAGGTAAAAATTCCGTTGGTCCATTGAAAGCCATCATCATCTGAGCTAATGTAGCTACCCCGCAGTTTTACCCGATTCTGTGGAAATGTTTGAAGTAGGTCGAAGGTCAAAAATACTAGGTAAACATTTCAACGGAAATTAAAATCGTATACCTACTTAGATACAACAGAAAGACACCTCAAACTTATACCAACCCTCTTTTTCCATCGGGGCACAGTTGGTGTCGAGGATTAAAATTTTGAAATATCCTTATTCATGAAAGCAATCCTTATTTTTAACAAAATTACGCAAGCCTCGGTAGCGCAGTAGGCAGCGCGTAAGTCTCATAATCTTAAGGTCGTGAGTTCGATCCTCACCCGGGGCATTAATTTTGTCCTAATTGTTTTATTTTTTATTATTTTTTTGGACCTTTTGAAAAATAAAAATAATAAATTAACTTTTTTAGTTTACCAACATAATTATTATTCTTATTATTTTTTTTCGTTTCTTCAGTATAGTTGATTTTACCGCCATCTATTTTGTTACAAAAACAACATAAAACTTTGAGAAAACGCCATCTTTTAGTAAACATTAGTACTAAATCGAAGTGCCATCTGTACAAATCCTATAGAACTAAATACAAACATGAAATTATAATGACCTTCACACCATCCAAAAATAGTATGTTAGTTTGATATATGCCTAATAGATGGAGCTTATTTAAATTTATTTTAAATAGCTCGACTTTTATCCGCTAGGAGCGCTAGTGAATTACTAAAATATTTTCGTGTTATTTTACTAAAGCAAACTTAAAAATGTCGATAATAAAGAACGATAAACGTCTACTCATACTCGCCAATGCACCAAAAACGCGTTTGTTTTCAATAACAGCTAAGATAAATAAAATTAAAAGTTATATCCTTATTTTCATTATAGGTAAGTACGTCGAAAGAATTAACGATAAATATGAAAATTGATCTTTTTTGGTTTTTGTACGTTTTTTTTTGGCAAGGCCATCCGAAGGCGCCAATGTTTAACATTCCGCGGTGATGATGCGCGATTTTTGAGAATTCTCGGCAATAAGACGAAAAATATTTGGAATTTTTGCGGTAGGTTATCAATTCACCTACACTTAGTAATAACATCACTAACATTCACAGGTTCATCTTAAGAGGTTACTACCAGAAAGACTGATATTAAGATTTATACTATAGTTAATTAAATTACCTAGGTTTAAACTCAGATAACCTAGGTAACTAGTAACCACTCGACTCTCGGCTCCCGGCTTTCTGGCTCTCTCTTTTAAACCCAAATTGTTTTTTTTGAGGTCAGCGCAGTAGATAAATTATTATCATTGACCATACCTTCTGCAAATAGATTTAGCAATATTTTTACGGCCGGCCGTCTGCCTGACACCAACCCTCCTAGGGATCGAGCAGTTTATCCGCCACCGCACGGGGAGAACTTAAGGTTTGCTAGTCTTCTTCAGATCCCTTCGTCGCCTTTTACGTAACCCACGGCTCCCATACAACAAATGTGATTTGTAACGTTAAACGCAACGTAAGCTCGATTTATTTTTAACTAGGTACTCTTATTGAAATTAAAGACATTTTTCGGTTTGAATCGCGTGGTTTTTATTACTTTTAGCATTGTTACAACGCTCAACGTTTCGAGACCTTTCCAGGTCTCTTCTTCAGGATAGACTGGAAAACAGAAGAAGAATCTAGGTACTCTTATTTTTACCACTGGCGCCGTCTTGTGATAAGCGTCATGTGATTGCGTACAATACATGGATTTCGCTTGGTCGGTGCGGTACGGTAAATAGTACGGAACTCTGCGTGCGCGAGTCCATCTCGCACTTGGCCGATTTTTTTTAAATTCTAACAGGAGCGGCATTATGCGCACGGTTATCCGATAGTAGCCAATAGCCAGGCATTAGCCAGCGGGGCTATTCTCTGAGAAAAAACCGTGTAGACGCCCGGCCGGCTTTTACACGGTTCGCGAGTTATTCGTATTTTTTTCGTTTTCCGTTTCTGAACTACCACAAAACTTGGCAATATTTGTGTGACGTTATTGGCTTGCAGAATAGCGAGTTAACTTCACAGGTTGCAACGTACAGGGCAGCTCCCGGCAAATAAGTTGAAAAGTTTTGACGTGGAAGGGGAAAGTTCGTGTAGTACATTTTACATGCGACTTCTATGAAAAATCGACTTCTGCGCATCCGCCATTTTTTTCAACTGCCGGCCACTGTACTAGTTTTAGAAAAGTTGACTGGAGTTTCACAGGTTTCTACATCGGATCTATGTAGTTTTTTTTTAGAGAATAGCCTCGCAGAACGAGTAAACTTAAGAACGTGGCGACTGTTACCATTTCCATACAAACTTAATACCAAAATAAATTATGAAAAATTTAGTTTTCTACCTTAATAAGTATCGATTAAGATTACTTTTAAAGGGTCACCACAAGGTTTTCCAAAATATTCATTCGAAATGAAATAAAACGGAGAAACATTTTTTTCATTTTCCTAGCGTAAAATACTAGTTTACATCTCATTTGTTTTATATTATTCCCAATAAAAGTAATTTACGCTGTAAAAATGAAAAAAAAAAATGTTTCTCCGTTTTATTGCATTTCGAATGAATATTTTGGAAAACCTTGTGGTGGGGACCCTAGAAAAGTAAAATCTTAATCCGAATAATATCGATATTAAGGTAAAAAACAAAATTTATCATAATTTATTTTGGTATTAAGTTTGTATGGAAATGGTAACAGTCGCCGCGTTCTTAACAGGTTTCAACGTAGTTTTAGAGTCGACTGGAACTTCACAGGTTTCTACATCGGATCTTCTTAGTTTTTTCTTAGAGAATAGCCCCGCTGGTTTGTAAGGCGCTTGCTAGCCTGAGCCCGCGGTCGAACAACCCTGCGCCAGCGCTTGACGGCGACGCGTGAAGGAATTCGAAACAATGCACCATCAAGTGTGGTCGTTTTGTTACCACTTCGAAGTATTCATAGACCACAAACTTGTTGATCGAGTCGCTTTTGTGATGCAACTTTTGAAGGTTGAATGGAGTGTTTTTTTAAAGAGTACCTAATGTGCTCTAGGACTGTTTAAGTACCTATTAAAAAAAAAGTAAGTATATACTTAGGTACTTATGTAAGTTATCCGCTTTGAAAATTGCAAGCTGAATTTGAATCAATTCCCCTTTTAGGTAAGAGTAGATACGTGCCAAATTCTGGGTTACTTTTCGTCTGGGTTACTTGAAGCCAAATTCTAGGTTATTTTCAGCCAATTTTTATTGATTTTAAAAACGGTGTAGATGACCTGATGGAAAATGCAAAAATAGCCTAATGCTTAATATAATAACAGATACGAAGACGGCAGTGAAATATAATCCGACCCGTCTTCCTTATGCTATAGCCTTATAGAGTCGCTAAGATTCGTGTTTTGTTGTCGCGATAAAATCTTTGTGTTCGATCTACGCCCAAGTGCTTGAATCTAAATCATCGCGATATGACGAATCTTTGGTTAAACGTGTCGCGACAAAGTAAATCTTCGCGTTCTAATGTAGCCACAGGGATAATGGCGTTAATTAAATTATAAAAAAAAAAAAACATTAAATCAGACAAATATACACCCATACAAATATCATGGACTTCTGGACTTGGCATAATAATTAATTTTATTTAAGACTAGCTGCGTCCCGCGGTTTAACCTGCGTAAGTCCCGATCCCGTGGGAATATCGGGATCGAAGCCTATGTTACACAGGGTGAATGTAGCTAAAATCGGCACAGTAGTTTTTAATTTTATTCATTCCAAACATACACAGATACTCACACACAAAACAATTCTTTCCTCTTTATAATATTAGGGTAGAAATATGTTTTAAACAGCTAAATTGATTGATAAAAGTGATTTCGAGAAATATTAAGAAAAAGCGAAGCATACAATTAAATTTTACCCGACTGCCGAAGGAGGGCTATTAATTTGAAATATTAATGGCTAAAGCAACTTAGAGTCTCCCGATGATAATATTGAGTCTGCTGCCT
The DNA here is from genome assembly GCA_958496205.1 of Idaea biselata. Lineage (NCBI taxonomy): Eukaryota > Metazoa > Arthropoda > Insecta > Lepidoptera > Geometridae > Idaea > Idaea biselata. Next base: position 20,926,740 of record OY292400.1, on the reverse strand, counting down.
ACTGTACGGTAACTGTCAGCTAGGAGCTTTCAGTTTATGCTAGCTGTTCGTGGTACGCGTAGTGCGATATGAGTTCACTTTGTTACGGAATGTCTTGTAGGAAACTTGTTGGAAGGTAGCTTGGCTGTTTGTTTGTTTGTTTGGCAAATACTTGTATGAGATTTGTTTCAGGGCCAGATAATATATGTGGGAAAACTGATTTGCAATTTTTTCATAGTCCTCTCAAAGTTTTCGCAAAAACCTGTTTTTTTTCTTCAATATATCTACCGTAAAACTATAATAATTAATTCATATCGGTTATCCGCTTGACGCTACGTTAAATTTTATTACTTTCTGATTTTGCCCAAAGTTGGGTAACTTTGATCCAGCCCATTTAACCAGTATCTATTATTAAAAAAGTTAATGAATAAAGCGGGTAACAAAGTAACAACCCTCTCAAGAACTACATTATCTTCGCTAAATAACAGTATAAAAACTATAAGTGCCAATGATAAATGAAACAAAAAAGACTACCTACTTAATAAGTTTTCAACCTCTTTGTTGTTTTGTAACTTTTTAGTAGTATAATCAGTAACACCCATTTAGGGACAAAAGGCGGTTTGTATCAAATAAATCACTATATTAAAACGTTACTGCAACTTCACCCTTTAAGTTTGCTTGGCACCGATCATTTGTGTTTCTGTTAAGGGGAAGATGCAGCTTCAATACCATACTTTGAATCAGACGAAACAAACGAAAGTCCATTTATAAAAAAGCAGATCAGAAAATTCAATGTCAGCTATTTACCTTTAGGTACTGTTTGTTTATACCTACATAAGTAGGTACTTAATATCCAAGTGGGATATATTATATACCACTTGGATATTAGACCTATTACCTAGCTGATATTGTATTTTCTTTATGTGATCTGCTCCTTTAAACAATATAAATGCGAAAGTTCAGATGTTGGGATGTTTGTGTTTCAATCACACTAAAACTACTTAAGTTATTGCAAAGAAACTTAGTATAAGTACCTACACCTAGTTGGACAGAGAGAGAGAGAGAGAGATTAGAGTTTACACATAGGCTATTTATCTCGATATTCCCGTGGGAACGAGACTTACGCGATGCTAGTAATAGATTGAGATACCACTGCACCATAACAATAATTTTAACTTTTTTAAAACATTCTCTACACAGTATTTTGGGTGCCTTGCGACCAATGTTTGAAAAGCATTATACCAATTTGATATTTGAGTAGGTAGGTAGGTAGTTATTAAATACCTTTTTTTAGTTTAAGTTTTCCAAAAGTTCTTGGTAGTTCTGCCATCCTGATAATTATATAGGCACGTATCTTTCTTGGTTAACAAAAGCAACCTACCAAGCATACCCTTAACAAAGCGAACAGTGACGAAGCACCCTTAATCACACAATTATACACCCCTTAAAAGGGTGCCGCCCTAAACTGCTATTAACTATTAAACTACCTACTGATTTATCTCTACGGTCATTTATGAACAACTGATTAGTTAGGGATGATTTTGCTTCTTGGCTAGTTGGAAAATTTGTTTTGTAATAGACGCCACACAAAATTTAGTTAGCCATTGAAAATTACTTGCTGCGTCGCGCGGTTTCACCCGCTTATGTCCCGATCCCGGGATTATCGGGATAAACAGTAGCCTATGTGTTAATTTAGATTTTCAGCTATCTGCATAGGTACCACGTTTCATTGCAATCGGTTCAGTAGTTTTTGCGTGAAAGAGTAACAAACATACCTACTTGTTCACTTACTTATTCATAAACTTTCACATTTGCCTATATCCACAAAATGCTTTTACGCTGCTGCTATGTTATTTTACACTAGCAGCAGCATTATGCTGAGGCTGCGCCTATTCGGGCAACGCACTACTCTCTACGTATGTTTTATTTTTAACATTATTGTGTCCATTTTGTAATTTACTTTTATATTTATTTTATTTTATTTTTTCCTGCTATGTAGTTGTGTGCTTGTCTGAATAAATCAATTTTCTTTCTTTCTTTTCTTTCTTTTACTGATTGACTGATCAACGCACAGCCTAAATCGCTCATGATACCTAGAAAGCTGAAATTAGAAGAGTGTGTTGTACATGTGATGAAGGCATCCGATAAGAAAGGGGTTTGAAAATTCCCACGGGATCTGGACCGCGGGATACTGTTAGTAATATTATAAAGGTAATCAAAAATTATATATTAAGGAAACATAAAAAATGGCTATTTAATAATCCATTCCACTAGGTACAGGTAGTTTATACTTAGGTAGGTAAGCTTAGAGTTCAAATAAAAAAATATCGATAATTTTGCAATTAATATCAATTATATTCGACCTGCCCTTGTGCCTAAACCTTGAGATTGAGACCTACCAAGGTTTTTTCCCTTGTTAATAAAACAACAATGAATATTAAAACATGTTTATAGGCTAACTAATCAATGAACATGGCTCTACCTAACTAAACTAGCTAAACCTAAAAATGATAAATAATGCTACTGCAATTTTCTGAAGATGTGTTAATTCGTACTCCTTAAAAATATCTCCTGATTTTACTTTGATTGGTATTTTACTCAATATACCACCTTAGCCTTAATTTCTTTATTTCAAATAAAAGTCATTTTTTCGATTTTAATCGCATTTTTCAACTATTGACGTTTCGAGGTCTTTCCGAAACTCTTTCTCACACTTGCTCACACACACACACACAATTTTATTTCATAAGAAATTGTATGCTTTTTAATGACTCCTGATGTCAGCTAAGCAAAAATATTAACCAACCACAATCTCAATTTCACAGTTACATAAGCGATGGCTTGTAATGTAGATGCCTACATACTTTATAAGAAAGAAATTTATCATCTCTCATATCTAATGAATCGCCGATGTAGGTAAAACGTTCGGTTATTAATATAATATTATTGTTATTCAGGTTGCATCTTTCCACAAAGAAGCCGCCAATGATGGACACCACACGGCTAAAAGTTTTAGAGACGCATTTCTTTTTAATTTTTTCGGTTTGCGCATAACGTGCCTTGTCTGCACCTATGTATAAGTATGTTCCACATCTAAACTGGTTTTAATTAATTGTTGAACTATACTATCTATCAGGGGCAGCTTTAAAGTCGCCCCCATAACCGATATGGTATCTATGGGCACATCAATAGACGAGACGATAGCCACGTAGTATTGCGTTAAACTTACCTGAACAAAAGAGAGGAAGGGGCCGCCCGCCATCGACCTGGTGGTCAAATATTGAGAGAGAATTCAAGCAGGCCAAATTGCCAATAAAGACAACCCAAGACAGATCAACTTGGCGCCGCGAAGTGAAGAGACCCGACCCCAAACGACGGGATAAGGGAAGGAAGAAGAAGAAGATACTATAATACAATATATATAATATATATATACAAGCTTTGTCGCTTACCACGGGGCTAGATGGCGCTGTGTGTTGTTCGGAGATTTTTTTTTTTTTTATTATTTATTATTTATCTATTATGATATTTCTGAAATAATTGTGAAGGTAGAAAGATTTAGTTCCAATTATTTTCAAACCTTAAATAAAATAAAATGTATTTAATAGTATGATAATACGAGTATGAAGCAGGCGAATAATTACATGTTCTTCTTTGTCTGCTTTTCCTTGCCTGCTATAATTACGGAGTGCTATTAACAACCACTGAAAAAAAAAATAGAAAAAAAACGGTGCTATAATGCAGCGCTACAAGAGTGATGCAGACCTACAAGAGTGAGTGATAATCAACGTCACTGAAAATGTGATAAAAGCTGAGGCCAAGCATAGAGTCGTTTGTGGATACGACTTCTATTGTTTCAGTATCGACCTTACGGTAAAGCCAAAAGGGTGCAATAAATTCTTGCGGCTCAAATGAATGGGGAATCAAATTATATGGACTAACTTATTTTAGTTTTTTGAAAAATGCTTTCCAAAATTTTGCACTTGGTAGGAAATAATGAAAACATTTTTTCAAAAAAACTACTCATGTAAGTACCAACGCATGTATATCTATCTATCTATCAATATTATATAAAAATCAATCCCTATTTCCCTTGGTCACGGCATCACACTTAAACTTTTACACATATTTCGATAATTCTTTTTTTGTTGTGTTTGCTCTTGTCAGGAGAAGGTTCTTATGAAAGAAAAAATGCTAAACCGATTTTGATGAATTTTATTTTTTTATACTAAACGACAGGACAACGTCTGTCGTTTTTAATATAAATTCTACTCCACACCACTCCTAATCTCCAGCTCCTGTCCAAATTGAGTTATCAAGTTTGGTGAAATTCATTGTTTTAGTTAACCTTTTTGTGCCGATACGTGGTTAATAGTCAATTAATGTGGCTACCTGGGGCAGTTATCCCAAATTGATCTGTATCGTTAAAAGATTTAAAATAACCATTTGAGCCTTAGGGAGAGTTTAAGAAATAAGTCCCAAGGTGGCTTCGGCGGCTCGTATTGAGTATTATAACTTACTAGCTGCGCCCTGCGGTTTCACCCGCGTTAGTCCCGCGGGAATATCGGGGTAACAATTAGCCTATGTGTTATTCTAGGTCACAAGCTATCTATATTCCAAGTTTCATCGCAATCGGTTCTGTAGTTTTTGCCTGAAGGAGTAACAAAGGCACATACAGACATACATACATACAAACTTTCGCATTTATAATATTAGTAGGATTATAAGGGATAGGTAGGTGTCTGTGTGTGTCGACTTTCGATTTACCTACTAAATTATTTAAAAACAGAATGATAAAAACTTTTATTAGATACTTTGATTTGTGTCGTGTGTTTTAAGCTAATAAAAGTTTTTCTATTCTATTCTATTCAGTAGTTATTTATTATGCAAGGCTGTAAAATTGGTGTTGGTGCGATTGTTTGTATTGAAACCTGAGCAAACGAAGGATTTTAGGATTTAATCACGAGCGAAGCAAGTGGTTCAAATATAGAACCCTTAGTGCAACGAGTTGCGATACATAACTTTGCTGCCGAGTGAAACAGCGAGAAAATCGCTAGATGAAAGAACACAGTTTAGTTAACAAGCGCCAGCACTAACTCTGCAGGTCTTAAATTAATATTTTCAGCGCTCGCCTCGCTCACATTATTCAATGAAATTACGATTTACAAAACAAATTATAGAAGGTGTTTTAAATAAACAGACAATTTTAAAATCTTTTTGTTTTATTAATTTATTCCAGTGCTGTCGCCTGTGGGTGGCCAGTGCAGTTATTCAAAGAAATGTATTTAACCTGAGTATTTGATGCATTTTCAGTGGATTCGCGGTATAGACAAATTTTAATATTGATAACTCTTTCCATGCGTTTGTTTTTAAATAAAAAGATTTTAATTTAATAAATAGAGGGAGGAAAAGTGAATTTAAGAATATTGAAAGTTAGAAAGAATTCATACAAATGGGAAATTATCGACATCAGGCGGTTTATATACCTATTAATTGAGTTTCATAGAATTATGTGGGCCGACCCGTGACGGGAGTGGAGCGAGCTCCGAACATCCCGTCGTTTTAAAAAAATCAGTTTAATATTACTGGTCCTCCAATGGAGGAACTTTCAGATACTACACTTTGATCTTAGCCAAAAGGCCAGAAGCGATACTATAGTAAAATGTATGCGCGGTAGTCTATCAGCGTCGGTGAATAACGATACCGCGGTTCAGAAAACACGTTCAAAAGTGGTGGCGCCATCTAGCGGCGTGCCGTGTATACTTATATTATTTGAGTGTTGTTTTTTTTCTTTGAGTGATACATTTTTATGGTTCCGTAGGGAAATAGCAAAAAACGGAAACATTATTTCTATTATGAATAAAAAAAAAATATCACACAATAAAAAACATTGATTTAATTTGTTTAACAAACTTTTTTTCTTTTTTAATTATTCCAGACGAATTTCAGTTTTATAGACTTATTTTCGTTATAAACTCTTTATTGTTCTATTCACGTGTACATGTACATATCTGTTTCTACCTGTTGTTGTTAGAGATGACAATAACTAAAAAATAGGTTAAAAACTGTAGTTACTGTAAAATGTATATCGATTTCATCCAGTAGATACCTAACTGCATAGCTGCACCTCAATTCTTTCTTATTTTGGAATAGACTATAAGTAGCAATAGCAATGCTTATATAGTGACCAAATTATTCGATTTAAAATTAAAATATGGAGCCATTATGTAAACGCGTGTCATTTAGGTGATGGTTTGCTGTTTGTTAAAATATTTATCCGAGATTCCAATTGATTCCAACTATCTAATAGTAGTTGTTATATTTCAAAAATCAGCTTTCTATTTGCTAACGATATGGCACAGAATTTTCTCAATGTCTTTTAGATACAGATCGCTATTAGAGATACATTGAAATATTCTTAAATTATTATGAAATTACCCTATTAATGAGGCTTAGCTTAGGGCACTTTCCTAACACACAATTTTTTGTACTTACTTAATTTTTAAGGGTTCCGTACACAAAGGGTAAAAACCGGACCATAATACTGAGACTCAACTATCTGTCTGTTCGTCTTTTACCTGTATCTTATGAACTGTGATAGCTAGGCAGTTGAAATTATCACAAATGATGTATTTCTTTTGCCGCTCCGCTATAACAACAAATACATACTAAAAACTGAATACAATATGGGGCTCCTATACAAAAAACGTAGGTATTTATGTGATAATGGTACGAAACCCTTCGCGCGCCGGTTTTTTAAATAAAAATTAAATTAATTAATAAAAACGGAATCATGTTACTGCGACTTCGCTGTCTGTCTGTCTCTCCGTCTGTCACCAGGCTGTATCTCTCAGAAACCGTGATAGCTAGACAGTTGAAATATTCACAGGAGATGTAAGTATTTCTGTATTTTATAAAACTACGTTGTGAAGTTTGGGTTTTCTTTACGCAAGCGCCCAACTGATTGGCACATCTTTGTTTTGTGACATTTTCTAGAATTGTACTATGAAGTGTGGGTCTAATAAAATATTAACTTAACGATTTGTTGACTGATTTTCAACAGTTGAAACTTGTACGAGTGGCTGTTGGGAGCTAAAGTTATGTTTTACAAGACTGTCAACAGATGTCGCTACTGACAACATTGAATCGCGGTATCGTTGCGTTTTCAAGTTTAGGTCAGGTGGTGCCCAATGAGCGTGATAAATTGACAACGCACAGTTTTAAATAACTGGAGTTTTTGAAGACGTAACATTCGTAAGAGTGTCCGTCGTAATTTGTTTAGACTAATTATTAACTAATATAGTACTATAACGACCGCGCACCAATGTTTTTGTCTTTAAGAAAAAGGTATGTGCATTAAGAGGATAGTCTCCATTCACTTTCTCCATACAAACGTAGTTTACATTTTCCTTCCTGGATATAGACATTAGAGCAAATATGTTTATGTCATAAAACTTATATCTGTCATGCATGACTATTGATCCAGTCATTATAGTAAGTTCACATCAGAATTCGAGATACCCAGCTGTAAGTCTGTAAATACTTGTATATTGACACCCTAAAAGTTGTCTCAAAACCTACTTATGGTACGGTGTGCGCAACTATGAAATTTCAAGGTCAAAGTACAAAATTACATACAAAATTCTCTACAAATTTTGTTTAAAAAAAATAGGTATTAAGGGGTATTAAGCCGAAAGGGGTTTGTTCTAGAGGTCTAGGCGAACAACTTTTGTTATACGACTTTTGGAAATAAGAACTTTTTTTTCGAAAATTTGAAGTTGTATCACTGAAGGAAAAACAGCTGTTTTTGTAAATAAAGGCAATGAATGTTAAGATTGTAGTGATCCAAACTAAACAAAAGGGCACCATGAGGTCAATGACCTCAAACTCTAAAAAACAGCTGATTTTCATGCAAACTTTAAACTCAACATTTTCGAAAACCACTTCGAATTTCCAAAAGTCGTAGAACAAAAGTTGTTCGCCTAGACCTCTAGAACAAACTACCTTAATTTTTTTTTAAACAAAATTTGTAGAGAATTTTGTATGTAATTTTGTACTTTGACCTTGAAATTTCATAGTTTTTTTTTTTTTTTTTTTACGTGGAGAAATGCGCGCGCATACTGCACTACCACGGGGAGGTAGTGCAGTTATGTGGGACTCCAACCCACTAAAACTCCACGGTCCACCAACTCTACCGCTAATGGCGGGAAACACGGGCACGCTCTCGCATTCATCCGCGTAACCCGCCACGGCCGTCCGTCGCCGGACCCTCCTCTGGGGGAACGCCCCCATCACCGGCGCACCATGGCACGCCGTGACCACCTCGGGAACCAAAGCACGTGGGCGCCAGACGACCCCGTATCTGGACACCCCTGGTTCCCCTGCGACGGGTCAGGTCTGTGGTCCCGTCGCCAACCACTTTTCGGCTGCAGAGGATAGGGAGAGCGGCAACGACACACCGTCACTCCTCTTCCCCTGCAGCCCCACCGCGCCGCCATCAAAACGGTGGCGACCCCGCCAAGGCCGCGGAAGGTAGGGAGAGCGGCAACAGCACACCGACACTCCTCTCCCGCCGCGGCCTCTCAACTCTCAGCTGCAATGGCTCCCATACGGCATTGCGGCCCGCCTCAGTTGCGTGGCGCCCATACACCACGCAGCCTACTGGCCGCTTCATCGTTGGCTTTGCCCTAAAGCCCTGATGAGCGGCCCCTCCTCAGGTTCCTCTTGGCTTCACCGTGGGTGACCAAGCCACAGTTACTAAGCCCCCCCGCCACGACAAGGCGGGAACCCTTTGGGGGGGCCGAGATTCTTACCTAATTTAAGCTTAAATGACTGGATCATATCGTCAGTGGAAAGGCGACATTGCTGAAGCGCCAAAACGGTACTTTTGGGAAATGAGGTTTAAAGTTTTTTTTTACGAAAAAAAAATCATATCTTTTTTTCCTTTAACCACAACGAGTTCATATTAATATATGTATATATTTATACTTGCGTTCGCAATTAGTAGCTGTTTCTAGATCTATAGGTCCCCTGGTTCGTAAAATAAGTGTCGCTTAAGCAAAAATCACGTGGCTTATAATAAAATGTTGGTCAGGAAAATATTGCCAATCTACCATTATTGTCTCAAATTTAGTCGTTGCAATTTGCTAATTAATAGCTATAACCTTTAACCAAGTAAAGAAAAAATACTAATAAACTAGAAATGTATGAAGTTATGGAATGAAAAAATGCTACACTATTGCTACACGTAGTAAAACTTCGTAAAGAAAAATTGCTTAAGAAAGGAATAACTGCAAATGTAATTTAAGCAAATTATCTTAACACTTACAAACCTAGTCAAATATTAGATGTTTGTAAAGTAATAAAATTGCTTATTTGATTTAAATTAGGAAATACTAAAATTGCAATGTCTTACTGACTAATTGTTTTTACTGTGATTAGTTTACACAAGTGCAAAGCCACAAGTCCTGACCCATTTGTTCACGAGACAACCGATGTCTGCGCTCATCCAGGGCAGGGCCGTAAGCGGCTGTCCGACCAAAATATGACCAGATGTCAGGACTTCCAAGTCATTCGGATCGGATCAGAGGAGACGGGACAGAGCGGCAAACCTCGACGCGAAACAAAACGATCTAGCGTGGCGACAAAGGCTTCCGTTGTAAAAGCCGATACCACTTCCAGGTGAACGGCCTTAGTGGCCAGGCAGACAAAAACACACAAATACGCCTTCGTGTCCCTCTTGTTACGATAGGTGATCGTTTTGACCCCAAAAAGTCCGGTACCGACCCCGTCGAACGGCCTAGCCGTCTGACAAACCCGGTCCGACGGAAGATATGTGGTTGCATTGTGGAGGCTTCTACCTTGTACCAAGCCAAACATCGAAATAGGACGCTGCGAACCACTTGTCGGGAAGACTAAATCCTAAATTCCCGATGTGAAATTCCAAGTAATGCCATACATCCCGCGTGTGCATTCTTCAAGTGTCTATCAGAGACTAAAAGCTCCACCTTGGTTAGCAAAAGTGGATGACGACTACCGAAGGGCAGGTCAGCATTCCTAAGTCGATCTCCAACGCGTAGCAGTCCACCTCCGTCCAGAAATGGGTTAAGCCAAAGCTTAAGGGAGACCGCTCCCTTAAGCTTTGCGCCTCCCGTGCGCAGAATCCTTAGTTCGTCCTCGAACCGTTCAGCCTGAACCAACCGGATCAAAAGCAAGAGCGAACTTCTGCGTTCTTCAACGCTCGCAATAGGCGACAGTTGCTTCTTGCTCGGCTGCCAGCAGTTATGTACAAATCTCCTGATCCAGTAGGTCACGCCTAACAGCTTGTTTAATTTGTTGTATCGAGCCGTCAACCAGTTCGGGTCTGGTTTCGGTTCATTCGTTAACGCAAGAACCTTCAGTCCGGGCAACAAGGATAGAGAGCCATCGATCACGTTAACTGGGCATGATGATTCGGGCTCCGTCAACCATTCCGGTCCCCACCAGAGTTTATGCTGCACCAATTTCAGTTCCTCGAGAGGCACAATCCGCGGGATTCCAGCTCGCAGGAACATGTTTCCAAATGAAGTCCAAACTGGCGTTCTGTACCTGACATATCCGGTTGGCCACCAATGTCTCCAGCGTGTGAGACGCTGCACGTAGCAACGCTAGGACTACCTACTTGAGTGCCGGACCATGCATAGACATATCGGATGTCCACCGTGGGCGACAGTTCCTTGTGCACATAGCGCAACAATCTCGACAGCAGTGAGCGGATAGCGACGAAGGGACTCGACTTCAGGCCGAACGTGTTAGTGTTGAGCTCATAAACGATCACCGGATCGTCAGGGTGCTCCCGCCAAAGTATCAATTGAAATCTCCTGTCGTCAGGATGTATATCTGTTTGACGGAACATCATCCGAATGTCCGCCCCGCGTGATACCTTCGGAGGTTCAAAATGATATCTCTATGCAATTTCGGACCGGAGTGGAGACATTGGTTCAAAGAGACTCCAGTCGACGACGACGGTGCCACTTCGTCAAACACCGTCTGCAATTTTCCAGTTGAGGCCTTCATCACCGCGTGATGAGGCAGAAAAAAGTGATCTGTCGTTGTTCAGTCGACAGTCGCCCGCGACATGTGGCCCAAGGACTCGTATTCGCGCATGAACTCGATATACTTCTCCCGAAGTACCGGGTGGCACGACATTCGACGCTCCATGGCCAACAACCGTTTTTCTGCCAAGGCCCTCGATTCTCCCAGCAGCGGAGGGCAGTCAATAAAAGGCAGTCGGGTTTCGATCCTACCAGATGCCATCCTACGCATATAACGCTTAAAAAATGCCTCGCACTCCACATTACTAACATTTCCTAACTACCTCACATCTTTAAAATATACTTTTTTATTTTTTCTAACTAGAATATTAATACTCTAGTTCAAAATATTATTTTCACTAACGTAGCGAGAGTAAGCAAACATAAGACAATAGAAATTACTTACAACTCCACGCTTCTGTTGTTATGTAGGGACTTTTGTGCAGGGACTTTTGCTAAAGCGCCAAATAATTTTGTACAATAGAAAGCAAAAACAGCTAATAGCCTACAATAAAGTAAACTACAGTCATCTAAAATTGCTAATATAGTTATGTCAACAAAATTGAAGAAAAGCAATTTTGCTTATCCTACAGAAGATAATAAAATGTGGTAAAGAAAAAATCACTTAGGCGCTACGAAACCAATATTGTAGCTCTTAAGCGACCTTCGTTGCAAAAACACCGTAACAAGGTCGTTTTAGTCATTGATTTTTTATCAATTCTTCAATTTTTTGGAAAGCTTAAGCACCAAAAATATGCTCCGATTGACACGAAACCGACATCAATCGACGCAGAAAAAAAAACCCAATCCAATGATATAAAAAACTCATTTTGGCCCATGTGGCGCTTTAGCAAAGTAGCCTTTCCACTGACGATATGCAATCTATGCATCTACCTTTATTATTTTTTTCATTTTTTTTTATTATTATTTTAATTAGAAAATAAAAAAAAATAAAAAGGTAGATGCATTGTCATGACAGATATAGGTTTTATGGCATAAACATATTTGCTCTAATGTCTTTATCCAGGGAGGAAAATGTAAATTACGTTTGTATGGAGAAAGAGAATGGAGACTGTCCTCTTAATAACATCGCTCTTACGGCGAAGAAAAACATCGTGAGGAAACCAACATGTCCTACGACTCACCACGGTCCGAAGACATGTGATATTCAGTGTTTTCTATGTATCATATTTTGTATGTTTTTACAAAAAAAAAGTATAGTATGTAGTATATCCGTTGTCTAGTACTCATAGTACAAGCCTAGTGCTTAGTTTGGGGCTAGATTGCGCTGTGTGCGAACGTCGTGCAATATTTCTTATTATTTATTTATTTGTTACGTGTAAGTTTGTTTGTTTTATAAAAATCACAGACCCAGTCCAGAGTAATGTTAGCTGCTTCTTATTTTCATAGGGCGCTTTAGAATTGCCGAGTAAAACCCTATTTGGTGGGTCCTTATGAAGATTTTCCTCTTTCACCAGGTTCGTAACAGCTGAACCGATTGCGATGGAACTTGGTATATAGATAGCTGAAGAGCTGAAAAACACATAGGCTATTTTTATTCTGATATTTCCCTGGGATCTTAGTTTATCTCAAACCGCAGAGCTGTATCTAATAAAGAAATTATTGAAGTTTTAATATTTTATCTCGAATAAATATTTTGGAAAACCTTGTGGTGCCCTATAAAAATAAAATCTTAATCCGAATAATACCGATATTAAGGTAAAAAACTAAATTTTTCATAATTCTATTTTGGTACCTACCTATTATGTTTGTATGAAAATGGTAACAGTACCTACACACCTTCTTAAGAGGATAGTCTTCATTCTCTTTCTCCATAAAAACGTAGTTTAAATTTTCCTCCCTGGATAAAGACATTAGAGCAAATATGTTTATGCCATAAAACTTTTATCTGTCATGCATTACTATGCATCTACTTACCTTTTTTTTTTTATTATTATTTACACATTTTTTTTTATTAGAAAATAAAAAAAAATAAGAAGGTAGATGCATTGTCATGACAGATATAGGTTTTATGGCATAAACATATTTGCTCTAATGTCTAATCCAGGGAGGAAAATTTAAACTACGTTTGTATGGAGAAAGAGAATGGAGACTATCGTCTCAAACTTTACCATACACAATCGACCTTTTAAAAACATCACTGGTGCCTAATGCTACACCTTAAAAGTTTTTTCTTTTTACAAAGTCTAATTGGTAGCAGGTACAGGGTGGCAACTGACAACTTTATGGTGGATTCCGACAACTTGTGTGTTCCCTCCGATTGTTATAAAGTTTTTGTTCGTCATCGTTAATTTGCTTTCATTTTGTATTTTTATGACAAAATAATAATAAAATACTTTATGCCATCTCTCGACAATATATTACTATGTTCAGTATCTATTCCCCCCACAGATAGACTACACCCCCTTGACTGCTGAAAACACATGTTGTGTTTGCAATTGTGATTCAGTGATTTGATGTGTTTAATTTTGCGATTTGCGATTTCAAAAGACTGAAAAGATGTAGAACTTATATTGGAAGAAGAAGGAAGACGGCAGTGGAACAAGATTCGACTTATCAGGTAATTGGCTGCACCGGTCTACGTATCGGATGAAAACAAATACGGTTTGAATTGTTTGCTTTGTTAATGTTGTTGTATTATCTATGCAGTTGATAATTCAGTTTCATAGACACTATTTAAATATTGCTGCTTTGAGGTAGTTAAGTAATCACAATCACTGGCGATTCCCACATAAAAGCAGCAAACGGAATGCAAAGTGCCTATCATACTCAGTTATCAACTAGATAAGAGCAGTTTGGTTTCTGTTATAACTTATAACTTATCGAGAAAAATATGGTATCTACGGCCGTGCCGCTTTTTTGCGCGAATTGGCGGGGGCACTACGGTGCCCCCAGATAAGAGTTTGTAGTTACTCAGGATAGTGTATAGTAATTTTAACAAAGGTGTCAAGGCCGAAATAGCTCAGTTGGGAGAGCGTTAGACTGAAGATCTAAAGGTCCCTGGTTCAATCCCGGGTTTCGGCAATAATGTACCTACCTCTATTTTGTTGATGTTATTTTTGCATAATTGGGGTAGATTTTTTAAGGTAATACTATGATGGTATTTAACTAGTTTAAACGCTGCTTAATTTGAACGCTTAAATATAGAAATAAAACAGAATATTAGACTTTTATTTGGTTATTGCGATACCTACTGATATAAAATTAAGCTTATCATGTGAACAGAACGATCGTCGGGCGTTAAAAAATGCAGCGTTTTAAACCGAAAAATTAGTCAAATTTCGTATAAGATTAGGCGACCAACCATTCGAGTTTGTCCACTAACATACCAACAATTACCTATTCATACAGTTTACATACATAGCCTTATCAATAAACGTAGAGTAAGGTCGGAGTAATTTTAACACTTTTTGTTTCTGTCTGCCAACATTAAAAGTTCTTGTCACGGAAAAAGACAAAGCATATTCTCACTACTCTGACTTTACTCAACGTTTATTTAATAAGGCTAACACAGTTTATCTGCGGCTTTGAAAAAACAAAGCGTAATTTTAAACACTGCAATAATCCAAGACAAGTACTTAAAGGTAGGTAATTACAAAACTACACTTGTAGAACGTCAAGAAAACAATTTAACCAGTAACAATTTAAGAGAACGCTTCGAAAATAAATCGATACACTTACGGGATGAAAAATAATTACGCTCATACGCCGCATCATCGGCTATTATGCCGTAAATTACACTCAGTGAGGTAAAATTGCAGTGCACAATAGAGCGACTTGCGACAGCGACAAAAACATATACGTACCGTAAGGCGCCGAACAGACACAAACGGCGCCAATAATTTCGCATTTCATACAAAATGTATAGAATAGGCAAGGCGCGACTCATACACAAAAATAGTGACGCGGGCGAGGTGCGAGTGCCAATCGCGTACCGCTTCCTCGCCTGCACCTTACCCACACCCCGATGCTGATTAATGCATTAATAACTACACCTACAAGCTGAAATGGTTTCTTATTTTTTAAGTGCAATTGCAACGCGACGTAACCTAATTTCTCGCCTACAGCCAAGTAGTAAGTAAACCAGCTGATTCTGTTGACGAAAAGGTATTTTTTAGTTTCATGCCAATTTATTCAATCACACGGGGTTTTCATACAAACTTCTCATGTTCGCGGGATGGCCAAGGCAATCTCACGTTGCATGAGACAATCCGCATGACACTAAAGACGCCCTAAATGTCGAAGTGAGAAGCCATGCATCAGCAGCTGACATGTCTTCAATAAATTCAACCTTTTATCCACATACCTAATATTCCCATAAGGAATCCAGGACTTTACTCGACTCGAACCAGGGGCTAAGCTTGATCTTTATATTCATGGTTCAGGCTACTAAGTTTTAATTGGTAACATTTATAAAATAAGCCTAAAAATGCGGCAATATCATGTGCGAGAATTTTTGTTCTGTTTCGTTCGACTGTGCAAAATTGAACAAAACTGGTGTTCCGATTTTGTCAAACTTCCGCACACTGTGGTAACTTGGAAAGTAAGTATGATTTATAATCTAATCAAAATACTGAATGTTACTTGTCATTGGTCACTCCATTGTGCACAAGAGATATTACGTCGCTAATTATAATCTCGGAGGCGTAATTGGGGGTTAAATATGATAATAAATTTACCTACTTGCGGAGAGCCGCGTTTGTGTCAGGTAAAGTCAGGTTCAATGTTTATAGGTTCATTATGTAACATGAAGGTGGGTAATTATTGGAAATAACGCGTGTGAAGTTGTTAATAGGTATCCATTTTGGAGTGAGTTACCGATTCATGTAATAACCCTCCTTTATGTAATTTATTACACCGCGGACCGGAAATCCGAAAAAATGGGAATAAAAACTAAAATTGAAATCATACTACTTAAAGAGGCATATTAATATTCTATTTTGAGTGCTTAAGCCTGCACTGGGCTTTTTTTTTTGCATTTTATATTATTGGATCTTCTTCTCATCCGAGCGATGTTCCCGGTTGCATCCCTCTCGGAAGTTCGGGGTCCGCTAAACCCCAATTTGCTTTTTTTTAATTTGGGGTCGACGCAGTCGATAAGTCAAAATTGACCATACCTTCTGCAATTAGATTTGGCAATCTTTTTACGGCGCGGCGGGCCGCCAGCCTACTAAGCCTCAGATGAGGATGGGGTAATCCTATTCTATGCTGGGGCTACACGGCGCGGCGGGCATTTTATATTATTGGATACCTAGCTAGCTATATACAATAATTCCTACACACAACTAATTTCTAAAAACTAATTTAGAGCCAGTTGACTTGACAAATACCATATATATTTTTTATTATCAGGTAGGAACAATAATATTTGTAGGAGACAAATAACAACATTTTTGCTGACTGTAATAATATTCTTAAGGTAATAAAGGTGAACGAAGACGAGACTGTGAGACAGTGAGTAAATCTAACGTCGTCTTTTGTTTCTACTTCGATCGTCTTTTGTTATATTGAAAAAAAAAGACTTGACGAGTTGACACTTTTCGAAGACTTGACCAATTGACCTTTTTTCACTGCTTGACGAATTAATACTAAAATTTGCGGTAACAATACGCTTGACCAATTGACACTAGGTATTTGTAGACTTGACCAATTGTCCACTACATCAGTAAATCAAACTAAAATGTAGAAAAGAACTATTTTTCGGCTTTATTACTTTTAACATTGTTTCAATGATAGACATGGACATAGACAGACATTTATTTGCTATAACAACACACACACAGAGAAATTACAAAAAATGGTTATAAAAAGACAGTTGTAATATACTTAATAGGTACGTCAACGACGTCATGATCAACTTTTCGAGACCTTTACAGGTCTTTTTTTCAGGATTGACTGTCCCTATGTAGGTATGATTAGATCTCAAAACTACGCAACGGATTTTAATGCGATTCGCTAGTACTTAATATAATAAAAATAGAAATTAGTTAATTTATATCTTATTACAGTTAAGAATTTAAAATTAACATTTTTTTTATTTCACGGTTTATTTATTTTACAATTTATGCAATGAGGTAGAGGTACCTACTAAAGCAGATACTACTCATGCTAGGTAGGTAGGTACATAATAAAAGTTTTAACTATGTATTTATGTAAATATTAGATATACATTGCGAGCACCACTCGAAGATTCTTAATTTATAGGTAACTTTGTATGACACCTCAAGGACCAACGAAACAATTTTATGAGGAAACATACTGTTACAAAACATTGTGTGGGAGTATCGGCGCCACCGTACTAAACGAGTTAGGTATAGGTAAGTAGGTAGGTACCTATTGTATGCTAATATCGAAATCATTCCGAATAGTCAGTAATTAATTATACAAAAATTATAAGTTGTTAGTTGTAGGTAGGGTTAAGGGAGCCGAAACTGGTTCGGTCTTAATGGAGATATTGTGGTTTGGAACCTCTTTAGTACGTAGCGTACAGATGTTGCGTACCGAAGAGCCTACATAGGTAGGTAAGGTAGGTACCAAATTTGGTAAAGCAAACCAAAGCCGGGAAGGCTATAAAAGTTGTTCCGAGGAAAGGGGGTTGTTCTAGACGTCTAAGCGAACAACTTTTGTACGAATTTTGGAAGTTTTTTAGACAGCTGGCTTTTAAAAATCCAAGAAGTAGCGCTCTTGTACTTAATGTCCTTCACTTCTTGATCTTCGACAAAGCCACTGATAACGACGACACGTTGTTCTAGGTATTTCCTAATTAACTTGAAACAATATAGGCATCCTATACATTCCGCGTATTTGAACGTGAACTAGTAATTATACCTACTGTGTGATATCTAATTAAATTGTCTATTTATACAAATTTTACGTCCCTAACTACGCTCTCTATTTCTCCGGACGCATGGCGTTACGTAGTTCGCCGGCTCAGCTAGTATTGGAATTAAAAAAAAAAAATCTAGTGTGTGTGGATTCTATAGCACATTGGGCGAACTCCCAGCTGCTACACAGTTGGTTGCGGGTTCAATTCGCGACAGGGACAAGTATTTTTGCTTACCATAAATATTTGTTTCTGGTTCTGGGTATCTTCTACATGTATCACATTTATGTTATTTACAAAAAAAATATGTGTTATAGGTATATCCATTGTCTAGTAGGTACCCATAGTCTAGTTGGTTAATTTGGGGCTTTAGTTAGCGCTGTGTGCTACGCGTCCTTAAGAGGATAGTCTCCATTTTCTTTCTCCATACAAACGTAGTTTAAATATTCCTCCCTGGATAAAGACTTTAGAGCAAATATGTTTTTGCCATAAAACTTATATCTGTCATGCATGACTATGCATCTACCTTTTTATTTTATTCATTTTATTATTTTTTTATTTTTCATTATTATTTTAATTAGAAAATAAAAAAATAAAAATATAGATGCATTTTCATGACAGATATAGGTTTTATGGCATAAACATATTTGCTCTAATGTCTTTATCCAGGGAGGAAAATGTAAACTACGTTTGTATGGAGAAAGAGAATGGAGACTATCCTCTTAAATACTTTTTAGATGTTATTACTTTACAGTACACACTCTCGCGTTTTATAGAATAAGTACTAGCAGCGTCCCGCGATTTCACCGGCGTAAGTCTCGATCCCGTGAGGATAACGGGTTCAGGGTGAATGTAGCTTTCTAATGGTGAAAGAATTTTTGAAATCGGCACAGTAGTTTTTGAGTTTATTCATTACAAACATACAAAACACACACACACGAACACACAAAATACAAATCTATCCTCTTTATAATATTAGTGTAGATATGTTCATATAGGTATATGTCAAACTTATTTACCTTGACTATTAGGTACCTATATGTATTCCGTGCTAAGTAATTAAAATAATAGGTAAATGAAATATTACGACCTCCGACGCGTCGGGCGAATGCACGGCTCTAATGCAGAAGTTTGCGGGTTCAAAACACCGGGTCACCGTAACACAAGCCTAGAAGCTCACCATGGGGTAAGACGATAGAAGGCGTTGTGTGATGTTCACAGAATTTATTTTTGTATTTAACTGTAGGTATCCTATTCAGGGTAACAGTAACCTCCCTAGTGGATTATAGTGGCTTCCTCGACGACTGATCAATCATTTAATTTCATAATATAATCGAATACCTAATCGACTTACTTGATTTGATTATATTAGGTTTATGATGGTGATCCTAAATTAAGGTCAAATTTGACAAAGGTGCAAATTATTTTGCACACAATACAATGCCTTTAACCTTGAATCCTTGATGTTGTTCTATTGTAGATATACGCTTCATAAGTTATAAGCATAGATCGGATTTTGGGTGCTGTTTTAGACGTTGTCACTAACATGGATATGACTTTCCGGAATTCTAAATTCCGTAATTCCGATATTTCTTTTTAAACTTTACAAAAATATTAAATGTATTGTATGTATGTATGTAATGTAATGTATTGTAAATGTATCGTAGAAATTGTACTATTAATTTTAAAAAAAACAGGATTTTTTTAATTGAATGCATAAAATTTACTGAGTCATGCAATTTCGCAATTTTAAGTTACAATATCCATAAGTAGAGACCCAAAGTTGAACAAAAAAAATCTTTTGAAGACAGCGGCCATAAACATTGTTTATCTTTTGCAATACCTATTGTCGCTATTGTCGGCAATATTACAAAGGCGGCGCCAAGGTATGTTTGTTTATTTTTCTTCGAACAATTATTGGAAGTTGTTTATACTAAATACCTATGTATATATTTATTTATACCTATTTATTATTCCGTTATTCCTATGGGAAAAGTGAAACTGCAAGTTAAGCTCATTCGCTTACTTCGGTTTGTTGAGTGTAGTCTATCCGTGTGTTTTATGCTATTGTTTTTTGACCCCTGCTCGTTACTTGGATTTTGGATTTCACTGCAAAACTTGACATTTTGGCTACTAAACGGACTACGATTATTGCAACTGGATTGGATATCTTTGACATTTGTCGAACTTTGGGTGAGTAGATTTTTTATATATTGTAATAGAATAAATAACATAGCCTATAATCAAGAAACTTACACGAATAACTGTAAGTTTCTTGCCTATAATTTGTTGTTAAAAAGAGTGTAGAATTTTTTTTCTTCATTCCTACAAATTTACAACTTATAGATATTATGGATTAGGCTGATTCCGTTCCGAAATATCGAGATAATTTAAATCTAAAAGTAGCTACAACACTATCTAGACCCGGAATGAAAAAAAAAATGATCATCAGATTTATATTTTCAACTTGGTAATTCTTAAGTAAAACTGGATATTGGGCGTTACCATGATCTTTTCTCGTTTAATTTGTTGGTTTGTTGCGCAAAAAAATACAAAATTAGCTTCCAAGTAATTACATAGTTGTTAAATTCCGCAATGTCAACTATTCAGCTTGCACACCGAGGTAGATGGTGCGTAGTGCACTTAGCAAAGCTTGAAATAGAACAATTTAAATGTACAGAGGTACAAAAATCTACTTCCCATTTTAACCAACTCGGTCAATTTGTAAGGAAAGTTGTATTTTTGTAATATTTTCTCAACAATAATTCCATGTCGAGGGAACATTTTTGGTTTTAGTAATACATAAATTGTTATATTTTAAGCATTGCTGGATTGTCTCTACCCTACCGTTGTAAGGAAATACTGGCTGAAAAATAAATGTTTTTAAACAAGTATTTGAAAATGTTTGTTCCACAAACATGCTTTAGTCGTGTTTTCTCTTAATTGTGATAATTATTTATACTCAGAACAGATTTTATCCATTGTTTGTATATTAAATAAAGAAATATAAACATTAAACCCTTTTAATTTATATGTGTGTTTTATTTATTTCTGACGGATAACTCTAACCTGTAAACAGAATCTCATTTTAAATTTTGAAGATTATTTTTTTCTTTAAAATATTTCTAGTAAATATGCCTTCAGCAATAAAAACAAATGATGATGATGATACTTTAGATAGTGATAGTACTCGTGATTTCGACACCTATCCTCATTCGAAATTCCAAGACGCGGAATTTTTCTCGGAATTTTTTTTGGTCGTATCCATACTTTTGATGTCGCATTTTTGAAACGGCACCCAAAAATCCGATCTATGGTTATAAGTAACCTATTTCAGAAACTCGGATCAAAAATGTAAAACAGACGAACAGACTGCGAAGTCTCAGTAATAGGGTCCCGTTTTTACCCTTTGGGTACGGAAGAACTAAAAAAGAACTGTCAATTATAAAGGAAAAAGTAAATAAAGAGCTGTCACTTTTAAATAAATCTATGGGATTTTTGTTTACGTTTTTGATCTAACTTTCTGAAATTGGGTACCTATAGGTACCTAGGTAGGTATTGTACTTATTATTATGAAAACCTTTACTTCTATTCGATGATGTTGTTCTATAGTATAAATTCCATGGATATCTATACACTATTTAAGAAACTTAGATCAAAAATGTAAACAAAAAATCCCATTACACTTATTTGACAGTGACAGCTTTTTATTTACTTTTTCCTTTGAAATTGACAGTCCTTTGTCCACATTTTCGATCTCAGTTTCTGAAATAGGGTATAGATTGACCTAGGTAACCTATGTTACCCTAGGTTTGGAATTTAGAATAATTCAGCAAATGTAATAGGTAGGTACAGTTGGTTGGTAGGTATAGGACATGTACAAACAAAATTTATTTTGTGACAACACTTTTAAAATTATAGCTGTTTAGTAAAATAACGGTAAGAAACTCGGTAGGTATAAGATTTTCAAACATGAATCGAGGGACACATAGCACCATTTAGTAATTACACTTACCCAATTATTTTGAACTTTTAATTAAAAACAACTGTGGAATTCGGGCGGTGTTTTTAAAACACAGTAGGTATTCCAAAGTAATAAGCAATAAATAATGTTTTTAAGTAATAGCTATTAAATATGCTCATTACTTGACGTAACGCCTACCGAAAGTGTCGGTGCATAACTTTAGTAACTCGAAGTACAGTTAGGGAGAATTACTCGAAAAATATTTGACACTAGGTTCCTAAACGTGTTTAAGATGTCGATTTGAAGAATTTGTAAAATGGTATCAATATGTCGCAGTAATTATAAAACATACGAAAATCGTATTTTGGTATTTCATGAGATATATTGACATTCAAATCTACAAATTCATCAATTCGTCATCTTAACTACCCGTGTGCAGATTGTTGACGAGACGAACCCAACAATTACGAATTCCTTTTAATTTTTTTCCATAATTCTCGTTCTTATCTTCACAATTTACGATCTTATGTAATAATAATATAAGTTATATTTATTGAAAAGGTGATGATTTTGGGTGGTCTGAAGTCTTATTGTAAAATAATGATATTATTATTTTGGATGAAAACAGACTGCAGATTAATAGTCATCCGATACTGCGCCAATGTCTAACTGCTTGAGTTATGTAACTGATTTAGGATATTTATGGTATAGCACCACCACAGAAGCGCCACAGAAACGAGTAGCGTAAAGAAGAGGTAACATTTTTTTAAATGGTAGTAAAAGTATTCCGTATTCTAAATTAATTAATTTAAAATGTTATGAAACCTTAATAAAACAACACAAAAATTACACGAAGATATAAATATCTACTGTAGCTGTATTAAAGAGCCTATAACAGCTGAATTCAAATCCATGTCGGGTTAATCGAAATTGTTGATTATTTCATGACAGAACGATGTTGATTTTTTTGTGTATTGATTTTTTATAGATTACATATAGGCGACATTGTTTCCAACATTTTAGAGCAGTATCCAGAGAAATATGTCAAAGGCTGTTGAAGCCTAATCCACATTTTATCCAGAACAGTCATTTTTTGTCTTAAACATGGAATAAAATTGAGTGTGCCACACGAACAAGAATTTTGCACTATATTTAAATGTTTTAACTTTTTTTAATGCAATTCCTACGATGCAGGGTTAAGTCCTGTCGGGTGCAATTTTTTTGAAAAACATTTCTTTAAACAGTCAATATATTTAAATGTTCAAACGTTTTAAGAAAAAGTTGTGCTACCGGTCGGTCGACAAAAAAGTGTGTGAACTACTCTCATCCTTGTATGAGGTTATTAATGGATGTTCTTGGATTGAACTGTCTCATCAAGATAAGTTTGTTCACCGAGCACTCATTAGTATTTTATCTGTTTATCGGATAAAAGATTGACTATTAAAACGTTTATCGTGGTTGGTAAGTACTTAGATTTAGTATAATTGTTTTTGAAAGATGCCTGGATTGAATTTGATATTGATCTTTTTTGTAACTACTGTTTTGCGTCATCGCCAAACAGCACTGGGGGCTACGTTTAGGAATTGGTTTTTTATTGTTTTTGCTCCTTCTCAATGGCTCTCATAATTTTAAGGACCATGACTTTTTGTTAAGACGTCTAGGCTTGAACCCAATACTTGTATATCTAATATTTACTTTATTAATTACCTACCATCAGCTTATCCTACTAATATTATAAATGCGAATGTTAGTAAGTTAGAAAATTTGTATGTTTCTTTGAACTGATACAATAGGTGTTTTAGGTGTAGCGTCTCGCTTACTTTACCAACATTCGGCATGCAAAGTATAAAGTCACATAGGGGAGAGAGGGGCATGACGGGGTTGCGGGCAAGACGGGGACTTGGCCTCAGAGCACAAACCAATTGACCAATAACAATCGTAAAAACGCGAAAAGGTGCGACGGGTAGGGGGTCATAGTATGACGCAGTGATTGAGTGATAAAACCACGAGCATTTTATTTTTTTAAGAAAAAACTGGTTTTTGTCGATCACCTTGTGATTTTCACATTTTCATTAGATCGTGGCAGCATGAGACACAAGAGCATTTCAGATTAGGTTTAAAGTGATTTGTTTGTGGCAATGACTACTACAACAGGTAGGAACTTGCTTGTCTTCGTATTGCATGGCAGTTTTTTTCTGTACGATTTTTAATTTAAAATGACCGGAGTGGGCATGATGGGGTACAGGGTACCCCATCTAAAATAGTTTTGAAAAAATTATAAAGATGAAGAAACTGGCAAAGGAAAATAAGCACAAGATAGGAACAACGAGAACTTAAGAAAATTGAGATGACTATAAACCAAAACAACAATCACTAAAAAGAAAAGGTCCAAAAAAGTATTGGTTGAGTCATCATCATACAAAAGTGACTCTACAAGCCTCGGTATTTGAACTACGATAAAGTTTATGCTGCTTTTGCTGTATGCAGCAAATGGGCTCACTGTAGCTGTGTTGGTATGATCAATAAAGACAATGAAGCACCTGTAACTTGTTGTATCCCATTATACCCCTAGGGGGTACCCCATTTCACCCCGAGGGTAGGGCAAGAGGGGGTGTTAGGCACGTTCCTAGTTTTTCACTGTTTTTTATTTAATCCATATTATAATGAGGTTATAAGTACTTAATTATAGTGAAGGTGCTTATTGGGGGGGTTCCTACTCACCTAGTAAGTGCTTACGCGCCACAGGTCGGTTGTAGCGACGCTGATAAGAGGTCGTTTTGGGATAAACTCGGCGAGGTACTTGGGGCAATCCCGTTGTCGCAGGGAATCGTTTTGGGTGGTGACCTGAACGGTCATGTGGGTGAGATGGGGGTGGAATTTGAACGTCTTCATGGAGGCTTCGGGTATGGCAGTCGGAATGCGGAAGGGGAAAAAATTCTGCGTACGTGTGCCACTGCCGACCTGGCACTCGTGAACACTTATTTCAAAAAGAAGCCCGACCACTTGATCACCTACAGGAGCGGGGGGCGCGCTACCCAAATCGATTTTCTAATCACTAGGAGACACCACATCGGCAACGTGGCCAACTGCAAAGTCATACCCGGTGAGAGTCTCACTGCCCAACACCGTATCCTTGTCATGGATCTCTGTGTAAAGACCAAAGACAAACGACCGGAACCATGTCAGCGCCGAATCAGATGGTGGAGGCTTGATGAAGTCAAGTCCCAGATGCTCGCCTCAGCAATCGGCGACAAATGTGCCAATGCTGAAGGCGAATCGGTGCAGGAACACTGGGACCGGATTCAGGTGTCTATCGCTGATTCGGCGCGGTCGGTCCTCGGTATGTCTAAGGGAGGACGCAAGTGTGACAAGGAAACTTGGTGGTGGAACGACACAGTCCAGAGGGAGACTAGGGTGAAGAAAGCCCTCTTTAAAAAGTGGCAAGCGTCCAACTCTCCTGAAGATCGCGACGCGTACAGGTCTGCCAAACGTGCCACAAAGAGAGCAGTAGCCAGAGCCAGACGGGACCACTTACAGCCACTGTACGATAAGTTGGAAACGTCTGAGGGGCAGAAGCTTATTTATAAGTTGGCACGTTCTAGGATCAAAGCGGCACAGGATATATCCAAGTGCCGCTGTGTAAAAGATCCTAATGGTAACCTGCTATGCGAGGACCTCGCGGTGAAGGAGAGGTGGCGCTCTTATTTCCACGAACTGCTCAATAAGCAGTATAAAGAGGTGCAGCCACCGGAACTCCCTCCGAATCTAGGACTTGTGCCACTGATTACGCCTGAGGAGGTGCGCAAGGCTCTTCGCTGCATGAAGAATCGGAAAGCTGTCGGCGCCGATGGAGTCCCCATCGAAGTATGGAAGGCTATGGGTTCTCGTGGTGTGGGCATCTTAACCAACCTTTTTAACCGCATACTCGAGACCGGCAGAATCCCCGCCCAATGGAGACTGAGTGTTATCACTCCAGTGTTCAAGGGCAAGGGATCTGTGCAGGAGTGTGGAAGTTATCGTGGTATAAAGGTCATGTCCCACACCATGAAGCTCTACGAGCGTATAGTTGACTCTCGGATCCGGAAGGAGTGCACTGTCTCGGAGGGCCAGTATGGTTTCCGCCCCGGTCATGGTACCATGGACCCTGTTTTCGCCCTAAGGATCGTTATGGAGAAATACAGAACGAAGAATACGCCTCTGCATTTTCTTTTCCTGGACTTGCAGAAGGCCTTCGACTGTGTTCCTCGCGTGATGATCTGGTGGGCGCTGCGGTCCAAAGGGGTGCCTGAAACTTATATTGAAACCATCCGGGACATGTACCGAAATTCCGATTCAGTGGTGCGAACTGCTGTTGGTGGCACTAAATCTTTTCCCATTACAGTCGGAGTCCACCAAGGATCCGTCCTAAGTCCGTTTCTGTTTAGCGTAATACTGGACGCACTGTCCGTAGTCATCCGAGACGCACACGAGCAGCCCCCGTGGATGCTCATGTATGCTGATGATATTGCGCTAGCGGACTCGGATAAGGGACGGCTTAAAAGGCGTGTAAATGCTTGGAAAGAGTCACTTGAGAACGGCGGTTTGCAACTCAACGTAGCGA
This sequence comes from Idaea biselata, assembly GCA_958496205.1. Taxonomy (NCBI): domain Eukaryota; kingdom Metazoa; phylum Arthropoda; class Insecta; order Lepidoptera; family Geometridae; genus Idaea; species Idaea biselata. Next base: position 20,900,281 of record OY292400.1, on the reverse strand, counting down.
AGACCGAATACTTGGCTAGCAATACCACAGATCCCACACCTGTCTGCGTTGACGGTCACATGGTCGAGCGGACAGACCAGTTTAAGTACTTGGGATCTGTGCTTCACGAGTCCGGCGACATCGATTGTGACGTCAAGTCCCGCATTTCGGCAGCTTGGGCCAAGTGGCGAGAGGTAACTGGTGTCATTTGTGACCCGAAAATGCCGGTTAAACTGAAGGGACAGGTCTATAAAACGATCATTAGACCTGTCCTTTTGTATGGTAGTGAGGCGTGGCCATTGCTTGAGCGACATAAGCAGGAGCTGCGTGTCACGGAGATGAAGATGCTGCGCTGGATGTGTGGAGTGACGCGAAAAGACCGCGTCAGAAACTCCCGCATCAGGGGCAGCCTTCATGTCCGAGACATTGCAGACAAACTGCAAGAATGCCGCTTACGGTGGTACGGCCACGTTCTACGAAAACCGGCTAGTTACGTGGGAAACAAATGTCTTGCCATGGCGCCTCCGCCCGGCCGCGGCAGATTGGGAAGACCCAAGAAGTGCTGGCTTGACGTTGTAAGATCGGATATGCGTACAAATGGCCTCACTACATGGGATGCCGAAGATCATGCGAAGTGGAGACGTAAAAGTAGGAAAGCGGACCCCGGGCTCTCGAGAGGGATGCAACCGGGAACAACGCTCGGATGATGATGAATTATTAAATACTGATTGCCAACGAAGATTAAGTGGATAAAAAAATTTATGAAAACACAATACTGTCAATGTTATTGAGCTTCAAACCTTAAGGTCCCCATCATGCCCCCCTTCCCCTACTGAAATTAAAGTTAAATTCGATAAAAAATAAACAAAATAAAATTAAACATTATGGTACATTACACAAAGATCGTGCGAAGTGGAGACGTAAAAGTAGCGAAGTGGAGACGTAAAAGTAGGAAAGCGGACCCCGGGCTCTCGAGAGGGATGCAACCGGGAACAACGCTCGGATGACGATGATGACACAAAGACAAATTAAAGTTAGTAGGTATACATATAACTTCCTAAAATAATAGATTCGGAGCGCATGGGAATAAGCCATCTGTTTCTATTAATGTTTCAAAACAGAAGGTACATAATATTAATAAGTACATATAAGAGTGTATTTATTATTATTCATTCAACTCCATTGCTTTATAGATATTTTCTATAGCTATATTCAAACTTTGTCTTATACGTAGGTACCTATCTTTATAAAGGATTTGAAGGACCTCTATAAAACAGAAAACAGAAGGTACATATTAATAATATTAGTAAACTATCAGCTCTCCGCGGTTTCACCCGCGTAAGTCCCAATTCCGCTTGAATATCGGGATATCCCATAGGCTATCGCGATATTCAAGTTATATAAATAAATAAATAAATATATTGAACGACGTTACACACAGCGCAATCTAGCCCCAAACTAAGCACTAGGCTTGTACTATGGGTACTAGACAACGGATATACTACATATTATACTTTTTTTTTTGTAAATACATACATATGATACATAGAAAACACTGAATATCTCATGTCTTCGGACCGTGGTGAGTCCTAGGACATGTAAGGACATGTGATATAAGTTGTTATTCTAGGTCTCCAGCTCGGTCTCCATATTCCAAGTTTAATGGTAATCGGTTTAGCGGTTTTTACGTGATTGAGTAACAAACACACACACATACATTCTCGCAAACTTTTAGCTTTCTAATATTAGTAGTTTCTATCGGTCATAGATATTTTCTATAGCTATTTCAGACTTTGTCCTATATAAAGGTTTTGAAGGACCTCTATAAAATGTTGCGGTCACAAATCTAAGCGCCAACCATCACTTCCGTCATTCCCATTGATGTCATCTCATATTTTATTTATCTGTCCCCATAACGCTTTCAAAGGATTTGAAGGACCTCTATGAAACAGAAAATAGAAGGTAGGTACATATCTACATCTACACGAATATTATAAAGAGAAAAAAATGAATACTTTTGATCCTGATATTCCCACGGGATCGGGACTTACGCGGGTGAAACCGCGGGACGCAGCTAGTTAATAATATTAGTAAATTATATTAATCATTCATTTCTATCGCTCTTAGATATTTTCTATAGCTATTTCTCCTACATGTAAGTTTTGAAGGACCTCTATAAAATGTTGCGGTCACATCTAAGCGCCAACCATCACTCCCGTCATTCCCATTGATGTCATCTCATATTTTATTTATCTGTCCCCATAACGCTTCGACAATAGGCTCGAGTGTTTGGACTCTTCGACGACGAATGGTGATGGCAAATAGTAGAGTTCTCACGGTGGAGAACCTGCTTGGCCAAGTTACAAGTTTAGGTGTTTTTTTGACTTAGTATTTTAGGACGTTGTATTTAGTGCCATCTAGCGAACACCCAGACCGAAAACAAATATTTATATTTTGCACCCGACGGGAATCGAACCTGCAACCTACTGCATTGCACTTGGGTCGTCTACTCAAGAATCTCTAGACTCTTAACTAAACTATTCGAATATAGAAAAATCTGAAAGAGCGCCCTTGCGCTCTTGAGGGGCACAGGTTCGAATCTTGTCATTAGAGATTTTTTGATGATGTATTTCTCAGCATTATTTCTAGTAAAAATGCCTTGCGCAATAAAAGCAAAAGGAAATATGAATCAGACATTTATTTGTAAAAACGGTTGTCCAAAAGATATATTAAACAAAATGAATGGGTTCGTTTTTAAAATGTTGTGGAAAGTGATGACATTCAGCAAGCGGACCTAATGGACTGGTAATACCCGTAGTCTTCAAACATGAGTGGCGTTAAAAGGACGAAAACCCAATACTAATACGAAAGTGTGGTCCAAGACATAAAATAATACAGGACTAAAAGAAGTTACGTTTGGGCCCTGTTATTAAAAGGTTGCTTCTATTATTTGTATATGTAGATTTTTTAGGGATAGTCCACTTGAAATTAAAGACATTTTTAGGTTGTAATCGCGTGGTGTTTATTACTTTTAGCATTGTTTCAACGCTCAACGTTTCGAGACCTTTATAGGTCCCTTCTTTAGGATTGACTGAAATATGATTTGTCATTATAATGTATTAAGTCATTCTAAAGTTTTTATTCTAATGTATTAAAAAGTCTACATACTTTTTCTTCTACTTCCTCCCTCGATAAAGACATTAGAGAAAATATGTTCATACCATAAATTTTATATCAGCCATGACCATGCCCCTACGTTTTGTTTTTTTTTCGTATTCTCATTTTTCTATATTTTATTTCTATTCTACCTAATTATAAAATTAAGACAAAAAAAGAAGATAGATAATGAGAGATATAGGGTAAGTACCTACATAATAACTCAAAAATAGGGTAGGTAGGTAATAGGTACCTACGTGCCCCACGCGTTTTAATGGAATTAAAAATAAAGAAATCAAGACGTTTATTTGCTAAGTTATGTAGACAAGAATCTTATTGTAGGTTATATTATTAACAATAAATTGCCCATTACAGGCATGTAGTAGATAATACTTAAAGCTAGTTCTGTGATGGTACCTAGGTAGCATCTCAGTAGTAGGTAGGTAGGTATATCTTTTTCTTGGAAGTCGCTACCGTTACCCGCTTCCGCACTCAACTTACATCAATCCCAGAAACTGGACGTCAAATATTGACACTGTCGAGTATTTTTTGTCAAGCCCGAATAGAAGGGTTGAATGGCTGGGGTGTTTGTAGAGTCGGCATCCTTGCTGGAATCTGGAAAATTGTGGTCCAACAAACACATTTACTGGTAATTATTGTGTAGCTGCCATCACACATCGCTATACCTGGATATTATTAAAGGTAAGCCGTTTTGTGACGACCTCTGTGGCGCGTCGGGCAAACACCCGGCTTCAACGTTGAAGGTTGCGGTTTCGATTCCTACCGGTAACAAGCGCGTTTATGCCTAAAAATAAGTATTTAGCAGATGGCGCTGGCCTCGGATGATCTTTTTTTTTGTTGGTGGTCCCCCACGAATGAAAACGCCGAGTTTTTTTTTCTTTCGGGCCGAGACCGATATGGCCAATTTGGCGCCGAGAGTTGTAAAAAACACCAGTTTGACAGTTCTTAATTCAAACCTAAGATCAGTCGACTAGCGCCCTCTGCCGAGATAAAAGTTAGTGTTCCTCTTCATTGCTTTTATTATAGTATGCCAATTTTCAACGCCAGAGCGACGATTCGAGTTTTTTTCAGAACTTAATTCCAGAGGTTTAATTTCATTTAAGCATCGCGAACACTCTATCTAATCTAATTTATTTACTAATGCAAAGCTAACTTAGTTTAGCTTAGCTTCGCGTAGTCAATGTCAATGCCAATGTGCGCCACATCACTACACGAAATGAAGAATAAGAAGCTTAAATAAAATCAAACAGCCAAGCAGTACCTACCTACCACCATCATAATAACTGGGTAGGTACAGTGGCGGATTTACAAATTTTCAAGTAATAGGCTGTAAAGTTTTTGCCGCCCTTGCCTCTACAACTTTCATGGCCTAGATTATTTTTGCAATCCAAAAATGACAAGTGAGAGGGGATAGTCATCGGCAAAATTTGTTGCAGAGCTCTATCTGTAAAACATCAGAAAACCGTCAATGAGAAATATTTTTGAATTATATTAGGTAGCAAAAAAGAAACCCCCAAATTTGCCGCCCCAAAAATCTGCCGCCCTAGGCTCTAGTCTACTCAGCCTGCTGGTAAATCCGCCACTGGGTAGGTATAAGTATCTACTGATATTTTCAAATAGAAAGGCTTAATTTTGCGATTTCCTATCCCCGGCTCGTGAGCCGTGGGTCTGCAACGCGTGTTTGCTAAACACTCCAGTTGACTTGTAGTTGCTCGTAATCCTCCGATCTGAGGGTAGAAACTCCCATTATTTGCAAGCTCTACAATGACTTTGATGATTTTACCTTGTAAGTTCTTTTGATTTCTCTTCGGTGTTTACTGTGTGACCCCAGACGGACTGGGGTATAACAATGTTTCTGTACCTATTGATGCAGGAAGTTTCTGAAATAATTCTTGTCCATGGCTAGAATCGAGATTGCAAACTTTTACTAGGTACCTACTATCAGCGGTTTAAGATATGCGTTGATCCATTAGTCAGTCAGGACACACGTAGCATTTTAAAAATATACTAGCAGTGTAAGTGTGTGTATGTAAAAAGAACACACTCTTCAAATTCCATGTCTCTAGGTCCAGTAGTTTAAACTGTGGATTGTTATATAGTAGAGTCAGTCAATTTAATAAGTCAACTAGTCAGGATTTTAAATACCTTTAAAACTTCATGTTACAGTAAAGGACAAACATTTTATAAAGTAAGTCATCTTTTATAATTTTAATTTTTTTAGAAGATTTGTAACTTTTTAACTAGTCTATCTTAGATTTTTCTTCTGTTTTGCGATGTTGGATTGAAATTCAACTCAATTTTCGGTTTTAATCGCAACCGAAAAATGGGATTATTCTAATATTAGGTACCCACTCCATCTTTAAAAAATATCTCTAAGTAAAATAGGGATGTCTACTGTAACTGTCCAGCGGTAAAACTCAGTCTCAAACATCGACATATTTCTAGTTATACCTAAGTAACCGGATCCCATCCACTTGTGTTTGAGTTAACATTTAACAACCTCTGCCTCCGACCATCATGTGCATTGATTACAATTTGTTTTTCTAATACAACCTTTTTAAATTTCATTCACAGATGGGTAGGTAGGTTGAGAATGGTCGTTCATACTTACAGTGCTCGTCGGAAAAAAATCAAAAAGAAATCCACCCATCGAAAAAAATGTTTCATTCCAATTTTTTGACGTTGATTCTGTAGTGGAAATGGAAATTTCCAATCAGTATTTCATTTCATTTTATTTCATTTATTTGCTTTCATAAAGTACAATAGATGTTACATACTTAGATTAAAATAAAAAACTAAAGATACGGTACGTAGTCTCGGAAAATGAGACGATAAAACTGCGTCTAGCTGACGCACTAGCCTCAGTCGTATATCGAACCGTTGCCGCGTGAGCACGTGCTGTCACGCTGCGATTGTCTTTTTGACATTCATAAGAATTTATGTTTATACTTATTTACAAAGCCTGAATCATTCTTAAAGACAAATGTTTTTAAATACAATAATTTTATGAAAATGCATGAAGGTGTTTCTGGCTCATTTTTCGAATACGCAATGTTAGAATGTACCGTATCTATAATTTTATTTTTATCTAAGGTTACATAGGTATATTTGTTTACATATGAGCCCTGCCAGGCATATTTTCCGTCTGTATGGAGCTGGTGTTACGTTTCTTCTTTTCGGTTCGGTCGGTCGTCTTCGGTCTTCTTCTTTTCATATAGTGGTGTGGCTCACCTAGTGTTAGAGTTGTCAGGTCGCCTTAAGGCTTCAACTTGACCTAACGACGCCATCAGAGATAACAACCGGGACCACCTGCTTAACTTACCTTCCGTAGTACGGAGGAGGTCGAGAAAGTGATTTATGCCACACAAATTATCGCTCACCCATCCAAGTAATGACTACGCCAAGCGTTGCTTAACTGCACGTACGACGTAAAACGTTCTAAAACGAAACCGAGAGGAGAGGCAAAAGAACGGCTGATAATAGAAAAACTCATAAAATCCTAACGCGTGTACCATTCAAAAAACTTTCCATTACTTACCTCCTAATTTCCATAAGCTCTTAATGCACCTGGTAAGCCGAAATGCATACCAGAACTTTATTTAACACATAAAAGTACATAACAAAGGTGTGCTAGTAGGTACGTACCTATGGATGTACAAACATAATAATCGAGCACGTGTGCGTTACACTACCTGGTTGGTTATTGAGGGTAGAGTTAATTAAAAATAGACGTTACATTTAACATTAAAAGTAAGACGAAAACTTTCTTCTATAGAAATAATTAATAGGTGTTTATGTGACGGTTTAAAATAATGGGCAAAATACGGGTGTTTTAATGGCAATTTTGAATACTGTTGTAATCTACAAAAACCGGTCAAGTGCGAGTCGGACTCGCGCACGAAGGGTTCCGTATCTATAAAACAGATTTTGTTTTGAAAGGTAAATTGCGGTTTACGATTTATGACGTTTTAAATAAAACTACTAACTAGATCTCGTTCAAACCAATTTTCGTTGGAAGTTTACATAGTAATGTACATCATATACTTTTTTTAGTTTTATCATTCCATTATTTTAGAAGTTACAGGGGGGGGGGACCAACATTTTACCACTTTGGAAGTGTCTCTCGCGCAAACTATTCAGTTTAGAAAAAAATGATTTTAGAAACCTCAATATCATTTTGAAGACCTATCCATAGATACCCCACATGTATAGGTTTGATGAAAAATATTTTTTTGAGTTTCAGTTCTTAGTATGGGGAACCCCAAAAATTCATTATTTTTTTTCTATTTTTGTGTGAAAATCTTAATGCGGTTCACAGAATAAATCTACTTACCAAGTTTCAACAGTATAGCTCTTATAGTTTCGGAGAAAAGTGGCTGTGACATACGGACGGACAGACAGACAGACAGACATGACGAATCTATAAGGGTTCCGTTTTTTGCCATTTGGCTACGGAACCCTAAAAATCATAAACAACCATTTAGGTATCACAAGACAAAATAGAAAGTCAACAAAATGGTGATAACAAAATAAAAAAAAAAACTTCTTACGCATCACGCAGCCGTACAGTGGGCGGCAAATAAGTTAAAAAAATTGCGGTTGCGCATAAATCGATTTTTCATTAGAAGTCGCATGTAAAATGTACTGCGCGAACTTTCCCCTTCCACGTCAAATTTTTCCAACTTAATTGCCGGCCACCTGTAGTTTGTATTTCCGAGTCGTTCGAAATTCGAATATCATAATAACATTGAATTCGATTTTTTAATGAAATAATAGTATTACTTACTACCTACATCAAACTTTTTCATAAAGTTAATAGGTACATGAATAAAGATAAGTTAAGTTTACTGAATTGAATGACCACAAAATTGTGTAATTTTTAATGGTGAAGGGGTGAATAACAGAACTGCCCCGAAACAAAACTTCACTGAGATGTAGATAACTGTCAACTGTCTGTATCGCACGGTAAAGTAGATTTTTGAAAATGTCTATTCGTGTCGAATGGCAAGGTGGTAATAGTATAATTCAAAGGATACTTTTGTATACATATAGGGTAGACTGGGTACAGATGTGCCAATTTTCATTTGACCGACCATAATTCTGAAAATATGATACTTAGCTAAAAGAAGTAACGTTCATATATAAATATAAACATCTGGCTACATCTGAATACTAAATTTGTGTTCCTAAGTTCAATGGTAAACTCACAGGAGCCAGTTGAAAAAAAAAAAGAAAATGTCACAACCGCCCTGACCCCAAGGACATTTGTGACAGTGCCTGGGGATGATTGTGACAGGTACAAAAATACACCAAAATGATTACAAAGTGGTTTTAATGTAAGATACTCTGCCTTTAATCTCATTTCCCTAATATTCGTGCCAGCTTCATTGCATTTTCGGATGTACCTCGATAAGGACATTTGATTATTTTGGTGGCAGCACTGGGCCATGAAGTGCTGCTTTTTAAATGTATGTATGTGTCCTAATGCTGGCTTATTATTAGGCTATTCGAGCACTGATAAGTTGTGGCGGAGGCGCGTCGTCGTTCTTTGTGATTCACCTATTTTATTGATATGTCGACGGAATTCGGGATGAGACGACAACATGCCTTCGCCACGACTGATAATTGCGAGTATAGCCTTAGCCTTGCCTTAATTGATTTTGCTCGTGAGCTTTCTGGTCACTAAAAAGAAAAAATAATAAGCTTAGCTTTGGTCACAACCGTACCCAGCAACAATGGCACAACTATCCCCAAAATACTCTTTCGTAAAAAAACAATCGTCAAGAAAATACAAAACTATTTACATAGATAGCATAGACTGATATTTAGTCGCTAATGTTTAACTTATAAGTAGGTAAAACACTCATTTTTGTACCTATTTTTATAAAGACACAATCACAAAAATAAGTCGAACAAAAAAAGTTGGTTTTGACTACCAAAAAATATATTGTCTCCTACACTCGTCAAAGTCGCACAATGGCTGACGCAATACTGTGACACGTAATCAAATGCTCTTACCGCTCCTCTATTCCCTTGCACCCCCCACGCTATCTCTTATAGTTTCGATAATATAGCGACTGTCACTTTCGTCCTGAGGCACAATCGTACCCAGTCTACCCTACTCAATGCAGATATTGTGTACCTATTTGTCCTTTAAAATAAAGACATTAAAGACTGCATAATAATAATATTACCTGAGTATCTCAATAGACATTTACGATAGGCAATTAAATAAAGTACTTATATAAGGAATATATTATATTTATTTATTATTAAAGTGTGTTTTATATTCTGTATAATGAGAAGTAAAATTCCGTCGAAATAAGCTAAAAATCGTTTTACAAACACAATTCGTCAAAATATGTCATCGAAATTAGAACCTGTGCAGTATTAGTTTAGTCGGAAGACGACGAGAGTATAAAGAGGGTATAAATCAATTGTAGGTATTTATTGTAATATAGGTAAATGATTTGTAATTTTGCTTAAGAGCACCTCTGTGGCACAGTGGACGAACACCCGCCTGCTATGAAGAAGGTTGCGAATTCGATCCCTGTCATAAAACATGATCTACATATATTTTTAACTTCGGTATGCACAAGCTAATAATAAATAAATAATAAATAAATAAATTCTCCGAACAACACACAGCGCCATCTAGCCCCGTGGTAAGCGACTAAGCTTGTGTTACGGTGACTAGACAACGGATATAATACTTATATTTATTTTTCTTTTGTAAATACATACATATTATACATAGAGGGACACCCAGACCAGACACAAATATTTATTTTTTAAGCATAAATACTTGCACCCGGCGGGAATCGAACCCGCAACCTCCTGCATTGCAGTCGCGCTTTCGCACGACGCGCCACCGAGGTCGTAATAAAATTCAAACGAATACCTACTAATAAAAAAATAGGTATACGTACAAAGGTGTATCAAATCTCAAACATTGTCTACGAAATACCTACAAAATAAACTTGGTAGTTATGACGAAGTGACAAAGAATGTAACCACTATGAATTATAGGTAACCTTAGGTATTGATATTACTAGACATAAAACACGGAATCCATTGATAAACCTATGATGACGTAGATTTAACACAAAAGAATGACTATTGTAGGTTATATTAGGTACCTAACCTACCTAGGTTATATTAAAAGGTAGATAATTACGTAGGAATGGATACGTAAAAGGTACACATACCTACGTACGTAAATATTTATAATTTATCTTTGTAGTTTAACTGACGTAGGATTCATGTGAATCGAAAGAAAAATGAGCAATAAAAAAATAAAAGGATTGAATTTTGTATTTCTGTACGTAAGCGGGCACAATGTTTTGTAGGTAAATATCCAGAGCGCTTAGTTTGTTTTTAATAGTCAAAAAGAGGAAATAAATAAGATCATTTCAAATACGAAATCAGCCAAACTACTATTTTTCATCAACAAAAAATCATCGAATCCCAACCCTTGAACCTTGGAGTCTTCAAGTCTAGAGTGAATTACTTTAATTTATCTAGGCAAGAAGGTATGCTATATCGTCGACCTCACCGCCGCTTTCCGTGAGGTGAAGTCAAACCTATCTCATTTTTCATTAAAAATAATTATATTTAAAGAATGCAACATTATTTTATAAACATTGTAAATTAACGGAAATTAATATTTGGATCAGACAGAAATAGAAAAGTTACCGTCCTTTGCGTGACGAAGGCACCTTGAGGGACTTTAATTCTACGAACGAACGAACAAAAGAAAGAAAATCTTTCATCCATCCTTCAAAACAGACAGACTTGCTTCTGGAATATGTATAATCGTTTCGTTTTATCGTTCGTAGAATAAAAGTAGAGATCCAGTGAGATCCTCATCTCTGATAGTAGTCGTTATGTTAAGGGAGTTCTAAGGACGAACTAAAAGCTCTAACACTCGATGGGCCACACCACTGGGTCCCATCGAATAAGAAATGAAAACCAATAATAATTGAACAAAATAGAAAAAAACCCAATGTATCGAACCCGTGACAAAACGACCGAAAACGCAAACTCAATTAACCAAAGGAAATCTTTTAGAAGCTTAAAATAGGAAGGCATATAAATAGATTAAGTTAACAAATGATCAAATAATTTATTCTAATCGTGTTGTTTGGATACCTCTTGAATGTGATATACAAATATTGGCTTAGCCAATGGCGCTTAGCAAACCCCAACATCAATAGAGTAATATTGGCACACCCAAGTACACGCTATGATATCGTGAATTAGGAATCCACATAAAAAATAGGTATCCTGCCCCCGCACTCCGGCCACAGCCTACCGACTAAATCCTACCTACTTACTTATATCATAATTAACGGACTCTGTGGTGCTTCGGGCGAAGGCCCGACTGCAATGTAGAAGGTTGCGCCGTTCGATTCCCGCCGGGTGCAAGTATTAATTATGCTTAAAAATATATATTTTTTTGCGGTCTGTTTGTTTTCTATGTAGGTATGTTTTTACAAAACTAAGAAAGCTTAGGCAGTAAGACACCACGGGAGACTCCGGATAGCGAATATCCCATGCTTTCGGACCGTGGTAAGTCCAAGGACATGTCGGTATCCTCGCGATGTTTTCCTTAACTGTACATTTTTTTCTTAATGAAAAAGACATCGGTGCGTGCGCAGTCGGCCAGGATTCGAACCCACGCTCCTCGGAATGAAAGTAGGGGTATCTACCACTAATAGACCAACACCGCTTTTTTAATTACTAACACTTTTAAATATCAAAAAAAATGTTGAATCGTTTTCGAAAAAAAATCGGACTATGCTGAGGCGAACTTGAGACGTTTTAATAATAGAATACGTGCCGATATAACACATAGACTACGTTTATTCCGATATTCCTGCGGGATCAGGACTTACGCGAGTGAAAAGTACCTATACTACTTGTGCTATTTATGTATTCTATTTTACCTAGCTGCTAGTATACTCGTATAATTATTTAGAAATTGTGTCATCAGTTGATTAGTTCGTTACACTTCATCGACAGTCACATAGATGACGTTTTTAAACTAATATTTTCATTTGGATAAGTACTAAAACTGTATTTGTCAATGTTGGTACAATGTTTGGATACTGTCGTAATTTTTGTAATTATTCCATCTCTTCAATGACAGTACAATGACAAAACACCATACATCAAAGATTCCCGGGGCGGAGGTCGAACCCGTGCCCCTTACTTGCCGGGTAAGTGCAGCGCTAACGCTTTTTGATGTTCTTGAAAAATAATCCTAATATTAATATTAAAATAATATCATACATATACCAGTAGATTTCCGAAGTTTTACCCACGTAAGTCCCGATCTCATTCGAATATAGGGATCAAAAGTAGTCAATGTTACTCCTCGATAATGTAGCTTTTGACTATTGAAATAATTTCAATTTTAGAATCGGTTTAGTAATTTCAAAGATTACCCGGAATATATATACCTACATACATTAATGTTACCAACGATACCTTTTTATAATAAAAAAATACCTATAGATATAGACGTATAGATTGACTTCTTATCCAGAATAATGGGCACTTTTGGTCGTACTGGACTTAATCAATAAAAAAATTACTTTATATTTATTGTGTTGACTTTAAATAGATCTAATTTAGTTTTTGTCTAGGTATATTAAATTAACAACATTTAAATTATTAAGTTACCTAATACATGTACCAACGACAATATTTTTCTTTCCCGTCCCGTCAAACCAATCCGAAACCTCTAAATCTTCCAACTCTACCTCGTAGGTGTTAATCGGTCTGCGCGCACGCACCGAGCGCGACCAGTTAGCCCCACTTTACCCTATTTGTTCTAAATGTTACCTTTTACCAACACACCCTCTTCCGGTAACATTGTTGGAAACATCGCCTTTTCATCGCCGCCCGAACCGCAACCGCATGCTACTTCAGGTAAACATCTCATGATTGTTACACAAATACATGTTTAGGACTTTTTAAAAGGAGTTCTCGAAATTCTAAGTAGTTGCCAACCTACCTATAATGATGTACAGTGGGTAACGAAAGTGGTTATCTACAGTAGTTTTGGAAATTAAACTCATTTTTCGGTTTTAATCGCGTGTTGTTTATTACTTTTAGCATACGAAACCGCGTTACGATGGAAACGTTGAGTGTTTAAACATTGCTAAACATAATTAAATCCGAAAAATAAGTTTAATTTTGGTTTTTTAAGTCCTGATCCCGCGAAAACTCCGCGAGATCAGGACTTATGCCGGTGGAACCACAGTTCATAACTTGTAGGAGATAAATAAACAATACACAAATTAAATAATATGATTTAATTTCATAATTTTTCTTAGCAATTATTTCGTTCTCGGCATCTGAATACTTAATATATTTGACAATACAAGTCATTTAACAAAAAAAAAACTCTTTTAAGCGCATTTTATCTATTTCCTGGAATGTATTCAATGTCTGTCGACAGACTATGGAAATTATTAGGAATGTACAAAGAATCAAAACTGAAAGAAAACTAGTTATAGTCTGTCTTTATAAAAAATACGAACAATTCTACAACATTTTAAACATCGTAGCCTAAACTGAGGTGAATGTGATTTTTCAATTAGACTCTAACCCCCTTACTTATAAATAACTGCATAAACTATAGGTATATCGTTTGTCTTTTACTGTGACAAAAAGTTTTAAAGTTAAAAGACAGTGACAAACGTTACATAAACTTAGTCATCGTTTATAAGCAAGGGTTATCTATACTTCAGTGACATTGTTAGCCTTATTAATAAAACGTGGAGTAAGGTCGGAATAGATTTTCCACTTTTTCTGTCTGTCTGTGAACTTTGAAAGTTGTGATCACGGAAAAAGACAAAGCATGTTCTCACTACTCCGACCTTACTCCACGTTTATTAATAAGGCTTATTAATTTAAATCGACCACAAAACTTGGTTTTACTGTAAACGAAGAATCTTAGTTATGTAAATAAATATATATACAAGTTTTTTTTTATATCAGTTAACGTTTAACACATACATATTAGAATAACCACTGGTCTAATTATGTTTGCATTCATAACCCACACCAACCGGACTGCGGTCACTGCCAATAAAAATAAGTTAGTTGACTTAGCTCGCCAGTTTTTCTTATAAGTGAGCATAGCTGGCATAGTTTGCGATGAACGCGCATGAATGAAAAACTGGCTCGTTTTGGAGGATCTAAACTAACTTATTTTTGTCCGCAGGAACGCTGGGCTTTAGAGTGGAACTCTTGAATTATGATTTTATTATAGAATCTTCTCAAATGTTAAAATCTGAAAATGTAAATTATGAATACGATACATATTTGGTACTTTTGAAATACATTTTGCGGTTTCAAAGTAAGTAGTAAATTAAAATTTCAGTTCAACACACAGCTTTACATAAAAATGCTAATAGGTACACAACAACTTTATTGTTTTTATAAGTCAAGCTGCTGCTTTTATGTTAATTAGTAAATAATATGATACATAAAGAATTACACTAAATAATGATTAATATATTACAACTGAAAGACAGATCTCTGTTTATTTTAAGTTGAATTTTGAAAGGTATTTTTATGCACTTACTATTTCTGAAATAAAGGTAGGTAGGTATGTACTACTAACTAGGTAAGTTATTGAAAACGATTATGAAGTTTTTCAAAAATCGAAAATCGGAAAGGACCAAACAGTTATCAAAAATGAAGATGATTTAAAAAAGAGATTCAAAAACCTATCACGCACATAAAATTAACCTAAAACAATATTTACAAAACTTTCAAATCATACACAAATTCATTTGGAACATATTTCAAAGTATTAGTAAGAAATTGGTTTCAGTTCAAAGACCAAAGCAATGAAACTACCATATCGACTGTGATTCAACAAGAGAGCGGTTGGTCGAATAGATTAAATACCCATACAATTAAATACCATACAATTTAATACATTTTACATCTAACACCTACGTTTACATATTTCTGGATTAAGTTTTCGATAAATAAGTAAACATTTTTTTTATATTTACAAGCAACACGGTCTGTACTTAACAGTAAAGCGTTTTAAATAATAACACACTGAGAATTGACGTAAAGGCGTTTGCTACAGTTATGGCAAGCCAGCCGGAGCGATTGAGGGTATAACTACAAGCGAAGACAACGACGGTATCCAGCACCATTCAGTGGTGGTCTGTCGGCCACTCGTGACCGGCAACCTCATATTTGCTCTCACCACAAACAACGCTTTTTTTCCTTTTAGAGCACGAGTCCGACTGGCACAAGAGTAAACGCCACGATGTTGCACGACCTTAAGGAATTTCACAGTTCCGGGCGTTTCGGGTCTCTCTTCTCGTTCGGTTGTTTGCTCCCTTACTTCAGCTACCATTCATGCCGCGTTCGGAACACCACCGCGAGCTAACCTAACCTATCCAGTCCACGTCACTGTAATAATACTGCGATTGACTAATACTCTGTCCACGCACAATGTCCACCGACAGCCGGCAACGGAACGCGCGAAGCGTTGAAGCGTAATATTGCTGCTAATGAATGTAGGAGTCTACGTGCCGTTGCAGATCCTCCGCCGCTGATGCCTGCCATGTCGATGTCGCAGTCTGTTACACGGCGGCGGCTTGATTGGCGCAGGCGGATAGAGCTTACGCTGCGGAATTGACCGCCACTTGTTGCCAACAACCTGGTTGTGTCTGCTGATGTCGAACTCGGCCGCCTCTTTCATGAATGAGAAGCATCTCAGCGCCCGCGACGTCGTTACCTTGCTCTTGCCTCGGTGCATCTGCACTCCACGCGGGTTGAATCCTATGTAGCGATCTTCGTTCTTCGCTAGCCGGTATCTGTTGTAACCGTCCTGCAGAAACTCCTCTTTGAACAGGCAATTGGTTTGTCTCTCTGCTTGTGATCGCGTCTGTGGACAATGAGATCTAGATAAGCATCATTACGTGTGGTCTTGGTAACTAGATTATTCCGTAAGTAAAGAATCTTACCATCCTCCTGCCTACAAGTCGTGAGCGGTTGAAGCAGAGGTACATGTTGTGAACGGGAGAGTAAATGAGTAACTCTAGACCGGCGTCGCGCGCACTGATGGTGAGATTCGCTGTAACAACAAAAGTTTACATTAATAACTACAAAAGAAAACACACACAGTTAAAACTATCTTTAAAAAAGCATCGGAATTCCCACATTTATCATTCACACGCAATATCCAGAAAACTTTCTACAGTCGTCGTAATTTAAAAACACATATCAATTAGTTTGTAACATCGAGTATTGAAAACCGAAAAGTATACATATTTGAAGAAAAATGTTTGTAATTTTCATTCGAATAGTAATTACTACGCCCCAGGTGCTTACTTTCCGACTTGAATCATCGCAGCGTGAAGTGAACACGTAATAAATTCAATTTACAAAAATGTATTCGAAGTTGTAGCGGGGGACGTCAGGTGCAACAAACTAATCGTTAATGATATTTGAACGTCAATAAAATATAGAAGTAAAATGTGGATAAATATGAATGAATAGCCGGATATCTGATACTCGTAGGCTTTAGAAGGTTTATACAACGTCGGTGATTTTTATTGAACTGTATGAGTGATCGTCGATAAATTGAAATGGAGAATGTTATCGAATGGTAATATTAAGTTTTGTTTTAATGAGAAAAGTAAGTGCCGATGCTTATCATAGTATTTTCAAAGGTTACTCATAATAATACACAAGAAGAAACAAAGTTTTCATTAAAAAAACATTGCTCTTTCTTTTGGCATTGCCGTGGTGACAAGTTTTTCAATTCCAATTGTTTTTTTTTCATGATTTACAAATTACGAGTATTTTGTTTCAATTCGCAGATGTAGTAAGTTTTTTCATTGGAATTGGTTTATTTATTAGTGGACTTTGCAAACTTGTTTTAGGAAACTGTCTATAGAAAGTTACATCGAGAGACGCCTTGAACGACTACATATCCTTAAGTATGGCGCTCTAGTTACAGTTCAAAATTAAGATAAGTTTTTAGCGTGCCATAAACTAATCTTAATTTGCAACCGAGGACACGTTGCAGTTCAAGGCAAAAGGTCTTCAAAAATTGGGAAGTCTACTACTAACTAAACCATCTCAACGGGAAAACGAAAAGATCTCAAGGACTGCGCTCTTAAGAGGACTATAGCCGCTAAACTTAAAATCCCTGTCGGGTTCATAGAAAATTGTTGATTATTTCATTACGGAATGTTGTAGGTGACATTGTTTCCTACATTTTGGTGCAGTTTTAAGATAAAACTACTTGTTGGTGCAAGGCCTATCCAAATTTTAAACAAACAGACAGACATGACGAATCTATAAGGGTTCCGTTTTTTGTCATTTGGCTACGGAACCCTAAAAATGACTGAAATGTGGTTAGACTTCAATACCCTTTGACATATTTGTCTGGAAACTGCACTATAAGTCGGAAACAATGGCGTTCACAATTCAAATACAAAAGAAAAGTTGAACAACATTCCGTCATGAAATAATCAACAATTTTCGATGAACCCGACAGGGATTTTGAGTTCAGCGGGTAGAGGGCCCTTAAATTATAGATTTAACCAACAACTAAAAAAACAGTTGACAAGACCTACATACTTGCTTAAAATTTAAATTTTAAAAGAAAGTGAAAAGGTCGGCGTCACATCAAAGGGTGTTTGCTTTGGCGACTTGAGATTATGTTGTCTTTACAAAATTAGCTTGTCTATTACAAAGGTTGGCCAATGTTTGCTTATGTTTCGAAAGAAAATTCTTTTAATACTGTTAGAGAAGTCGATTGGCTTTTAGGTTAGGCCTGACTTAAAGGAGAACATGTTGTGGTGGATTTTGTATCTGGCCAAATCTTTAGATACCAATAATTTCGTTGGCCAAAGTAGTAGCCAGACCTTTGGTCACCAGAAGGTAACACTTATGTTTTTTTAAACACGATAGCTCAACTTTTAACCACTGTCTCATCTAATGGTAAGTGAAATGATGATATGGTCTAAGAAGATGAACACTCATTTAGAAGATGGAAGACAGCAGTGGAACAAAATTTACATTTCAATTCAATTTCGTAGTCTCTAATCTGTATGAGAAAAGTCTATAGTTTTCTTTCTGTGGATCTGACGAAATATATTTCAGATAATAATCGTCAAATAAATTCCTAAACATTTATTAGGTACCTTACTTAATTTAATAAACAATCTCATCATTAAACACGATATGCAGGTAGGTACATCTAAATGAATTGAAGTTTTTATACAATGCAAATAAATAAATAAATATTTGATAATTTTTCGCTTATTTGTTTATTATCTAGCTCGTGGCAGACGTTTATCGAAGCAATGATACGGCGCGGGCGCATTGTTATCAAAGTATATAACTAAGGTATACTAAAAACAAACTGCAATACTTTACACACCTACGTAACAAATACGTAGGAAGATAAATTTAATACTTATTTACTCAATTTAGCTATATACACTGAAATGCTTATGTAATAAACTAATTAAGCGATGCTTATTTGTAAATAAATTGTTAAAATTCCTTTTACTAATCTTTTCAGTAACTAGTTGTAAATGAGATCACAGCACTGCAATTCTAACGGCCGAATACAGAAACGCAACTCAAAACTCAACTTGTTCTACTTAAAAACTAAGCACCACTCAAATTCAAAAATTCCCATAGTAGGTACTATTTTTAAATTTCGAAGCTGCTCAACTATTTAAGTACGCCTTAAATTTTAAGTAGCGTTTCTGTTATCGGCTGTAAATATATCCTTTATGACTTATCTCATTTTCTGTCGATTTATATAAAATGAATAAAAATGTTTTTGCCAAAAACGCTTTCCAAATTTCTGCACCTGATAGGATTTGAACCCGAAACCCTTACAAATCCGTTGTACCTAATCTACCGGATTCTTTACAGATTACCGACGTGTATCATAAACTAATTTACCAAGTGTAGAAAGTTAAGGAAATACTTTACGATTAATTGTAATTTTACGGATTTACACTTTTGTTATCACCTTTATCTACCTACGTAAAGGTATTGTTTAGAAAAAAGTTTTTGTTTTTGGAAACTCTAACAACAGTGAGACCAATAAGCTAATTTCAAAAAACATTCAAAAAAAAATCTGCTAGGTATTTCTTAGGAAAAAAAAACTGGTCGCAAATTAAACGGTGAATATAATCCTAATATACCTGGAAGCATTTAGTTTACTTTGCATAATTTAAGATTAAGCCAACATTTGATTGTTTTTGAAATTCTCATAGTGGGTAATGGGTAAGTACAAGGAAGGATTTGCATTTTAAGTACATTGTTAACAAATATTTGGGACAGATGGAGCCTTGAGCTTCGTCGGGGAATCCCTATCTCAAATTCCTCTTATAATCTCAGTAGGGAAATTTACTAAAAGTTGGTATTTTGGTTAGCAGATAGGCATCTCATCTTAATATGATGACTAAGTAGGTATGTACCACAGTAAAACTATACCTATAACTCATTCAAAATCTTGTTGAAAATAATGAAAACGTGAAATGTTTATTAAACGTAGTCAATAATATTGTAACCAAAACCGGGCCTATTTACCTATTTGACATAAATCTTCCTGAAGAAAAAATATCAAATACAAAGAGCCAGAACGTCAGATCATAGTCTGAAATTTAAAAACAAGAAATAGAGACATAAATGTCAAATATTTCGGGAGAAAGCATTTTCTTATGCAGTTGGCCCCGGTTGTTATCCTGATAGCAGTCTTTAGGCCAAATTAAAGGCCTGAAAGCGACCTGACAACCGAAAAACGGCGTTAAGAATAAGTTTAATCTAAATTAATCCTGTACCATATTATTATTATAACACCGGCAATAAAACAGAAGTTAAAATAGAAATAGTGCATTCAATGGAGAATCAGAGACAAATTCCCAAGACATTTTTTATTTTATTACATCTCGTGTAATATTTTCAAATCATCGACGACGACCCATTTCAACACTCTTTAAGACATTGCCTTCACCTTTGATCCTTACTCGATAGGATCACATTAACACAATCTTCGAAATTTTTTCGAATTCGAATGTTCTAAGACGCTTTTATCTTTAACGATAATTGAAATGACATTACAGCTGTTAGTGATATTTGTGAGATCTATTTAGTTTAATTTTCAAACGATTTCCGAAGTTTTCGAAGTTTTTTGGTATTTTATTTGTTCATGATGACATAGGTACATTTAGAAAATACTGCTTTGAAAAAAAACTTGCAGGAACACTAGGAGGTGCTTTCTTAATATGACTTGTTAGGAGGCTTACCAGTGGCTATTACGGATTACCAGTAGTCGCAGGTTCGAGTCGCGCCGATTACAAATTTTTTTGTAACATTTTTCAAAAGCACTCATTTATTTTTCATTCCTGTCATATAAGGGCGCGCATCTTTAACTATGTATCGATCTATCTATCCACCTATAGCTAGAGAAGGTTCAACGACTCGATATCGGTGCGATAAGGCTGCCTCTATCCACCGTAATCTCTGTACTTATTACCTGAATTTCTTAACTATTGTCTGTTGTAACAGTCAATATTATTGTTAATATTTCTAATGTTTTATTGCTTAGGCATTTTAACTACAAAAAAATTTGAAAGGAGATCATCATCAAAAAGGCACAGGTTCGAATTTTTGATCTGAGGGAGCGTACAAACCTTAAGTTCTCTCCGTCCTGTGGCGGATAAACTGCTTGATCCCTAGTTGGTCTCAAGTAGGTAAAAATATTGTCAACTCTTTTTGCAGAAAGTATTTCCAATCATGATTTACCTCCTACGACATCCTCATATAATTTTGGGGTTAGTGGTCCCCGGGCTCTCGATGCAACCGGGAACATAGCTCAGATGAGAATGAAAAGATTCTTGTCGGTATCTAAAGTGGTATTAATCGCCCAAAGAACATAATATTATCAACAACTTCGGCTAAAGAGTATACCTACATTAGTTAAACATGTTTTTTAACCAAATTGTAATAAAATGGTGCCCAATAAATACGAAAATTGCATGACCAAAATGACTTGTAAATTTAAAAAGAAGAGGGACTTTTTTAACCAAATTCGATAACTTTATTTGTATTTTTTATAACAAAAGGTTTATCTAAATTGGGTAACGTTTTTATTGCCCCTCGATTACGTATCAACGATAAAGATTACCCTAACCTTATTTTATTCGATCTAACTTCACCCGGCGGTTTCACCTGTTTGTGAAGAACTTACCTATCTTTCGTCTTGAAAAAATTGGTAATGACGTAAGGTGTGTCACCACGTCCCCACCGACACCGAACAGGCAGACAAACGGACAAGCGAGTGATCCGTGAGTGTAGTCCTTTGTCTAGTACCTATTCATAGTATAAGCCTAGTGCTTAGTTTGGGACTAGATTCCGGTGTGTGTATCGTCGTGCAATATTTATTGATTTATTTTTTATCCTATTATTTTGAGGGGTTCCCCTCAAAATAATCTGAAACAAATAGTCTCAAATAAAGTTGAACTAGGCCCTAGTCAAACTCTATCTAGGTATATCAGACTATCCAATGATAAGGTATAAGATTAAAAAAGACATTCTAAGTTAGTACGACATTTCTAAGGAAAATCTAACCCGCCCTAACCCGCGCCACTAACCCGCGTCAATTATTTGGAGAAATAATATCCATCTCTTTATTTTTTTTCTGCCCTTATCCCAAATTATTTGGGTTCGGCACAGTAGATTAGTCTGCATTGGCCATACCTAGTGCTTAGTGCAGTTGCAAAGTGCAATATTTTTACGGCCACCTACCAACTCACGCTTCACACCAACTCTCCCTGGGACTAAATAGTTCACCCGCCACCACGTGGGTTCGCTAGTTTCCCTCAGATCCTTTAGTCGCCTTTTAAGACACCCAAGAGATGAAATAACCCTGTTCATTTTCAGTAGAGAAGAAATATGCATAGTCATAGAGTTATAACTTACACGAGGCTTGGGTAATAAACCTCCAGAACAAAAAAAGTCCTTGCATAAGATGTATTACAAATAATGGGGAATTTCAAGTAATTTGTAATGCAATATTAACCATTGTTAGTATTTCTATAAGTATCACAGTTAAATTGCTTGGAACAAATATTATTGTATTTCGTATTGTTTGTAGTATGTAATGTACCATTAACTTACATGGGTTTTCTAATAAATTGTCCCATTAAAGAACTTACGGTTGAGATCATGATGTATTTACAATATTAGTTACGACAGGTACAAGCTGTAGCCATACTAACACTGCACAACCAGAACTGCCCTGCTAAAAACTTAGTATTCGTACCATATATACAACATTTAAGCTGGTAAAAATCACCAACAAAGACCTGTTGAGACGCTGCCCTGAAAACCCTATCGACCTAAAAATTAAATGGGGCTGAATCGGGCAGCGTAGAAATCCCGACCACATTCCTAGATAAGCTCCAGCTGGAACCCTCAAGGCAAAAGGAACGTGGACGACCCAAACAATCCTGGCGGCAAAAGGTAGTAGCGGAAGACAAGAGCATCGGCAAAACCTGAAGCGAAATAAATAAAGCACGATGGCGAAGCACATGGACGTCTTCTGCCCCACATGTGGACAGGTGATGTGCGGCTTTATTGCTCCGGTACCTGTCTGGACAACAGGTAGTGTCACTTGGGCACGAGGCTGATCTTCTTTATAAAGAACCGAACATACCAGCGTTGGGGACACGATCTGTCTATAACTGATCCCGGATGGTACTTCCTGGGAATAGCCTGACGGTACAGCGAACCATTTAAGCCTTAATGTTGGCCATAGTTGGGGACGCTATAACATGTATTGTTAGTTCAGTTGTATGAGGGGTATGAGGGGCTCTACATGGGGACAAGATCTGTCCATAACTGATCCTGGACAGTACTCGTCAGGGCACCTTTTGGTACAGCGGACCCTGCCTGGAACGTCTATCAAGTGGGGACGCTACATTATAAGCATGATGGATTAGTTATGGAGAAGTTTGCCCCACATGGGAGATATAGGAAATTAAGTCACAACATTTTACCAGTCAAAAAAGTCAATGGCAGTTCTGTTGACGAACTGCACGAAAACAGGATCGTTTTCTAAATGTTTACAATACTGGTTAGAGTGTGTCGTAATATTTAAACATGATAATCATATTTTTTGACGATCATATGACAATTTAGATACACACTGTAAAGTTGAATTACAAACAAATTTCAGTGCAGTGCCCGCGACAATGTACCAACTCCATTATTCAAACTATTTTTTTTACTAATGGACTTCCAAGAAAAGGTTTTTAGGTATAGAATCCTCCTAATATTATATAGGTGAAAGTAAGTGTTGTTCGTGTGTATGTTTGTTGTTCCTTACGCAAAAACTGCTAAACAGATTGCAATTTAATTCGATATGTAGATAACTGGAGATCTGGAGTAACACATATTTTATACTATTTTTATTCCGATATACCTGGTATTTTTTACTCAGCAGTAATAAACTTTCTGCTACACAAATTAATCAAGATAAATTTGAAAATAAAAACTAACAATATTTTGTTACGAAAAAAACTAAAAATGCCTTGTTCACTACGTCACCCCCAAAAAAGTAAAAAGCAAACAAATTTTCGATTCAAAATTGAACAAAATACCTACTATTTCTACTCAAAAAGGTTTTTAAATGTACTGTAACTCGTGTAATCCCGTTTGAAAAGCGTATAATCGTACAAAATCCTTGATATGTAATCTGGGATTTGTACTGCGGTAGGTAGTTGTCTGGATTCTTGATACTTCTACCTACATCCTTAGCAGCTGGATTGTTTCCATTATCGCAAGTACGATGACGGTAAACTAAGTTTGTCATATTTAAAACGCTTGGTTTAGTAGTAATGTAGTTAACTATTGTTTTTATTTTTTGATGTGAAACAATTATAGGTGAGGGTGAGCCTAAAATTTGTCATGGCAATACAGGCCGTGACAACGCCTCGCCACGCTATATGTACTATACGTAGCGAGCGAGTTGATGTTTCACATCTGTCAGAAGATAGTGTTACAGTTAAAAATTAGCCTAACAATTATTATGTTAACCCATAAATGCAATATCATAGCAATCAGTTCAGTAGTTTACTGAGAAAGCAATAACAATTATACGTTTAACTAGGTATATAAAAATACAAAAATTGTAACTTGTACTATTTATGTATTCTGTGCTTGTAGCAAGCGACTGCGACAAACAATCAAGTAACAATCACAAACCCTATGTTTTTCTAATAGTGCTGCGGATGCTGGAATTAACTCCGTGAGAGTTAAATCAAGCATTTCTAAAACTTTCCGGTTCCGTTTAAGCATTTAATTAATATTATAAGCAATGGAAACGTGCCCAAGTAAGCGCCTCCCAAGTAACAAGAATCACTGTTTAAATGTAAACAAGGATTAAACTAAGATTAACTTAACGAGTTAATCCAAGTTTTAATCCTTTTCTAACTTAATCTAGGATATTTTAATTTGACGCCGGCGCAGACTACGCGCGCAGTAGGTACGTACGCAGTAAGTAGGTAAGATCAATTGGAATAGTCTTGCTAATATTATTTTCAGAGAATAAGGGATACCCATCCAATTTTAAAGTTTTTTTTTTAATACGCTAGATGAGCGTTTGATCATTAACTTACCCGATAGTAAGTGATAATAGTATTGTCTAAGATGTAGCAATCTCTTTTAGAAGAAAGAAGACGGAAGTGAAACAAGATCTTCCGTAGTGGCAGCACCGGTCTACGTATCGAAACACGTTTGGCGCTACGACTTAACAGAGCCTCCGGCAAGAAGCTTCTTGGTCGCCTTTTTAAAAAGTGCTAATAATACAGCCCTCATTTCCTACATTAAAATAAAGATATACCCGTGAACATGGAAGTATAATCAGGTACACTATACCTGCCTACTACCTACTAACTAATCAGAAACGTCTATCGTACAATATTATTTTACAAATTCCGTAGAAGCCTTATAAGTCTTTTCCTTATCATCTTTCCTTATGCACTTGATGACGTCATAGTGCATCATCTATGTACTAAGTAATCTCGACTTAAACGTTAAGTCCTACACACACGGATGCGAGATGCGACTGCGACAAATGGTCAATATGTTTAAACCAACCTGTATCAATGTGAATTGTATTGAATCAATCGAAAGATTGTTTTAAAAAAATGGCAAATTTTTTTTTTTTTCAGACGAGTATAATAATATTAAAATTCGGAACTTAGAAAATCACAGATTAAATTATTTACCAGTGTTAATCACACTTCAAGGATATTTGCATTTGTAGTTGGTAGCGCACCTGGCTAGAGAACAGTAGGTTGTAGGTGGAATCATGGATTATAAAGCTTTTTTTTAATATAGGTAAATCAATTTAGTGAATATTTAAAACAATTGTTATCTGAATTTGATGAATAATTGCTTACCTACTATGATTGAATAATTATGTCAAAATGTGTAATTTCTGAAATACAACTATAATTATTGTTATTGAGAACTTCTTTCCATTTTGGAAGAGAAGCAATTTAAAAAGTAAATTAATATTACGAAGCTTCATTCGAAACTTTTGAATATTTCTTTACAAGTAAAAATACATACCTACTTTAGTTGATAAGTCGAGTCAAATTAGTGATCCATACGACCGGGTTTCAGCTATATTAATATTTAATTAATATATAAACACACAAACAATTTAATTTCGTCGTTTCAAATTTGATTCTTTAGTTAGGATAAAAAATGCTATCTTAGTCCTTTACAAATATTAGCGACTTTTCTATTGTCGTGCCTACTTCATTGTGTCTAAGTTAGGTCTACACTACAAGAAGGCATGTTTAGTAATACACGTTAATTAGGCTCGTTTGTATGCGGCTTAGAAATGTATACGTTGGCTAAAATTTTGAAACCGTCCGTCTGTCTGTCACATAGTTACTATGTAGTCACGTACAACTTACAAGCTAGTTTACCTAAACTTTATACCTACTCATTTTTTTGTTCAGAAACGAACGTAGGGTTGGACGAAGAATATAAATAATGGTATTACTAGGCTTTTGATGTTGTATTTGACTCGTCCGAGGATCGATTTCGAAGCCGGTGGAGCTACCAAGGATCAGTCGGACCTGATAAGTGATCTTAGCATGGTGTTGTAATTCCAAACTAGCATTTGTTCCCTATTAATTTTCTAATAAATTGGCCCAAAAATAAAATAATTGTTATTTTACTACAAATATTATAAAATAGATATAAATTTATTTATTATTATTTATTTACGTTTACAAACTACCTCCTTCCTGATTCGCGTGCCGCGCCTTAGCACTGGTCCCCTGCTAATATCACTAAGCACACTATGACCCAGTTTATACCCCGTTATTTAAATCATATTTGTAGTGAAAACAACCATATGAGTTTAAAATCGTAAAAGTAATATTTTTCTTTGAACAAATGCCAATTTTCCACGTTAATTTTCCGATTGACCGACCAGCGAAGTCGGTATCAAACCCTAGTTTAGGTATAAATTAGGTATCGTATAACCGTCTCGTCAGACTAGATTATGTGACCACAAACACTATGTGGCATTGACACTAATAAGGTTAGATATTGGATTTAATATAAACCGTGCTAATTATTGCATTAAATTCCTTTTATTCATGAATAGTAGAAGTAAGTTATTAATCCGTAGCTGCGTGCCGCGGTTTTACCCGTGTTTGTACCGATTCCGTGGGAATGTCGCGATCAAAAGTAGCCTTTGTTACTCAAGGTGAATGTAGCTTTCTAATATTGAAAGAATTATTAAAATCGGCACAGTATTTTTTGAGTTTATTCATTACAAATAAACATAAACACACACACACACACAAATCTTTCCTTTTATACAGCAGATATGTTATTTGCATCAATTGAAACCGTTAGTTCCGATTAGTTTTTATTTTTATTTATTATATTTTATTTTGTTATTTAATGTGAATTTAATAGTTAGATTATTAATTTTATCATGTGCTTGTGTCTGTTTGTATTTAATTACCTTTATTGAAACTTATTTGTATTTGTAGAGAATTTGACATCTAAAATAATTGACGTATTACTACGAGTATATCGCCCTATAAACAAATCTAGACACAACGTAAGTAGATTACTCGCAAACTATGTCAATATTAATAAATCGGAATTAGTCAACTGCAATGTCAACGACAGAGTAAAATAGGTATTATTGTGTAAACAATAAGTGCCATCCAACCTTATCAGATTAGACTAACGGAATCGGGTCAAATACAATATTTTGATAAATAGATAAACTGTCTTAGATATTTGCGATAAAATGAAATTACTAATGTCAAGTAGGCATTTTCATATCGCTCCTAAAAATTTGAGTTGTTCACTTGAAACTGGTTTTCAAAATTATTGGAGTGAAAGTTTTTTCTCTTATCAAGGGTTTTAAATTAAAGCTAATATTTATATGTTAGAAAACCGGAAGGTTGAACTGCGTGGGATTCCGAGTTAAGGGAACCATTAAAATGTGTCAAAACAATTTGAATTTATTTCGGAACCATCAGGTTAGATGACGCAATGAATATTAAAGTCACGACTCTTTAACCAGATTTCAAAAAGAGGATATTCTTAATTCGAAGCATTATTTATGACTAGCTGCGTCCCTCGGTTTCACCCGCGTAAGTCCCGATCCCGTAGGACTCAGGACTTGTTACTCAGGGTGAATGAAGCTATCTAATTGTGTAGCTATCTTTCGAAATCGGTCTAGTAGTTTTTGAGTTTATTCGTTACAAACATACATACACACAAACACACATACAGATATTTTCTCTTCTCAAAATTTGGGGGTTAGTACTCAAGCAACGCCTAAACTCAAAAATACAAATACCGAACCAGAAACAAATAAATGGCCTCGGCGGACAATTACCCCCATGGGAATCGAACCTACAACCTTCTGAGCCACAGCCGACGGACGCCCGACGCAACACAGAAGCTGTCAAAAAGTAAAACTAAGTAGCTACTTTGTTTCAGCTAAAAATTACAATGTTGCCTGAACATAAACAAAAGTTTTACCTCCAATATTTTTATATGTGACATAAACAAAGGCAGAGACCACCCACCTAGAAATGTACAACGCAAACCGTGCTAATGTCAACAACTTTACCGTATAACGAACCTGAATAAAAATAATAATTTTAAGAAAAACAAACGTTAATATTAAATAGCCTTATTAAAAACCATTACATCTATATAAGAGCCTAATTAATAGTAGATTGTATAACAAGGGAGCAAAATAGTATTTTTACGGCGAGGGCGTTACTTTGAATCACGAGCAAAGCGAGGAATTCTAGAATAGAATCCCGAGCGTAGCGAGGGATTCTAACGTAGAATTCTGAGCGCAGCGAGGGATTCAACGTATACATCGCCCGAGGCAAAAATAATTTGCTCTCGAGTCATATACTCTACTTTTCATCCCCTTTCTATGAGAAAATAAATAAGATATGGTGTTACGTAATTCGTGAATATACCTATTTACTTAAACAAAAATGTTGGGTATAAAATTTTAATATCACGTTTATTATACAGAAGCCCTCTATAAATATTTGTTGGTTGTTATAGCGGCTACAGAAATACATCATCTGTGAAAATTTCATATAAATACTAAAAAATAAGCAAAATAAATAAAACAAATAAAACAAATGAAACTAATGAAACTAATGAAACTAACGAACTAACGACTCTAACGAAACTAACGAAACTAACGATCTAACGAAACTAACGAAACTAACGAAACTAATGAACTAATGAAACTCATGAAACTCACGAAACTAATGAAACTAATGAACTAATTAAACTCATGAAACTCATGAAACTAATGAAACTAATGACACTAATGAAACTAATGAAACTAATGAAACTAATAAAACTAATGAAAATAATGAAACAAATGAAACTAATGAACTAATGAAACAAATGAAACTCATTAAACTAATGAAACTAATGATCCTAATGAAACTAATGAAACTCATGAAACAAATGAAACAAATGAAACTAATGAAACAAATGAAACTAACGACACTAACGAAACTAATGAAACTAATGAACTAATGAAACAAATGAACCTAATGAAACTAATGAACCTAATTAAACTAATGAAACTAATGAAAAGAATGACACTAATGACACTGAAACTAATGACACTAATGAAACTGAAACTAATGACACTAATGACACTAATGAAACTAATAAAATAAATAAATTCTGTGAACAACACACAGCGCCATCTAGCCCCGTGGTAAGCGACTAAGCTTGTGTTACGGTGACTCAACACATATCAGCCAGTAATTCATATAATTTACGTTCGATTTCTATGAATGATACATAATGTTCCAAATTCAAATTTACTTTGCTCCCGCCTATTTTATTTTGCTCCCGGCTGTTTTACTTTGCTCCCGCCTGTTTATCTCTTAACAGAAAAGAGCTACTTTGGTCGCACTTATAGAGGACCAAAGCGACACTTTTCGAATAGATGGGATGAAAAAACCATTACATCTCTTTCATCAAATTTGGCGCCTCCGCCCGGCCACGGCAGATTGCGAAGACCCAAGAAATGCTGGCTTGACGTCGTATCGTAAGATCGGATATGCGTGCAAATGGCCGCACTACGCGGGATGCCGAAGATCGTGCGAAGTGGAGACGTAAAAGTAGGAAAGCGGACCCCGGACTCTCGAGAGGGATGCAACCGGGAACATCGCTCGGATGATGATGATGAGAGACCACCCACCTAGAAATGTTCGACTCAAATCGTGCTAATATTAACAACTTTACCGTATAACGAACCTGAATAAAAATAATAATATAACGTTATTATTAAAATGTTTTGACAATTACATCTCTTTTATCAAATTTGTTAATTGATATAAGTCATAAAGAAACTATAAAAATATATCTTTAAATTTTCAAGGTTTTTACGTGCAAGATTAGGTAAATGTTGATGCTGGGTTAAAAGGTTAACCATTTTGCTTGTCATTATTTAGTAAAATTATTTTGTGGAACAGATTAAATATTTTTATAAACCTTTATATTTTTATTGAAATAGGTAATAAAGTTTATTTGCCTATGTATAACAGAAAACTCTTAAATTTAAGTTATAAAAATAATAAAAAAGAAATGTACAAAATAATTTATTTTATTTATTATTAATCTGTATCTTTAGAACGCTTTGTTCTGTCGATGGATAGCCCAGCCTTAACCGCTGATAGTAGAGAGCTGAAATTTAGAGACTGTTCTTTATGTGATGTAGGAATCCGTTAAGAAAGGGTTTTTGAAAATTCCCACGAGGTTGGGACTTATGCTGTTGAAACAGCGGGACACAGCTAGTCTATACTAATCTATCTATTATCTATTACTAATATTACTATTATAAAGCTGAAGAGTTTGATTGTTTGTTTAAACGCGCTAACCTCAGGAACCGCTCTGGTCCGAATTGAAAAATAAAATCAGTATTGGATAGTCCATTTATTGAGGAAGGCAGGAAGGATAAGCTATATTATATGATAAAAAAAATAGGCGGACGAAGTCGCAGGCACTGCTATTACCTATATTTATAAAACAACAATAAAATGTTATTTCATACTTAATATAATATGCTGTAAATATGAAGATCATAATAAAATAACGACACTCAATATGTATGACCCACAAGGCATCTATATATTTATATTATGAAGTAGTACATACATAATATGAATCTATAGATATGTCTGTTGTGTATTAAGATCACACCGATATAAGATAAAACCATGATAAAACTATGAGCCCATAGAATATAATAGAATAGTAAAATATAATAACGCTTGATTTCACTATAAATTTTGTGAATAAGAACTTCAACTCTCTGCGGTCAACTCACCCTCTTCCATCCCATCATTATCTTTAGAACCTACCGAGTTACACGCTACCATTAATAACAACTGAACAAATTGTGTTAAATCAAAGAAAAACTCAACGACTGCGGCCGCTACCTACTTCAAAAGATCAATCCGAATGTCAAAATAAACTTCAACAAGCAAAAAATATTTCAAATTAAAAAGGGTCCAAACAAAACATTATAAAAATCGGTCTTTTTATCGATAAACAAAAATTGCTTCATTAATTTCTTATTAGATTAAACGCAACTTAATGGCCATGTTTGCGTGTGGCATACTCTTTTTTTGCCAAACGGAGTACCTTATGGGTTTTCATTATGGTATTTTGGACTTAACAACTTAATTTTTAAAGGCGCCGTACCGCCTACATAGATTGATTTCTTGTAATTTTCTTACCGCCGATTCCGGTCGATTCATTGCGGCAAAAAATTAAGCAGTGAATTTCGGTGCTACCAATATTTAAACGCGTGTTTTGAAACAACTTTATGGGTAGGTAAATTAAGGAAAATGCTATGAACTTTGAACAGCATCTATTACCTCCTGACGACTTAATTTTTGACATATGTATGCGTAGGTAGATATTAGGTATATTAAAGTAATTTATTAGATAAGTTTCAAGTAGTAAATACTACCTGTGTGTAGCTGTATTGAGGGTTTTTGTAATAGTATCGAGTACCTAATTAAAATCTCTTATCAATATTTTGAAATCTAATTTTAATTAAAAAGCGTCACATATTTCACGTAGTATTCGGCGGTAGGCGGTTCACTACGCCGAAGTACAACACAGAGCAAATGTAAAGTGACCTCTTATCCATTAGTATTTCCTTTAGATAGTAATAAAGATTAGAGATCATAAGATACTGGATATGAAACATTGAATCGTTAAATTTAATATTGGTGTAGTTTCTTTTATTGCTTAACAACTGACGCGCATGCTAACACAGGTCAAGTGATTATTTTTATTCAGGCAACAAATAAATGTTTCTTCTCACGCAATTATTATTCGAATTAGATTAATGTCTCTCCATATTAGATTAATTTATTGGTAGAGATAGAGTTATCTAAGTTCGAACTTTGATTTAAAAGATAAAGGTAAGATGTGTACTTGGGTATGTATATTTTCCACTAATGTTTTACTATTTCCACAACTTTTTTTTTATATTGTGTAATATTGTTAATCGATTTTTACGCTTTGTTAATTAAATATAGGATTATTATTGTTCATTCGCGTAATAATCGACTGCGATGAAATTTGAATATATAACACGTAATATAAATATACTTTCCTTAATATAATAGTTCATAATATACCTAGGCAAAACATTGTTCTACTATTTTGACGATTTGAAAACAGAGTTTCAATTTACAAGTACAATCTAATAATCTTACCCGAAATAATAAAGGCATTAAAGAACATAATTAATTTCAATCAATTATGGACTTTAACCCCTTAAAAACAAGGGAGAAATTTGCATTCATCTAGCTAAAGTTCACTCCTCAAGTGACAAGTAGCATTATTGACCTAATAAAGAGCATGTCGTCTCCATATCACCATTTGACATACGAGTATTGACTAAATTATTAATTTGATTGCTTTACGATTTGTTACATTATTTATTATGTAATCTATTATATTTAAAATCTAAAACATCTTTAGTAATTTACCGCTTCATTTTAATTAGGTGTTTGAAACGTAATCAGCTTTTGTTCATATTTCCGCTGATGTTGCTTATCAGTCATAAGAACAAGACAAAGGATTAAGCGACGCATATAGTATCGTTTATGAATACGGCTACAAGTCTTACACCCGTATTTATAGACGAATCGAATAATCACTCTGACTAAGTAAAATCTCTGTCACATTTTCGCAGACGATGAAAATCACTGGCATGAGCGAGATAAATGATTACTTTGA
The DNA here is from genome assembly GCA_958496205.1 of Idaea biselata. Lineage (NCBI taxonomy): Eukaryota > Metazoa > Arthropoda > Insecta > Lepidoptera > Geometridae > Idaea > Idaea biselata. The sequence continues at coordinate 20,867,245 of OY292400.1, read as the reverse complement.
CTAAGCCAAAGTCATTACTCGACTTCTCTATAAATACAGGGGTTAGATTTTACCACATAGATTTAGCTTCGATACCTCTGTAGGCATTATTTCCTTTACAAGTAGTATGTAATACAACATAAGTTTAAAGTAATATTTCTAAGTATTGGTTACTTAACTATCACAAACACTCACGCTTAAGTTACTTAACACAAATAATATCCTGCCACAATTCTCACCTTTGATCATCAAAGCAAAGAAAGGTGAAAGCCTTATTTACTTACAACCGACTAAGTTACGTACTTAAGCAAATATTAAGTAATTTTGGCTTAAAGTTTAATAAAATTACATATTCGTAAAGATACACCTACTACTTTCGCCAGAGAATCAACTAGGTGATAGTTTATTTCAAAACCAATATGGAATCCTACATAGCCAACACGGCATGGCCAAACGGATTAGCTCTTTGAAGTGGCAGTGGGCAGAACATATAGCACGGAGAGCAGATGGTCGTTGGGGCCGAAAAGTTCTCGAATGGAGACCGCGGATCGGAAAGCGCAGCGTTGGACGTCCACCAACGAGATGGACGGACGACTTAGTTAAGGCCGCGGGTTCACGATGGATGCAGGCCACTTATGACCGAAGCATCTGGAAATTTTATGAGGGAGGCTTATGTCCAGCAGTGGACTTCTTACAGCTGAAATGATGATGATGGAATCCTAGCATTGGCCTATGTCAATACAGATAGAGGTTATTTATTGGTAAATAAGTTACATGTCAAATGTGATTCAAAAATCTAGGTTAAATTATATAGTATTACATTTTACATACTTCATATGTAAGAAACATTAGGGCAACAATTAAATGTATTTAGTCATTAAAAATCTCAAATTACCTAAACAACAATTTGTATTTCATAAAATTCGTCAATAGAGTAAAAGGAGTGCCACGGAATCAACTAAGTAATTGTTTTATTTCAAAACCAACATGAAATTCGAACATTGGCCTATGTCAATATGTAGGTATGCTCAGTTAATAGCAAAATCTTGTTTAACAATAATAAGAAGACCGTCAAGTTTATGGACAGTGTCAATCTAGGGTACTTTTTAACATATTTAAAGATACTCAAGTTCAAATTGTGGAGGTAATGAAATGAAAAAATCGTTAAGGTCTTGGGTCTGGGTAAAAATCTATTTGAGGTTGTTCAGTGTTCAAGGCACTTAATGTTGTTTGTTTAGGTCATTTAGGTCTAATGGAAAGGCTAAATTACATTTTGTTAAAGTCCTTAGGTTACAAAGAATTGTCTAGAATCTTAGAGTGATCAATAAAGTTGCATTTTACAAGGATATGAGGCAAAAATATTGATTGCTCAACACAATAAACAACTTTACGTTTTTCTTGGTATGTCTTAACAAAATTGTTTAATAATTCTTATTATCATTCTAACCCTACTATGTTTAACAGCTGGTCAAGTTATAAATGGTGGTCTTAGACCACACGGAAAAACCACTTAAAGTCAAAGTACATACCTACTGTTATTGTTTTTAATTATTTACACCAGATATTTTAATCTTACCTACAAAACATTTTTATACCCACAAAACCCGGCCTAGGTAAACCAATGATTACAAGTCTAGTTGTACATGAGTAAAGACGTTCCATCGTCAAAATGTGCAAATTAGCTATGGTCATAATATTCTCGTCATCGAATGATCCTACTTGAAGGGTCTTGATTTGTGTGTACAATATCGGACATTAGTAAGACCCCATGCACTGTTTTACAAAAGTCAATCCCCATGATTAGCTGTAAAATGACGTGAATAATTTAATATTCGGATTTACCGCGTTCCATGCGAAGTAACTAGCCTTGTGGAGTTGCTTTGCCACTGCATCTACTCGTTGGACGTTGACCCGTCAAGTATTGACATATTTGTATAGTTTCTCACATACGTGGTCGGGTAGGGTTGACATTATTCATTTCAGAAAATCGTCATAAAAGCTTTTAGGGGAAAGTCTACCTACTCTTTTCTCCATACAAACTTTACAAACGTAGTTGACTGTTTTGTTCCTGGATAAAGTTTCCGTAAATCCTATTTTAGCCATGACCATGCCCCTACGTTATGTTTATTTTTAATTTTCTAATTTTACAAAATTTTATAAATGAAAAAAAAAAACGTAGGGGCAGGCTTGGCTTGCTTGATATAGGATTTATAGCATAAACATATTTGCTCTAATGTCCAGGGAAGAAACAGTCACCAACTTATAGATCGATACTGCAGAATCAAATTAAAAGAAACATAATAAAGATTCATTTAGATCAAGATTTTATTTTTGTTCATGGAGTTACCTATAAAATAAACGTGTCTTGAAATAAAGCAAATAAATATTCATCTGAGGTTTGCGCGACATTCGCTTATTAAAATTAATATGCAGAAAAAATCAATAATTAAAATACAGTCACAATCCAAAGTATGGCTATTAAAACACGATTCGTAATCTAAATATGAAAAACCGTTTATTTTTACTCAACCCTAACATTAAATACTTACCGTCCTCACGATTACCACTTGCTTGTATGTTTTTACTACGCAAGTGAACAACTGCATTCGGCTTTTACCACACAATTTCTCTCACAATAAATTGTCAACGATCCAACTTAACCTCTAACACTAAATTGAACTTTCAATAGTTAGCTAATACAGGTTAAAATTCAATAACATTAATCGAATTAATTATAACTGTAGATTTTGTTCGTCAATATCGATTTTGTTTTAGTAATGAAATTAGCTTATAATTTGTTTATTGATTAGATGATCCAAACAGGTTCTGTAATGCATATTTGAACTTTAATCTAATAGGCACTGCAGACTGAAGACTTTCGGACGGTAAAGTTTTAAGAGCCTTTAAATTATGTGACTTATCGAGAGACTATGGGTCGCAGACGAATTTGTAGTCTACAGTATAAATCATCTGCAACTCTGTTATGGTTAAATTTTGGAACGCTTCGAAATGTGGAATAAAATTAAATTTTAGTTCGAAATTTCCAAATTTTCATATGTCGCAATCCTGATGTGGCACAATTTTCAAAATGAATGTATTTTAATGACAGTTTTATAAACTTGCCTCTTTTTTCTTTTAAACAAACAAAACAATAGATAATATTCTTATAGCCCCAGAACCAAACATTGATTATTTCACTTTTGAACGCAACAAGGTTATCTCGGTTATCAAATAAATTGAATTTTACTAACAATTAGTTTTAATCATGTTTCAAATCGTTGAACACGTTTTTTTTTATATATTCGTTTTTGTATATTTCACCGGAAACACTTTCTTCTAGCTTCTTCATTATTTCTTGAAATTGATCTTCTATAACTTGATACCTTTCGAAACTACAAGTACTAAGAACCAGTTGTAATGTTACTTTAAGCTGTAAAGAGTATTTGCTCAATGGCGAACTGTAGAAAGTTTTGTCGAAACAACACATAATATGAAAACGAAAAACAACAATGGGCATAGAACATTAAAATTTCATAATGGTTCCAAAAGCTGTTTGTCGTAGTGAGCTTCTGTAACGAAACTGCAGCTACGATCAAGCTTAAAGCTTCAAGTCATTTACTTCTTCTTTAATAAATAGTGGTAATCATGATCTAGAATTTGTACTTGAGGCTTGATTGTAACTGGAGTATTTATTATGTTTAACTTCTAATTTTTTTTTTTATTTTTTTTTTTATTTACCGAATAAAACTTAAATAACATTGATTATTTATTTATTTTATTTAATAATTCAGTACACAAGAAACACAATAATAAAAGACATAATATAAATGAATACTTAGGTAAATCTAACCCTATATACAGAGTTCTCTGCCGATAGACCTCAGGTGAAAGAAAATAGCAATCAAGGAAGGTAATAAAGTGTACAGAGACAAAGGAGAAAAGAAAAAGTACAAATTTTACAAATCCCTACACAATCAAACTAAAATGCAATAAAATAAGAAAACCATACTTATACCTGAATAGTAAATATACAATACACATAGACATATATAAATGTAAATAAACATAAAACACATACATATATGACGGCGCCGCCGATGTAAAGCATCAGGTTGATGGACTGTCACAGTCATCAGTCAACCTAGCGAAGCGTCATCGTCGATGGTTGTTCGGGGCTGCCATCTTGTCATATTCTGTGATCGAGACGGAGGCCGTGCACCACGCACTTGACGAATCGCTTTGTATTTCCGCCATCACGTCTTTCCTAACATAATTGAGTTGATTCCTACTTAGTAACCATTATAAATTAAGCGATGTAATAGTTATTTTGTGAATAGAGACACCCATTGTTAATAAAACTACGATGATTGTAAATGGACACCATTATTTTATATCCCGCGCCCATCTACCTTCTTAGTCCTACAGTATGACATCTGGTGAAGGCCATCCAAGGCCATCCTGGCTCTTCATCAGAAGTGGGATCGAATCCAGCCCAATACGTGGGCCAAACAACCAAACTGGATGCTGAAAAACGAATGTCAAAAACGTCGAGAAGATTCCGGATTTAAGTTTCAAGAAAATCCGCTGAGTTCATTACGCGCGTTGAAGAACGTGTCCTCTGTGACCTGCTACGCGTGTGGACAAAAAGGGCATGTGGCAACTAACTGCCCGGAGAGGAGAAACGTTTGTAAGCTACAGTCAAGGACGTAAATCATTGTTAGCATCGTCCTTCCACAGGCATTTGGAAACATATCCCGGTGAGTCTGCCCCATTTTATTTGATAGTGTATCTTCATGTTCCCTAGTGAAAGAGAGCTATCGCAACTAACTCGGGTATAACGTATCTACAATGTACTAAGCAAATTCAAAGCAAAGATAAATACAGACGTTTATTGGCAATCGTGTGTAGTGTAGTAGCTAGACGAAATGTGTCGTCCAATCCAGACCTTGGGGGTTCGCTTGTCTCTGTAGACGAAATGCGTCGTCCAAGTTAGACCTAGAGGGCTGGCTTGTCTCTGTGGACGAAACGTGTCGTCCAAACCACATCTGGAGGGGTGGCTTGTCTCTGTGGACGAAATGTGTCGTGCAAGCCATACCTGAAGGTTGGTTTGTCTCGTGGGTGGTTCTGATCAGACGAGATATGTCGTCCGAGTTGGATACTCGTCGCTGGCTTTTCCGAAATGTTGACAGTCGTGGTTGATGAGACTAAAATAGGTAGTCCGAGTCAGACCATTCTCATGGTTGACTTGTCTAGACATAATGTGGTTGTTGTTGACTGGTGAAAATCAAGTATTATCTGGATCATACCCCAAGGGGTTGATCGAAGCGATACATTGATTAGTCCAAGTCATTAAGTAATTGGTACTGATTGTGCGCTGATAAAGAGGAAGATGTTAACGGCAGTCAGGATGAACGAGCGGATTGTGCATTGATCATAGATTGCTGTTTCAGATAAATCGCCCGAGGACGGTCGAAAGTCAGTCCGGCCGTGACGGCGCCGCCGATGTAAAGCATCAGGTTGATGGACTGTCACAGTCATCAGTCAACCTAGCGAAGCGTCATCGTCGATGGTTGTTCGGGGCTGCCATCTTGTCATATTCTGTGATCGAGACGGAGGCCGTGCACCACGCACTTGACGAATCGCTTTGTATTTCCGCCATCACGTCTTTCCTAACATAATTGAGTTGATTCCTACTTAGTAACCATTATAAATTAAGCGATGTAATAGTTATTTTGTGAATAGAGACACCCATTGTTAATAAAACTACGATGATTGTAAATGGACACCATTATTTTATATCCCGCGCCCATCTACCTTCTTAGTCCTACAGTATGACATCTGGTGAAGGCCATCCAAGGCCATCCTGGCTCTTCATATATAATATTAATACACACAAACATACATAAATACATAAAATAAAATATACCTACAGAGAGGACAAATAGTGCTCCTTCACTCTTTTCTTAAAAACATCGAGAGATGGACTCGCTCGAACCTCATGTGGAAGACTGTTCCATAGCCGCACTGCGTTAATTGTGAAAGAGCCATTATATTTGGTAGAAGTGTGGGACGGACATTTAAGCATAAGATGTTGAGATGGTCTGTTAGACACACCTCGGGCATAGAAACTGAAACGCTCACGGAGGTAGGAAGGGTAGAAGGGGTTAAAAAGAACCGAGAACTTAAATATATTACTTAAAATTAGCATAAAAAAAACCACAGAGGTTTAGATACTAATGCTAATAATCTACGTCTATCTAATAAATAAGTATATGGAGAATACAAATAGAGAAAAATAAATAAATATAAAAAGTATAAATAAATACGTCGGGAAAAAAAAAAAAAGATAAGTTATTTCGTAAATATTAATTTTGTGGGTATAATGCAAGGTAGGTAGTTGGGTGAATAAACATTATGAAGATAGATAAGATGTGCCATAGATATAAATACAGTTGCGAAGGGTGTTTAGGTAGTGCGTTTTAAGCTTATATTTTATGTTTTTAGGCGTTAAACTATCGCGTACATCCAATGGAAGTTTGTTTATGTAACGCGGGAGTAGGTAAGCCGATGTCCTACTGCCGTATACATTGTTTCGGGTACTTTGAAATAAGCATAGACGACGCTGAGCGACCGCTCGAGTGCATACACGGTGTCTCGTTTCAACCTGGAGATTCGGTTCGAAAAATAATTGTTTTACAAACATGTATTTGAACTGTGTGTTAACTGGCAAAATTTTACAGTGTTTAAATAGTCCACAGTCGTCATTGTAAAATTGCTTGCGAATTTTTGGATTTACGATATTCTTTAAAATTCTAATCTGTAAGTCGTAGATTTTGTTGAGATGAGTGGTGAACGAGCGGCCATAACTAGTAAGCCCGTACTGTATAAACGACTCAGCCAATGAATTATACAGCATTAATTTAACTTTAAAGGGGATTCTGTTCTTGAGTATAATGATGTTGGCTAGAAACTGTCTCAGTTTATCACAGACGTGTTCTATGTGAGTAGACCAGTTTAAGTTGTTGTCAATGTGCAAGCCAAGGTATTTTTGGTTATCGACTACGTCTATGGTGGGACAGCTACATGAGACGGAGTTATTTGAGTGTAAACAACTGTGATCGTGAGCCACAACATTTTTTGTTGCTTTTCTCTTGATATAAGGTGACTTTATATGCAACAACTTAGTCTTAGTGGAGTTTACGACAACGCCAGCATCATGACACCACCTCAAGAGAGAATTGAAGTCAGCCTGTATTTTGTCGCATGCAATGTCAGGATCTTTGTCGGTGGCAACCAGGCATGTGTCATCGGCAAACTGGTAACACGTGCAGTGTTCAACGTGCTCATTCATGTCGTTTACATATGACAGAAAGTGCAATGGACCGATGACAGATCCTTGAGCCGTCCCTTCAGATGCAAATATTGGATTACTGTAAGTGTTTTCGATTTTAACCCTGAACTGCCTATTCTGTAAGTAGCTACTGCACCATTCGAGACGAGGCCCACGCACTCCGCATTTGTCTAACTTAGAAATTAGTTGTTTATGGTCCAAAGTGTCAAAAGCACGTGAGAAGTCTATAAATAGGACATAGACCTGATGCCTTTGGTTGAGGTACTCATTCACTTCATCAGTAAACCTACACAAGAGATCAGAAGTGCTCTTGCCCGCCTGAAAACCAAATTGATTATGGTACAAGATGTCATAAATTATGGTACAAGATGTCATAAATAAATAAACATAAACATAAACTCTCACTTGCACAGCTTGCTAGTCCGAGGACTAACCCTCTTACTTATAAACGATGACTAACTTTATGTATCTTTAGTCATAGTTTATAAGAATTATAAGTAAGGGAATAAATGACTAGTCCCGGGATAATTTTTTTTTTTTACGTCAAAATATATTACAATTAGCACGAGGCCAGTAAGCTATTGTTTGGACTAGCTTGCTTTGCAAGTGAGCCTAAGACTTTTATTTTATGTTAAGTTGCAGTATAAGTGTCATCGTGTAGATTGACTTTTATAAAATAGAGTAGGTACAGTCAGGTAAGACTAGATACGGAGGAAGACCGTATGAAATATCTTAAATATCTTCCAAAATAGATGACATTGTAACTGTCGGGTAGGGTTTAGGGCAGATCACCCGCCCGGCTCGCGGCGTCCCCTGCTGGAAGTAAGTAAGTAACTGTCGGGTACCACAGATCGGTGAGGGGTGACCTGCTTTTGTGAACACCGTGGCTAACAAAAAAAACACAACTTGTCGATCTCTTCGACAAAATCTTTAAGCCAACAAAAAGATTTAATCATCCTGAGATTCGAACGCCGTCCTCTTCGGAAAAGAAGTCAAAGATTCGAATTAATTAACTAACACTTCTAGCTCTAAGTGTAGGCATGACACAGCGTTATTGATACGTAACAATTAATTATAGCGTGGCGAGGCGTCGCCATGGCCTGTATCGCAACGCGGATTATTAGGTTTACCCGCGCCTATAGATGTTTCACATCAAAAACAACTGTTTTGGGAGATATTTGAGCCATACGGTTTTCAACAGTATCCGATCTTACCAAACCTATCCCCTACCTCTATGTAATGGTAATGTAAAAAGAAGTACTTACGATTGTCGTTCCCATCTGACCGAGCCATGACGGTGCCGTTTCGGTATACGTTGACGTATTGATGGGAGCACGTGCTGTAGAGACGTACCGACCGGACTGTCGCCGACCTTACCGTTGACGGCACCGCACCGCAGATCAACACCTGAGGAGAATGCAAACAGTTAGGGTCAAAAAGTGTTGATTAACCCTCTTACGTATAAACGATGATTACCAGATGCATAAATATGTATCATTTGTCTTTTACGTTACATAACTTAGTCATCTCTTAATTATTGTTTAAAGTACTTAATCAAAGTCATAGGGAGTCGTTAGAATTTTATGCAGGAGGCCGCAGTAGATGTTTTGTGGCTGACATGATGATGATAGTGATGATGAGAGAAGACTTTTATTTTAATGAACTGTGGCGCCGTTTTAAAACTGTGGGGCTCCTTATTAGTAATAAAAACAAATAAGGAGATCCGACCTGATAAGAAGAATCTGATATGATTTCTTCTGATGAGAAGAAGAAGATAGATGGAAATAATGCTTCATTGTACAAAACATTACAACATTTTTAATAAATTAAAAGATTATTATTATAAAGAAAATAAATCATATAATATAATTAATAATGTAGTTTGAGATAATAATATTTTCGACCACAAAAGCAGAACCTAGGTAGTTAGACAACTTAAAGTTACAAAGTTTACTTATTCAAAAAGTGACATCACTAATCTGTCATCTCATTTTCCGCGCACAGTGAATGACATTTTAATAATAACATCATTAAAATAATAAATATTTAACTTTGCGGCTACTTGACTCTATCTAATCTAGAAACGCAAATCTTGTTATTGTTCAGGTAGTCACATTAAAATGACAGAACTGTCAGTAGTTAACTGATAACTTAAATATACAAACAGGTAAACAAAGTAGAGTGCTACCACCGAGTATTAATCCTACAGAGCAACAGCTTCATACAAGCCCGAGGCGTGGCCCGTGCGTGACTTCTCACCGCTTTGCGCTCGGGTTTGCCGAGGCCGCCCGAAGAGCCTACTCGGCTTACGTACGTGAACCCGTCGGCACACTGTCGGTGAGAGAGGTCACGCACACATAGCTGCGTACCTACGCCGCGCCGCGGGCTTGTGTATGAAGCTATTTCTCTTGTAGGATTAATACTCGATGGTGCTATAGAGTCAGTACCTACATAAAGTTCTTGGGTAGGAGATCGTTGAACACGTCAAAAGTCCCTATACAAAAGTTTTATACATCTCCACAAGTTTTATACAGTCCTAAAATAATAACAAACAAACTAATATGATAAGTCCAAGACCTTAAAGCCCTTAAGTTTGCTAGTGGTAAAGTACAGCATGGGGTACACAAACTCAACGGTACTGCTCGACTTATATCCCATGCCATGGTACACTGGACTGTTAATGTGTTAATACGCGCACTGATAAGTGGCGGAGGGCGCGCGTCGCCGCAGCGTCGCGAATTCCTTTAACATAAACACATAATAGACGATAATCAATAGTCACAAACGAATTTGTCACGCTCAGGAGCCGCGCCTCGTTCGGAATTTTTTAGTGCACGTACAGCATTAGGTTATAAGGTAGAACCTATAATGCGATGAAAGCATCATTTGGCTAACTAAAAGCCCAAAGTACGAGACTCTAAGGCGGTATCTACTTCACACAAGTCTTCTTTTTTTAACATTTTAAATTAACTTTAACTATTTTTTTCTTTCTTATTCGCGATGTTAATAAAACTCCTATGGTAAACTAAATTCGTTAGTTAAAAACACTTTCCGCCACAAAAGAAAATTTATATTTACTGGTTAAATTTAGCTCTATCTCATCACGGTATCACAATCACGGACACGGACACGGACGGATAAGTCCATTGTGTTTTGTTTTGATTACCTATATATTATAATCAACACATAGGAAAACATGGTCACAGTTAATCGGCAAGAGACGATAACAAACGCTTGTAAAACACAAATTTATGCCAGGGCTACTCATTTTCATGGTTCATTTTAAGACCCTCATGACACACTTCACAGAATAATCACTATAGGAACGTACCTACTGCATAGTAGTACCTACTGCAGCGTTGCACTATTGCTCATGATTTCATTTCATGACGTAAGTACCTATGAGTCGAACTTCTATTCTAAACCTAATTTTGATACTGATTTGATTAGGTAATCCATTAGTCAGAATGGTTACACGTACATATACGCTTCCGCCCAGAAGAGCTTGTGGAAGAACAAAGTCTTACCCGTCTGATAAAACTTTATTTTCTGCCACATCTTGAGTGGGAACCCATGACCCCATCCCCATGACATCTGGGACCTAAGTTTCTGGACCTCAGGAACAAACTTGAACCACCATAAAATAAAGTAACTACTGCTGATTCTATCTATACAAGTATAAGTTTAAAAGTAGTTTATTTAAATATAATGTAGTATATCCGTTGTCTAGTACCCATAGTACAAGCCTAGTACTTAGTTTGGGGCTAGATTGCGCTGTGTGTAACGTCGGACAATATTTATTTATCAAATTTAAATATATTTTTAAGATCTAAGTAATGTAGGTACTTGTCGTGGAAGTGTCCACAAACATTTACTAAATATTTCGTAATTTCTTTCAAATTAGGCAAGTGAACTTAATCATTGAACTTTTATTTACATAAAAATCCGTTTAATTGTCAATACTTACCAAAAAGTTTCTACTTCAGTCGGTTAGTTCCAGTCCAAACGCTCCAGTTATCATATTACTTTCTATCTAATGTTATAATTAAGTAGCCAAACCAACTCAATCCGAAAACATAAGTAACTTTAACAAACTTAAGTGCACGGGTACCTAGACAGTAATCGGACCGCTGTGTGGTCTTTATCTAAGTTTTATCATCACGTCAGTACATTAGAATTTGTTTTACTGAGAGCTTTGAGTAGTAACTGTTAGATTAGTTAATCTGTGTCTTTGTATCGAACGGGATTTAATGGCGCCAATGTTGCCTCTCATTACTGTTCGATACTACTTGATACCAATCAAATCATTGTGAACTTATGAACTTCACGATTATCTTGCCAGTTTAGTTTTCCTTTGGGGACTTTTCATTGATTACTTCGAAAGGGATTCGAGTCTGATTAGAGCACTGACTATTACGTATTCTGTGGCACAACTTAGATGATTTTTGACTTAGGTGATAGGGATTCATTCTACAAAAGGTCTATAAAAAAACTCGTATAGGGTTCGCACATGGCTTAATGGTTTTTTTGCTATTTGAATGTATTGTAATATTGTTTTATTTATTTAAATTTGTTTCTGTTCTATTCTGTATTTGTTCCTGTGTGCTTGTCCTAATAAACATATTTTCTTTCTTACTTTCTTCTTTTTTTTTGTTTTTTGAATGTATTGTGATATTGTTTTTATTTATTTAAATTTGTTTCTGTTCTAATCTATCTAACCTAGAATCTAGATATGTCTCTTCCGCGTCTTCGTTTAAACATTGCATCACGCGACGATCCAATATGACAGGAGCTGAGAGAGCAAAAGGCTATCGACCAACCATCACTACAAGTGAAATATGTAGTTTACTTTTTAGGGTTCCGTACCCAAAGGGTAAAAACGGGACCCTATTACTGAGACTTCGCTGTCTGTCTGTCTGTCCGTCCGTCTGTCACGTCGGTTTTTTTTTAATATTTCTTGTTACAATAGGAATTTTAAAAGCTATTGCATAGCTTTTATCGCGGGCTTTGAGCGAGGCGACATAATCAAGAAATTCCCCCCCACTCCGCCTACCGTGTAGCAATCTGATTTTTTTTTTAGTTTCTTATTTTTCAGTTGTAGTAATAGTCATTATATTCTAGTTATTATAGATGTCATTTTTTCTTGAGAATTAATTGTGATTTAAGATTTTTTAAACAAAAAGATCAACCATGTGAGGGGATCGAACTTCGATACGTTGAGCTTTGTGGCATTTAATACCAGATGTCCAACCACTACACCAATCGTTCAGTTGCAAGTTTTGTGAAAATTTCGTACTACTTTCTTCCACGGTGTTATGTCTATGTAGGTATATAGATGTCGAGCTACGCTCGGCCGAGCTACATGGTAACCATGGCAACAAAATAAATAAATAATTATAATTGCATAAGTTGATAAAAAATGCTATGTAATAGCTTTTTATAATTATTTGAATCGACCGTAGAGCTCCATAATAAGGAAACAATCGATCGCTTTAATGGGTCAGCCGTGCTCAGCTAATCCTCAAGCGTGTAGGTTCAAGGTGTTAAGTTCAGCAACTTTGAATCCTATTCAATTAATAAAAAAGTTTCATTCATTTTTCCCTTTTCAAATGTACTTAAGACCTTTTTGTGCTGTGGACGTGGTGTCATATTCAGGTAGGAAAGCGTACTACCGCGTCGTGGTCACTATTCTGTAGGTATTGCATTTCACAATACCTTTCTGTAAACAATACTTACCGGATTTAGAAAACCTCGGGGTTTTTTGGTAGGTACAGTAGTTGATAAAAAGATTAAGGTGCGTTGACCACTTCCCACTTTTGTATCGAGTTTATGTATCGTTTACAATGTAAATTGTACAACACATGTAAATTTTTACGTTTTATTTGAAGGTAAACCTAATAATTTTCGTTTCTGTATAACCCGAAATGCATCAACACATCGTAAATGCAAATAAGCCTAATAGATCGGCTCAATATCTGACAAATTTCGATTCTTCGATTTTAATCTCTAGAGTTGGGAAACCCACTAATTTACCTACGTTTCGAAATAATATTGGAAAAGGAATTTCGTAATTTACGGACTTCAAAAAAAAAGTAAGTGAATGGTTTTACAAATTAATTTAAGTGTTGATGTTTTATGTTAAATAATGGATCAGTCTTACTTCCTTTGAAATAACTGGCGCCTACCATATTCAGAAACTTAATGATAATTGGTTTTAAATAAATTTCCTTCTTGGAAGTTTTAAAAAAGTACTTTTTTGGATTAATTTACAGATATTACTCGTATACCTTATTGCGTAACATATCGTTTTTAAGCCGGGTTCCCATCACCAGCGGAGCGGATTTTAATATATCATTGTTACATAGGTTACAATCGTTTCATAGCGCGAAAGAGCTCGAAAGAGTAGTTTGACTATGAGAACGATCGTTGGATGTTAATAATAATGACTCCGTGGTTACCTATGTAAATTTAGGAAAATTAAATTTTAAATTAAATTTTGAATTAATTATGACTTATGTGACGTTTTAAGTTTTTGCATCAATTTACATAAATTTTTTTCATTTTTATTTTTCAACGCCTGACGTTTCGATGTCTTTCCAGACCTCTGGCCCATCCTCTTGTCCTCTCTCTCTCCTCTTATCAAAAATGGTTAATTTATTAAAAGCAAGGCAATTAAAACCGAATAAAAAAAGTTTTATTACATTTCTACAACGCGAAAACCGAAGAAAAATCCAATTTCACATTCGTTGCGTACCACGTCACTAGATTACTAAACACTATTTGCAAAACTTAACAATATAAATTCAGTAAGTACACATGAAAAATATTTGCGAATCCGTGTAACCTTCTAACTAATCGGAAACTAAATAGCTACACATGTAAGTACATGTTATGGATAGGTAAATCATATGTTTTCCAAGATGAAGGCTGGTCTAAGGTTATGTAACAATAATATCGAGACCTCAAATATTTGTTTAACGTCATAATATTTACAATACAGTAAGGAAGGAATGTGCAATTATCAGCATTTCGGAGGTCAGTGATCGCATGTCATTGGAGTTATCAGGTAGAGTTAGGTATATATGTTTACATTTTTTTCCCGGGTCTTATTCGCGTGTTCATATTCATATCATTTGTTTGAATTTACAAAAAAAAAGTGTAATATAATATGTATTATATCCGCTGTCTAGTACCTATAGTTACAAGTCTAATGCTTATTGGTTGAAAAAAGATTTTTCTTATCCATTTCCCTGTCAAGTAATCCTCTTAAGCACTAAAAACAAGTTGCCTACTTATTCGCAATTTTACCTAAAACGCGGCGGTAAACTTAGCTAATTGGTGAATTAGCCTGTTTGCCACGGACGGGCTCGAATTAACCACGGTTCATTACGCATCTAAACACCAAAACTATCTCAGAACCAAGTGTGTCGGAAATTTTCACGCTACTTGAACATAGTGCCTGATAACGGTTATTACAAATTCTGATGAAAAAGCTTTTTGTTATTTTTGTAGCTAAGTCCCCCGGTTTTACCACCGAACATGGAGTACCTACATATCTAATCCCGCGGGCCGCGGGATAGATAGGTACCTACCTACGCACGCATAGCTACGCATGTAGCGGAGTACCTACTCCACTACATGCGTAGCTATGTGTGCGTGACTTCTCACTACTTTCCGCTCAGGTTTGCCGAGGCCGCCCGAAGCGCCGTCGTCGGCACACTGTCGGTGAGAGAGGTCACGCACACATAGCTGCGCATGTAGTGAAGTGCCTACGCCGCGCGTCGCGGGCTTGTTATGAAGCTGTTGTTCTGTTTGATTAGATATTCGGTGGTTTTACCCCCGTAGTCCCGTTTGAAAAACCCTCTCATATTTACAATAGATAGGTCTGTCTTTTAGATATAGTGATGTGGCCCATCTGGTGTTAGTTTTCAAGTCGTCCTTAGGCTAATAACTTGACCTAACAGGGAGAACAACCGGGACCTCGCGAAAATGATTTTTTGCCTCACAAATTATCGTTCCCCCATCGAAGTAATGACCGCGACAAGCGTTGCTTAGCCCGCACGACCGTTCAAGATCGGCAGGTACAGGCTAGGCCAATGAGCTCCTGAAATATTAGACATGTCACAAAGTAATATATTACGTATGTCTCCCGGTATTATCATTAAAATTTTCCTATTTTAACCTGTAAACGCCTATAAACAAATATAAATTTTCATCGGCTATCTACAAAATAGTGTATTATCAACATTTCCTTATAATTTCAAATGATAACCTATATTACAGGTGTACCCGTACTAATCTATATAAACTTATCATGAGATAAAATATCTCTGTGGGATCTTTAGGATTAAGTTTCAGGTTATTTTATCAAAAGTATTATTTATTTTACAATAATATTTTCATTAGTTATATTGCTTTTTATACGACAAAACTGATTGGCAAAAAATCTGTAAGTAGTTAGGTAGGTCGGTACATTAAAAAAAATACTGTTGTTCTAGGTAAGGCGATGGGTAGGTATTTTTAAAATTGATACCTACATCTCTCTCTACTTGACATCTCAGTCAATCCTGAAGAAGGGACCTGTAAAGGTCTCGAAACGTTCAGCGTTGAAACAATGCTAAAAGTAATAAACACCACGCGATTAAAACCGAAAAATATCTTAATTTTTTTTTATATCTACGATTACTTTTTTTTCGGGAAGCGGGAGCGGGATTCGAACCAAGAACGCATCTTTGCTCAATCCGGGAGCATTGACTTGACCAATTAGTCTACCGGTGACTCATACGCTGAATCTTTGCATCTGCACCATGTTTTACGGCACCCCGATGATTGATTACACCAATGATCACATCCTAGTTTGTTAAATTATTTAACGCACTATTATACTACACTAAATTAAATTAACTAAATAATCCTTTCTTAGTGGATGCCTACACATCCCAAAGAACACATTCTCGAAATTTCATTTATCTAAGAGCAGTGGTTTGGGCTCTGCGTTGATATATAGATCAATCAGGACTTTGAATTTATATATAGATATATTGACAAAGAATCAGACTTAATAATATACTGCCTGGATCATATCTGAATATCCTTAAAATCTGCATTCACAATTAAATAACTGCAATTGACGCTATAATTAAAGACAGTTCTAACGGAAAACTACTGAAAATATGCAGTTATTTTGCACTAGAGTTACTAATTAAATCGTACTTGGGTGGTCACGAGTCCCTATAATCAGTGTGCTAACAAACTTGACTCGATGTCACTTTGAAGATCCGTTATTTACAGTGTAGTCAAGAATATGTCTAACTTTGAGTTTTAGTTTAGTTCAAACCTGACTGGGCGCATTGTATTTTGGAAAAGTATATTTTGAAATCATAATTTTTCGTCTACCTATCCAGCTTACCTACAGTCCAGTATTTGCCTTAGGTCTAACTAGACATCGAAACGTCGCTCGGGTGTTGAAAAATGCCAAATATTATAAAACCAACGCCACCAAAACGGAAAACCGAAAAAAAATCGAATATAATTAGGTACTTATGTAGTAAGTATATTTTCAATTCTAAAATCGCAGTCAAAAACACAAGATTTTCTCTTTCTAACCCTTCTACACGCTTCGCGATCTTGCTCTAGGCTTAAAATTTAATTCTAATAGCATTATTAATAAACGTGGAGTAGGGTCGGAGAAGGAATAACATGCTTTGTCTTTTTCCGTGACAAGAGCTTTCAAAGTTGACAGACAGAGACAAAACGTAGTAAACCTCCTCCAACGTTATTCCACTTTTATTAATAAGGCTATAAGGGTTTGTCAACCTTATTATTTGCATATATTTTTAACACTACTGTGTCAAAATTATATTTAAACCTAGGGTTGGAAAGTAACATTAGTAACGCAACTCTTTCGCCACGTTCCCACCGCAAGCGAATCGGAGTCATCGTTTTATGGCCCGAAAGGGTCGTCAGAAACAGTGTAACGTTTGCTTTTACTGTCACACGAAGTTTCTAAGTTGTTCGAAGTTACAAACGTTGCATAGGGACATCGTTTATTATAAGTAAGGGGGTTAGTCATTAAAAACTTCGTAAAACCATAGTAAATTTCTTCATCGTCCACGGTAGTGTTTATTTAGTAATCTAAGTAAATGATAGTCGGCGAATATCATGTAATGCAGTAGCGGAGTATGGCGAGCATTAGAACTCTGATATTGATACTACGTTTATAAGATGTTGGTGAGGACAGTTGATAAATGTGCAAATAAGTATATACTTATGATGCCTTATTATTATTTATTTATTCTCGGTCTGAGACCGATATGGCCAATTTGGAACAGCCAGGGTCAAGTTCTTGTATAATATTTCAAGTTCTAGAATATTTCAAGTTTCTTTTTATTATAGTTTTGGCGTCGTACATCTTGTACATCTTGCCAGTATCAAGTATTTTGCATGAAATTGGCCCGATCGGGCTCATAGTTCGTATGATATCTTTGTATCTTTATTCTTAAAGGTTGTCAACATTTTGGGAAGTTCAACATTTTGGACTAAAGGGTTAACCCTTGTCTATGAATAATTTGTTGCTTTTAAAACGCTATCAAGGACACAGGCGAACCACCCACCAAACAAAACGATATCACGTAATTGGTAATTTGTAACTGATATTATAATGAAAATCGAAATCATACTTGTTGGTAAATACAATTGGTATTAGTTATTATTACTCGAACAGATTTCCGCATTTTATTTTTCAATGTCATCACAATTAAATAGAAACAGATACTATTTTGACAATAAGTATACCTCTACATAATAGGTAGGTTAAGTTATGTGTTTTTTTTGTTGTTTAAGGTAACATATGGTAAATAAATAACACAATGCTCGCCTAATGATTTAGGAGGATTTTATTTTATATTAAAAACTAAAAAAGTAGATATTTACATTTTAAACTAACATGGTTGTTTTCATTACTTACAAATATTTTTATGAACGGGATATTTATAATGTTGCAATTTGTTTGTTTCATTATGGATCTCGATATTTCGCAAGTAGGTAATTTCAACAGGAGATCATCACATCACCTCCCTGCAATCTCCAGGATCGTGAACAAAACAGTTGAAATTACTAGCGAAATATCGAACAAATTAAAACTTGGTAAATATCCGTTTCTTTCTTAAATAATATTTAGGTTATTTTGTATATTAATTTGCAATTTTTATTAAAAGGATACTTGTTCTATCTCTATCCAGTTTTTTTATATACCTACTGTGGGGAAATTTTTATTCTACAGTGAAATATGACAAAAATATGTAGGTAAGTATGTCATTTAATTGGAAGAGCGGAGAGCGGTGTTGGTCTAGTGGTAGATACCCCGGCTTTCATTCTGAGAGTCGTGGGTTCGAATCCAGACCGACCGCGCACCAATGTCTTTTTCTTTAAGAAAAAGGTATGTGCGCTAATAACATCGCTCTTACGGTGAAGGAAAAACATCGTGAGGAAACCAACATGTCCTAGGACTCACCACGGTCCGAAGACATGGGATATTCAGTGTTTTCTATGTATCATATGTATGTATTTACAAAAAAAAAAAAAAAAAAAAAAAGTATAATATGTAGTATATCCGTTGTCTAGTACCCATAGTACAAGCCTAGTGCTTCGTTTGGGGCTAGATTGCGCTGTGTGTAACGTCGTGCAATATTTTTTATTTTTTATTTATTTAATTCCTGGAAAATAGAAACACCCACAAAAATCCAATACCTAACTTATTTACATAGATTAAAATTTCGTAGAAATATGTGGAGATTAAAACATGCTTAGTAACTGCATTTGAAGATAACAGTAATCTTACTTACCTACTTATTCGAAATAAAAATGTTCTAGAATCGAACTTTAAAGTAACAAAAAAATAAGAAGACCCGACTGCAAAAAGGAAGCTACTCAAAAGCATGAGACAAGTTCAGCCAGTGACTTAAAATTTGAGGGCTACTTAAATATTTGAGCTTCTATATTTAAAATAAGTATGAATTAGTAGGAGTTTTTGAGTTTGAGAGCTGCTTAATTGTTTAAATTCAACTCAAATTTTGAGTAGCGTTTCTGTATTCGCCTTTAAAAACCAGGCAAAAACGGCGGACGAGACCGTGTTACTTGGGAATTTATAAGTCCCGTCCGCCTGCTTGCTGCAGACCAAGTTTCATCCCAATCGGTTCAGTAGTTTTTGCGTGAAGGAGTAAGAAACATGATTTAATATATTATCTCTTTATTATTATTTGTTAAATTTCATTTATGCATGCATTTTAGTCGGCTTGAACCATAAAGTTTTTTAAAAGTTACTTTAATTTGATCGTGATACCTTGTTTTTAGCTGCTAGGTTTCCAAATAAATAAATAAACATACTTACTTACACACGAACCTTCACCATTATAATACGACTAGGTTTGTCGGCGCATGAAATTGCACCTTTACCAAGCGCACGCGCAGCATAAGGTAACCGATGTTTCTCATTAAATAGAGCTAATGCGAATAAAATGACTAGAGTTCAATTGAATAGGTAATCCTTTAACACTTAGTGCCTAGTTGATGTTAGTGTTTTTGCGTTAGATTTCATTATCAGACATGTGATACGTGTGACTAACCCAGGGGTAAATGGGTAAATAACCTAAATACTTGTTTTTTTATTGCATAATATCTGTATCAATTTCACTATATAGCAGATATATGGATAAAAAAAATACTCAATGCAAAAAAGGCATTTGTTCACATAATTTCATTACATATATTTTACAAGGAGAAATGCATCATTAAAAATTCTCCCGTGACAGGATTCGAAACTGTGCCTCTCGCTTGCCGGGCGAGTGCGCTAACCACTGCGCCACACGGGAACCCACGTGACACGGTGAATTAACGATTTTACTTTCTCCCTGTTTTTGTTTACCGAATAAGGTTTGGTTCGAAAGTGAAATATCATTTTCATTAATTAATACCTAATTGAAAAAAAATCAAAAGAAATAGCAACATGGTCGTAATATTAAATGAAAGAAAAACAAAAGGCAATGAAAATAAGCTATGCTCACTTGTTTTACTTCACTGGGCTTGAAAATGGCCTTATCGCTTAAAACGATCTCTTCCAGGCCACCTTTACGGTGATAGGGAAATGTTAGCAAAAACCGAGCGAGAATACTTACCATCAGGAGGCACAATATCTTCGCTGAGACGGCAAGCTGTGGTAACCTGGAAAAATAGAAAAACACTTTAATTATCTATGCCAGCCATACTCAAAGTGTGCTCCGCGGAACCCTGGGGCTCCGCAAAGCCTATGTTCAGGCTCCGTGAAAGTACGACAAATAACTCAATAGAAAAAGAAAAATCTGTAGCCTCTTCTGTATCGCGTATAAAAATGATTTTAGTACAGAATGCATAGCGGTAATTTTTTGCAATTTGCGAAGTTTTTGTACTACATTGTATAGGGCTCCGTCAAATATTTGGCTTTCCAAAAGGGTTACAAAACTGAAAAAGTTTGAGAACAACTGATCTATGCTATTTAATACAATATAATATTTATAAAAAAAAACGTGTGGCACTCGGGGACGGCCACGGTAAAGCTATTGCATAGCGTTTTTAATCAACTTATGCAATTATAATTATTTATTTATTTTGTACCATGTTGCCATGGTAACCATGACAACATGGTAGGCGGAGTGGGGGTTGTCAGGTTTTATTTTCGTTACGGAATTTCTTGATTCCGTGGCCGCGCTCAAAGCCCGCAATAAAAACTATGCAATAGCTTAACTAATTTCTACATCAAACGGTTCGATAATCTCAAAAGAACCTCGTAGTAATACGTTTAATAAATTCAATCAAGTCATTAACTTTTCCCAGTAACATGATACCTCGACGGATAGGAAACAAAAACCTAGGTCCATAGGCCAACTAATAAGACCTAAGGCTTAGGTAATCGATGTAATGTCTCTGGGCGCTTGCATGATAAAAAGTACGCTAATCTTTAGTAAACTAGCTTTAAAAGCAAAATGAAAGTTTAAACATTCGTAAAGCTTGGTACAAATAGGATTGAATTGGTTGACGAATTTAAATCACTAGTACCTACTCGTATCTCTTTAAATTCATTTTCGTCTTGGGTATAATGTAGTCTGATTTTTTTGGATTCAATCAGTCGTATATTTTCTTTTGGGGTCTACGAAACTATTGCGTAAATAATGACACGAACCCCAAGAGTTATATGGTCTTCGAACGGGGCCGTGGTTGGGCAAATGTCAACTATTTTGACTAGGTATGACTAGACTTTGAAATGACAAGTACAAGTTACTCCAGCTCATCATCCAGGGAAAGATCGCTGGAAAAAGAAGTGTCGGCCGGAGACGCCACTCTTGGCTGAAGAACCTAAGAGATTGGTTCGGCTGCAGTACCACCACTCTTTTTAGAGCTGCAGTCTCTAAAATAAAAATTGCCCTGATGTTGTCCAACCTCCGATAGGAATGGAACAAGAAGAAGAAGAAGACTAGACTTTAGTTCGAATTGTAGTAAAAAAAAACCGCGGTCCAGTTGCATGCCTATGTTCTAGCGACTCGCAGGAGTTTCGATATATCTGTGAATAAAGCTTTGAATAAAGCTTTGTGCCTGACTCCCATTATAAGCACTACTACGTGTGCTACGACTCTTTCCCGATGATAAACATCGTGGGTAAGGAGAGGGTCGTAGGTATGACTATGTTAAACTGACACACAACTCCGTTCCACTCGCGTTTAGACCTCAGTTCAACATTTATGTCTGTGCGCACACCCAATAAAACGCACCAGCGCGAGCGCAAGCGCCTGCACATACGCTACGTAGCTGTAGCCGCGGCGGATAAGGCACGTACAAATGCATGACATTATTACCCGACGCGGTTCCTTAGTTCAATAATATGAGAATTTATTGAAGGTCGTGCTCATATTAAATGCATTTTATAACGTTTCTGTTGATTTGATAGTGTATTAATGTCCAGACTATGTATTACCAATAGTTTAATTTAAGGTAATTTATGGTAACCTACCAACTTACTTGGTTAGGTATTTTAAGTTCGCTGTTATGTTGTTAGTAGAGTAAGTTAGTGGTAAGGATACTCAGTCAATTTAAGGTACAGTTGTACCTACTGATTATGACGACCGGATAGTGGAAACAGATAGTCATACGACTCTTTCTTCCTTTTAGTTTATGTTGTCCTTAAAGCAACAAATCGTAAAAAAAACGAATAAAAAAAAGTATTTAAGTAGGTATTCCATACAGATTTTTTTTTGATGATGGGGTGGAACCCTTCGTGCGTAAGACCGACTCGTACTTGGCAGGATTATTTAGGATTTTGATCGAATTAAATAATAATACAAAAACCAAATTAATTAAATGTACCTAAGTTTACCTACCTAAAATGAATTTATTAAGAGCATAAAACTTGTTCTAATTCAAATCGATCTGAATCATAAAAACATTGCAAACATCAAAAAAAGGTAACATAATTCAATCAATAGCTATTAAAGCGTTAATTAAGACATTAATTAAAAGATCACTGGTTAAATTTGTCTTACAGATTTATTAATTGTAAAAACAATTAGCATATTTAAATTAATTTAATATGAGCGGTGTTGGTCTAGTAGTAGATATGCCAACTTCCATTTTAAGGGTTGAAGGTTCAAATCCTGGCTGACCAATGGTTTTTTTTAAGAAATATATGTCCGTTAACATCGCTCTTACGGTGAAGAAAAACATCGTGAGGAAACCAACATGTCCTAGGGATTCACCACTCTGCAGTAGGCTCCCGTGGCGTAATTATACTACCTAACCCCTCTAAGAAGAGGCCCTTGCCCTACAGTGAAACAAATTAGTATGCGTTATCCTCACGATTATGTAATCAGAATTTGTGATCTTTGTATAATATAAGTTCGTATGCAAACCCGGGTTCGCAAGCTAGTTAAACCTCATCAAACAAACTTAATTCATTCACCGTTTCAAAAATTATATTTTGAAAACTGGTATTATTTTCTTGTGAGGTACTTTTAATGAATATTATGTTGCAATTAACTAATATATTAAGTTACTTAGCATTAAATAAATATAAATCATTTATTACGTGCGTAAAGATTCGAATGAAAAACTTAATTAATATCAATAATTAGGAATGTATTAACACATTCCAAAAAAGGCAAATAAAGCTCTGTATCAATATGCTCGATAAGTCGCGCTAAGATGCAAATAATTTAAATTAATTGGTCACACTAATTTAATTGGATTTAACCTACCATCTCCTTAACACACGTGTATATTCGCTATCAAGGTTTCAGCATTTGTAGGTATTTTTTTATGATTAAAAGCAATGGTTTTTTTAAATTACATTTGCATGTCTAGCGAGTTTTTTAGGGCGTTGTACCTGCTAAATAGCTACGTTTTTATCGTCAGCGATGATTCGTAGTGGAATGCAGGAAGGATTAATTAGATAAAACTTGATAATTAATGGAAACCAAATAGTCGTTGATAAAACTAGAGTATAAAATCATTTGACACATAGGTTTACTACTTAGATATGTCTTTTTTTTTAAATATTGTAAGAAAAGTAGGGTAGAGTCAGGTAATATCGGATACGGAGAGAGACCGTATACCGTTTCCCGACCGTTTTCTATTTTCTATACTTCCCAAAATAGGTGAAAATGCAAACTGCCGGGTGTCACAGATCGATGCAAGGTGAATTGCTCTTATATAAACACCGTGGCTAACACTAAAAAATATTACCTATTTTTGGAGATATTTAAGTCAAACGGTCTTCTCCCGTATCCGATCTTACCTGACTTTACTCTACCTAATGTTTACAAAAGCTAGTAGGTACCTACTTCAGCTACACATTCTGTTTTTCGATAACAGTTAGTGAAGAAGTAGTTTATTTAACCTAAATTTTGATAACATTAAGCATGTTTGGCCAGCTGATTTTACAACTGATCACTGATAGGATAATATTTGCTAAAGTTAAGAAGCATTAATAAGGAATTTTATTATGCTTAGGTACCACAATTAATCATATTGTAATAGTAAATTTAAACTAAAATTTAATTTCAAATCAAATCGCGTCGTCCGCGACGCGGCTTGGGATTCGTACGACTAAATGTGCCATTTTGGGCTGAGTTTTAATCATTTAACTAACATTTATTTATGAAATAATACGCATGGTGAAATGATAAAAAGGGAACTTTTTACTGGATATGAAAAGTGGGCGTAAATAACGTTGAACTTCAGATTTTTTGTACCTACTTTTAGTATCTACTTTATTCAAGTAAGTTTAAATTTTAAGTATTTTTAGGTACTGTTTCTAAAGTAAGCATATGTATGGAGTAAATTGTAAGACATTTTTGCACATACTAAACTGTGAAACTAAACATCCTGGGTCCTTTTATTGGGAAGGTTTAAATACGTACTAACCTACTCACGTATGAAGAACTTAAACAGATAAGTATAGAAATACGTTTTTAATTTCAGACTATAATCTAAAGTTTTGGCTCCCTGTATTTGGCATTTTTTCATCAAGAAAATGTGTCAAATCATACAATTAAAAAAACCGAAGTATAGAACTGAAATTGATTTAAAAATCGTTAATAACAAATACCGTGGTATAAAAGTACATACAACACTTAATTATCATATCGTCTGATAATAACAATATCCAATTGAAATTCTTATCGCCTAATCGCAGATATATTTTCCATTCATAACAATTATTATTTTCAGTTTAAAAAGACGCAGGTAAAACAACACGGCTCTCGATAATTTTATTCGACAGTCTTAAAGCTAATAAACATCGATAAGTTTTATTAATTATCATCGTTTAAAATATGTGAAACGAAGCCGATAACACTATAAACTGTAGGGGCAAGTTTAAAGAGATTTGTAGAAAATTGAGATTAGATAGGTAGGTACTGAATATTTTCATTTATTACTAGCAGGTTCCCGCGGTTTCACCCGCGTAAGTCCGGATCCCGGGGGATTTTCCAAAAACTCTTTCTTAGTGGATGCTAACACTTCACAAAGAACACACTCTCCAAATTTCATGTCTCTAGGACCAGCGGATTGGGTTTTGCGTTGATATATCAGGTAGATCAGTCAGGACTATGAATTTTTTTTAATGTAGAAGATGTATCTACTTACATAGCCGAACTTTGCCGTCATGTTGTGTCCCGTTGTATATTATGTAGAACATACATCTAACTGAATTACTCCGCTTTTCCTTTATTGAAACTGAACAATCACTTTTATGTAATATATTTGTAACGCACTCTCATTCAAACGAACAAACACTAGTAAGTTACGATTCAGTTTAAACTGAAACAATAGCTTTTGTAGTCACAAAAAAATCAGAGTTAAGAGCCTGCTCTGAGAAGAAGCACGTAGGTTTCACTACACTTTCATAAATTTTCCGAAAATAAAAAAGCGTTGGCGCGTTTTTAAATGGAACACTTGGTCGTCAAAGGGTGTTTAGCGGTGGGGTTTCTTTGAGTTATTCAAACTGGGGTTTCTTTTTCAAC
The DNA here is from genome assembly GCA_958496205.1 of Idaea biselata. Taxonomy (NCBI): domain Eukaryota; kingdom Metazoa; phylum Arthropoda; class Insecta; order Lepidoptera; family Geometridae; genus Idaea; species Idaea biselata. The sequence continues at coordinate 20,841,370 of OY292400.1, read as the reverse complement.
TTTTATTATGCGGGTATTTTACGCTCGTATTTATATGGGTTGGGTGAGCGACATGCGCGCTCCGCGGCAGTTGACCAACGACTACGAGATAAAAACCTGGCTTGATTATAAACTTATAAGCTAAACTTTTTTCCTTGTGTGCGTGTGGTTATGATAGTGTGCAGCGAGGCTTTGTTGCCGACCTTACAAAGTTTTCACTCAGTATTAGTACCTATTTTTTTCTTTCACAGTTTTTTTTTCCTTAAAACTAACATTAATTAATGGCGCTAGGATGTGATAGCAAAATACCTACCTAATAAACGTTTTGGCGTTTTGAGTTATTTATTATTCTGCAAATTAATAGACTTGCTTGGAATCCGTGGTTTGTTTGGATTAAAATTTTAATTTATGAGTTTTTTAAACTTATTTTCCAAAATGTTGTCTGAATTCTCCGCTTTACGTAACAGACAGACACGTACCTACATGGCAGCTAATTTGTACGAGAAATTATACCGGAACACTACCAGTTGTAAGTTCTGTATTAATCTATAGTCAACTTTATCAAAATGGGTCAACGCGGCAACTACCGCGGTCTAGACTAGAGTTGATAAAACCGATTGTTTTGCCTCTATCGCTTCTTTTTCAAACGTTTTTCAAAGTGCCTAGTTTAAAAAACAACAATGTACTATTTACAGTGTTTAATGTTCATATTTACCTTTTTAACGCTGAAGTAAGAAAACCATCAGATTAGTATGGAACTGCAACGTGTGTCGTCCGATTCAAACGCAGACGTCAATCAAGAAGATGATAAAACGGTAAAAAAAAAACGAAATTTGAACTAGAAATACCTATCCTGAAATTCAAACCGCGATCCACAGGTTGTGGGTTCAAATTGTGACATAGGCATTAATGTTAGAAAAGCGTGATCTCAATTCACAATTCCTAAAGTATACTCGTACCTAATGTTGAATGCTAAAAATACAATAAACTAGGTAAATAAAAAAAATATCTTTACTATTTCTAGCGAATTGCTTATTTGGTTTTAAATTCATTCGTAGGTAGGTAGGTCTAACTTCATGTATTAATTAGGCACCAAATTGGTAAATTTATACAAAATTTCATGTCTTTGGTATTGAATTAATAGCTATTAATTTTCCCTTGTTATTAATTTAGGGCAGCTATATACCTACGGGTTCTTTCACGGCACTTTGGCACAGGAGAAGTAAATTTCTACAATTTACCTAATATAGTAAAAGAAAATCGAATATTTTAACTGAAAAATTCAAGATAAAATCGTGTTCTTTAGTTAGTTACCCATACTTAGTTCATTATTTCTGCGTTACCACTTTTTGATGGAAATGGAGTTCGGAGTTTTCAGGATCTGCCCACTATACCTAGTAGGTATGTAGGTTTGGATTAAGATTAAACACAATTCTTGATAAATCTAATTAATTTTCTTTTAATTAGTAAGGTTGTAAAGAATTAACAACAGCAATTCATTCTTATCAATCTGATAATTTTATAATCAACGTGTTAATTAGATTATCCCTAGAGTTAGGTGGGTATCATTTAAAAAAAATGTTTAAATGTTATTGCCGTGCGCCCGCGCCGGGTGCGCCTAAATTTTAAGCTATTGCACAGCTTTTATCGCGGGCTTTGAGCGCGGCGACCGAATCAAGAAATTCCCTAACGAAAATAAAACCTCACACCCCCCACTCCGCCTACCATGTAGCCTAAGAAAATAAAATGCTATGCAATAGCTTTACCGCGGCAGTCCCCGAGTGCCACACGTTTTTTTATATATGTTCCTACATACATACCTACATCAACATCATCATCGTTTACATCGCATATCGAGACATATAAATAATAAATAAATAATAAAAAGTTTATTTACTAAAAAACTTTAGAGTTTTAGCTTTGGCCCCGCACAAGGAAAATCCTGAATCGCGGGAGACCTAAATACAATCTTCTACTTCGTATACTTCGTGTTTTAATTGTAGACTATGATTTGACACATCTTCCTGAAGAATAAATGTCAAATACAAAGAACCAAAATGTAAGAAATGCCAAAATTATTGTAGGTAGTCTGATATTTCATTTCTGTACATTTCTCTATATTAATATAAGTTGACTTAAAAATTTACGTTTTTACAAACATAATCATAAATTTGTATATGGATAAGTATATCGTGTGATATACAAAAACTTAAAACATACTTATAGGAAATAAAAGACAAAATTAAGATATAAAATAGGTACAAACTTCATTTTCTCATATGTTTATACGATTCAGACAAATATATGGACAACAGATACCATTAATAACCGCGAAAAAATACGCGGCGCCACATTATATAGATGCTAATTCACCCATATACAGAGATATTTAAATAACTGTTCACTAGAGAGAACATCAGACCCAGAACAACTTTGCTCTCGTATAAACTGGAGTGAAGATTGCGAAAAGTAGCCTATTTGATAGGTAAGCGGTACAACTATCTACATCAAAACTTTCATCACAATTGGTTTAGCATTGTATGTCCGAAACATATGTACCTTAATTACCAACAACATACCATACCTTAATTTCTTGAAATAAGTTTAGAGTGTAAATAAATACATTTAATAAAGATACAAATGTTTTGGTGAAAACGATTTATTATTCATTTTCCTATGATCACAAAGATCCAAGCGACAATCGAATTACTTAGACTCTATTTAAGAATATAAGATTAAAAAAAGTAAACGTCACTGTCAAATGAAAAATATCAAAGGAAAAAGGAAACAAAGAGCTGCCACTTTTAAATAAATGTAGGAGTTTTTTGTTTACATTTTTGATCTAAGATTCTGAAATAGAGTAACTATAATATATCTTGTTTTTATCAAAGAGAAATTTTGACACCTTTTCTCTATTTGTTATAGAATTTGAATCTCTTTACCCATATATCATTTTATTTGTTAAAAAAACTGATAAAACAAATCACGGAGATTGGAACAATGAATTGGATTTTACGGTTGTTAAGTTTTTGTGCGAAACAGGACCTCTTTTGTAGGTATTGATTGATTTTAATTATGTTAATAAATTCCATATAAAATATACGATTTTATAATCCTACTAATATTTGAAAATGAAAGATTGTTTTTCTGTAATATACGAGCAGTAGATATATCTATTAATCGCAACACTACTGAATCGATTGCAATAAAAATTGATAACCAAAAACCTATCAGAACCCATTCGCTCTGAGCAATAAGCCCGCTCGCTCATTTATTGTACAATTTAATTTAAAGGTTTTGTTTTTTTTATTTTTGTGTCTGTTGAGTTTCTTTTGTTGTTGACGACCTCTGTGGCGCGTCGTGCGAGAGCGCGATTGCAATGCAGGAGGTTGCGGGTTCGATTCCCGCCGGGTGCAAGTATTTATGCTTAAAAATAAATATTTGTGTCTGGTCTGGGTGTCCTTCAATGTATAATATGTATGTATTTACAAAAGAAAAATAAATATAAGTATTATATCCGTTGTCTAGTCACCGTAACACAAGCTTAGTCGCTTACCACGGGGCTAGATGGCGCTGTGTGTTGTTCACAGAATTTATTATTATTATTATAATTTTGTTGTACAAATAAATAAATATATCCATCTACTTATCCAAACTTTTGGATTCTAAGGATTAGAATTTTAGAATTTAGAAATTAGTATTTAAAAAAAGGTTTTCCAAGATTCAATGGCATTGGTGTCCACGACAACGGTTTTCGCAATTTCAGTTGGAAGAGCGGTGACCGGTGGAAGAGCGGTTGGGTTCATAACGCGCCGGGGGCAATAAATTTCACTAAAGCATTTTTGGATTATTTCATAGAAATGAGTACCTACTCTTTCTAAATTCGAACTGGGCCCTGATTCCCTGTGTTGGTTGATGAAGTTTCGATTGCATTCAATCGCGATTCAATTTTACCTACCACCAGGATAAGAAAGAACTCAAGCACAACCAAAGAACGATGCTAGTTCTTTATAAAACGTCTGATTTTATAATGTCTGACCTTTGTTCGGTTAAATTGAGTTCAAGAAGCTGTAGGCAATTTACGTCAGTATCGGAATAAATTCCATAGATTTCGTATAAAGTCGTCATGAGTATAAAAGCTAATTGCCTAAGTTGCTTCATCGTTGTGTCAAATTGACGTTAGAGTTGCTGGTGGGTTGTACAGAAGCACCTTCATAGCGGCAAGGTAATAGGAAAACAGTTATTTTCTTTCATATTATTTTCTTTATTTAAAAACTAGGCATATTTTTTACTAGCTGCGTCCCTCGGTTTCACCCGCGTAAGTCCCGATCCTGTGGAAATATCGGGATCAAAAGTAGCAAAGTAGTGAATGTAGCTTTCTAATGGTGAAAGAATTTTTGGAATCGGTCCAGTAGTTTTTGAGTTTATTCATAACAAATATACAGACGCACACACACACAAACACAAAAATAATAATCTTTCCTTTTTATAATATTAGTATAGATAAAAAAAATTGAAGTACAGACCCGTATAACGCAGACCCGACGACCAAACCTACAGATTCCAACGACGAAGCGGAAACGCGGAAAACTTCCCGCAACATGGTTGATGACGATCCAGAAAGACCTAAAGACACTCAACATTGAGTCCAACTTAGCACTAAACCGTACAGAATGGAGAAAAGGCCAACCCCAAATAAATGGGATGACGGCAAGGAGGATGATGACAATGATTTGCAATGAATGTTGAGTAGATAGATACTCAGTTTAGTCATTATCCGATCCTTAGTCGGTGCAGAAAATTCAATTCTGAGTGAAGTATATGTATATCAACGCACATCCGAATCCGCTTGCCCTAGGGACATGAAATTTGGAGAATGTTTTCTTTGTAGTGTGTGGTGTATAGACAACACTAAAAGGTTTTTCGAAATTCTCACGGGATCGGGAATTACGCGGGTGAAACCGCAGTTCGCTGCTAGTGATATTCATATCGCAGATATGAAGAAGAATTCGTCTCGTGACCGCATGATGATACCTGCTAATCATGCCGTAAATACTTGTAAACTTAGTCAGAATAATAAACCAGATATCTACGTCAACTAACATTGAAGAACACGTAACTCGTCGGTATGGCATCTCATTTACTATCCGAATGACGTATGGACGTTTTTATTTCAAAACAAATTAAAAACTTCGATTTCGTAACAATAAAGTATGTGACATTGTGCGTAGATATACAATGCGTGCGCAGTAATTAGTAACGTAAAAACCTTAGCACCTTGGAATGTAAAAGATTCCACTTCACAAGAGTACGCTATTGACCTCTATCGGCATGTCTCAGAAACAGAACTTCCCACTTCCTCAACGGGCAATGTCCCAATTTTTCCTTGTTTAGAATACGCGGGTGTTATGTCTGCATCGCCTTGACCGACCCTGTGTGAGTTTGACCGAATGACGCGACAAAACTTAACCTTTTCTTTCATTTCCTTTATTTGTTTTAGTTTAACCAATGTCACGGATGAGTTGAGGTTTTGTTTTTGACGAAAAGTTGGATCAGTAAAAAAGCCGTTACAATATTATTAACATTTTTTTCTTCATATGTCCTAGCGTAATAGTCCTAGCTTTTAATTCCCTCATACTAGAAATATTTACAAAAGAGAAATGCATGATCAAAATTTGATTTCTCTTTTCTCCCATGATAGGATTCGAACCTGTGCCCCTCGCTTGCCGGGCGAGTGCGCTACCTCTGGGCCACACGGGAACCCACGTAACATTGTGATGTGAGTTAATGATTCTACTCTCTCCTTGTTTTGTTTACCGACTAAGGCTCGGTTTGAGCGCCCCATCTACTGGAACAGTTTTTACAATTGTTGACTGGCTTACGGCCGAATACAGAAACGCAACTCAAAATTTGAGTTATACTTAAACAACTAAGCACCTCTCAAATTGAAAAATTCCAAAACTATTTTTAAATTTAGAAGCTGCTCAATTATTTAAGTAGGTACGCCTCAAAATTTAAATGGCGTTTTTGTATTCGGCTGTTAGGTAGTTAACTTTACAGTTAACGCCTCCGACAGTGGTGGGAATGATGTCCCTCATACATAAAGTAGCAATGGCTCTGTACCTAAGTAGATAACAAGTGCAATCAAAAATAGAATAATAAAAACGCACTTCTATTTAATATGCCATTTAGTGTAGTAATAACAAACACACAGTCCTTATTGCGAGACAGTTAAATAACGCACTACAGACAGACATCTCAGTCTCTCCTCGTCGCATTTATGAGTGTTTATTTACTCTGTACACCACAATGGTTGTATCACGCAATAAAGACATGCTGAAGCCATAATCAAAGGGTACTTCGAAAACAAAGTTCTTAAGTCTCTCAAGTTTACCTTACCCAGACATCTTATTCACATGTTATTCTATATTTACTGCCTTCAACAATGTACAATGTGCGACAACCGACAATTTGGAAAATTTATGCTTCAGGCGAGCACGTGAAAAGTTTGAAGGCCTTGTAAGAATTACGACGTCAAGTTAGAAAGCTTCTTGACGGTGGCTTGGAATGTAAAGGTGCGAGTTGGCAACGGGCGACATGAGGCAGCAGCGGACGACGTGTCGCGGCGACGCTACTGGTTTATATCTATGAAACTCCCTACGCGGTCAGCGACACGAAGCAAGCGACGCGTTGTTGTCGAGCGAGCGATACATAGAGACCTGTAGTGTCGCCGCGACACGTGGTCCGCTGCCGTTTCATGTCGCCCGTTGCCAACTCGTACTTTAAACGTCTACCAGTACTTGTGTACCTACTTGTAACACAATAGCTTTTGTCAATAAGCGTTTATCATTCGATGGTACGAATCCATACGTTATTCAAGATGACATTGCCACCGCGTTTTCAGCAATTAATGTTGTATATTTTACGAGTTTAGGTATGTTGAATTTATTGTTTATTAACTACACTGTAAGGAATATTTCGTGGGTTTAAAACAAGATATATCATTGGAAAGGTAGTTTTAATCACCTGAAAATTGAGTACTTTTAAATCAAAATGTATAATGTCATTTTATGAACTGTGTCTTATTTTATTATGCTATTATTTAACATACTTATACATATTTGTGTTGTTTTGTATTAACTTTTATTCCCAGCTTTTATATATCAACTGGCTGTGTCATTTGGTATCACCAACGTAAGTCCTGATCCCGAAAAAAAAATCGAAAAACCCCTTCTTAGGTGAAACTTACACCTCACTATGCTCACACGCTGCACACTTAAGAGGATAGTCTCCATTCTCTTTCTCCTTACAAACGTAGTTTACATTTTCCTCCCTGGATAAAGACATTAGAGCAAATATGTTTATGCCATAAAACCTATATCTGTCATGCATGACAATGCATCTACCCTTTTTTTATTTTATTTTCTAATTAAAATAATAATAAAAAATAAAAAAACAATAAAATGAAAAAAATAAAAAGGTTTTTATTTTTTTCATTTTTTTTATTATTTTAATTAAAATATTAAAAAAAGGTAGATGCATAGTCATGACAGATATAAGTTTTATGGCATAAACATATTTGCTCTAATGTCTTTATCCAGGGAGGAAAATGTAAACTACGTTTGTATGGAGAAAGAGAATGGAGACTATCCTCTTAATGTCTTTAGGACTAGCGCAGCGGTTGAGGCTATGCGTTGATCCTTCAGTCAGTCAGGACAAACCATAGATATATATTGCAATAGCATCACGATATAGTTATAACAGCGGACCATTATAGATTTTTCTTCTGTTTTCGCGATGTTGTATTGAAATTAAAGACATTTTTGCCGGTTGTAGAATATAGTATTTTATATTAGCTTTTGATTAGAATAAATTTGATGTAAGATCTTGTAAGATCTGAAAAATTTGATCTTGTGACTTCTTCTCATGAAGGGGCGCGTTTGCGAAGTCACGTAGTGATAAATTAATCGTTGAAAGGTGATTTGTGCATAGTTGGTAATGATAGGCTAACTAAAATGAAAATAATAAAGTAAAATAATAATAAAGTAAATAAAAGTAATAAAGTTAAAATTAAATAATAAAGTTTAATAATAAAATTTAACAATAAAGTAAATAATAATCATTGCAGTTTTGGAACCTGCGTAGACAGGAACGTTTTTGATAACATTTTAATAGTTTTTAATAATAAGACGGTAGTCTCACTGTAACTTTTTAATACATTAGAATGACAAATCACATCTTAGTCTATCCTGAAGAAGAGACCTGGAAAGGTCTCGAAACGTTGAGCGTTGTAACAATGCTAAAAGTAATAAAAACCACGCGATTCAAACCGAAAAATGTCTTTAATTTCAGCGGACCATTAGTTAGTATACCATCAAGAGGAATATAACTTGCTTATTGGAAATTTTTCACAATAGGTAGTACGAGTAACTTTAAGTTGTTGAATTTTAAACTATATAGCTGATTAAAATAAGACTCATTTTACAGTCCTTCATATAGTATCTAAACATTGTCAATATTGTAAGTATCCTTGTGAAGTAAATATTATAGTAAAGTATAAGAAACGCATACATTTGCAGTAGGTATTTTAAAATAATTATTATGCAAAAATTCCTTTCATTTAATTAACTGCCAATTTCGTATGTGAAAGTAACTTTGACTTTCAATGAAGAAACTGACCGTTTGAATTATAAGGAAATTGGTAAAAGGAAAAATTGATGATGACTAATTAATAAACAATATTTTTAAACGAAAATCTGCATACTTTGAAATTTGGTGACTAATCCGCAAACTGTTAATTAACTTTAATTAGTAACCCGACGTTAAATCCAAAAAACGTTAAAAACTTCACACAGTGTTAATAGATGAATCATTTTCAAAATCTAATCAAAAAATTTGATAAAAAGAGAAGCATAATTTAATTATGTCAACATAGTTTCCGGAAAATAATGACACATTTTTTTTTTCGTTTTATCATCATTTTCCTTATTATAAGTTCGAGAATTATGCATTAGAGAGCTCAATTTTACGATTTTTATAAAAATTGTTACATCAACTATGATGTCAATATTCAGTGAAATATAACTTCTTTTATCAGCGAAAAGATTAACTAGAATTCATCGTCATCATGAGCCTATACTAGTGCACTTGCAGTGCTGGGTACCTACATTGCTAACATAGCATATACTGACTAATATCATATCATAGTGCCCTATTTTAAGGGGAATATTACACACGCACACTCTATACAACAAAAAACCTCTTTTCACCCCTTAACATTACAAGATTGGTGTTTTCTGTGTCTTCAAAAAAAGTTTATTTCACATAATATTATTTCGAAACTGAATAAAGAAAAAGGCTGTCTTGTTCTCTATGAGGTAGGTAATAACGCAGAAAAATAACACCGGAATCACCAAGCCGAAAAGAGTCTAGTGCTGCTGTACTCGTTGCGTATACACTGTATCCGCAATACCTCGTTATTCTCAGGGATTTTAGTTCTTAGGCAGATAAATATTAAATTGCTCGATTACTTGAGCATTGTTAAGCATTAACCGTTCTGTATTTGGATTCTCGTGGCTTATCTGTTATTTATAAACAAAAATCAAATTAAAGAAAAAAAAATCTTATTTTTCTACGAAATGCCTACTACATCGTAAATACGAAATTCAACAAAAAAAAATCTTATTTTTCTTCGTGTTTTGGCTAAAATATCCTATATACCCATAAAATGTAGCAAGATTTATGACCCAGTTGTTTAAGTGAGACAATTTTGTCGTGTTTTATGTAAATAGTTTGATAGACGTCACAACTTTCACTATAATATTCACTAATAGGTACTTAATAACTTTTCTTGTTAGCTAAAGATGTTTTGCTCCTTGCTTCTAAATGTTAGGTTTATTAGGTACCAGCTGCGTTTACGGTTTTACATGCATATCCATACTTTGGGCTACCCCTATAATACATTATCACCCAATCGGTCAAGCGGTCAAGTAAAGAGTGTCGTGTCGAGTCGTGAATCTATATACCTAAACAAAATAAGTTTGTAAACTTTCATGCTTACTTGCTTTGGTAACTAGGTAGCCACTAATAGTAGTACTAATCAATCTTTTTCTTTTTCCATCTTCTTGTGTTCTTTAACTACCTACCAGCTTTGGCGAACAGCTAAATTATCTGTGGTAACTAGTAACTAACTACCTACTAGAAGTATAGTCACTTAGTTTTCAAGCTTTTTTTTACTTTCTATACAAGTAGGTATAAGTATTAAAAAAATTGTGTTCTATTTTTTTTCTTATTGATTGCTGTGCAAACAATGTTAACGTTTTAATTAAAGACTTATCTTTTCTGTTGTTAAAAATGATTATTTCGCATTTTTTGTAGTTTGGTGATAATTAGTTAATACTAAACGTCACTTCACAATAATTCAGTAGCTTTTCAGTGAAGTTAAAATAAAATAAGAATAATCTGGGCGTTATGAATCGATATTTTAAATAAAGGCTTAATGGCTCATCTATATGAAAACTAAAACAAGATACATTAGTATATCATTCGTCGGGACGCGTGTATTTGTACGAACAATTACATGCGGCGGGCGCCGCAAGACAAACATCGCACTGTGCTGTTTTATGTGCACATTACATAGGCAGATGAGAAGGTTCTAAGGCTGCTGTCGTACTTAGATATTCTAGGGTTTTATGTCCAATTTCTGTGATACATTGTAGGTAGGTATATTAATCTTCAGGCGAGGTAACTTAACATTATTTCAATTAGCTTACTTATTGGCAGAACTAACCAGTAATAGGTATATGAACTTAAATGTGAATTTAACAGGTATCAATGAACTTTTTCAGCATTTGTTCAATGCTGAAAGTTTATTTTAGAAAAGAAACAGCTGCTGTAAGCATTTCTTAGAGCAGCTGTTTCTGGCTATCGACTACCAGATACAAACCTGCGTCTACCACTGCACCACAGGAGGTTATATCGCCGGGCTAAAATTAAAGTAAAAATAAATGCTTGTCGCAGAAACACCTTGCTGTAACATTTTTTTCATACACTGCAGCTGATTCTGGCTACCAGATTACCAGATACAACTGCACAACAGCGCCACAAGAGCTTTTATCGCCGGGCTAACAGTAAAGAAGGAAAGTAAAATAAAAAATAAATACTTGTCGCAGAAATTCCCTACATTTTCATACATTTTATTATTTTTACTAATTGAAAGTTGTAACACTGTACAATGTACATACGTACATGAATAATGTTATAAGTCTGATTAAACGACGGAAATATATTCCAAACATTTTGTTTACTCATATTCTAGCTAGACGCTCGTAAATTTATCTCTTATTTTATTCACGAAGACAGATTGGTTTTTTTTCTAAGTATTGCGTCAAACAGATGAACATAGCAATAAAAAAATGGTTTCAAAATACAGAACAATCCGTTATTTACACAATATTTTTGTTCACAGATTTAGTTTGAGTTTCAAGACCTAATTTTATTGCAATAACAGACTAAACTGAGAATATTTATTGAAAAATAAAAAACCACTGGATGGAAGTGAACAATTTTGAAGTGTAAAATTTAAAATTTTCTTCTTTTCTAGTGTGGAGTTTTCAGGTTAGAGAGGCCTTACTTGACCTAACGACTGCTTTCAGAGAAAACAACCAGGACCAACTGCTAAATGCCTATTGAGGCCATTTTGGTTTAAGTTGGATAGGGTTTTAAGCCAGTGTAGGAAAAATGGTATAGAAATAGAAACAACAAAAAAAGTCCTATTTTAAACAGGGACATTTTAGTAGTACAAGCAATTTCAATTTCGATGTTTTTTCACAGAAAAGTTAGAAATTAATTTAACCTTGGTTCGAAAACACAATAGGTACTATCGGAGTACTCGAGTTCTGGGTAGGCATATCACCGATCATATTTCGGTGATCGATATAACAGTTGCTCGAATTATATGAGTCACGGATTATATTACCTTGCGAAGAAACCTTACATTATGGAAGTCCTATTACCAACCCTTTGATATCAATTTTAACTATACTTTACTTACACAATACCTAATACTATCTACATAATTGTATCTTCTTCAATTTACGGTCCTGTTCTTATTCCTGTTAAAATGTTAAAAAAATATTATTTTTATTTTTCTATTTCTTATATGCTTTTATACAGCTCAAGCGACTTTTGTTCCATCCTATTTATGGCGCAGTAGTGCCCGGGTCATTGTTAGGTGGAGTAGGCTTGCCCAGCACCTATACCACCCTCCCAGCCTAGTCAGCCATGCCCAGAGGAAAGAACAGGTCAATACGCCTGGAGCTAACTAAGCCGTGGGTTTCCTCACGATGTTTTCCTTTTCCTTTCCTTTTTTCCACCGTAAGAGCAGTGGTGGTGGTCGATTAGGTGGTCCTGGTGAAGGACAAGGACCATCGAGTTATTAATGACCTCCAAGTCGACAAGAGAACAGGTGCATCATTTGTTGTTAAAGTGCATCACAGTCGCACCCTGCCTCAAGGAGTATCCCACCTGGACCAGATTCGATCTGCAAAGTCTATTTTATGGTGACAGCAGGTCTGTTAACCGTCAAGTATCAGTATCTAGGGCTTGATCAAAACTCAAAAAGCTTCCAAAGGCTAAAGGCAGTGTCTTTGGAAGGTGTTCAATCAAACAATCTTAAACACAAAGTAACTAAGTACATGGACCAGTCACCAATTTTAATTATACTAGGTACTCTATTACTTATGGTTAAGGAATTCAATAATTTCAAAAGATAGAACGACAAATGTTCATTAACGATGATAAGGAATGGTCAATCACACATAATAGATAACGTACGCAAGAATCCTCAACTATGTTACAGACTAATTTAATTTCTATGTTCACAAGTTATATTCTGTTGAAAGCGATTTGAATTTGGTGACGAAATTATAGCATGTGTCCGATAAGCCAATGTCGTAAGAAGACCGATCGTATGTAGACTTCATTGGAAGTATTATGATTAATTACTGTAGTGTCAACGAACTATGGTGTCTTAAATTAATTAAAATCATCTTTGAACTTTGACTAAAGTGACACCCTCAGCAGTTTAACACCCTTAATAAAGAAATCAGTTAAAAATTAACCCCATTACTTATAAACGATGACTAAGTTTATGTAAAGTTTGTATTTTACTGTGACATGATCGTTACTTTGCAGGAGAATTGCCAAGCCAATAAAAGTTGGCAAAACAACTATAAATTAGTTAAGCCTTTATGCCTATCAAATATCTTCAAGCTAAATAAGAAAAATATGACTTGTAAGGGGAGTAGTAATAAAGTAGGTACCAACAACACAGTGTATCCGACAGAAGAACTAAATTGTGCCAGGCTTGAAGCAGAGACACGTATTTAGAAACACGATACTAGTTTCGAAGACGCCATAACAAAAATTGTCTAAAACGCAGCATAGGGTAGGTTACTTAGTGCCAAATAAATGCCTTAAAAAAGAAAGTCTACCTATTCTTTCTTCTTACAAACGAAGTCGACTGTTTCCTCCCTGGATTCGAGCAAAAGTGTTCATGCCATAAAACCCATATCTCCCTTTACCACGCCCCTACGTTTTTTTTCAATTTCTAATTAAAATAGAAATAAAATTTAGAAAAAATTGAATTAAAAAAACCAAAACTTAGGTCATAGCTGATATAGATTTTTTTTTATTTATTCAATTAATACGATAATTCAATTTATTCAATTATTTATGTCAATCTAGGGAGGAAACAGTCGACTACGTTTGTGAAGTTTGTATGGAGAAAAGAGTAAGTAGATTCCCTTAACTAAACCTAGTAGTATTTTATAACTTCGAAACATTACGTAAATTCAAGTTGACGTAGTCGAAGGTACCTAATAGTTCATAAATAACCTAACAATAGGTAGAGTCACGTAACGGAGGTAAAAAGAAACATGAAACCCATAAAATTCAATGAATCAAATAATACGGATTACATGAGCATTAATCATAGGTATAATTTAAATTGTTATGTTAACCGAACCCAAAATTGGGTTTAGAAATCTAATTTTAAATGAGATTTTATAAATGTAAGCATAGACTACGAAAGGCCAGTGGATTTGGAGGCCCTTATTGTGAAATGGCTCACGAGCGTAAATCGATGTAGAAATTGATATTGAGTGTTATCAAAAAAGTGTAAAAACTTTGGAAATCGTGTGTCTGATCTTTCGAGTGAGCATATATTGAGTAGGTATGCATGTTGTTATTCTTTCACGTTAAAGCGGATTAAATTAATATACATATACCTACAATACACAAACACATATAGCATATATGTAGATGGCTAGAGGTAACGTGCCATCAAATTAAAGTTATATTAAAATTAAATTAAATATATATCAGCGCTCGTCTGCTCGTCTGCATAGTTTGTTGAATGGAAGCCCCAGTTTATTGTTTTTTTTTAACCTGTATTTGTTGTTATAGCGGCAACATAAATACGTCATCTGTGAAATTTTCAACTGTCTAGCTATCGCGATTCAAGAGATAGGTAGAGACAGATAGAAGGACAGTGGAGTCTTAGTAATAGGGTACGGAGGCCTAAAAAGGAAAACCCTATAACAAATCTCACTATTCGAAATGTACTCGTAAAGGTCTTAAGTCTACACGTGCGAGTATACCTCCCAGCAAACTTTGTACGAATCACAAATATATTCTTGTTTATGAAAAGGTTTCGTATTAGCGTGTTAAGTCAAATTCCTTGTATTTCAAACTCAGAGTTGAGTTTTGTTTGGAGAATGCATGCCTGAGCGTTGTGGCAGGCCCACTTTGCAAATAAAGATACATCATCACGCGGTTCCTTGGGCGAACAATGCCAAGTGTAGAATAAGTATTTCTTCATTCATCTACAGTTAGTAATATATATTATGGTTAGAAATGAAAGATCTCGAGAACGGGTAGACCGATTTATATAACTTTTGATTTGTTAAGTTCGTCTCCGGCCAAATTAAGATATATTTTTATTAAAATTTGGAAAAGTGACTAAAAATATATCCTCCTACTAATATAAACGCGAAAGTTTGTCTACTAAACCGATTGTAATTAAATTTGAAATATAGATATTTGGAGACCTAGAATAACACATAGACTACTTTTTATCCCGATATTCCCGTGGGATCGGGACTTACGCGGGTGAAGCCGCAGGGCGCAGCTAGTATTATATATGAGACTAGCTGACCCGACAGACGTTGTCCTGTCTTTTAGTATAAAAAAATGGCTACTATCTATCTTCATACCAAAATTCATCAAAATCGGTTCAGCATTTTTTCTTTCATAAGAACCTTCTCCTGACAATAGCAAACACAACAAAAAAAGAATTATCGAAATCGGTTCGTGCGTTCTCGAGTTATAGCGTCAGGAAGGAAAACCCGACTTATTTTTATTTAGTAGATTTTAATTTTCTCTGTACTACACTGTCGTATAATATACTTGTTATCCTTCACAATGGATTTGTTAAGATTCCGTACCTCAAAAGGTAAAAAAGGAACCTTTATAAGATCACTTGCTTGTCCGTCTGTCTGTCTGTTTGCTCGTCTGTCCCTCTGTTCTATCTGTCACTGCCAATTTTCATAGAACCGAGTAGACCTAGCAAGTTAAAGTTTATACTAAATACTTAGATCTATGATTCCTATTTTTTTTTAAATCAAGGTTCTAAATCAACACCATAAAAAATATGGACAAACAAATGTTTAGCGAAAACTTGTAGGCATCAAAAATTCAATTTATTTCTACAAAAATACGGATTACAAACCGACATGAAGATCACAATGTCAATGACAGTCTAATACGATTACCTAAATATTAACCCAAAAGATTATATGATTCAGAATGTTATCGCAGCGGAGGTGTTAATGTATTGACTGTTCGTAATGTACTTGTTTTTATAATCATGACTTTATTGTGACGAACCGGTGAGGACAGTCGAAAAACATTGTAATTTTAGAAATTAAACATTAAATAAATAAGATAATAAATATGTTTTTAGACAATTCTATCGAACGCAGGCCCGATGGCCTATCAAGCCCAGAGGAGATCGATAGCTTCTCCATTATTTTGCCGAAGGTGATGTAGGCCCGGCATAAACGTCAGTACCCTTACCATGACTTGATACGTAAATACGTGAACAGTTTGGGCATGTCCGCGCCGCAAACAATCGGTTCGCGCGGCAGTTAAGCTGCAACGGGGAATGTAAAAGGCGGAGCGTGTGCGCTGTGCACAAGGGCGAACTGATGACATTACAGGGCAAGTATTTACATATCAACTCATGGTAGGGGTACAGATAAAACTACGGTAAATAAATAATAATGTATGAGTTGTATGACCTAACCTACCTTACGTTTCCATACATAAGTGTTAATAGATGTTAATTAATTTATACCAAGCGTAGAATAACACGTAACGTGTCAATTATAATGAAGAAATAATGTCAATTAGTTTTATATTTGACTGATGATATGATAACAGAGATTGTAGTCAAATTGCTAGAAATAACCAAATACTTTAACTTTGAATTAACTTTAAACTTTATAATATGTTTAATTTACACACAACATCAGGTTACAGGGCCTCTACCATATATCTACGAAGGAAAAACAAAAACGAAAATTCCAGAAGAAAATCCGTCATTCATCCGTACGAAAATTTTATTTTCTGACGGTTTGAAGGACGGATGACAGATTTTATTTCGTATCGTTTTTTAACCGACTTCCAAAAAAGGAGGAGGTTCTCAATTCGTCGGGTTTTTTTTTGTTTTCATTTGGTTGAATTAAAGTAGAGGCCCTGGTTTCACGAAAATGAAAATACGGGACCAAGTTCCATCAATGGATCCCAAACAAAAGTGCCAGGTGTCGATCACGTGTCGGCACGGATGTGTGCAGATCTATTTCAATTTCAATGGAATGTCTAACATAAGGTTAGTAGGTGAATGTAGTCGGAAAATTCCTCAAAATTAAACATATTGTGTACCTACTAGCGCTTTTAAATGTATGGAATTAATGCAAATAGATGTCTACTAAACATACTTGTAGAATATTCAATTACCTATGTATGTAGTTAATCAGAATGTTTGTCTGTTCATTTAAAACAAGTTAAGACTTAAAACCAGAGCCAAGTGGAAAATGTATTTAATTGTATTTGATTTTTACATCTTTTTTTCACTTCGCTTCTTTCTAAGTAACCTGTTACTCTCAAAGGCAAAAGTTTTGCCAGCCTTACGACCGAATACAGAAACGTTACTCAAAATTTAAGTTTTACTTAATCAAACTTAAAAATTCCCATACTAATTTTAAATTAAAGCTGCTCATATATTTAAGTACCCCTGAAACTTAAAGTGTCGTTGTATTCGACTGTAACTTTCTTTTAAAACTGTCAAACAAAACTTTTGACAGCTTTATGTGTAAAACAACAACACGTGTAAATGTAAAAACACGAAGAAAACAAGATGAAAAAACTAGTCCAACAGCATTAATGTTGATTTCCAATTCGTGTTGTACAAACAACATTGAAATATAGGCAATACTTTGGACCAATACGAATAACTTAATTAATGCATGGACACGACCGCGCATGACACTTCATTGACAACATAATATTTTCATATTCGGCATGTCTAATGTACTCTTTTAAAATAATGCAAATAATTCCCAGTACCTATATAAAGGCCGGGTCACAACAAACGCGTGGGGTGGGACTTGCGTGCGTGCGTGTTTCCCTCTTTTTTTACATTGTATGAAACTGAAAGAGAATTCTAACACCAACTACTAAACTACCTTAGGTTGCTATTATAAAATGAGTTTTAAGGCCAGACCTTGTTTAAACCATGATTTATGCGCATAGTAAATCATGGTTTAAACCAGGTCTGGCACTTTTAGTTTAATCAGTTTTAGTTTTAATTTAGTTTTTAATATGAATTATGTTTTATAAGTGTTTTTCGACTAACTGTTCTTAATAGCTAGTGGAAAAACTCAAGGAGGAAGGGTCAAGGGGTCTTCAAGGAGGATCGTTTCTGCCGCTAGTTAAAGCGGCAAATAGTTATCTCGATCGTTCAGCACCTAACGAAGTTAAGTGCGGGACTCCGTTTGGTGTGCCTCCGCTTTACCAATAGTACCAGGAATGTACGTTCCGTTAATTACATAATTTTGAGAATTGTGCCACCAATTTAAACTAAAATATGCATCGACACGATTTATTTGACACCGGAATTTTTGCGAAAAGCGATAATTAGACATACTTTATGTGTTACCTATTTTTGGTAAATGTTAACATGTTTATTTTAAAAATATTAGGCAGTTCTTTTTTTTTCTTTTAGAATTTATTGGAGGAGCCAACATTTTTGGCATTTTTTGTCGTTTGGAAACTTGTTTACTCGATTTTTTTTGATAAAAATGCAGAAAATATCATTTGTTTTGACATTAACAGCCGTAATATAAATGTTAAGTAGGTGTTATCCTCTATGGACCGATCACACGGTGTTAATTTTCAAGCCATTACACTAAAATAAAAAGTCATGTGAACGGGTGATCCTTCTTTGATTTGATTTGACGGGTCAGTTAGAAAATTGCAAAATTGTGTGGTTTGAAAACAGGACATACATTCTCAAAATAACTCTATCTACTCTTTATTTTCAGAATGTCTCGCGATTAGGAAAACCTGAATGTGGTCTTCGCCTTTTGATGACTGCACTGCACCTTTTTTTTTGATTTGATTTGGGTAGGTATTAAAGATAGGTATGGTATACTACCTAGGTATTATCTAATTATTAATTAACCATATTCGAAAAATAAATTAAAATGCATAATATTATATCATTTTAAACCTGGTGACGATGTCACCTCGCTTCAGCGTAATTTAGTTGACAATACGAAGGTTAGTGGTAAATATCTCAGAAGAATAAAACGATTATTAAGATGGCACCACTGACCGCAAGTCGAAACAATTATCTATAGAAGTTAATGGAAACCACAGAAAGAAGTGTTGTGTTCACGACCTGAGTGCGAAGTAGGTACGTTAAGAAAATACAGCGTAGTTATTTAAGACCATGTTAAACTAATATGAAATAAATAAATAAATATTGCACGACGCTGCACACAGCGCAATCTAGCCCCAAACTAAGCACTAGGCTTGTACATTGGTCATTCCATGTGCAAAAAGCTCGAATAAGCACCTGTTTTAGATGTAAAGTACTATTAATGTTTGACTGCAATCGAAACTTGATTTACCTACTCAAAAATGTATGGGAAACGGTTGTCTCCAGAGTAAAATTTATCGACAAATGTCAAAACATTATTAGACATGACGTTTGTATAACAATGTTTTGACATTTGTCCATTTTTGTCGACAGTTTGAAATTAAATTATATTTATTTTTCTTCTGTGTTGGATTTAAATTAAACTAATTTTTCGGTTTAAATCGCGTGGTGTTTATTACTTTAAGCATTGTTTCAATGATCAATGTTTCGATTTTTTTCGTTAATTAATTAAATTAACTTCATTAATTAATTAAATTATATGTTGAATAATTTTATTACGAGAATTTGCTTTAAGTAGAAACAAAAAGAAGTAGCTTAATCAATCGAAAAACTTCAAACATCTTTATAGCAACAAAAAGACGTCAACGATAAGTACTATTTTAAAAACAAACATAACTATAGATTGTGATAAAAGTTATGACATCAAACGGATAAACATCAGATCAGATAAATAATTTCCGTTCGCTTCAATAATATCAAAGGAGTTTGAACAAAAATAGAATTTAAAGATAACCAAGATAATAAGTATAATCGATTTATCACAGGACGACTTGGTGCAATTAAGATAATATCTTTAGTTGAGTATAATAGTTCAAATTTTCCATTGTTATCAAGTTTGGAAAACGTCAAATAAGATCAAAGTACAGTCTGCAGTTCATTTAGTGAAGCGGTATTATGTATGGACAAATGCGAGTGGATATGGTTATTCCTTGGTATTTGCACCAGATGAGCTCGACTGTCAGTTTTTAATTGATCCTTTTCTATAAATTGATTGACAACTCCTACAATTTGTTATAATTTCGATACGTTAGTTTACAGACTGCAGTCATCCCTCGCGCGATAATAACAAAACTGGCCTAACATACTGCCCTAACATACTGTTCTAGTTTACTGTCCTGACATACTATCCTCAATAACTTACCTATCATACTATCCTAACTAACAGTCCTTACTTTCTACCCTAACAGTAAATCCTAACATACTGTTCTAACTTACTGTCCTAACATTCTATCCTCAATAACTTACCTATCACACTATCCTAACTTACAGTCTTTACTTTCTACCCTAACAGTAAATCCTAACATACTGTCTTTACTTTCTAGAATATTATATATACTGAAGACCTAATAAAGTACGGTTACAGCTTAATATTTTCTTTTACGATTTTGGATATTTTTTTGATATTGAAATGCAACTGAGACAAGACTGGCATCAAACTGTACCTAATCAAATCTGTTTTGTAATCCATATTATATAAAAGACTGTCGTGTTAGTTACACCATTTATAACCCAAGAACAGCTGAATCGATTTTTCTGAAAATGAGTGGGAAACAGGAGAAGGACATACATAGGAACTTTATTTCTAAAAAAAATTTTGCTTCTAAAGCGGAACAAAGTTCGCCGGGTCAAGTAGTAGAATAAATTACAAACGAACGTAATATTATATCCAGAACTGCCATCTGTACAGCACACACTTAACCAACTCTCTACTCTACCCTTTGCTTTAAACATTAAACTGAAGTGTGTATTTTCATTTACGATTTATAATAAATAACCAAACAAGCCTAACTGGTTGCTACTCGTTTTCTTCACAGTGCAGATATACCTATATCGCTTAATTTCAGTAAATTACTTAACACCTTCTAAGCACAGATAGTATTTTACAAAACTTAAGTTACATTTGCGTTCAAATCATTTAAGAGGCGTCTATTTTACATTTCCCTATTATAAAAGTAACTAAGTGAGTGGTAACCATGGCATTTTGGCACGAAAATTCTACACATTTCGACAAAACTCAAAAACTCAAAACTCAAAATTTTTTATTCATTTAGAACGTATATTATACACACATACGTACGTTTTGAAACGTCGAGATTTTAATTTACCGAGGTTTCGGAACGCGCCCTCCGATGAGAAGAAACCACAAGAAACTCATGGGGTTTTTTTTTCCAATTATTTTTTTTATCATGTTTTATATTACAATCGTCATAATACAGATCTTAATCTGAACAGGAGCAGTTAACAATCATGTCCATGGATTCTTCTCATCAAAATATTTTGACGTGCTATAGTACGCCTTATTACACAATTTAAGTTTAATATATTTTTTGAATCTTGTAATGGACATGTCAAATACGTCTTCAGGTAGTTTATTATAATAAAGTACACTAGTGCTACAGAACGACTTACTTATTTTCTGGAGCCTACTATAGGGCACAGTCAGATCATCCTTGTGTCTCAAATTAACCTGACGGACATCACTGTATTTGTGAAATTTACTTGATTTATTCTTATGTACGTATAGCAGATTTTCATAAATGTATTGAGAGTAAACAGTTAAAATGTTTATCTCTTTAAACTTTTCTTCAAGCGATTCCCTGGGGCCCATTTTGTAGATAGCTCGCACCGCTCTCTTTTGCAAAACAAAAATGGTTTCTATGTCAGCAGCACACCCCCACAGCAGGATACCATATGACATGATGCTGTGAAAGTAACTGAAGTAGACTAGGCGGGCCGTCTCAACATCTGTGTATTCCCGGATTTTCTTAACTGCGTAAGCTGCGGAACTAAGCCTTTTCGACAGAGCTTCCACGTGTGGGCCCCATTGAAGCTTAGCGTCTAAAGTTATACCCAGAAAGACAGCTTTATCGACTATTTCGATCTCCTCATTATCAATTTTTACAGAAGTTTTAACTTGTTTTACATTTGGTAGTGTGAATCGAATACATTTAGTTTTAGATCCATTTAGTAGCATATTATTAACATTAAACCAATATACTAATCTAGAGAGAGCATTGTTCACGTCGTCAATATTAGATTGTCGTCTTTTTACTTTAAATACCAATGAGGTATCATCTGCGAACAATACTATCCCATGATTTTCCTTCACGAGGAAAGGTAAGTCGTTAATATATACTAGAAATAAAAAAGGTCCCAATATGGATCCTTGAGGAACTCCTAAAGTTACAGGTGATCCAGGGGAACGTTTACCGTTAATGTCGACACACTGAATCCTATCACTCAGGTAAGAAGAAAGAAGATCCAATGCGCCGTCCCCGATACCGTAGTGTCGTAGCTTCATGATCAAAGTATCATGTCGAACACAATCGAACGCTTTGGAGAGGTCACAGAATACGCCATATGCATCATGCGACTCCTCCCAAGCATCAAATATGTTTTCAATTAATGCAATGCCCGCATCAGTAGTCGAGCGACCCTTACTAAAACCGAACTGTTTATTGTGTAAAATATTGTTGTCATCAAAATGCTTTAGTAGCTGGTTCAATATAATTTTTTCAAAAATTTTGCTTAATGTAGGTAGTACTGATATGGGTCTAAAATTAGAGGGGTCCGATGTACTACCGGATTTAAATAATGGAATTACTTTACTAAATTTCATTTGATCAGGAAACACGCCACAATCTATGCACCTATTGAATATAATAACAAGCTCAGGTACAATAACTTCTATCAAGGATTTAACAATAGGAACAGAAATCCCCCATAAGTCTTTAGTTTTCTTTACATTGATTTGTTTAAAAATTACTAAAATATCATGTTTTTTAACATATTTGAATTGAAACGCTTTACTACATTCAGGTACATTTGTTTCTAAAAGAGATTTAGCAATGGGGGTAGAGGAGTTTAGGGCTTTTGTCAGAGTAGTAGGCACATTAGTGAAAAAATTCTCAAACTCATTCGCAACATCTTGGTCAGTGTTTGTCATCCTTCCGCCAATGTCCAACTTAAAATCAATATTTTTGTTAAAGACTTTACCAGTTTCAGCATTTATTATTTTCCAAGTGGCTTTAATTTTATCATTACTATTCTGTATTGTAGATTTAATGTGTAAGGACTTCGCCAATATACAAACTCTTTTAAATATCTTTGAATAATTTTTAACGTAAGCCTTAAACTCCTCTGAAGTATGAAACTGTCTCTCTGCGTACAACTCGTAAAGTTTTCGTCTGCTTCTATGAATGCCGACCGTGGCCCAGTCACTGAACTCACGCTTGCCTGATACCACCATTGATTTGGACGTGAAAATAGATTGAAACTGTTCGTTAAGAACTGAAAAAAAGTTGTTGTACAATATGTTTGCATCCATGTCACATGGTAGAAATGGCATGACGTTAGCCAAATTCAATTTAAGTTTCTCTAGTCGAACGGCAGTTACTGGCACATATGTTATTTTTCTTTTGGGTATTGGTTTTTTTACTATTACAAAATTGACTAACTGGCCACTATGATCTGATTGCAATTTGTTTATAACAGATTTGCTAATAGCAGTAACATCTTCGGATATGAAGATGTTATCTATGCAGGTTGCAGTAGTTTCAGTAGTTCTGGTAGGCTCCAGAAACAAATTAGTTAGTTTGTGTGATTGAGACAAATTTAAAAGTATGGTGGAGAAAGAAGATACTTTAAGTAAATCAACATTAAAATCCCCACATACAATCAATTGCTTTTTTGATTTTGTTAGTTTTTCTAACATTGTATCTAATATGTCAATAAATTTCTTAAAATTGTACGGCTTTGGTCGTCTGTACACACATGCTATTATTAACTGCTCCAGTTCTACACAAGCAATTTCAGTTACACATTCTACAGACATAGATACGATATCTTTTCTTTCTTTATATTTTAGCTGTTTATTCAATAAAATAAGAGAACCTCCTTGCTTCGTATTTACCCTGCAGAATGAGCTGCCAACCTGGTGTCCGCTGAAACTGAACATGAGCTCGTGAGCCCGGAGGTGATGCTCAGTTAAGCACACAATATCAATATTTTCAGAGTTCATATACAGTTCCAGTGTTAGTCTTTTGCCCTCTGCAAAGCCACGGATATTCTGATGCACCAGGTTGATATTACTTACATAGTTTATTTTACATTTTTTTATTTGAGGGCAATTATTAAGGTAATTATGATTATTCGACTCATCGGATAGCGCAATTAAAAGTTGACTATTACAGCTAGAGGAGGATACCTCCATTGTCGCAGAATCTATTTTAGACAAACTAACGTTTATGTCATTGTGTTTAATGCAAGAGCGTGCCTCTTTTGTCTTAGACAGACACACAAACATAACATATATATTTTTTTAATCTATATCTCTCTATAAAATGCTTTGTGACTGACTGACTGTGGACAGTGACGGATTGTGTGTGACGGTGGATCAACGCACAGCCTAAATGGCTGATAGTAAAGAGCTGATATTTCGAGAGAGTGTGTGATATAAAAGGGGTTTTCGCGGGAGTAAAACCGTGGGACACACGACTGACGGGACTGTTTTGTTAGAACTTTTTTTAAATCTAGGAAATGTTATTATTTTCATTATGATATAGGTAGCTGCGTCCCGAGGTTTCACCCGCGTTAGTCCAGATCCCACGGGAATATTGGGATACAAACTAGCCTACGTGTTATTCCAGATCTCCAGCTATCTACATACCGTAGTTTCATCGTAATCGGTGCAATGGTTTTTACGTGATCGAGTAACAAATACATACATACTCACAAACTTTCAGCTTTATAATATTAGTAGGAAGGATTTGAGTCATAATGAAAAATAATGAGGGTCAGAGAATTCACTGAGTTTCTGAAACGACAGCTTTAGATAAATACAAGAGTTCATAGAAAATAACAGAGCTAAAATAACCATAGCTAGTTATTTTATTACTACTTTCATTGCTTTTAGGTAAGATTTAGTTTGTAGAACTATGAATATCAAATAGGAAAATTAATTTGTTAGACGTTTCGTGTCGAGAGAAGGATGTGCCGCCGTACTGTTACCTTGTATTTTATTAGTACAGGAAAGTTTAACATGATCATATTCGTGACTAAAGACCTAGTGTAAGACGGGAAATAATAAATAAGTGAAATAAATACATTTATTTAGCATTTAATTTTATTTATTCTTATTTTATATATTTTATGTGTCTTTTAGTAGGAACTCCTCCAACCTCTTCTGTTATTTGTGTAATTTTTTGACACAAATATGTCTACATTGTGTCTAATCTAAACCTAAGGTTAAAAACGAACTCTGGCTGGCGCAAGTGAG
This sequence comes from Idaea biselata, assembly GCA_958496205.1. Lineage (NCBI taxonomy): Eukaryota > Metazoa > Arthropoda > Insecta > Lepidoptera > Geometridae > Idaea > Idaea biselata. The sequence continues at coordinate 20,816,048 of OY292400.1, read as the reverse complement.
GCTTAGATATCAATTAAGTAATTCCAGTTAGCAGGCTAAGTTAGCCTTCTGACCTAACCTAAGTTATACGTCCTTAGCAAGTCGTTAAGTAGGACACGCTTCATAACTTTAGCATTCTAATTGTTTTATTAAGAAAATCAATAAGACTTGGGTGTATAATCATAAGCACGTGATTATTTAAGTATTAGGTAGGTATATAAACACAAAGTTATAACCTTATGAGGAATCCATAGAGAGATATAGAATAAATAACAAGTTGAAATATTTTAAGGAAAACTACCCCTTCGAAAATTTACTCGCGGCGAGCCTTGAACTAGCGTCTTTGGGTCTGTACCCCAACGTCTATTCCAACTATACCCTATTTCAGAAACTTAGATCAATTTGAAAGTGACAGCTCTTTTATTTACATTTTCATTTAAAATTGACAGTATTACTTTGTTTACATTTTTGATCTAAGTTTCTGAAATAAATCTGACTAGTCAAGTAAAACTGCCTAGCTAAAGCATTAAAAAAAGAATAACATAATATTATTCTAAATGTTGAAAAATATTGAAGAATCTTTACGGCCCCGACCATATTTTGTCCCCGACCTTTAACGTTCGCAACAACCCTTAGGTAGCTTCGAACTGTTTTTTTTTTGTATGAATATCAATAAAAGTTATATAAAACAACATTTTAGGAAACAATACCTACCTATTAAAGTCGAGGATAGTTACTAATTCGTGTGTGATGTGAAAACACGATTTCTGTAAACTTTAAAATTAAGGTTTTGTTATCTTGTAATTGTTTGATTTTTCTGCAGATTTTGAAATACCTAGCATAATTGGGTACATGACTGATGTCGCCATTTCTTTGGCCAACGAAATCCGCTCTAATAGCCTGATTAATAAACGTGAGGAAGGTCGGAGTAATGAGAACATGCATTATCTTTTTCCGTGACAAGAACTTTCAAAGTTAGCAGACAGAAACAAAAAGTGATCTTACTCCACGTTTATTAATAAGGCTATTAAATTTTTCACAGTCACATCTGACGTCCTATTTTTACAAAAAATAATATCATTATTTGCTTGTCGCTATACAAATTACTGCACAATCGTTTAGAGGCTTCATTCGAATTGGATTAATCGAGTGACCGCGACACGATCCCGATTACTAACTAGTCACGCTATTTTATTTGTGCCATTCGTTATATTGATTTTTATAAAATTACTAGCTGACCTGGCGCCACTTCGTATCGCTATCAAAAACAATTTGCACGTAAAACCGACTATACTATAATGGAACCACTGCCTTCGGCCAAGACGTACGGGGCAGCCTGTCGTTATATAAAGATAGTGTGATACCGTTTTAGACGGATACCCACAATAACCTATTATTATATGCTGAAATAGAATTCCAAGAAATTAAGTTTTCAACAGCAATACAACATAGTCCTAATCAATGGCACAACGCTTAATTGTATAAAAATTGTGGCAAACATTGTGTTCAGGGACTTTTATGGAACTTCTACGAAACATATCCCACTTCGTTCTAATAGATAACGATAGTTTAAAACCCGCCTAGTAACAAATATACTTATTCGAGTTTTGGCGGGAAAGCGGTGACAACATGTCGTGCCCCAGTTTTATTTTAGTTAAACTATGTTGTAAACCCGGTTAAATTGTGTAATTTTAGTGGAATCTTATTCAATTTAGTTCCGTGAATGTGCACAAGTGTAGTGGAAACAAAATTGAGTGTTAAACATGAACTTTTCGTCGTTCCCTCCTAAGCCTCCTTCAAGGTTATGGTAAAGTTGCCACAGCTTTACCATAGCTCCTGACTTGATACTATGAGCCCGAGCGGGCTAATTTTATGCAAAATACTTGATACTGGCAAGATGTACAAGATGTACGACGCCAAAACTATAACAAGAAGAGTGTTGTAAACTCAGAAAAAACTCGACAAATGGCATCTCGAGAGTCCGGGGCCAAAAAAGAAAGAAAAAAAAAACTTATTCATACACCGACAAATAAAGATTTCTAGTTAGTTTTAAAATACGTAAAAATGACTTTCCTTCGCTCTTAGTACGTAAATATCGAAATATCGTGCATTTAAAGTAGGTAAGTAAATCATAGTAAGTTATTAAAGACATTTTTCGGTTTGAATCGCGTGGTTTTTATTACTTTTAGCATTGTTACAACGCTCAACGTTTCGAGACCTTTCCAGGTCTCTTCTTCAGGATAGACTAAGATGTGATTTGTCATTCTAATGTATTAAAAAAGTTATAGTGAGACTACCGTCTTATTATTAAAAACTATTAAAATGTTATCAAAAACGTTCCTGTCTACGCAGGTTCCAAAATTGCAATGATTATTATTTACTTTATTATTTACATTTTATTTAGCCTATCATTACAAACTATGCACAAATCACCTTTCAACGATTAATTTATCACTACGTGACTTCGCAAACGCACCCCTTCATGAGAAGAAGTCACAAGAAACTCCTGGGGGTTGTTTTATGGTGACTCATGCTTACATCAAATTTATTCTAATCAAAAGCTAATATAAAATACTATATTCTACAACCGGCAAAAGTGGCTGACAGTGTCCTGTTGTCTAGCAGCAGTTGTTGGCTGGGCCTGGGACTTAATCAAATGTAGTACTGGGTCCCAGACAGGCGGCACCTTCCAGCCATCCTCCCTATTGAAATGATTGGGGTGTTTCTGAATTTCAATGGCTTCCCGAAGCATTCTAGGTACATACCGCTTCTCAGTGGCCAGTATCCGTGCCTGATCGAAGCGGAGGTAGTGGTTTGGCTTGTCCAGCATGTGTTCACAAACTGCAGACTTCAGAGACCGTCTGTGCTTCACATCAGCTATATGTTCCTTAATCCGAACGGCAACACTTCGTTGGGTGTGCCCTATGTAACTAGCGCCACACTCACAATCGATTTTGTAGATACCAGCATCCTCCAGGGGTATGTTACAATAAAAAAAAAAAAAATAAAAAAAAAAATGAAAAATGTCTTTAATTTCAATACAACATCGCGAAAACAGAAGAAGAATCATAGTAAGTAGTAATGAATGACAGTTCTAGTTATCGCTTCTTAGAGATATTTCAGCATACCAAGTGCTCCTATCACCCAGTCTAAACAATTCGTGACACTAAAGAAAACATTCTTCACACCATACTCACTAACAAAGACAGTATCTTGATTAATGAGTAGCCAGTTCTCAGAGACAATCGGTCTAGTCACCCAGACTGCTTGACGTCAAACTATTTCAGGTAACCATGCTTTGTCTTGATAGTGTCACGTTAGTTTACCTTTTTGAACTAAAACGACAGTTAGTCCATAGATAGCTCCATGACAGTGGACAAATATCTACGAAAACATTTTAAGAGGTAGGTACATATCCGCTAAACTCAAAATCACTGTCGGGTTAATCGAAAATTGATAATTATTTCAGTGGAGGCAATTGCCTTTGTAAAGGAATTGGGCCGCCGTCTTAGCGGTCGAGGGCTTGACTACCGCTCCGGATCGTATTTGGTGCAAAGGATAGCTATTGCCATACAAAGGGTAATACTGCCAGCATCCTTGGTTCTTTTGCGCCGTGTACGATCAGGGGTGGTTTATTTGATTGACTATGTTTGTTGTTGTATTGTTGTTTGTGTGACGTTTTAATAAAATAAATAATTATTTCAGTTGAGATTGGGTTAGTTTTTGAGAACGAACGGTGAAAGGAAACATAGAGACGCTTGGCCAGCGTTATTTTATGGGATTTATTTTCAGAAGTCGTGTGCTGCATATTGCAAAAAATGTCAGCGCTAGTTTGGCGGCGAAACATAACTATAAATAGTAGGCAAAGTATGTAGCACACTAGTGTATATCTCCCTCTTAGATTACCTAGATGGTGGGTATTCTAACAACGACGTTTGAATTTCAATATATCTTTTTTAAAGGTTTGTAAGTAATTTCCCGAACAGTTCGACTTTGGAACTGGTGAGGACGACCTTCACCTTCAGAGACGAATTTGAAATGGATCACTATCAGGCGACTTTTCTCCTTCTAATAGAGACCAGACCAGTTCTATGATCTCCCTATTAAAAAAATGATTCAAATGTGTTTTACATTTACTCGAAGTGGCAAAGAAATACTAGCTCATTAATCGAAGACAATTTATTTATTTCTCAACCAGTACCTCTATTCACTATTCCAAGCTATTGCGTTTCATGTTTATTCCGGAATAATAAAAACCACTGAACACTATTGACATGAATTTGTAAACACAAATATTTGATTTCGCCAACGTAATTAACATACCCATCTGACAAGGCGGTTCTTGCACCAGAACTGTGACGGACGGCATTTTAGAAATGTTAAATAAGTGATACTTTAGACTTAATATAACTTGTATCTAAGTTTTCTTTAATCCCCAAAAATAACTTTAGTAGGTACTAGCTGCGTCCCGCGGTTTTACCCGCGTAAGTCCCGATCCCGTGGGAACATTGGGATCAAAAGTAGCCTGTGTGTAGCTTTCTAATGGTGAAAGAATTTTTGAAATCGGTCTAGTAGTTTTTGAGTTTATTCATAACAAACATACAGACGCACACACACACAAAAATACAAATCTTTCCTCTTTATAATATTAGTATAGATTTAAAAAATAATTTAAGGGTTTCTGAGTTTTCTTCGAGGTTTTAGGGTTTTCGTCGCGAATTTGTTTATAAGAATGGACGGTCAAAAGCTACATCGAGAGACGTTTTGCCTTGAACGGTAATGTGTCCTCGGCTATGTCACGCCAGTTAAACCCCCTTACTTATAAACGATGATTAACAGATGACTAAGTTTATGTTTATGTGAGTCACTGTCTGTTAACTTTGAAACTTCATGACACAGTAAAAGACAAACGTTACATAAACTAAGTAATCGTTTATAAGTAAGGGGGTCAATGTTTAAAAAACCCAATAATAATACGAATGCAGCGTCGTCTTCGTAATTCCGAACTATGTTATATCTACTAATTATATTAGTAGTTGGTAGGTGTGTTAGGTTTCTATTTAAAGACAGTTTCAAATCATATCCTCCAGTCTAGATTTTTAGTCATTCCACCGTTCTTCAACCTCCCGACCTTTAAAAGAATTTCATTTTTATTTACCCACCTAATCAAAAATGCGAGTTACACGAATCAAAACTTTATTTTATTAATAAAACTTGTTTTAATTTAAATAATTTTGAATATTAATCAAATATTTAAATTAAAAGTGTAAATATTGATAATATTAAATTAACATGGAACTGAAAATTCTTTATAATAATGAACTGACCAATAACTATTTGTCGTATTATTTTATTTACGATCGTTTATGTTAAAATCAAGTAGACCACACATCGGACCAAAGGCCTATTCCATGAATACACTTCTAAAGTCTTCATACTGCACTCTTTATAAACATTATTAGAAATAGACACAAAACGTTTGAGCAATTCCAGGAAAGTGCGATTGCAATGTTCGGGTTCAAATTGTATTCAAATTGTTTTGAAAATCTCTTTCTTATCGGATGCCTGCCTACATCATAAAGAACATCGTCTCCAAATTTCAGCTCTCTACTACCAGCGCGGTGTAGGCTGTGCGTTGATAGATCAATCAGTCACTCAGGACAAAGCATTTTATAGATATCGATTTACTTTTAAGACAATTGTTAAAAACTATATATAGTAACTATTGAACTTTTGGTAACAATTGAATTTTTTTCTTATTTTTAAAAGGGTATAATTTAGACGGTCACCAAAATTATTTTTAAGACTCTAAACCTAAGCACTAAATAAAATAAACAACTCCAAAAAAAATAATTGTCTTTTTTTAAAAGGTATTAAGTATTTAATATTATGATCCAAAGTAAATGAAATAACGTCAAAAAAATCACAAGCCTTGCACAAATATTATTTTTGATACCTAAAATGGATTAATGATCACCAAATTCTGCCTAACTCAAAGATTAATATTACTACCAAAAATTTTACTCCAAAATAGTTTGAAGTCATCCAAAATACATTATTTGATCCCAGACTACTTTAATGTAAGACTAAAATTACAAATGCTTCCCTTTATTTCTTAACCCCGCACTCACCCGTATAAAAAAAACTTGTAGGAGATAGAGGAGAAAGAGGACTAACCATTATTGCTAGTTGTATGTTGAGCAATGAAAAAAAAATTCATACATTTTTACTTAAACTTCGAAAAAAATATACGGATCACCCCGACTTGGATAGGTTAGGTTAATGTTAGAATATGATTACACGCAGCGCTTTGGTGAGCGAGCGAAGCGAGCGTGCCGCGGCAGCGGTCGCCAAAGCGCCTAATACTATCTATAAATAAAACCAAGCTGCGAAGACTAAGCTTTTGTTTGGGAACCCCAGTATATTTAGTGAATTTCATATAACAATAAATAAGCGACGTACGTTTGGGAAGCCCAGTATATTAATTGGTATTCGAGAAATATTCTAGCGATCATTAGCTTTTTAGCCTAGCAAAAATTACCAAATTAGAACTCATGGTATAATATAATTGGTAACATCTAAGTAGTGACAATATATAATCTTTAGTCTAAAGTGTATTTTAAAGGCGTCCATATATTTTTATGGCAGTCATTGATACGAAAAAATGGTTTTATTTCATAATATTTTAGGAAACGTAATTTGGTGACAATTTATCCATTTTGGTAACTGTTTAGAATTTTTTGGTAATAAAATAGGTACTTTTTTGGGCGATGTTTAAACACAAGCCTTTTTAAAAGATCTAGGGAGCTGTGGCCTGCGGTTTTACCCACTTTAATCCCAATCCTGTGATGAAATCAGAAATACTCATAGCAGACACATTCAAATTTCGAAAACTACGAATTCGTACCCTTATTGCTTTAATATCCGCTTCGACAGACAAGGATTTCCCCAAACCTACTTCTCTCAATTTTCGTACGAAACAGGCCCCTTCGAAGGAATTTAAGTATTGTTTCTTACAAATTTCAATATAAAACCCGTTCTGGGTGTTGGAAATTAATTTTAAGTATTAAATTTTAGAGTGATATGACGTGTTTCGCTTAATTTATTGTCGGATAGGTCACAAAGTCAGACGGTACCTGATGCCGATTCCATTAGTCATGGATATTTAGTTGCTTTTTGATACGGTAGCTTCTGATATTGATACGGAATGCTAAATCCGTGTCCTTCCGAATTCTTAAAATGAGACAAGGACGTATTATTTAATGTGAGTTTTAATAATTCATGTAAATAACGACTAGGTGCGTTTAAAATATGTATTGAACAAAAATGAAAATGCAAAATCTAAAAAGGTTTTTTGAAGCGACTTCCCTTGGCGGGGTACCTACATCACTGGAAAGGAATCAATGGAGATGCGTTCAAACGAATCTAAGTCGAAAATAGAAGAGAGAGGACAGTCTACCTACTCTTTTCTCCATACAAACTTTACAAACGTAGTCGACTGTTTCCTCCCTAGATTAGACAAATTATATTTATGCCATAAGTCCTTTAACAGCCATGACCATGCCGCTACGTTTTGATTTTTTTCATTATCTAATTATTCAGAATTTTATTTCTATTTTAATTAAAAAATGAAAAAACCAAAACGTAGAGGCATGGTCATGGCAGGTAGTATAGGTTTTATAGCACAAACATATATTCTCCAATGTCTTTATCTAGGGAGAAAACAGTCGACTACGTTTGTATGGAGAAATAGTAGGTCCTCTTAAATTCGCCGCTTCGGTTAGAATTTGTGTGGTATTATGGTTAAAGCTTAGCCCATTGCAACGGAGTCGCAGCAACGCGAATTCGTTCCTCGCCATTTCTACTATTTTATTTACAAAAGAAATATTAATTGAATCAATACGAATGGCGTTATAAATAAGAAACGAACATAAAACCACGAATTAATTTTTATGAACGAAATGACATGTAAATTGGCAAATTTACAATCCATATCGTGCATAACCAACATATCGATACCTACTTGTCTATTTTTTTTTATTGTATTATTTTTATTGCTACTGTGCGGTTAGCAACCGTAACTGTAACTATATAAATATAGGACCATAATATAACCAATCAATCAATCAGATTCTTTCAATCACTATTCTAATGGCGCTGATTGGCTGATTTCGTGGTCAATTGATTCCCTTCATTATTTTTTTAGTTATGAGTCTTAATTAAACTGATTCGGGGTCATATCCAATCTGACTATATATATTTTATTATCATCATAATAATTAGGTTTACTTAGGGTACATCTGTATAGGTGGGTAGGAACTAGGAACAAAGAATTGGCTGACTTTTTTATTCGAATTAGAAACGTGTACCTAGGTAGGTACCTAGGTATACAGAATTTATTGATTAGAATATTTTCTTACACGTGGAAATATTACAGATGCTAATGCTATTGTTCTCGGTTTTACCGAACATTATTCCATATGCTAAATACCAGAACCACTTATCAAATCTACCAGACATTTCGGCAATACCAAAGCGTTTAAATACCAGAAGGACTACTACGTAAAATGACAATATGATTGCAATCGAAGATAATTGTGAGCTGTACTCATCGCCTTTAAACATAGAAAAATAGAACTTACCTACTAATTATAATTTGCTTTATTTATCATAATTTTGAGAGTAATAATTATTCTAATTATGAAACTGTATTTATTTACATATATTTACTTACTAATTGTTTATATTATCACCAAATTTCGATTATTAGAAGAGCAGAAACATAGCTTTGGTCTACGTTTTACAATGGCCGGTTTTATCGCTTAAAGCGATCTCTTCCAGGCAACCGTTAGGATGGAAAAAAGTCAACAAAGTTGATGGGTATAGTCAAAGAGTTGTTGTAGGTGGTACTTAGACATATATGAAATTATTATGCAACTAGAAATAGTAGAAATAGTAAAATGCTAATAGCTGCGTCCCGCGGTTACACCTGCGTAAGTCCTGATCCTGTGGAAATATCGAGATCAAAATGCCTATGTTACTCCTCGATAGTGTAGCTTTCATTTGGTGAAAGAATTTATGAAATCGATCCAGTAGTTTTTAAGTTTATACATTACAAACATACGACACACAACACACAAAAATACAAATATTTCCTCATTATAATATTAGTGTAGATGTGGATTACAGATGGAGACATCAAAACTCACTCCTTGCACCATCTTTAGCAGACAATGCTGGTTTCGGCGCTCATAATGATTGGTCTATTGCATGAAGTGGTCCCGATCGTTAGCATCTAACTTCAGTTACGTGATCGTCGCCATTACGTGGTAGTGTCGCTAAATCAATTGGTATTCTTCATAGATCCTCAACCGGTGTGTCCGTATTAATATTCTAAATACAGCATGACGGCGATTTAGTACAGATATCAATTTGTAGTTTGAACATTTGGGGAATTTTAAATATCGTACCTATTGTAAAATAAGTAAAGACATGAAGGAATTAACGTCTTTTTAGTCTGGTAGGTAGGTTTTTGTTTGGTTTCTATAATTGAATGACAAAAGTGAAGCCTTTAAGCCCATCTCACACGTAGCAATAATATATTAGTATGCCGTGCTGTAATTTATATTATAGTAAGCTACCACACATGAAGACGATGCTATAATATATATTTTTTGCCTTCACTTCATTCATGCAATAATTATATTTATTACTATGCGATAATATACATTACGGTATGAGTTGGTGACGTCATAGAAATTAGTGTTGTCTATCGATAGTCACACTATCGATAGACTATCGATATGCTATCGATAGTCTAGGCAAAATCAATAGTATCGATAATCTATCGATATTATTGACACGTGTAAATACTATCGATAGTATCGATAGCGCTTCATTAGCAATACTATCGGTTACAGGGATATTATCGATACTATCGATAGTTTTATGTCCAATATAATCGATACTATCGATAATATCGATAGTTTTATAATATAATATAATTAATATACGATAGTATCGAAAAATCATTGGCAATCGATAGAAAGAAACTATCGATAGAATCGATAGTATCGATTTTTTTGGTGAAAAAAAACAGAAATTTCAATAGTATCGGACATAACAAAATCGATAGTGTCGATAGTATTGCCATTATCAATAGTATTGTTCATAAAATGGTTTCAATACTATCGATAGCATCGATAGTATTTACACGTAGCGATACTATCGATAGAACAATCGATATCCTGAATATTTTTCAAGGTCAACTATCGATAGTGAAACTATCGATTGTTTTGCAACACTAATAGAAATATAATGTTAAAGCTTTGTGTGCGGTCACTTGAATATTTGTATAGAAAATATATCGTAATATGTCTTGCTATCATTTATATTAATATATATTATAGCTACGTGTGTACGGGCGTTAAAGTTAACTTATCACTACATTTCTAGAAGCATCGTTGAATGGCGCCGCTGTCAATTTATGATATCGCACCAATGCAAAAGTCGCATTTACAAGACCCGTGCACACTTACCTCGTACTATGGCTGAATGACAAAGTATTTTTCAATCGTTTTTTTAACCTCCAGAGTCCATCTACTAAAAAAAATTTACCAACGACTCACCGAAGGGGCCAAAATGGCGATTTCACGTAGGTATATCATGGAATTCGCAAAATTAGTATAATTTTATGTTTTGCTTGCAGTCATAATAAGAATTCACGAAGTAGGTGTACAATGTGATGCAGACATTAAAAAATATTTTGATGTGTGTCTACTTAATTGTTTTTAAATCAGTGCATTGATTTGGTCTAAGCAAGCAAAAAACTCGTTTACAGTACCAGTTTGTGTTAAATATCTACTATGCAACTTGAACAAACAGTTGGTCTGTATATTCCGCACTTATCATGGAAGACTTCTCAAACTGCTATTTACTATAATCTCGATTGTTTTGCATATCGGCAAACCACTCCACCGCAGTCGATGTGAAGCAAATTAACGATCAAATGGATTCCCCGCCACGATACACCTTTCTTGAACTTCCGACGTAAGAAAAACAAACTAAAAATGCACCTCAACTAAATTCTTTAGACAGAATATGAGCTCTATACCATCGAATAAAGAAAAATCAAAGTCTATGTGGTAGTAAATTAATTTGGTATCCTAATTCAATTTACTACCGTCCTTGGCAAGTGTGCGGACTACTCATCTCATCCATCAATCACACTTTCAACTGTATCAAGTTTTTTCGTATCTTGCGCCATCGGCTTCTTACAGGCCGCTATGTTCGGCGCGATAATTTGTCAAAGTTTTTTATTCAATTAATTGATCACCGTGACGGACCCGAGATACCTCCGCCTCAATACATTAGATACTACATTCTGCGTTAGTGGGTCCAACAATGTCATTTAACCACTTCCTGCACGAGAGCTTCGAGTGTCCATCCTTCAAGACTTGTGCGCTATTGAATAAATATTGTTGAACAAGTCACCAAGTGACATTTTGTTGCTCTCGCGCCACCGCTGCGTTTCATCCCACGTCATCTCACGAGCGTCCGTCCGCTCGCCTCTCATCGCAAACAATTTATTTTCAATACGCTTTATGCAAAACATTACAATTAAAATTGTTTTATGAATTCATAGCTGTGTCAATTAAGATTTCATTTTGATAAGACAAGTGTTTCGTAGACTGTATCATTAGGGTTGGTGCATGCTTCTCGTACTCGTTTGAGTTATGTGCCGATAGATGACTGTGTTACGGGTATTAATCTCTAGTGATTACTAAATTAGTATGCTAATCGTTTTTAAGTCGAATTAAGTTGACATGATGACTGATTGAAGATATGAGATGACAGAGATGTTGATGCGTATCAGGCACGTAACCTACTCCCTACTCTACATAATTGCACAAAAATGTATAAAGAATATTCTACGCTGGTCGGATATTCGTTCTTACAAAGAACCGTTTTTAAAAAGAAGCCGTCACAAGCGAATATTGGAGTGCAAATCACAGCCTGCTGGAGATAAAAAAGCGTTCTTCGAACAGACTGGCAGAGCACCTCGAAACCGCTCGTAAAACCCGTCAATAAGCACTGTCGAGCGGTTGAAATGAAGACATAAAATAATGATAATGCTTGCACAGCTGTGTTAATTTTCTACTAGCATTAGCGGAGATATAACAGCACAACAGAGATAGTGTTACAAGAGTTTACAAGCAAGGTAACGTGTTAGTACTTTGAAGTTTACTAGGCATTTTATGGACCACCGCTTCGGTTAAGCATTTTTACCACGAGAGGTATAGCTAGGTAAAGAAATACCAACGAGAATCAAGCTTTATCTACTTATAAGCGATGATTATAAGGTGCATAGACTAGGAATCGATTGTCTTCTAATGTGACATGGAGTTTCAAAGTTGTCAGACAGAAACAAACGTTACATAACAGTAATCTGTTAATAATTGCTTAAAGTAAGAAGGCTATAAACTTGTAAATAAAATCACAATGATAAAATGTCCCAAACATTTACCCCCTTACTTATTAATGATGACTAACTTTATGTAACGTTTGTCTTTTACTGTGACATAAAGTTTCAAAGACAACAGACGGAGATAAACGTTACATTAACTTAGTCGTCGTTTATAAGTAAGAGGGTAAAAGTTTGTTCAGAGTAAATTATATATTCGAATTTACACGTCGTATTAGAAAAATATGGCACTTAATAAGCTAACGAAGGAATTTACGGGTATGCAATGCATATAACTTCAATGGCTTCAATAAAATAGATAAGATAACAGATAAGAGATCGAAGATAGCACCTTCGTTCAACGGAATAAATTATTAGCTATTTGCTGTCTAATAAATAAAATTCTGTCAAGTTTCAAGCTATAAGTTTAAGTAACGATTTAGATCTGGCGCCCACGGAATTTTTGGGATTAAATATTTCTAGATAGGTAGGTAATATTAGGAAGTAGGTACCCACAGATGCGTAAAGCGAGCCAGTTTTTAACCGATTTCCAAAAAAGGAGGAGGTTTCAATTCGGTGGTTTTTTAAAATGAAATACGTTAGAAATTACGTATTATTTCTAAAGATCGAATGTTTCTTTTTAATTTCAAAATTATTGTTTTGTTTCGCCCATGTTTCGCCCATGTTTCGCCTGTCTACTTTGTCAAGTTTAGCATAAATAGTTTTCTTTTAAGCAAGCATATAGTCGAATTCATTGTTGCTTTCCATCAAGTGAGATTGATGACGAGGCTAACTAATTTGAGAAAAACCGGCCAAGAGCGAGTCGAACTTGGGCACGAAGATTACTTTACCATTATCACCAAACAAATTACATTGGTTGTATGGGAGGCTCACTTAAATATTTATTAAATTGTGTTCGTTGTTATAGAGGCAACAGAAATACATCACCTGTTAGAATTTCAACTGTCTAGCTTTCGCATTTCATGGGATAATGCCTGGTGACAGACAGACGGACAGCGGAGTCTTAGTAACAGAATCCCGTTTTTACCCTTTGGGTACGGAACGCTAAAAATACTGAGACCACCCAACCCCTTTACAACTTAATTTGTCGATATGAAAAATATGAATATAACACCTTCAAGAAGAGACAGTAAAATATTACACAATGAATCGGAGAAAACGTTCTTTTGAGCGTAAAAGATCCCTTCAAAAGGCTTCGTTAACAATAAAACCGCTGTCATTTCGCGAAATGTTAAAAAAGATTTATTGTACGAGTATTTAATGTTCAAAATAACATCTTCACTTACTACCGCGTATTGGTTGCATTTTTAACCTACTTGAGGATAATAAATGGTGTAAAATAATGTAGTTGTCTGTCGAATAAGGCTTTTGGGTAAGGAATACCTCCTCATCGTATGTTATTGTGGCGAATTGACTTCAAAAGAAGCTTATGTTGGTTTATTGTAAACTCGTCACAAATAGTCCATGGGCCAGCTAGCCAAATTTAACAAAATGGTATAATTTGGGGGTACCAATTTTCCTTCTTACAGTACTTAGACAGGTTCATAGCGATGTAAAAAAACCATGATTGCCATCTCAAAATGGTAGCTAACAAAAGTTACATTGAGTTTTAAAAAGTCAACTTTTCGAAACTCAATGTAACTTTTGTTTTAATCTTGGCTGGGCCATGGACTATAAAGCCTACTTTAATACTAGACTACCAGTTTCTTCGCAGAAACGATAGGGAAACCTCCATTTCTAGGTGACAGCTGTCAAATTAACAGAAACAATAGACGATCAAAGTGGAAACAAATCTTATAAATCAGAATTTTGATATTTATTACATTTTATGTGACATAATTACGCTTACGCTAAACTATTTTTTGGGTAATTAGGTAATATACAGGGTGTCCTTAAGGGGCACCCGAATCACCCCCATGTATGTTCCGCGATTTTTCGTAGTTTAGAAGTTATGGCCTTTTTTCTCATTTTCTATTAAAGTGCGACCACTGAAACCTATTTGGACCACTGAGACCTACTTGGTCAGTATGAGCAAGTAGGTGTTAGTGGTCGCACTTTGGTAGAAAATGAGAAAAAAGGTCATAACTTTTAAGTACGAAAAATCGCGGAACATACATGGGGGTGATTCGGGTGCCCCTTAAGGTCCTCTAACCTCTGGACTTTCGCTTGACACTCGTTTCTGGGACACCCTGTATATATCTATAAAAAGCTTTGTCATGACTGATTAATGTATCAATGCACAACTTAAACTGCTGAGGGCTAAAATTTAAAACATTTACCAAAACCATAATCGAAATAAATAAGGGGTTTTCAAAACCTATGGGATCGGGACTTACTCAGGTGAAACCGAAGGACACAGCTAGTTCCATCTGAAGTGCAAAACACAATTTGCGGTTAACTAACCATTTGTAATTACTTGTTTATCTAACAAATCTATCTAAAGAAGTTAGAGCTTGTGAACACCATCAAATGTAGAAAATTGTCGTACTTTGGTCACGCCATGAGAAATGAAAAGTACAAGTTACTCCAGCTCATCATCCAGGGGAAGATCGCTGGAAAAAGAAGTGTCGGCCGGAGACGCCACTCTTGGCTGAAGAACCTAAGAGATTGGTTCGGCTGCAGTACCACCACTCTTTTTAGAGCTGCAGTCTCTAAAATAAAAATTGCCCTGATGTTGTCCAACCTCCGATAGGAGTGGAACAAGAAGAAGAAGAAGTTTATCTAACACCGATGCAATTTATTGACGAAACAAAAAAGGTCAATATTTACCGCGTCTGGCGCCTTTTAATTTCAAACCAGAGAAGTTTATATTAAAGAAGTATAGAGTCAACATCGAAACCTAAGGAAGACGGGTCTGATCTTGTTCCGCTGCCGTTTTCCTTCTTTACTTTCGTCACTTTCGATGAGGTGAGATAGTGGTCAAACGCGCATATATCGTGTGTAAAAAAGGCTATTTCAAAATTGACTGTAACCAGGTCGACGAGAGCATTGCTATTCCCTTTAAAATGCCGCGTTCATTTTAAAACTAAACTTCAATCAAGTCGCTCACAGAGGGTCAATGTCAAAGGCAGACGTCGCTAAAGGTGCAGACGAGAGGATAGTTTGTGAGAAATTCCTAACATTTCAGAAGCTATAGCTTAACCTTGCCAAAATCTCAAAAAAATATTGAACCGATTTCAAATAAAAGTTAACAATGTTGAGGCATTTTTGAGACATTTTGGCTGTAGAAGACGTGCCCGGGTCAATTTATTTCGAAATAAACACAGGATCGGAAAGCACTTTGTTGTTATTTCGTCTTGAAATCAGTCAGAAGACAACATGTGAACGAAGTTTTAATAAGTACCTAAATACCTTTTATTTCTTTGTTTGAAAACAAAACTAATATAACAAAGTGTCTGTCTAGTCGTGACTGTACGTCATCAGTTCAATATCGTACTCGTATATTAATTTCACAATCATTTATTTAAAGAGCAGTCATTATTGATTTCAATATTGATTGCTTGCTTCCGCATCATTGGGATATTACATAGAGAAAACAATACTTAGTGATTTTGAAATAAATAAATTGTGTGCACAGCGCCATCTAGATTCATGGTAAGCGACTAAGTATTTTTTATCGTGACCAGACAACGAACAAACTCTCCCCTTCCTATTATAAAATGAGTTTTAAGGCCAAACCTGGTTTAAACCATGATTTAGGCATAGTAAATCATGGTTTAAACCAGGTCTGGCACTTAAACTCATTTTATAATAGCAGCCCAGCCAGACCTGGTTTAAACCATGATTTACTATGCCTAAATCATGGTTTAAACCAAGTTTGGCCTTAAAACTCATTTTATAACAGCATGGTCCAAGTTTCAGCCCACTCCTATGATATCAGCGGTTTCACCGACATTCAAATCGTTTAATATGGCTCTTATTTCTGATACCTACCTACCGCTAGAAAAGTTTAAATTGTCTTTTTTAAGTAAAACATATTCTTTATTTATAACACTTTTCTAGAATTCCCCTCTATAAGAGTCAAAGATCAGAACAGTTCTACGAAGCAAATTTTACCAACGAATTGGTAAAATCGAACATGTTTATTACTAGTAGGTATAATTTAAAATAATTTACAACGTCTTACAAACTTGAGATGCGAGTTTCTCTGTTACAAGCCCCCTTTTCACGTCAGAACATATTATTTGTTTTGTTTTAGACAATTTTGGATTTCATCATAGCTTTGTAAGAGTAATTATGGATAGAAACAAAGTGAAGGGTCTATAAAGGTTCTACTAGGTACCTAATAATGTTTAGACTAAATGTTACAAAACCTATTAACGTTGATTAATTAAACTTTGAAGTAATTGTGTCTCAAATATTTGTTATAAGGTGAACTGAAGATAAATGATCTTCTAAAATTTAGATACAAACGTGTGTAGGTAAAACCACGTTAGACCTACTACATCTATGGAATACCTTTATAAAGAATCAAATATTTACCAATAAAAAGTATAATATGTAGTATATCCGTTGTCTAGTACCCATAGTACAAGCCTAAGCATAGCATAGTGCTTTGTTTGGGGCTAGATTGCGCTGTGTGTACGTCGTGCAATATTTATTTATTTATTTAAATAAAAGCAAACGTTCATCAAAAGCTTACCTTTAAAAGTCATGTAATCATTAAGAACGTATTAACACACTATGGGTGGCTGACGTGCGTACAAATGATAGCCGTAATTATGGACCACGGTGCTCTATTAAGGAAGCATTAATATAACAATTTGTTAGTTTAAGCATTGTCTTTGATTAACTATTTGTTCTATCTATAATGTGGAGAAACGAGATATTGTTTAATAAGCTCTGAAAATTCTGAACCAACTTTGACGAAACTTAATATTAGGATAACCTTTTTAAACTAACACGATTGGAACTCATAATTTTACACCTCGAGGGGACACTCGCGACCAAGACCATTGTAACATGGTCGAAACGTCGTGATAAGAGAATTAAAAAGTAAAAATCACACGATTAAGATCCGGGAAAATGTAAAATTTTTATTCTATTTTTATTCCAATTTTCCCGTAGATTTTCTCACGGGATCTAGACTAATGCGTGTGATGTTCCATAAAGTAATTTAAAATTGATTTTGGAATGATTATAATGCAATTGGGCCTTTGTAGCTTTAGGTATTAAGGTTACCTACTGACATAATAAAGTTAAATCGCAATTACCTATAAGACTCCCAAATTTTACCACATTTTTTTACTTATTATATAACATTTGTTATAATTTTAACATTTCCCACAATCATCAAAACTTTCTATAAAATTATAAAAAAGAAAAACAATATTTCCTGTCTCTACCCACAACCTGTAACAACAGGTGTAGACATCCTTAGCAAAAGATCAGATAAAACCGGGGACAGATAAAATCTTTTTGGTTTATAAAAATTCCTTTAAGTTGTAAACGTTTTACAAGCTCATAATTACAATTTTAATTGACCAGTTGTACAAACATAAAATATGTATTTTATTATTATTGGGAATGACAGTTTTATGCCAATTTTTTTTGCTTCTTTCCCGACTGAGAGACGCAATGAAGGGTTATTGTATCGAAGCATCAGTAAACTATCAGCTTTCAGTAGCAACCGCCTTTAATTAATATTTTCAATTAGTAAATCGAATGTTTATTGGGGCTTGGGATATATAGATTGTACTTACTTACACATTTATAATATTAGTAGGACTAGCAGTGCCCCGCTGCCTTCAACAGCGTAAATCCCGATTGGGCGGGAATATCGGGATTTTAGTCGCAATCGGTTCAGCGGTTTTTGCGTGTAGGAGCAATGAATAGCCATTTTTTACACACAAAAACTTTCGCTTTATAATATTCGTAGGATATGATAATAATAATAACCTAGAGACAAAAATGCGAGTTTACCTTTTGCTTTGGGTTATAAAAATTTAAAAACAAAAAAATAAATTTACAGGCGTTTTAGGGCCAAAATGTTGAATTCCTAAAATGTTTAATACGACGTAGTTTTATCCGACTTTTCAATTGCAAGTCAAGTCAAACTCTGAACAAAACAAAATTTAGTCGTTTCACCTTCATTTAATTTTAAACAAAAAAGATGTAACATTACGTAGGTAACCAAATGTTCAAAGATCTTTAATTCTCAACATTTACGCATTCTCTATATACACACAAAATAATATAAAATTGCATTTCTTGCGATCATCTCCCAACCCGTGATGAAACGAGCTATATATTTTACTCATTATCTTTAAAAAAACTCTCTTATCAAACAAACTACACGACTCAATCGAGAGTCAGCATTGCAAAATGGCACATAAAACGACTAGTCTCCATCCTTTTATTGGAATGTCAAATCCCGTGTCCGTTACAACATCATTGATATAAACAGATAGGCATAAAGTAGGTATAAATACCTACCTACAACACCGGTCACTAATTGGTGACTAGTCTTACAACTCTGTAAAACATACAACATGATTTTTTAATGTATTCCTTGTCTATGTTACGATATAAAATGCGTCTGCGCTGCCTTCCAAGTGTACCAGCACTGCAACTGATTTGATAATTATTTAAATTAACTCGTGACACGTGAATGTGTTTTATTTTAAGAATTGCCTGACTACATACCAAGTTGACACTGTTTATTCGTATATTATTGAAAATAAACTAAATTATATTAAAAATGAATGTAAATAATCAGCTGCTTAAGAAAATGAATAATTTATGTACTTATAGGTAGGTATAATAGATATGGAAAGTATTTTTTATTACAAACATATTTCTCTTAAAGAAAAGGAAAGGGAAGGGGAAATAGGGAGGGGAAGGGGGTAGGAAAGGGAAAGTGATACGCGGCTGCTATTCGAAACGACTACCCTCGTAATGAAAGTCGGGGTATCTACCACTAAACCAACACCGCTCTTTTTCAGATAGGTACATAGGTGACCGAAACGCTTTTACATCAGAATGGAATAAACTGAATTGTTTAATGCCTGCAAAATCGTAAAACAAATCGTAAAATTTATAGGCCTTACAGTAAAATTACTCTACAAAGTAGGTAAAAAGTATAGTAGTTATAAAGCAGGTAGGTTAGGTATATGAGGAAAAAGTACCTACTTAATAATCGTTGAATCATCCATATAAGGGGAAAGAAGGTACTCTTTTCTCCATTCAAACACGTAGTCGACTCTTTTCTCCCTGGATAAAAACATCAGAGAAAATATGTTAATGCCACAAAAAGGGGGCATGGTCATTTTAGCCATGACCATGCCCCTACGTTTTAATTTCTTATTAAAAAAAAATTAAATTAAAAAAAAGTAGAGTGTAGGACGTATTTGCTCAAACATTCTTTGCTATATAGGTGGCTATATAGGGATCTTTTTTCCTTCAATCAAGATTTGCTGTCTGTGTATAAGCCTCCTGTTATTTATTCTATTTCTATTTAGTATTAAAGTGTCAGGAGATTTACATTTCAAAACTTATGTAGAACATTTTCAAAATTAATATTTTTTTAGTACAAGGAAGCAAAAGAAGATAAAATAAAATGTCAAATCCCTAATTAAAATTACATCACATACCTACTTAATTAATGTGTTTATGTTATTGCATTTTCTTATTATTTCAAAAAAGGTGGTTTATACGATACCTACCCTTTTTCAGCAGTGGAATTTCATCATAGATTTATATTTGCTCGAAAGTAACTTCTTTTGCAAATGAAATATAATTTAATGTCAGTCTAATTAATACCTTCTTTATTTAATAAATTAATTATATACCTATAGAAACTTTTAGTAAGATTATTCGAGCTTATGCCTAAAGAAAAAGTAAGAAAGGTTTTCTGCCTTTATTTTGAACTAGTATTTAACACCTATCATTAAAATCTCATATATTACGGCTACACTGAGCGACAAGAAAATGATACGACACGAAGGAAAAGTATAATTACACGGCATTTAATTTGTATTAACAAACCATGAGACAATTTAACGGTCGTAAATATCGGTAAGTAGCGAAACTTGTTATATCGATATGGCATAAATCGGTGTTTCATTTCATTTTAGCTTTGCTCGTAAATATGAAGTTTTTTTAGTTATTACAAAGAATATATACTCCTAAAGTATACGAGTGTATTTCTGCAATTATGCAATTCTCTTCTTCACCGCGCAGTCTTGACTTGTGCCCATCAAGAGCAAGTGGAAGTTGTTACTTCCACCTAATTGATGGACAATAATTATATGTTATTTTTCATAATTAATTGCAAAGAATTTTAATAGTTCATTTAATTATAACTAAGTAACAACAAGGAAGTAACTAATTCTGTACAATTTATTTCATTACATTTCCTTCATAACTTTTTGATCTGAAAATTGATTTTTAGCACATGTTACAAACCAACTTTAGGTAGATTTTGACGTCCGGCTGTTCCGGTCTGTCAATCTGACTTCGCCGCCGTCTTTTTTTTTTAAGGTTCCGTACCTCAACACGAAATAAAGAAACCCTAAGAAGATCACACGCTTGTATGTCTGTTGAAATATCGTAGGTATGGCTGATCGACTGGCCTGGTAAGAAACAGAAAAGGCAGTTCTTCAGCCGACCTTTCTTTAAAATATAATAAAAATCAAACAACCCATTTCAAATTGAAGAATGTATGGAGAAAGAGGAAACGCATGTGACTAGACGATTGATGAGCATGAACGTAGAAGGGTCGAGAGATAGAGGTCGTCCTAAAAAAAGACGGATGGACTGTGTAAGACAGGATAAAATAAGAGAGACGGATGTGCACAATGAGAAGACGGCTAAAGAGGAGAATGGAAGAAGAAAACATGCTGCAATGACCTCAAATAAATTAGGATAGGTAAGGCTAGGATGGATGGCCCAGAAAGAGATGGCGAGACGAGCTGGACTCGTTCCTTGGGGACTGAAGCGAGCTAGGCTGGCACTAGATAGGGATCAGTGGAAAAAAGAAGGAAGGCTTTTGCCCTGCAGAGGGACGGTACGTATAGGCTAGAAATGAAATTAAATGAAGGCTAAAATAATGATAAATGAATCTTTGAAGGTATATACCATCTCCAAACTGGACCGAAACTGTAAAACTGTATTTTCTAAGAAGTAGCAGAAACTAACTCACATTTCCATAAAACGGTAGGTAACTAACAAAAGTACAAATAAAGCTTTAGATCAAGCCTCAGTACAGATATTACAACTACTCGGAGCAAATAGCATCATAAATTGCATCCCATTGCCTACCACAAGGAAGATACGGTTATTAAATTGATTTACCAAGAGGTATAGTAACGAGATTGCATAAAACGAAAGTGTTAGAATATCGTGTAATTGAGAAAAGGGGTTTATTGGGTTTATCAATTTGTTACGTGGTGTAGGAGCATTTATAGGTAGCTACCTAGTTATTTGATTCTTTATCGTATGGCATACTCGTAATTAAGAGGACAGTCTACCTACTCTTTCTCCATATAAACGTAGTCCACTGTTTCCTCCTTGGATAAAGACATTAGAACAAATATGTTTATGCCATAAAACCTATATCTGCCATTACCATGCCCCTACGTTTTGATAAAAGCAGAAAAAAAAAAATTAAAACGTAGGAGCATGGTCATGAATGAAATAGGACTTATGGCATAAACATACTTTTTCTAATACTTTTATCAGGAAACAGTCGACCACGTTTGTATAGTTTGTATGGAGAAAAGAGTAGGTAGACTAAGGGTGGTGAGTCGCGATTTCCTTTGACATATCCACAGAACAGGCCATAGACAAAAAAAGTGACGCGCCTTTAACGTGACTTATATTTTGCTCGATGGGAATTACTTTCAGACCCAGGCTGTAACTCCATCCATACGGTCTTCGGAGCGGTTCGCAACCTTAAAATAACCGTAACCATAAACCCCCCCTTACTTATAAACGATGACTAAATTTATGTAACGTTTGCCTTTTACTGTGACATGAAGTTTCAAAGTTAACTACAAAGACAAACGTTACATAAACTTAGTCATCGTTTATAAGTAAGGGGGTTGTCAACAAATCAGTCCAATTCCATTATTAGGCGAAACAAATTCACACACAATTCTACGGTTATTTCTGACATCATCACTAGTACTTGAGAACAATTCTAGCTAGCTTCGAATCGAGCTTATTAAGGTGACCACTTCGCTCGTGCTCCGGCGCACTCCGAACATTATGTGTCAAATAAATTTTAATTAAATCTAACACTGAGATGGTTACTTTAACTACTAGAATAATTGACAACTTCTGATGAATAGCTTTAGCCACCTTGTTATAATTTATTAGACTGCTAACTTGAGATCGGCCGACGACAGTTAAAAGTTAAACTCTAAGCACTGTGTGATCTTTATTGAATTTAGGTATATTTATTATTTATGTAAGGGATGATTATAGATGAAATAGCTCTTTACTGAGACACTAGGTGTGTTCCGCGGTTTCACCCGTGTAAGTCCAGACTTACACGGGTGAAACCGCAGAATCGGGATCCCTGGATATTTCGAAAAAGCCTTTCTTTTCTTTTTTTTTTTTTCTTGGTTACTTTTGTCAGTGTTGGAGCGATAAGTTTTGGAAAAGATATGTAGACGTAAAAGTAAAAAGTGCCAGAAGTAACTTAGTAGACGGATAGACATATCATTATACCAATAATTGTTTGAAAAGTAAGCGAAACTACCTATTATAATTAACAATTTTCTTTTACGAGTAACTTTAATTCTGACACAGTCCGCGCACTATCGGCCGATATAATACTTTAGTCAGCAGCCTGCGTTCGCTCCAAATGGAAGTCATCTGTCTTTTGTTGGCATTTTACTTCGACTGCTAGTCAACATAATTTGATGTAAAATCAATGAGTGATGTATCGACTTTTCACTTTCTGGATGCGATTTAGTTTTATGAAAAGAAATTCCCGCAGGATCGGGAGTTACGGGATTAGATCCGGGATTTAAAGCCGCTAGTAAGTAAATATTTAGGAATATTTTAATGGAAAATACATCTTAGTATAAACAAATGCGAGTCGGACTCGCGCACGACTGGTTCCGTATTATTATTATAAAAAAGCAACTTTGCTGTATGTGAGGTTCACCAAAATATTTATTATCTTTTAGTTGTTATAGCGGTAATATAAATACATCATCTGGTAAAATTTCAACTGTCTAGTTATCACGGTTTATAAGATACAGTCTGGTGACAGACTGACCGACAACTGGATTCTTTTACCAAGACTCTACGTCAAGTCAAAGGGTCCAGTTTTTATCTTTTGGGGACGGAACCCTAAAAATAAGCAATATCTTAAAAACGTCAACAAAAAATGGGACAGACTGATTACTTAGACAAGTATTTACTTAGAATTGACTTAGTATTGTAAGATGAAAACAAAAATAGTAGATACGTTATATTCTAACATCGCGTATTCCAAAAATGAGCTAGAAACACCTACATACATTTTCATAAAATTATTGTATTTAAAAAACATTTGTCTTTAAGAATGATTCACGCATTTGTAAATAAGCAAAAAGGCCTTCTTATGGATTTCAAAAAGACAATCGCAGTGTGACAGCACGTGCTCACGCGGCAACGGTTCGACATACGACTGAGGCTAGTGCGTCAGCTAGACGCAGTTTTATCTAAGAATAAGAGCGAGATAGGGCATTACTTAGCGAAAGTAATTAATCACTTACATTCGTCTATAAATACGGGTGTAAGAAATAACGTTTAGAAATACATTTTCTTAACAATCCTACACATTTTTGTCCAGTAGGTGACGAAACTTAAGTTAAAGTATTTAACTCTTAATTTATATCTTGTTAACGTCCAAAAACATCTTATTAACTGCATGCTTATAAAGATATTAAACATATTTACCCGCCTCGTAAATTGTTATGTTGAAGTTCGTAAATAACAGCCGGTTATGAATGTTATAAAATGTATTTATTGTTAAAAAGGTATTTAAGCACCTACCTACCTAGGTACTTATTAGGAAAGTTCCTTGCCTTTTACATTGTCAAAACTAAAGGATGCAAAATGTGAAAACTTCAAACTTAATTGGTCTACGCTCGATCTCTAGGGGGTTTACGACCCTTAGGAATCGAGCAGATCGACAGGTAAGTCATCATTAGCCATACCTTCTGCAAATAAATTTGGCAAAGAAATACATTTTCCCGGGTCTTAATCGCGTATTATTATTTATTTTCTTACCTCGACGTTTCGACCATGTTACAATGGTGATGGTCGCGAGAGGACTGACTATGATAGATTGGAATGTATCTGTGTTCACAAATCGTGTGAATTTAAAAAGTTCAAAAAATGCCGCCAACCTGACACCAGCCCTCCAAAAAGCAGATTACCCCACGGAGTGAACTTACGGTTTGCTAGTCTCCTTCAGATACCTTATTTGCTATTTACGACACCCACGGGCAGATATGGGGTAACTCTATTCTATAGCGGGGCTACACGGCACAAACACCGATATCCGAAAGTGCTCAAAGAAGGTCTCGGTTTCTATTGCCTTGATATAAAAAAGACATTTTTCAAATCCAAACGTAGGTACCTACGAGTAGTTCTGATAAACAACGCGAGTCGGCCACTAATAGCGGCGTTCATTTGTCGTGTCAAATCAAAGTCCTTTCACACTTATTTAATAGATATTAATCCGAACATCATCCGTCTGAGCTGCGCCCACGCACAGATTAAAGTTACACTCATCCTCATTCAATTATACCTATATCTCTAACTATGTACCTTTGTGAACTCCTTACAGTTGAAAACAAAGTTTTAAAAAGGTCGAAGAACTTAGTGGTGACCTGCATATCCATTCTATCCATGCCGTGGGCATCCTACTGTCCTACTAATCCACCCATAAATGTGAAACTTTACATGTTTGTTTATTTGTATGTTTAATTAAACGGATTTTGCTGAATTTAGGTACCTGTACCTAAATGAAATAGCACACACACACATAGTTGATAACCTGGATTAACATAGGATACTTTTTATTCCGATATTCGCACGTGACCGGGAACTACGCGGAAATCTGCGAGCGCGCATCATGTATGTTTGAAACGTCGTCGCAGAAACGTCAATCGATATAACCAAAGTAAGGGATGAAAACAAAATATCTTAGCTTTCTAAGCATAGCTTTCACGGTCGGTCTATACGTGACATGGTGCGTGACAAATTCAAACCTTGAAAAACTCGAACTTTCGGTGCTAAAAGCAATATATACGCTAAGTACTGGGAGAGTTTCTGTAGCAGTCAGTTTCTGTTGCGGTAGAACCCCAAAAAATGTAAACCCCCTATAAAAGCTTATTATAAAGCAAACTTTTAATAAACAATAAACACAATTAAAACGAAAGCTCATACCGTATTCACCGTTAATTTACAAAAATGATAGTAACCTCGCCAGGATACAGCTGCGACGATAAAAGTTTCATAATTAAATTAGCGTGTTTTAGAATAAAAATGTATGTTAGTGTTAGCAGGACGTCCCGTCCCGACTCACTGTAGGGCGCCGTCCACACGACACGCTATAGGCACCCATCAAATCGTCTGATAATTGAAATGAGTTCCTTGTAAAAAGCAGAAAAACGATTATCCCCATACCTTTTAAGACGTCCGAGATACACAAATGGACTTTGTATTAGAATTTATGTCACTTAAAGAGATGATATAAAAACGCGCCGACGGTTTTACACGCTATAAAAATATGGGAACGACGAGAATGCCTTCCCGGTTGTCAATCGAGGGGTTTAATAATCGTAAAATGTTTTTTGATCTACTCCAGCGAAGGACTCGGGTATTGAAGAAATGCACCAACCAGACGACGCTTGTGAAGCTGGGTACTCACTAGCGTGCGTCACCTGTGCGCTCGAACGGCTCACAACGAACCGATGCGGACGATTGTCGGTTTTTGCCGATTTTCGGATAAACCAATATAAGAGTTTTTTGTAGATTTTTCTTATTTAAACGCGTGTTCCGAAACCACTCATCATAACTCTTAGGTTTAAGACGTGTTAAAATGACCATGTAACTTAACTTCTACAAATCGCGTGAATTTAAACCGTTGATTCTGTATTTGTATGCATAATCTTAATAAAATAATTGAATTGAGCCAATCTTATACCAATTTTATAAAATGGTAACGTTGGTAACATGTAGGTAGGTATAAAGGTATAGAATCTCCGAAAACACTAAACCGAATTCAATAATTATTTTACCTATAGAAATCCACATTTTCGAGGAGTAACATAGGCTATAATTTATGGATCACAGCTAGTACAAACGAGGTTCTAGTGTGTACTACGTGTTTACGAGCATTCTTTGGTTCGCGGCTCTTTGGTATCACGAAAGTCACGGTTCCAGCTGGCTAGTGAGTTCCCGGCTTAAGATTAGCCACGCTTCATTTGAAAGCTTTGTAATTACGTACATTGATAGTTTTATTTTAATAATAAACCTCCCACAATCGGATAAAAAAAAAACAATTCACGATAGAAGTGTGTTTATTGAATTTCTTGTTTCAAGTTATAAAAACTGCGCTTTAACTTTCGTACCTAATTGTATGAATTTTTATCGAATATTAAATGTTAATAAAAGTGTCAAAAGATTGAGTCACAGCGTTTTAAAGAGAGAATATTACACGTTCTCAACTATATCCCGAAATGTATTTAAAATTATTTAAATAAAATTAAATTCACGATGGGTCTCCGGAGAGCCTGACACGCCGATATTCAAAAATTGATTTTACGACTGTAATCATAAGCGTTGTTTATCTAAAAAAAAGTATTTTATTCGCCCGACCGCCTTTTTACGATCAATCTACCGAATTAGTTAAACTAAGAAGCGATAAAAAATCATTATAACGTTTTCAAATAGGGATAAAACAGAATAATTATTGAATAAGTCAGTAACAGCTTTCACCATACTACGAACTGGGGTTGCCCGGTTGATCGCTGCAAGGGAAACCTAAGAAGATGGGTTATGTGATTGATCCAAGCCGGACTCAGTGCGACTTGTGGAGCTCTCGAGCAAACTATTCGGCACTGGATCTGATGTTAACCAACGAAAACGCCAAATAAATTGTGCACTGAATTTTGTGCTTATATTTGATCTGCGCCATGTTGCGCTGTTTTCAATTGAAAGTGATGGTGACCGTCCGCGGACCTATTAGTCCCATTCTAATGACAGTTCTAATGTCATTTTGTATGGTATTCTAGCGTACTTGTACCTATAGACTGGAGTGGGCTAAGCCACATTCAACTATTTTTTGTGCCATCGACACGAAGAAGAAGAAACTTTCACTAGAATCGATCATTTTACTAAATACACCGAAATATTATAATTAAGTTTAATTATAAAGTGAAGTTTCATAGGCGATCGTTTTTCTCGGTTCTTTAATATTCCCTGACAGTTAATAACGTGTTTTATTAATCGGTTTGTAATTTATATTTCATAGTTCCCAACGCCCTTAAATCTTTAGATTCGAGTGCTCCTTTAAAGTGCATTTCGACTTTAGGGTTCCGTAAATAAACGTTAAAAACAAGACTCTTTTACTAAGACTCCACTGTCTGTCTGAAACGCCTATAGCCTTATTAATAAACGTGGAATAAGGTCGGAGTAATTTTACCACTTTTTGTTTCTGTCTGGCAACTTTGAAAGTTTTTGTCACGCAAAAAGACAAAGAATATTCTCACTACTCCGACCTTACTCCACGTTTATTAATAAGGCTACTAGAGTCTATCTGTCAAGTGGAGACTCTATATCATTCATAAGCAAGGTATATTAATTATTATAATATATTATGTCCGTCTGTCTGTCTGTCACCAGGCCTCATCATAAGAACCGTAATAGTTAGACAGTTAAAACTTTTCACAGACGATTTCTGTTGCCGTTATTACAACACATTACAAAAAAAACAGAATAGAATAAAATAAAGATTTAGGTGCGCCCAAGGTGCGGCTACCTTATTACAAACGTGTTTTGTTTTTTTTGTGACACTGGTACGGAACCCGTCGTGCGCGAGTTCAACTCACACTTGGCCGGTTTTTTAAGGATATGTGCCTCTCAATCGATCAAAAGTTTTTATTGGATCGACTACTTGTGAAGCCATTGTTAACGAGTCGGAATAAAATTGTAAACAACAAAAAGTACAAAAGGATAAGAGCTTGATGATCAATTGGGTATGCTTTATAAAACAACAGCAGGTGTTTGAACTTAAAATAATAATTATTTATTTTAATACAAATCCTAGGTAGGTACTAATATTATAAATGTGAATGTTTTTTTTACTTTTACAGTGTGTGTAGCCGAAATGAAACTATTACGCTGGAATTGGTATACCATACAAAATTACATTAGATCTTTGTGCCGATTTGATTTGCGCCATGTTGCGCTGTTGACGCCATTTTTCTATTGAAAGTGATGGTGGCCGTCCGTCCGTGGAACTAATAGTTCCGTGGACGGTCACCATCACTTTCAATAGAAAATGCGCGACAACAGCGCAACATGGCGCAGATCAAATACCTAAGCACAAAATTCAGTGCGCTATGACCTGTCCAGCGACTTGTACCATGGAGGTCAGTGGTGTAGCCCTATAACTGGGCCTTTTTGCGTGACTTCAAGCCGTAGGTTTCCTCACGTTATGTGCCATTCCATGTAATTTTTTGTCAAAAGAAACATGCATCTTTTTTATCCGACTGTGCGACGCGACGTAAAGAAGGATTATGTTTATCATACTACTTAGGCTTGGCCTTAGAAATAACCTAGCGCTTAGGTTATAATAAGTATACCTAAGCCCAGGAAAGTCTGCATTCAGCAATTCCGACATTTCGTGAAATCTTTGAAAAGTTTCAAATACGTGTTTCATTAAAAATATAATCTAAAAGACGTTTTACATTGGATACTAGAATTAATCATATACCATAATAGCTTTATTTTCCAACATTGTTACCAAGAAATATGACTAAAATATATAATTAAAACCCTTTAACACTGAATATATTTTGCCTTAATCGAGTCGCAAGCGCAACTATAGCCTCCGGTAATAAGACATCAACGGTTTATGGTATAAATGGTTAAAAAATCCAGCCTCTATACCACGGTTTAATACCTACCTACATACCTATTCATTAAAAACACTTGCGCTCGCGTTAAAAAAAGATGCATTGCTTTTGGTGTAAGATATGAGATTTAGGCTTTTTTTTAATAAGAAATTGATAGGCAAAACTGGACCCCATAGTGCGGTAATATGAAGTACCTCAAATGTGGAAGAAATACTACAGCAAACAAAAATCTCTCAGAACAAAAAAATACTAAATAGTTGAGTATGCTCATAGAATTTTTATACCAAATTGATAAAAATAATCTGACTTACAAATCCTTAAATTGGTAGAAACGAAGGAAAAAACATATATTGGTACCTAGTACCTACATACTGACAGACGAAAGCAAATTTTGCCATACTTGAATCAGAGGCGCTTCCCTTGCTCGATAAACAAATATATTGAAAAAAAAAACATCTCCATTTTTATCTCCCATATTTGACTTTTTCTTCTTTTCATGTAGTGGTGTGGCCTAACGACTGCTATCAGAGATAGATAACATCAAAAATGAATTAAGAAATATAATTTCGATTTTTTTAATTTAAATCAATAAAACCATATAATAAAATAAAAATTAAGGCAAGGCGTTTTAACGCAAGCAGTATACTTTTTATTTTAACTAAGAAGCATAATAATTTAAAAATCCTTATACAACATCACACTATCAAATCTTGACGCTCTTCTACTCGGATTAAAATCCTAATGGACCTAACACTTTCTCCTAACCTCTTATAAAGTTCGTAAATTGGTACAATATCAATAAATATTTAGTGAGTTTTAGTGGAAAAGTCCACTTTCACCGCCCACGCTTAAGCTTGCACCTTAAACCGAGGTGTTAAACAGTAAACCCACAATTACCCATATTGAACGATCAGATCAAAAGTACCGACTTACTAGATAATATGAATATGAAATTAAAATTAAACTTCGCTATTAGGTCTTGAAAATTGGTATGTTCTTTTTTTTTGTTTTAACTATTTTGAGATATTGGTTAAACTGTGTTTCATTGTCAAGAAATATTATACAAGAAACTTTACTCTTGAACGATATCAGAAAGTATTGGGATCAGGGCCTCTACTAATAATTCCACGAACGATAAAACGAACGATAATTTCGGAAGAAAATATGTCATTCATCCGTCCGATAATTTTATTTTCTGACGGTTTTGAAGGACGCATGACAGATTTTCTTTCTTTCTTTCGTCGAATTAAAGATAAAATAAGATAAAATAAAATAGATAGATATTAAAGTCCAGGATAGTCGCCTAATTGTGCCAAGGGGGTTAGCAAATTTAACTCACAGTTATAGTTTGTGTCCCGTAAAAAGAACGCGAATTATAAGCACAATTACTTCAACCTTGGAGTTTTCAAGTATAGCTAAAGAGAAAAAGTTTTTTCGAGGCAAGCATTTTACACCGCTGTGCGGGCGTCATCGGCGCTTCCTAGATGAGGTGAGATCAAATGCAAGGCTATCTCATGTAAAAAAGGGTTAAGGTAAAATTTACGCGATTGGGGCTAAGAACGCTCGAGTCTTGAAGAAAAACGATATAAAACTCATTGAATCCCGACCTCGATCTTAAACGCAAACTTATTCAAAAGAAAATCATATACCTTGAAATTGCGATACAGATTACAAGATACCTATTTTCCAAACAGCAGACTCTGTTCGATAGAAATTCTTGAAATACCATCAAAGTTTATGTTCATAGTTACCAAAAGAAAACTATGTATTTAGTATACTAATGTGAAATTTATTCGCATAGCACCGGTAGACGCACGAACGATTGTTAAGAATAATATTAAAATTCTTATGGCATGTTAAATAATTTAAATACAGCCATAACCTTTTAAGAATTAATAAAAGGTTAATTAAACATTAGTATTGTATCTAATTATCATTTGTTTAGCTAATAGGTGGTCTTGTAGGCGGTACCTAAATGTAACGTGCTAATTGTTAAGCAATGGGGCTTCAAAATTATTCGATTGTCAAAGTGAATTAGTCTTAGCCTTGCTCGAGACATCTTACTTCTTACTATAGTAACTCTGTCGGTCCGTTACGATTTCACCCCTAAACCACTGAACCGTTATTGATGACGTTTAGCATAGAGATAAATAGGATCTATGGAAGGTAGAGTAAAATACCACAAGCAAATACTTAAGACTTTCTTTTAGATAAAAAATTGCATTGCGTTTTAATTTTCTGTAAAAATTATAGCAAGCTGATATAACTTACATTTCAGTACCCCCCACACCATCTAAAAATGTAAAAATGTATTCAGAACGAGGTTGGAGAAGAACGGTATCTAGGTTCATCTTTTCCCACTCCTCCATGAATACAACAAACATATTAATAGGCGTAATTTATTTTATTCCAACTGAAAAAAGAAGCAATAGCAATAAAAGTTATAAAACATATTGCATTGTACGAGTATTTTACAATACTTTCGGTTTTTGTTCTGGGTGCGTAGGAGTCGTTTTTGGTTGCCATAGATCATACATAAAATATTAAATTTCTTAAAAATATTATGACTTAATTCAAGATTTTTTGTAAGCATATTTTGATTCATTGCCATAATATAAATTATGAACTGGAATTAAGTTAAAATTGCCATTATTTTTTATATATTGTTTTTATATGGCTTACCTTCCTTCTTTGGTTATTATTTTCATATTAACATGTTATAAAAGAAGTGAGACCGGTTTGTATTATATTGTTTTAGGTATTTTTCAAGAGATTTACGTCAAATCCGGATTTTTCTTGAATAGCCTGTATTCGTTTATGGGTAAGCAAATGATTTTATTGTTTTGTTAATTTAATTTATAGAGGCTTTAAAATATAAATTATATTGATTAAAAAGTTATGTGACGTATATTCCTCAAAATCTCGCCGACTCCCAAACATCATACAAGGTGCGACCGCTGCCTATAGGGACGCCCGTTTCCCTCGCTCGCCAAAGCGCCTAAAACAAGGTCTTACAATGTAGACCTAGTGTTTGATAAATAACGGGGTATTTACCTTGTACCTAATGTCATTACAAGGGAACTTAAAAAAAAAATAAGGTAAATATTTTAACACAAGATTTCAATAAAATCCTAATTCATCCATACCTTCATATTGTGTTACTCTGAACCTTGATTTTATAACCCTATTGATGCCCTCGGTATCTGGTTAAAATTTCAACTTGGTCCACCTGTTTCTGAGAAAATCGGTGGTGACAGACGGACAGACAAGCGAGTGATCTTATAAGGGTTCCTTTTTACCTTTAGAGGAACGGAAACCTAAACATAACTGTGACCTAAATCATACCGTATGTAAACG
The DNA here is from genome assembly GCA_958496205.1 of Idaea biselata. Taxonomy (NCBI): domain Eukaryota; kingdom Metazoa; phylum Arthropoda; class Insecta; order Lepidoptera; family Geometridae; genus Idaea; species Idaea biselata. Next base: position 20,783,141 of record OY292400.1, on the reverse strand, counting down.
GCGGAATCATAAAAATTGCCTGCGACATATTTACCAACTTATATATAATAGTCGTACTAACAAAAGATACAAATAATAGGGTAAAGTGTGGAGAGCGTGACAGTAAATTAATTAGCGAAGCCTCGTGATCCGGTGCCCTCTATATCTGTTGTGTGTTCACATTATCTAGGCGGTGCTATGCGTAGCTCGCTTCCATGCGGTGGTTTCTAAACATATGCGCTGAGCATAGTGAGCATGTCACAGCATTGATGATACAAGGAAACTATGCACGGTGCGATAGAATATCATTCGCGGTATGTACGAAGTTTAAAATATTGTGAATCTATACTTCTATAGGTAGTACTAATATTACAAACATGAAAGATTTATTTGTTTGTCTGTAAAGCATAGGCTGTGAAACTAATGGACTGATTTCTAAAATCAATTTACCAATACAAAGCTACATTATCGAGGAGTAACATAGGATACTTTTTATCCCGAAATTCCCGCGGAATCGGGGCTTACGCGGGTGTAACCGCGAAACGAGATAAATTGACAATTTAAAATGATGGGTATTCCCAATAGGCATACACTTAGAAGCAGTTTCCTTCATTAGAAGTTCCATAGTGTACGTGTATCGAATATTTTTTAATTTAAGTAAAAGGTAATGTAGGTAAAAAGTAGCTTAGAATTCGAACTTTTACAGAGGTACAATGAAAATAGCAGACGTTTGAGTCGAGTACAGACGTCCTATTCAAACACGGACTAATATTGAAATATGATTAATACGTTCTTAATACACGCCTACAATAGCAAGTAGCGGTTCAAATAAAAAATGTCTACCTTTCAATACGTCTAGACGATATGTTGTAATGTCGTATCGAAATTTGACCTGATGAATTCAAACAATGATGCTGCCCACACACGATCTTTGACGCTGCTACAGACTTCGCACTTTCCATCGGCCGACAGCTATACCAGTCGATGTCATCATCATCATCCGAGCGTGGTTCCCGGTTGCATCTCTCTCGAGAGCCCGGGGTCCGCTTATAACAGACGATGTGTACAGTCTATAACAGACGTAGCAGGCAAATCTTTGACCGATATAGTCTATAACAGTCGTAGCAGGCAAATCTTTGACTTAACAATCTTTCAATCTTTGAACATAACAGCGCTGGTTTTCAGGATTTCTTACAAAAAATAATCAAAAAAAAAATAGGAATTAAAAACGATTATCTGTTATGTATGATGAATGTATAATTTGTATCTACAATTCTGGAATGTGGCAATAACAAGATAATATCGTAAACTGTCGAGAAACTCACTTTTTAAACTAACAGGATTTCCGTCCATCATTATTCATCGGACACGGGTCTAGATCGCGTTATAGATAATCATTGTTTTTAATTACCTCGACGTTTCGGCAAACGGGTTATACCGGCCGTGGTCCCGAGAAGACACTTATCTATAACGCGATCTAGACCCGTGTCTAATAATAATGATGTCTAGAAACTATCGACCGATAAAAATCAATAGTCTACGACAATTCTTATTGTTCAACAATATGAGACTACTTTTTAATGTGCAAATTAAAAACGGTATATTAATATTATAGTTTTATGGTACATAATTCAACTCGATCACAATCGGATTCCAATTGGTTGTCTTAAAAATTACTTGTTTTATTGTTTATGAGAAGTTTACGTATAATTTAAACGAATATATGGCTAGTTTGGGAACTAGAAGTTGACTACGAATGGTTTGGTTATGTTCGTGTTTTTCTTTATCATTTTTGTTTGGTACGTAATATTTTACATTATAGAATTGATTTTAGACACTTTTGCTTTTAATTTAAACAACTATATTCATGTCTAGAGTAATTTAATCGGGAATTCCACCGCCAATGAAAATGAAAACTTACATCGATCGTCTTTTTTTTTCATTTATCTTTGGCGGTTACAATAAATGACTAAAACTTATTTAGTCGCGGCAGAGGCGCGTCGCCATAGCGTCAGGAATTATTTTGCAACAATCGCCTATTCAGGGGTTATGTCAAAGGAGTTATAGGTACAAAGACGTACAAATTGATATCTATAAAATGATTTGCCCTGACTGACTAACTGATGGATTTACAGCATAAACTGTCGATAGTAGAGAGCTGTAATTTAGAGAATGTGTTCTTTATACGACGTAGGCATCCCATCAGAAAGGATTGTTAGAAATGCCAACACGATCGGGACTTATGCAGGTAAAAATGACAGACACAGCTAGTTTTACTATAAAAGCCCTAATAAGCTTATGCCCCGCGTGGTAACAAGCTATAATTATAATTTTCCAAACAACTTTTACTTATCACACCGGGTGGCGTATAGGTAAACATACCTACTGAATACGTAAAGAATTTTGAAACCAACGCCGAGCTATTCTGATAGAGTAAGTTGTGTAAATGTCCTCGCTTGCAAATTACAATTAACCAACCCGTCTTGTAATGGTTGAAGCCGACAACGTCGTATGTTAACGTTATGATCTTTGGTGAACCTTAGAAACGTAGGTCAGGTTAGAAAACTGAGAAATGTCTAAGTTAAAATAAAAAATATTGGAGCTGCGGCTCGATTCTCGTAAATAATTACATACCAGTTCGATGACAGAGACAGTGCAGACCGATGACAGACGCAGTGCAGACGCAACGCAGACACAACACAGTTACAAAGAAAACTCAAAATATACTCTCATAATAGGGTAATTGAAAGTATATTTTGAGTTTTCTTTGTAATTGTGTTGGGACAGCGTTGCGTCTGCACTGCGTCTAAGCCCGGAACTGTCCATCAAGAAGCTTGAATTTATAAAGATGATTTTGGTGATCGGTTTTAGTCTGCTAAGGAAATAAGGAGTGATGGATAGAACTTTACCGATTATCATATTTGGCGATTTTTTTATAATCATTAAATTATTACATAATACGTACATTAAATGATGTATAGAACAAGCTGGACCCCGCGGTTTTACTTAGGCAAGTTCGGCTCCGTGAAAATAAAGAGATAAAATCTGGCCCATGTTACTCCCACCTATGCACTGCAACTTCGTATCAAATTTCATCAAAATCGGTCTAGTAGTTTTGAAATTACTCCCAACGTGCATACATATATGTAACCAGCGTTACACCTTTATAGCCTTATTAATAAACGTGGAGTAGGGTCGGAGCAGGAATAACATGCTTAGTCTTTTTCCGTGACAAGAGCTTTCAAAGTTGACAGACAGAGACAAAAAGTAGTAAACCTCCTCCAACGTTATTCCACTTTTATTAATAAGGCTATTGGAGTATTAGTATAAGAGTATAGAATTTAGATTTCACTGTGACATTTATCAAAAAGCTCTGAAACGCTTTCACAAATAACCCTAAAAAGTGAACAAAACCACGTTAAACGCTTAGAACCCACTAATAATTATAATAAAATTATATTACTAATCATTATAATGTGTTGTACTCATAATTGTACAACACATTATAATAATGTAATGTGTGTATGTTAATGATAAATCACTTCTTATTATGTCAAGTACCTACTACATAATAATGAGTCGCTCCAGACAAATGATTATTAATAATTATCCTATTGTGTCCGCATTTGGCACTAAGTGGGCGGTTACGATCGGTCAAGGGTACCAATTTTGGACCACTTCTATCTCTAACACGCCAAAAAATATCGCTTTAACCTTTTAAATGAGATGTAAACCAAATAAGTATTTTATTTTTCTGTTTATTGGTTATCGCTCTATTGTATTTTTATAAGGACATTGAATAAATTAGGCGTTAAATCGATTTTTATTCAAAACACGTGACTATTTAGATGTTCCGATAATATTTTGGTTTATAGAAATTATTAAGGTTGGTTACCTAGGTAACTTTAGAATCTTTCTTGGAACGATGTATAGGTACTTATGTTTGTATAAAGAAGTATGTAGACTGTAAACACGTTAAATAAGTTAGTTTAGCTTAGCTCCGCAGAGTAAAGTTGAACGTCCAAAAAAAAGTTTGCTTATACATTTTTTAACTAAAAAAGTTTTATACGAGATATTTTCCCCATTCAAATGTATTTCTGTGTTTTCTTATTATCGCTTTTAGATCATTTTTAGGGTAAAAATAGTCTAGGTCGGTAGTAGGTACCTACACATAAACCTATTGACTCGTTCGTCAAATAGACAAGTATAAAACCTTACTGTGGGTAGTCACTTATGTTGGTTGACTGTATCTACCTGTAGGTACAATGATATATGTAAGTACCTACATACTTACATGTGTTTTTGTACCTATCTGCCACTTATACAATGCCTTAGCCAAATAGAATCAAACGGCCAGACATTTGAAATAACATTTGATATTATCAATCCTACAATGACAATCTACTTTTATATGTTTGCTATCAAATAATTTTACGTACTATAATAATTTGACACATCGATGCTATTTTTTCTGTAAACTTTGACTGCAAATAATTAAATCTAAAAGCGCGAGTTACCTAACTCAAAAAATTGAATATTTTTAAATAGTAGAAATAAAAGGTGTGTATAGTTTAACAATACATTCAATTATAATATATTATACTAGCTGTGTCCCGCCGTTTCACTCGCGTAAGCCCCGATCCGGTGAAATTTTTAAAAAAATATTTGTTATGGAATGCCTATAGGTATAGATACCATACAAATAACACACTCTCCAAATTTCAGCTCTCTACTAGAATCAGCGGTTTAGACTGTGCGTTGATCAGTCAGTCAATCACTTCAGGAAATTTAGAAAGACTGTCTGAGAGAGCTGAAATTTGGAGAGTGTGTTATTTGTATGGTATCTATACCTATAGGCATTCCATAACAAATATTTTTTTAATAATTTCACCGGATCGGGGCTTACGCGGGTGAAACGGCGGGACACAGCTAGTATAATATATTATAATTGAATGTATTGTTAAACTATACACACCTTTTATTTCTAGTATTTAAAAAAATCAATTTTTTGGGTTAGGTAACTCGCGCTTTTAGATTTAGTTATTTGCAGTCAAAGTTTACAGAAAAAATAGCATTTTATAGACAACGATAAAAGATTTGTTGCGAAACGGTCCCTAACCCAGCATATGGTTTTCTTTCGACTATCGCTCAGTGAGGAGGAATTCTACATTATACTCTACTAATTACTAGAGATTCCATTTAGTAGGAAGTATAAATCAGAGTGAACGAACTTTATCTACTTTTATCTCGAAGCACTTTAGTTGTAATCTGTCGAAAGGGATTTATTAGATTGATTTCTAAATTCCAATAACTTTAGGTAAGTATTTTGTTTTATGATTTACACCAACAAGCACCGAACTTGCCAATTGACGCAATTCGCGTTCATTCATTTTCACAATTTTTTTCAGGGAAATCCGAAAAATTTTCAGAATCGACCACAAATTATTTACATTAAATATTTAATCTAAGCCACATTATCACGTTTTCGGAAAAGAAATCCAAATAAATTCGGAATTCGCTAAAAATATTATTTGAATATATTGAGAATAGCTGTTGACCAGAAAATAATTTACACTTGCAAATATTGACATCCTGAAGTTGTTGGCATAATGCCCGTTTAATCAAGTTTCCTATGACATTTACCAACTTTTTTAAATGATTACAAAATATACAAACCTTATAACAGAGAAATGTCTTTCTATCGAGTCGTTTTGCGAATTCATAGTTTTGAGAATGCGTACCTGTCTATCTAATATCTATACTAATAATGTAAAGAGGAAAGATTAGTATTTTTGTGTGTGTGTGTGTCTGTATGTTTGTTACGAATAAACTCAAATACTACTGGACCGATTACAAAAAATATTTCACCATTAGAAAGCTACATTCACCCTGAGTAACACAGGCTACTCTTGATCCCGATATTCCCACGGGATCGGGACTTACGCGGGTGAAAATACGGGACGCAGCTAGTATTATATGTTTATCTGTTTATACCTTTACATATAAAATTCCTGATTGTCTGATTGAATTACTCAATTATTTATTTATTTACGCAAATCTTAAACCGCTGTTCATAGAGACATAAAGTGTGTGTTATTTTTGGTGAGTATGAATCCACTAAGAAAGAGTTTTCAAAATTCCATCTCTAAAGGTGAGGGAAAGGGGAGAGTCTAAATTTTTATTGATCTTTTTTATGTTGAAATATTTTATACCGACGCAGGTAGACTAATTAGTCAAGTCAGTGCTCCCGGATTGATTGAAGATGCGTTGTTGGTTCGAATCCCGCTCTCCGTCGATCATGCGTTGTATTTTTGCAGAAGTATTGTTTCTTTAAAATATTTATATGAAAGCCCAGTGCAGGTAAAATATAATATTTTTTTATGTTTTCTGTAGGACACACAGGCAGAAGCTAGTGGTTCACACAATTTTGGCTTTAAAATTATTAAGTAGGTAGGTAGGTAGGTACTTTAAGCTATTTCATACATACCTTGATTTATAGAATCTAGAAATGACAATGTAGTAAATGTGTTTGTAGCTGTAACGCCCACAAAGCCGTTTCCTATTTAAATTTAACAGAACGTCTAACGTATTTTATGTCCCTTGCAATGATGAAAGTCAAATGGGAAAAGGTCGTAGAACCATAAATGAAGCGAACAAATGTATTCCTTTAATATTTGAGCTATAATCGAAATTCTATCAACAACTTTACTCAGAAATTATAAGAATAAATATATAATATCAGTGATATTCAGCGTAGCAATGCGGCCACCATTTTGGGTTCGTTGCCAAAGTGTCGAAGACTTAGATTTGTTATAGTTATATTTGTATCTGACTGAACATGACTTATTACCTAAATTGTATATCTTATTAAATATCCGGAGGTCACCGAAGACCGCAATAGGTGGGGTAAATTGAGGAGAGGCCTTTGCTCAGCAGTGGGACAGTTCAGGCTAAAAAAACAAATATTTTAATAACAACTGAGCAATATAGAAAAAAAATATTGTTTCCTTTAAAAAACGCCTTAAAAAAATTATGAGTTTAGTACAAATAAAACTTTCTTGTAGGTATTTTATTTCTATAAGTCTAGGGAAAATAAATACCTATTAATAACATACGAATCAGAATGTTGAATTACTCTAGGTTAAAATCCCACATTTTCCGTCAAAAAGGCAATCGTTTTTTTTTTAATTTAAATGTAATGTAAATTTCTGTTTAATAAAAAAATAAGACAGTACTCACGTGTATACAGTTAGTAGCATCCAGCACTGAAGTCGTGCGCGGGGAAGCCACGTGACGTAGCGACCTGTCTGCGCACAGTCGATCCAAAAGGCAATATAAAGCATACCACCTCAGTGGCGATTCCAGAACTGCACGCACTAGATCAATGTAAACCCCTCCTATGGTAACTTAATATTGCTATATTTGATCTCAATTTTGTTTATTGACTAGTTTAGTTTCACGTTCGATTAATATATCGCCGAGTTCGTAGTGCATCTACTTATCTAAGCACCGGCTGTCGACAGCCGAGCTGAAGGCGATGTCTTCTGTATACAACGAGCTCACTGAGGTAAATCTGCTCTGAGCACACCCCAGCATTTTCGGTTTTTCAAACGGTTTTAAAAAACGCGTCTCTATCAAAAATTTCTAAAGTTTAAAACTGTCCTAAACGCGTGCCGATCGAAACAGTCATTTCCATATTGTTCCTGCAACAAAAGAAAAATAATATTAAGTTATTGACACGGATCGGCAACGTACAACTCGCAAAGGTCGGCTCTGTATGTCAAAAACCACCCAAAGTCGGTCAAGAGGCTTTTAAAGGCAAAGTCGTAAATAAATCACACCTTCACACAGGCCCTGAGTCCCTTTTGTTTAAACGCTACCAACCGTACAAAAAAAGCATTTTTCTCGCAAACTGCGTTAAAAAAAAGTAAAACAGTCGAGGATTGTGCAAGATCACAACAGAGAAATCATTAAACAATACCTCTGCCAGGAATTGAGGTGTTTATTATATCAGACCACGTTCGTTTCGAGTCATGCAAAAAATACAAACGTCCAGGTAAGACGTTACCATGTTTTTTGCACCTCGACGAACTTATTATGCGGGATTTATGTCACTTTTTGTGACGTCCGAGTTAATTATTGTTATCTGGTTTCTGCTTGACCATCGCTTTTTCTATGGACCAATAATGGGACACTAATTCTCATAACACCTCCGGAGTTTAAGGCGTCAATCTTCCATTGTCGAGGTGGACAAAGCCACCCGCGTTTTCTGCTGTGCTTTTAACGTATTTATTATGGTGCATTGTCGATAACTCATTCATGTTTAGCATTGCAACTTTTACGACTCGACGCAAATTTTCGCCATCATTAAGAGCTTCGGTTTCGTTATTAATAATTTCGCCTCGGCTGAATCAAACGCTAACCAACAAAGGATTCCAAATTAATTTTGACCACGCATCTCGACAAAAGAGAGAAATGGTGTTAAAAAAATGAATTTTGGAACAACAATCAGCGCGGGGTTATTATTTTAGCCAACAAAGTAGAAAACCATTTACAATAAATCATTTTGAATGGTTTCTTGGTTCCCATGCGAGCGGGCGACGGCGTCGCAAAGGGTGATTTCTGTTTGAGTGTACATAAATAAAGGTGAAGGTCCTGTGTGCAGATCTCAGGTACGCGTTCCGTACGCACCGCACGGCAGCGTACACGCATGAATTCTAACTCGCAGATGTAGGCCAAATGGATGTGATCAATCACAAATAAGGAATCATCAAACTTAAAACTAAGGCAGGTATAACATATTATGTCTAGATTTATTTGGTTTAGGTAATCTATCTCCTTCTTCTTTGCGTAAAGTGGTGTGGCTCAACTGGTCTTAGAGTTTCAGGTCGCCCTAAGGCCCTAAACCTAACGACTGCTATCTAAGATAACAATCCAAAGCACGGAGGTCCTCGAGTATGATTGAATATTATTTTTTGACACACAAAATTATCTATCTCCTAATAATTTTGAACGGCTATTTATAATTTATTTAAAGCAATATCCTACTAATATTATAAATCCTACTAATATTATAAATGTGAAAGTTTGTGAGGATGGATGTTTGTTACTCTTTCACGCAAAAACTACTGAACCGATTGCGATGAAACTTGAAATATAGATAGCTGGACACCTAGAATAACACATAGGCTACTTTTTATCCCGTAATTCCCGCGGGATCGGAACTTACGCGGGTGAAACCGCGGGGCGCAGCTAGTCTTTTATACAATAATTGATTGTACGTACGTGTTTGAAATGCTATCCGAAAACAACCACTAACATCACAAATTAATAATTCAATACACGCACAAACCCTAAATTTCCTTCAAAAACTTATTCCTAAACATAATGTACGTTATACAAAACACCCAAGAAACTTTCTACAGAAGTGCCATAAGCGAAACCTCTTCCATAATTTTCAATAACGTGGCAACTACACTTGAAACTGCGGTAGGCACACATTGTTCGAAGCAATTAGACTCACGCGCAGCGGTTTAGCTATCGAACCCCACTAACGAAGAACTCTGAACGAGAGACGAGTGTCACCTGGGACTGTAATGGTTTACCGACTATGTATTTTATTTTACTACCTGTTTAGTTTTCTTGTTAATATAACAACTGATAGGTTAGCAATATTTTAAAGAAACAATGCTTCTGCAAAAACACAACGCACGATAGACGCAGGGCTGGATTCGAACCCGCATCTTACTCAAACCGGGAGCACGACTTGAACCAATAATTCTGTTTTTCCAGAAGTATTGTTTCTTTAAAATATTTCTATGAAAGCCCAGTGCAGGCTTAAGCAAGCACTTAAAATAGAATGTTAGGTTAGCGTTCGAATTTTGCCTGATGGAACAATGAACAAATGGTAAGTTGGCGATGTGATCTAAGAGGTAGCTTGCTTATCTGCCTAAAAAGATGCCATAAAAGATAAAGATACCTTTTGGGTACAGAACCCTAAAAAAAACAAGATCAAGAGCCGTTTTCACTGTAATTATCCGTGAGTTAATAGGTAATTCTTTACGCCAATTCGCACAAACGGGTAACTAGTTACAGGTGAATTATGGAAGCTTATTTAACTTTAAAATATCGTTTGACGTTGATGGACAGAGCTGTCAAAAATGAAGGTAGAATAGAAAAGTTTATGAAAACACACGTCGACTTTGCACGAGCGAGCGAATACTGATTTATGTCAGAGTCTGATTTTACTTTGGAGCATCTCACTTACGAGGTACTTATTTACTTATACTTATTCTCGTGCCATAATATCTATAGTCTGCCCCATATTTTGTAACTGTGTTGCTAATAAATCTCGATTGAAATTGTTGGTTACACGTCATTTTTAACCGACTTCAAAAAAAGGAGTTCAATCGAGATTTGTTAGCAACAGACTTACGTAATCTTGGTATTTTTGGCGATTTTACTTTTGAAATTATACTCATTTTTCGTTTTTAATCGCGTGGTGTTTATTACTTTTAGCATTATTTTAATGATCAACGATTCGAGACCTTCACAGGTCTCTTCCACAGGATTGACTTACTTTTACTTTGTTTTTGGATTTTACTTTTGTGTCAGACTTATTATGCTTTGCTTTGTTTATTATGCTTTATGCGGTCAGTTTCTTCATCGTAAGCAAAAGGCTAAAGGCACTTTAGCTTTTACTTTTACTTAAAAAACTGAACGTTATTCTTACGTTTACTATAGGCGGAACATAAATTAGTTACAGACTAATCTATTGTAATTATCTAAGCCAAAAATAAACCAATGGTACGCAACATAGCTACACTCTCTCCCCAACAAGTTTCTCAGGGGAGCTCCGAAAAACTTGTCAAAAAAACCTTCTGTATGGTTGTAGCAATTACGGAGAATGTCGTTGAAAATGTTAAATTTTCATACTAGCTATAAATCAGAAGTCGGCACTCCAACCAGCGCTCGCACCGCCCGCCGAAGCATGTGGACCGAGCAATAAATCTAATTGACTTTTAATAACTTTTGATATATGAACTACATTATTTTGATATAGAAGAAAATAGGAGAACCAAAACCAATTAGTAATATAGTAAAGTATAGGAAAAACAAAGATTGTACTGTACAATAATTCATTGTAGAGTCGTGTGTATCATGTACCTACCTCTTTCTCTGTCTGTCTGTCTATTTAACTCTTGTAATCATCTTTTAATTTTAATTTGTTTTAGCACTTGCATTTTAATGTAGGTAGAACTATCTAATCTATATATCTTTAAAAAATGCTTTGTCCTGACTGACTGATCAACACACAGCCTAAACCACTGATAGTAGAGAGCTGATATTTGGATATGTGTTTATGTGATGAAGGCAGCCGATAAGAAAGGATTTTTGAAAATTCCCACGGTAAGACCGTAGGATACAGCTAGTACTTCATATATTAAAATCTATTTTTTAAGGAATTATCATAAGGTTACTGTGGATACTAGGTATATCCACCTTCGTAACATTTACCCTTCTTCTTATCGTATAGCGGTGTGGCTCACCTGGTGTTAGAGTTTTCAGGTCGCCCTAAGGCCTCTAACTTGACCTAACGATTGCTATCAGAGATAACAACCGGGACAAACTGCTTAACATGCCTTCCGAAGCACGGAGGAGCTCGAGAAAATGATTTCTTGCCACACAAATTATCGGTCTCCCATCCAAGTAATGACCGCGCCAAGCCTTGCCAAACATTTACCCTAAGATCGAACATCGATCGAAAAAATATCTAATTTAAGTATAGGCTTTTCTTTGATTATGTACATAAAATTATGCAAGTTCAAAAAAAAAGACAAACTAACATGACATAAGGACACTCCCCCAAACTTCAAACAAAAACTGTGTAACCTAACATTGTCTTGTCAAATCACACAGTAAGTAGATATATTTGAAATACTTGTTTTATAAATATACACTAGACATAGCCATCAGACGAAACATGTAGGTACATTGTACGAGTACCTAAGTCATAAATTTTACACAAGGTCAATAGCGTTAATGAAAAAAGTAGCTGTATCGACAGATAGCTTCGTAATCGTACGACTTGAGTTCGAAGGAAGTGAGAGGAGGACCCATAGAATCTCCAACCTCAAACGCAAACGATTAACAATTAAAGATTTGGTCAAACATAATAACAAAAAGCAATCAAAATTAAAAAGCGTAGCAAGGTAAGTACCTAAGTTTTTTTTATTGGAATTAAACAAAGAGACAAGCTTAAAACCAAAAAAGAAATCAACAACGAAAAAAAAACAAATAGATAGACAAAGTAAACCTGGCAAAAAGAAACAAACAAAGTCACACACAAATAAGACCATAGCCCATCAGTAACCGAAAAACAGTGTTAGGTTACCTAAACTTGAGCATAAAATATTTGCAGCTTAGTTTTTAATAAACCTACATATTTGTCAGCACCTACTCAACACAACATGATCTCGTAAAACCCATCTTTAGTAAACAACGATCGATCAAAGCAGAAAAATAACCGATTCAATAATAAATCAGCAGACGTTTCTCAATCGATAACTTATTACAAAACGAACAGAAATTCTAAGTTAGTTGACTGCGTGTTTACTACCGGAACGAAGGTATTACTAAGGTTTACTAATTCACTTGTCATCGCACTTTCACAAACTGAAAGAAGTGAGTTCGAATCGAGTCACTTCACAACGAGTATCTTGGCATGTGTAGTTTAATTTTAAAATTCCTATTTAAAGAATGGACAAGATCAATAGTCTCAGTCAATGTCATACATGATTAAATCAAAATATTTTGATCATATTTGAACTGGAGAATAAAAAATGACAATCAAAACACGAAAAACGTTCTTTGTTTAATCTTTGTGCTAATATTTAAGTTCATTATAGAATTACTTGACGTTTTTTGCTTTATGATAATTAAGTTATTTCTGAATGGCACTTATAAATATCACATGAAGTTTGCATTCAAATTTGCAAAAACATACAATGCAAATTTTGGAGACACGAATCAATTTTTTCAACTCATTTGAATGACTTACTGACGTCAAAAGTATGAATGACGAAAATTATTTAAACAGTCCTTTATATTCCGAGACAAAAAATACAATGGATGAAGTAATTTACAAAATTGTCTGTTTCAAATTACTGAGCCAACTTAATATGTTTTTACTAACATACCTACTTAAAGAAGACAGAAAAAAAACATAATTTACAAAGGTCATAAATAAGCACATGAGAATTTATTGACACTAAACATAAGTTTACTTTCAATAATGTCATATGTCAACGAGATAGCAATCTTATGAGGTAAGTACATGAAGGGTTGTAATAAGGGTTATTTTACCTAATGTGTCCCCAACAAATTTTTAAGTCAGAATCGTTTGTAAAGTAATAGAAATATAGAAGAGTATAATAGAAGTACTTACAATAATTAAAACGCATTATAGGTACTTAATCGCAGTGGCACGATAAACAGCCTCAAAATTAATTTTAGCCAATCTTTTACCTTTTGGTAGATTAACTTTTTTCTGTCGACTTTTTTTGAATCGAGAACCAATAGTGAGGGTTTACGTCATCTCTTCCGTAAATACTACGTTCTGTATTCGGAAATTGGCAAACGTCGTGTTCTCGCGTTACCGTAGAGTGCAATGAACGTTTTCGACTTATCAATATTTTAACATTGAATTGAAACATTTCTAAGGTTACCCAAATCACGAGGAAACCGATTATGAAAGTGTATATAAGGGTGAGCGTGATTACCTTTATGTGCCAGTTAAAGAAAATAGGTAAAAGAAGGTAAGAAGGTAAAGGAAATCGTTAGTTTGTTAATTGCATTGCAATTTTCGATATACATACACGTAGATAGACTCTAAGCTCTTAAAATTATGTTGGTACCTACTCACAAGTTTTCACAAAAATCTAAATTTGACAATACCTTTTTATCGGGTTGATTCAGAACCTTGGTTTTTAAATTTCTGACAATAGACCTAAGTACCTACTCGATAACTTAGTTGAACAGATAGATAGACAGACAGAGTTACTTTCGCTCTTGTAATGCTAGTAAGGATTATTAGAGAATAGATTGCTCCAGTTCCACTTTTCTTCAATAATATATATGCGACAATGTAAATCACATGATTACTGCAAAAAAAAAAAAAAACCCCATGAGTTTCTTGTGTCTGCTTCTCATGTCATGGAGGTCGCGCTCCGAAGACACAGTAGAGTAGATTAAATATTTAAAAAAAATGACATTTCAAAGAGATATCTTGCTAATATCCGAATGAATAAACGTACTTTGATTTGATTGATTTGATTTGATTTAAAAATTTAAACTAGCTAGGTTTACCTACAACTTTCTAAGAAAATCGATAGTGACACAGGGACAGACGGACAAGCGAATCATCTTATACCCTTTTTACTTTTTGAGGTACGGAACTCTAAAAACGCCGGAAACTTACAAGGAAGAATTTTTGCAGCAGCAGTAGCAGGAGACTAGCATGATATTTTATTTGGAACGTTAGTTGCTTTTTATTTTAGAACTGAGCAAGTTTTTTAGTCTATTTTCCACCATATCAGTCTAGGTACTCCATGAAATAGGATTGTACTCTCGAATGGGACCATAAAAATAGGCTGATTCAAGACAGGCCCAGGAGTGTTACTTCGGTTCGTTTCGATACGACAACGATACGATAATACGATGGTTCTACTGTCACCCTACTATCAGAATGTGACAGTAGAATCATCGTATTATCGTATCGATGTCGTATCGAAACGAACCACAGTAACCCTCCAGGACTGTATCGCACCTGACCGAGTTTTTTAGGCATAACTTTAAGTCTACTTTCCACCATATTAGTCTCAATTTGGTACTCGATGAGATAGGGTTGCCGACGATCGCATCCCAGTCTATTCCCAGGTTTATAGATATTTTTGTTACTACCAATAAATATTTGATTCTAAATCAGAAAATTGTTTAGGTTTGGTTTAGGTAGAAAACAACGTTTCTGTTTTTATTAGTCGTAATATCACTGCCCAAAGTTAGGAAAAAAACTTCATTAAAGTACGCAAGTTAAGATAAAGTAATTTTGTATCAAGTAAACAAAATTCGAGAAGCTACAAAAATCTTACCATTTTTACGGTAGCTACGGTGACGCAGTCGGGTAAAATGTTTGGGTTAAGGGCCAAATAGTCTTCTTCGAAATTGGGACTAAGACCCAATCGCCCTTTCTCTAATTTGATAGTGGTCAACTAGGCCTACGGAATTTAGGGATATACCGTAGAAACTTCAAGTAGGAATTAGTAATAATTATTTTCCTTTATATTTCAAGACAATTGATAGAGCGCTAGCAACTTTTAATGCATGCAATGTATGGCGCTGCGCTGTAATGCCCGCGACATTGTTAGGTGGAGTAGGTTTGTCCAGCACCTATACCATCATTGGTTGCCTGGAAGAGATTGCTCATAGGCGAAAAGAGTTTGAAATGAGAGTCGAGGTATCTACCACTAGACCACCACTAGAAGTAGAAAGGTACGTAGTAATAATCAAAACAAAATCGTAAGACATTCCAATTCAAAAACAACTTACGAAAATAGAAGTTTAGAAGAAAAATAATGTCGTTCATATAAATAAGCGTGTTTTTAAGGTTCCGTCGGAAAGTGCAAGATGGAGTTACGTAGTTTCAGAGATAACCGCGTTTCAGTAAGGGAGAACATAGAGTAGACACTTTTCTGTCGGTCGATAGTTAGATGACGATTATTCATAAAGATAACTTTTAGAATTTTTGAGTTAACGCTGTGTTCCCACCGCAGAAGAGAAATGAGAAATTAAAAAAAACGTTTCGATAGTTCGAATTTTTTACAGTAACATACCTTTATTTATTAGCCAATAGCCCTGCTAATCTTTGTATAAATTTCTAATTTTACAGAAATATCAAACAAAAATGCCCCGTAAACGTTTTTAATTTAATAATGTTGCATAAGATGATTATTGGTCGCTTACATTTGGCGCAAATTGTGTACGAAGTAGTAATAACGTCTCCGCTAAAGGGGCTACCTAAATAGCGTGACAGAGCCGTATGACTATGAAAACAATAATTCTGTTGCTACCCACAACGGAACTAAGCACGTAACGTACCTATAGTCATGTTGTTTGTTTGTGTTTAAAAAAATAGTTCACCTGATATGGCTTAGCGTCGATTAGTCGGCAAGAGTCTGCTATAGAGTCTCGTCTAAGAGTGCCCTAATGCAGCTCTATGAAAGTTGTTATTCGAAAACTTAGTCAAGTCAATAACACCGTTGCACTAAATGTATGGCTCCATGAGTTTTATGGTTATTCCTATATACGACGACAATTTTAAAGAAATTTAGAAGAATTTTGTGAAATGTTTCGTAATATTTTATTGTTAGGTGAACGTTTTTGAAATATCTTTGTGTATGATGTTATAACTGCTTTGTGAACAGATGAAGTGTGTTTCGCACGATAATTGTGCGTATAATTTTCATAAATATGTTCAATAGGTAGTTGAAATTTGTAAAAAAAAATGTCTACGAGTAGCCTGTTGTTGTATTTCTAGTATCTAGTGTATATAGTATAAGTATACTACATAGCTTTACATTTTTTTGGGTGTAAGAATTTTTAAATAGCCCAGAAATCTGACCAAAGATTCTTAATTAGAAATCGCCATTTAACAACCTTTTTAAACTTCTTAAAAAAATTGCCTTTTTCAGAAATTACCAATCTTATATTAGAAGCCCCCACATGCGTCTGCAAATAGTACTGAGATAAATAGTTCAAGAGAAGCCTACGATAGCAGGACGTCAACGATCGTAACCTAGATTGGGTCTACGTAGACATCGTAGCACGGATAGCGTAGCAAAACGTTACTCTCATAATTGCGGCAAGATACAACGAAAAATCCTAGCCAAATACTAATAATTAATCAATGCTACAAATGTATGAAGTTTTTTTTTTAATTTGGACGACGCCCATCTTAATTGTAAGTTACTAAGTTTGTGTTATGGTGACTAGACAACGAATTTAATAATTAAATTTTAATTTATTTTTCTTTGCGTGAAAAATAAATTTACGTAAATACGTGGGTGCATATTACAATCACATATTACAGTCTGTAGACCTAACAAGTTCTTTATAGTTGATTATAATTCAAAGATTAAAAACAACCAATGGTAATTTCCATCCAAGCCCATTTCCAGTTAATTTCAAATCCGCTCCAAAATATATCGGAAGCTGCATTATATGATTCGCAAAATTAAGCATTTCGAGTGCCACTTAGTTATTTTTGAAACATAGCGTAAGACAAAATTTTAACAAAGATGTGAATTTTGACTAAGGTAAGTTCCTAGGGCAAAAAAACGCTTATTTTCTTAAAATAACTTGATCTGTGGAGTAAGACAATCTTTGAAAATCAAAAAAGTTTGAATTGAATCGTTTTTTATGTTGTTTTTTTTTCTGTCTTGTAATGTGTCTTGTGACGTGTGTTTTAAGATAATAAAAAAAAACTATTTTATTCAAGTAAAGCTCTATCTATCTTATTGTAGGCAAGTTAATATGAAAAAAACCCTTTTTAATGATATTGTGGTGACATTGAATGAAAATTCGTGTACACTCAGGTCGAACATTTCTTTCGATGTGTGCTGTAGGTGTGGTTTCCATTTAGGAAGTTTCTCACTTTATAAGCCCAGGCTTATAAGTTTATGCTATACCACAGCACGAGGCCTGTTAAGATAAGGCAGCTTTAGTTTTAAAACATAATCACTGTAGGTAGGTACCTACCTACTGAAGCTACTGGTACATACTCTTACCTGATTGTACCTACTCTTACCTAATAAAATATTCATTTTGTACCTACGAATATTATATTTTATTAGCTTCTTCAGTAGGCAATATCAACTTCAAAAATGGTTGTAAACGAAAGCATAAATTGCAAAACAGTCACGCACGACTCCACATTTTAATAGTATTTTCGCTGATTTAAGATGTATTTATTACATAACTTGGTAAACACTTGTTTTTATTGCTATGTCCTACATTTTATAGAAAATTGTTTACCTAATCATAATAGTTCTACTGTAGAGGTGATTTATTATATTGTTACGTTTGCCTTCAACAACGTTGTATGTTACCTAGTACTTGTCAACATTAGCCCCCTTACTTACAAAGGTTTACTAACTTTATGTATCGTTTGTCTTTCACTGTGACATGAAGTTTCAAAGTTCAGACTTTGAAACTTCATGTTCACTTCAGACACAGACAAATCTTACATAAACTTAGTCATCGTCTATAAGTAAGGGGGTAAATTTAGAACTAATTTGAGAAATAACTATGTTGACAATACAAACTTGTACCTAACACTTTATGTACCGTACGTTGTAAGCTGTGCGTTCGTTTTTTTTTAATTTCAGACAACGACCTGACGTTTTGGTTCTTTGTATTTGACATTTCTTCTTCAAGAAGATGTGTCAAATCATAGTCTACAATTAAAAAACGAAGTATACCAGCTGTACCTCACGGTTACGCCCGCGTAGGTCTCGATCCCGTCGGAGTAGCGACAGTTAGAAGTGGCATTTAAGTAAATCCAAGTCACACAAAGAGCCGCTTTTCTCTGTTACTGTACCAAATGTGAAAAATGCAGATGCCATTTTTTTTAATAAATGGAAAGTATAATCTTTTTTATCTTGAAAACTATCGATCCAATACCTACTGGAACGCCACTTAATACAAAATTAGTAAGCAAATTTATGAGTTTAGGATTTGCTTATTTGTTTAAGTAGCCCTTAGTAGTAGTCGTTTTGAGTAGCGTTTCAGTATTCGTCTGTAATAGGTACCTAAGGAGTTTTCACATTATCACGTGAAGATGCAACGAACAGACACAAACTTTCACCTTTGTAATATTAGTATATTTTGTGTGGTAGGTAGGTACAGTATTATATATTTATACGCCTATACATTTTTCTTCGGTTGTGAAAAGCACGGTTTTTCTACTTTCTGCTGCACTTCACTCGCACATTCATTCTCAAAAGCAAAGATTTTAAAATACGGAAAGCAAGTCATACACCTACGCATAAGCAAAACTACCTACCATAAGGAAAGTTTTATAACCACTTTATTACTAAATCAAAATAATGAACGAAATGTCAGAAAATTATAGCATTTAATTTTTTTTATTTTGCTTTAACCGGGATAATTATTTTATTGAAAAAATATTGTGTATTTATTTAATACTTAACATTATTATTAGTTAAAAATATTATCGTCTATGCGATAAATTGAAACCTCCTGCTTCGTTTTTTTAAATAGCTTGAAAATTAAAGCTGTCAATCATATTTAAAGGAATCCTAAAACGACGATATAATTTTATACAGTTTGCAGTTACACAAACCATAAAAATTAATATCTTGTACCATAAAGATAGGTGGACAGGATAATTTTTATATCTTCACAGTTTATTAGCAAAATTCCTTAACTTTCATCGACCATAAATGCTCTTGACAGAACCTAGATATTATCTAAACATGTCTAAACGCACACACCGTTTTAACTACAGCAGCATTCACGACTTTTCTTAAAATAACCGCAAAATAAATGGAAAAATTCCCGTGCTAAAACACCAGTAAAAGAACCAAAAGAAAAGAATAATAAATAATAAAAATAAGAATAACCAACCAAAAAAATCCGCAGCAAAAAAATCCAAATCAAAAATTCGCACAAAATTAAAACACTTCACACCATTGAATCTTTCGGCACATAAATTCAGCACACAGAACAAAATAAAAATTCATAGAAGATCTGAAAGTTCACTTTACAGGCACATCACTTTACCGTTTGCCGCCAACTCCTTGGGAAATAAAAGTTCTATTTAAGTCGTTTCGTTTCGCGAATCTGCGAATAATTTGCGGTGAACTAGTTCGCGTGGTTTCGATGCGCGTCCCGCTCGAGTTTGTGATTTTCGGCTATGTTAGGGAGGATGCGAGCATAGCAGTGGCTTAGATGAGACTGTGGTGAGGTACCGCGTCGATCCAACTGTGTGCCCGAAGCCGACTTTCGCCCCGACCGGTCGCCCTACAACTCAACCGATCGGTGACGCATCCAGGAACATTTAATTCACTAATTTAACATTGTGACTAAATTTTTAAGAGGAATCTATTTATTATTGTAATTTAGACAAGTAGAGCCAGCTGCACATGCGATTGCTCTGACAATCTAATCGATACTGAAGGGCTGCATGAATGGATTTACACGAGTTTTTTTGATGTAATAGTGTTTATTAATTGCAGTATGTAGGTATCTACTTTATTATGTTTGCATGACAAACGTTTTAGTTGTTTCTTTAGAATGCCTTTCAAAATATCCTGTCAGCATTTTAGAGTAGGTAGTCTCAATCAATTTTCAGCAAATAAGACTGTCCAGTCCAATATTTTGGTTTTTGATTGACTAGAAATTAAACTCATTTTTCGGTTTTAATCGCGTGGTGTTTATTACTTTTAGCATTGTGTCATTTAGTGTAATACCGGTCCTGTCTCCATTCTCTTTCTCCATACAAACGTACCTAGTCGACGTTTTCCTCCCTGGATAAAGACATTACAGCAAATATGTTTATGCCATAAAACTTATATCTGTCGCGACTATGCATCAGCCTTTTGTTTTTTTTTTCTAATTAGAATAGTAATAAAAAATAAAAGAAAAAAAAATGAAAAAAATGAAAAGGTAGATGCATAGTCATGACAGATATCGGTTTTATGGCATAAACATATTTGCTCTAATGTCTTTATCCAGGGAGGAAAACGTCGACTACGTTTGTATGGAGAAAGAGAATGGAGACTGTCCTCTTAAGAAGAGACCTGCAAAGGTCTCGAAACTTTGGGCGTAGAAACAATGCTAAAAGTACGCGATTAAAACCGAAAAATGAGTTAAATTTCTATCTAACATCGCGAAAACAGAAGAAATATCAATTTTAACCGACTTCCAGAAAGGAGGAGGTTATCAAATTTGGATGTATATCTTTTTTGAGTGTGTCGTTACCGGATATATCCGCCATTTAAGGTCCGATCGCGATGATTCCAATCGCCAAACTACAGTTTGGATCTATTCTGTAGAACTCCAGATTACTTGTTCATCCAAAGCTTGCCTGGAAGAGATCGCTTTAACCGATAATTGTACCACCTGTTGACCAAAACAAACCACGAAATATGTTTTTATGTTTTTTTTCCTTTTTTTTATCTTGGTGTTACAACAAAAAATAATCTATATATCTATTGCACAATAAATAAGGCAGTGGAACTGTATTTAGGTGAGGTTATTTATTTCTTTTTTTAAGTATTTTTTTTTAAACTAAAACATATAACAAAAACATAATTGGCCACTAAAGCACAATCAAATCTGCTACATAAACATAATTTGCCAGAACTGGATCACGTTTTACTGTTAAAATACTGTTTCCTATGAAATTTGCCGCTAATAATATAATACCAAAGAAGGAAAATAATTATCAACATGATTTGACCGCTAACCACAGTTAAGTAAAATTAAGTGTACAATTATGTAGTTTATTTTCCATGTAGGCAATTAGACTGTACAAGATTTATTATTGTAGGTGAGTTAAGTATGTTACTGACCTTGATAACAACTAGAAAATGGTAAAGAAAGGTTTTAATTCTATGGGGACAGTCTACCTACCTACTCTTTTTTCCATACAAACTTTACAAACGTAGTCGACTGTTTCCTCCCTGGATAAAGATATTACACAAAAATATGTTTATGCAATAAGTCCTATATCAGCCATTACCAAAATGACCATGTTCCTATGTTTTGATTTTTTTTATTTTCTAATTGGTAGACTGTCGTCTTAAATACTAAATCTAACTCCAAAAAAGTATAGAAAATTTATTTTCAAGGAAAAATAGCATTCAAAATTTTTTTCACTTGCGGCGAGGCTTGAACTCGCGTCTTTGGGTCAGTACCCCAACGTCTATACCAACTAGACTACGCAAGTTCACGTCTCGTGCCGCGAAAACTTCCAATGCTATATTCCCCTTTGATTGTTTTACGATTAAGGCTCGTTAAAGCTCCAAAAAAGTAGTTCACACAGTGATGTTATATTTAAAACATAAATGCCTAGGAACAAAGCCTTACCTAATTAAAATTGGTTCATTCGAATGTAAGCTATGCAGTTATTTCACCCTCGCAGATCTAAGGGGGGCTCATATCCAACAAACGTAGTTTTTCACGATAAAATACAACGTATTTATTAAGAGTGTGTTTGTGTCGTGTGGTGTTTATTACTTTTAGCATTGTCAATCCTTGAGAGGACAGTCTCCATTCTCTTTATCCATACAAACGTAGTCGACGTTTTCCTCACTGGATAAAGACATTAGAGCAAATATGTTTATGCCATAAAACTTATATCTGTCATGACTATGACTATGCATCTACCATTTTATTTTTTTCATTTTATTTATTTTTTATTTTTTATTATTATTTTAATTAGAAAAAAAAAAGGTAGATGCATTGTCAGGCCAGATTAGGTTAGTTTTATGGCATAAACATATTTGCTCTAATGTCTTAATCCAGGGAGAAAAATTTAAACTACGTTTGTATGGAGAAAGAGAATGGAGACTATCCTCTTAATGTCTTGAAACGACAGGCTACCTACCAACACAGTAAACTTCATAGAGTTGTCACATTGTCACAACTAACCCAGTTCCCGTGGAGTTGTACATTGTACAAGGATCGCAGGAAGTACAGGAGCGGTACGAAACGGCAACTTGACAACAGTTGTCGTGTCTGTTTCTCTACATTGTCCTTTTGCTACAATTATATTTTTGCTACCTAGTATTCTTGTTCTCGTAATATACCTAACTTACTTAACTAATAAGTAATGCAATTTTTTTTTTAGAAAAACAAGAATATTCTATGGTTAAATATCAAGTAAACCTTCGGCTAAGCTGACAAAGCAAATAATTTTTAACTATTATGGAGTGGCTTCATTAGCGGGCGGAGATTCGTGTCGCGTTGCCGCGATAAAAGCATCGGTTTCGGGCATACGCGAAGTTCTTGTCTACATTGTCTTTGCGTTTCAACGATCTGCCTGGCCACATATGTCCCGTAAGCACGAATATTCGACGTAGCCCGC
Organism: Idaea biselata; assembly: GCA_958496205.1. Taxonomy (NCBI): domain Eukaryota; kingdom Metazoa; phylum Arthropoda; class Insecta; order Lepidoptera; family Geometridae; genus Idaea; species Idaea biselata. Next base: position 20,759,992 of record OY292400.1, on the reverse strand, counting down.
TAATGAAACCACAGCATTAGTACCTACTTAAGATTCTTCGTTTAGCTTCTAGTAAAGCTTATATAGACAAAATAATCGCTCAAAGTAATACGTTACAAAGTGTCTTACAAATATTTTTGTTAAACTCTAAGGTATAAAAATAAAAGCATCGCACCTTTCAATATAAATATTCAAATACGAATATCGTTGACACTCTCATTCATTTAACTTTCTCTCGAGACTAACGCCCTTTAACACTCGTCAATAGGGTCCTCGAATACATTTCAAAATATAGTACTTGCTCATTCAAAGCTTCTATGAATGCAATGTCACTAACGGTTTGTAACTTATTGTTTGTTTTATTTTAAGAACTGAGATTGTTTGGCAAAGTAGCTTGTAGTTATGGCAATCCTACTATCTATTACTATTATCTATTTATCTAATATTACTATTATAAAGCGGAAGAGTTTGTTTGTTTGTTTGTTTGTTTGAACGCGCTAATCTCAGGAACCACTGGTCCGATTTGAAAAATTCTTTCGGCGTTGGATAGTCCATTTATAGAGAAAGGCTATAGGCTACTTCTAATCCCGATTTTCCCACGGGATCAGGACTTACGCGGGTGAAATCGCGAGACGCAGCTAGTAATATTATAAAGCTGAAAGTTTGTGAGTAATTATGTGTGTGTGTTTGTTACTCAATCACGTAAAAACCGCTGAACTGATTACGATGAAACTAGGTATGTAGATAGCTGGAGACTTGAAATAACACATAGGCTGCTTTTTTTCCGATATTCCTGCGGGATCGGGATTTACGCGAGTAAAACCGCGGGGCGTAAGGTATAAGGCCACGACATGACGTTCGCTTCATGCGGTTACCTCAAATGTACAACGTCATGTTGCCAGTCTCGGAAGGTACTTGAATGAAAGTATGTATTGGTGAGATAACGTTGAATTTGCTATTTGTATACTATACCTGCAGTTGCCGCTTCGTTGTCGTCTAGAAAGTCGGACAATGCTTTTCTTTATTCTTCAAAAATACACGATGACATTTAAGGTACGAGTTGGCAAAGGGCGACGTGTCGCAGCGACACTACTGGTGTCGCTGCGACACGTCGCCCGTTGCCAACTTGTACCTTTACACAGAAACTTTAAAACAGATCACACCTTCAGCACACATATTATAATGAAATTCGTGCATGTGTGCTGTAAATGTGCTCTCTTTTGGGTAAAGTGTCAGTGTAAGTGTCATCGTGCATTTTGAGCTTTACCGTGTCATAGAGCGTTTATCAGGATTCCCGCTAATCATATCACAAAATATAGAGCAATACAGCCAATATTATTATGAAATAACTAACTTAATTACTGACGTTCGAGAATGTATAATAGATACCTATTATGTGCGGTCACGTGCCTGATTTTATCAATTGATCTCGAAACTCGATAAGTGTATGCAGGTGATTTTGATTTCGATAAAACGCCGCGTCCGCCACCGCGGTTTAAAACCCGTGTAGTACTACAAACATTCCTAAGTCGCATATTTTTAACACACAAAAAAAACCTTCGAAATGATTATCAATAACGATACGACGACTAGCATGTCTTTGTCACTCCAGTCTCACCATCATGCTATGAGTTTCTCTAGAGCTTCATTATGTACCTACCTAGGTATTATGTTGATTATCAAAATTATCTATACTCTATTTCAGAAACTTAGATCAAGAATGTAAACAAAGCCCTGTCAATTTTAAAGGAAAAAGTAAATAATAAAGCTGTCACTTTCAAATAAATGTAAGTGTGGGATTTTTGGTTTACATTTTTAATGTAGGTACATTTCTGAAATAGAGGAATAATTTTTTTTTTAGAATATAATATCAAACGGCGAAAACAGCGCTCATGCACAAAGAAGACATATAAAAAAATCTTCTTTGATCTTGGTTAAAGTATATTTAGTACTCGAATACTGAAAAGTATAATTTTAATATCTGAAAATATGAAAAATATTATCCACAAGTAACTTAAGTACTTGTAGGTATGCAACTTATATCAAAGATAACATCAGTTATTATTTAATACCTTTACTACTATTTTAGCCACAGTTCTCACAAAACCAACGAGCTAGTTTGATGACAAACTCGATTTGAAAATATGCGTTATCTTCCTCAAATCTCCATGTTGGGACAACTCACTTGCTCGAAGTTCTGCGCGCTACAGCACCGACTGCAATAAACAGAAATCCGATATCCTTGCCTATACTACCTACTACAGCCTCTTTAACTACAAGATCTCTGATAAGAAGGTCGTTCGAGTTATTATTTATGACCTGTTTAATGCTGTTCATTACGCCAAAACTGACGGTTGGAATCGCAGGATTTTATGAGTCGGCATCTACTTTCGCTGTCGTGCAATGAACTCGTTGCCGATTTTATATGACCAAGGTTTTTACTATTATAAGAATTTTACACACTTTTTAAACTTACACGATTTCCGTCCTTCATTATTATTAGAAACACGGGTCTAGATCGCGTTGTAGATAATCATTGTTATAAATTACCTCGACGTTTCGGCAAACAAGTCACACCGGCCGTGGTCGCGGGATTTTTAGTCTGATTATCTTGTCTGGAAACATATCTGTATTTATTCAGTCAGGTATACCACTGTTTCTGATAGTAAAATCTCAATCTTTCTGATATTACGAATTTTTAGCCAAGCAAGAGTACTTACATACAAGTTGGCGTAGCTTGAATTTGATAGGTTTTAACAGCATAAAGGTACGAGTTGGCAACGGGCGACATAAGCCGGCAGCGGACGACGTGTCGTGGCGATACTACTGGTTTCTATGTATTTCTATGAAATTCCCTCCCTCGCTCCACGACGCGTCCGTCGCTAGCTTCGTGTCGCCGACTACGTAGGGAGTTTCATACAAATACATAAAAAACCAGTAGTGTCGTCGTCCGCTGCCGCCTCATGTCGCCCGTTGCCAACTCGTACGTTTACAAATTCAAAAACACCAGCAGCTGCAGCTACAGTTATCTTTGAGGCGTTTTGAAAATTATTCATTTACCCTTCACGCCCTAAATCCCTTGCGGTGAATGAGGGGTGATTTGAATAGCATGCGTTTGCTCATCTATCACGTCGGCGATGCGCACCAAATCGATTTCTAAGCACGTGCGATTTGTTATTTCATTATCACCATTTTATTCTTCTTTTTTTGTTATGAAATGTTAGTAGCGTTTGAATGTATTTGGAAATAGATGTTGGAAAGTTGGAACTGTATTTTTGGTGTTGACTGTCATTTATTTGGATTATTATTTTTTTTGACTAATATTTTTGTCCAGATTGACGATCAATGCATGATCTACGCCGCTAGTCGTAAGTGTCAACATTTTTGAAAATCATGTCTCTGCATTAATATTCGTATTGGTTACGCTAAATGTTAATTAATTTTACTTTTTTATTTCTTTATTTAAGGATGTTATATTTTTTTTAATATTCTTAATTTTATATCTTTGTTTATAGGTATGTAGTGATTGGTTGTTTGTGAGGAGAGGTGGGCATGCAGCCATGCCTCCGGCAGCCACTAAATTTCTGTTTCTTTTTTACAATTTTTATGATAGATTAGTCAAAAATAAACTAATAAACCCATTGATTGACATAATATATTCAACAGTACACACAGCATAAAGCATTTTTACCGCTCGAAGCGTTGATAAATACAGTCTAATGAGCAATAAACTTCATGATAATATTCGCAAATGCAAAATACTTAGCTGAGAACATAATTGATTACTTTATTTGCATTCTAGAATGCTAAACGTTTTATTAATAAATATCTAACATGACTATATTACTTTGCAGTGAAAATTAATGGGCAAATCATTAATTATTAGTTTTTAGCATTTTTTTCTGTCAGCTAATTAAAAAAAACCAATTTGTATGTTTTGAAACTTTACACGAGTAATACCTACTATGAATTATTGTTGTAACGTGATGTAAGAATAAATTATTGAAATTAAAACAACCAAAGTGGTTCGTCACGAAATGATCAGCTTCCGCTAAAAAAAGCTGCATTTATGCATAAATTGTATACAACTAATAAAGCATAAATACAATTTGCATTTCAATAATTTGTATACGCGGCGCTGTGGGGTGGCGGAAACGCTACCGGTTATGGTTCCCTTTTAGCTTGATTAAGAAGTGTTCACACTGCAATAAAGATCCCACTGAAAACGGTACTTAGAGGACTTAAGAGGGCAGTCTACCTACTCTTTTCTCCATACAAACTTTACAAACGTAGTCTACTATTTCCTCCCTGGATAAAGATGTTACAAAAAATATGTTTATGCCATAAGTCCTAAGAACAGTCATTACCTGACCATGGCACTACGTTTTTATTTTTTAAATTATCTATTTTTTCTGAATTTTACTTCAATTCTAATTAGAAAATAAAATAAAAAAAACAAAACGTAGGGGCATAGTCATGACAGATATAGGTTTTATGGCATAAACATATTTGCTCTAATTTCTTTATCCAGGGAGGAAACAGTCGACTACGTTTGTATGGAGAAAGAGTAGAAAAACTGTCCTCTTAAGTCAAGAATTCTCATAGTTTTTGCAAGTCCTACTGTAGGGCAAGGGGGTCTTAGAAGGATTAGGCAGTAACACGCCAAGGGAGCTTACTCCACATTGTCCCAAGTCCCATGTTCTCGGACCTAGGTGAGTCCTAAGATATCTTTGGTTTTATTACGAGGTTTTCCTTGACTGTAAGAGCGAAGTTATCAAATATTCGAGCAAATATTTCCCGTGTGGATGCTGCTTTATAGACACAAGAATAATGTGGTATTGATTCCTAATGTCACCGCAAGGGGCCCAGTTCCAAACAAATTTTGATTGTTAGGCCCTAACCTATTGTGCTGGTTTCATAATGGTGCAGTTTGTTTCCGGATTCCGGTAGCTTCGCACTATGGGGAAATGTATGAAGATTTCATTCATGACGTATTTTTCTACTTTCATTTATTCGTTTAATTTGTGCTTTAATAACAATAACATAATAAATACTCTATATCTTACTAATATTATAAATGCGAAAGTAACTCTGTCTGTTTGTGTGTTATGCTGAATCGCTGAACCGATTTTGATGATTTTTAGTATAGAGACAGATGAGACTTTAGAGAAGGACATAGGCTACTTTTGATCCCGATATTCCCACGGGATCGGGACTTACGCGGGTAAAACCGCGTGACGCAGCTAGTTGAGATTTTAAAACTGAAACTGAAATTAAATTAAAATTCTTTGATGTAATTATATCTTTAAGTTTTATGTTTATATTCGTTATAGCCTGTCATATCATACCATGATTCACAGATAGGTAGTTAAAAACTTTAATTTCAAATTAACTACAAAATGAATTCGGGACTACTACGTAATTGACACATCCAAAAAACCTACAACTAATTAACTACCCTTTGTTTAACACCCCAAAAAAACACTTCTCATTAAAAAAATCTAATCCCAATTCAAATTAAAATTAAAAATAGAAATTCAAATTTTAAAATCCAACGGTCCCCTCAGAATGAAGATATCTTTGGCATGTGCTAAACCGGTTTTGTTAATAGAGATATCCCATCTACTATTGTTAACATTTTAATTGGCACTAGCATGGATTACCATAAGGCTAGGGGTCATGTAGATTTGAATACGTACTATGTTTCTCTATCATAACATGGCTACTTTCAATTGCTTTCACATGCTCTATGAGATATCATAAAAATGTTGTAAAATTTTAAACGACTTCAATTAGGTATAAAAGGAAACAAAATAATTTCGGATAAGTAAAATAATTGGAAGAGGATTGAAATCGCATCAAAGTTTGAGTTAACTTTAGAAACTATCACAAAACATTTTTTTTAAATCGAATGCCGTTTTTCGAACATGTTTTTTTTTTAATTACTATGTTCATTTATTTCGACTGCCTTTGTTTTTATTATTTAGAAAATGTGTGACCCTAATGGGTGGCCTAAAATTCCCGCTACATCCATATCGGATCTGCTGGGAATAATCCCGGTAAATCCATTTGGCTCTGTTTATTAGATTTACTGGGAATAATCCAATATGTATGTTGAGTTTTGGTAGGTATAACAAAATTAACGAAGACAGCCTTTCCCAGAGGCTTAAAAACAAAAATCTATGCCGGACACCTGTTTAAAATTATTTTTAAGCATCGCTTAACCCATAATACATTCAAATTATGATCCGAAACATCGATAATTTAGTTGTAGCGATCGGCGGAGTTACATACTAATAGATTTTAATGGACCTTACTTTCCATTCATTATGTAAAACACAATAAAATGTATCTTTCTATCACTTTTTAATATCGTACTTAACAAAACTAAATTGCCATCTACGAAAGTTGCGCTATAAAACTGTAGTTATAGACCCGTGGCGTAGATTGTAGTAGGTAAAAACTCTTTCGGCTTCCTACTTTTCTAAGATATCTACCGGTAAATACAAAAAACACAATAATGGATTAGATATTTTACAAGGAGAAATGCAACATGAAACATTATCTCATGACAGGATTCGAACCTGTGTCTCTCGTTTGCCGGGCGACCGCACGAAGGGCACCTGGGGCCTCTCGTGTCATGGTAGAATATTTGATGATGCATTTCTTCTTCTTAAATATTCCTAGTAAAAATGCCTTGAGCGATAAAAACAAAAAGAAATATTCAATAATGGATTTCTATAATTTTGCACTAGGTACCTACAAGACACAAGGGTTAGGTAGTTTTTAGAAAACATGCCTTTCAATTTTTTAAAGGAATAATAGATTTACAAAAACACAACGCATGGTCATCGGGATGCCGCAAACATGCCTAAGTTGCAGTAGATAGAAAAATACAGATGCAAAGATTCAACGTGTAAGTCACCGATACGCCGGTGGAATAATTGGTTAAATCGTTACCCCGGATTGAGTAAAGTTGCGTTGTTGGTTCGAATCCCGCTCAGCGTCGACTATGACGTTGTTGAAGCCAGTGCAGGCTTAAGCACTTAATATAAAAATAGAATGACATGTTTTTCAATGTGGGACTTGAAGACCCCGGGAGCGTGGGACTAGGACCTACGACCTCCTTTTGTCTATCCGGGCGCTCTTACCAAATGCGCCAAGTGAGCTCAAACGACAGGGTCGAATATATGAACGCATTATTCGTTATCATCATTACACATTTTTATTAGAGTTTAGTTCGTGGTAAGCTCTACCAGGATTTCTTTACAGAATTCCTACAGATCGCTGTTTTCCAATTTATATTGAAAATATATTTCCTAATTGCCTTCCGAAATTTAAAGTTTTTTCTAAGTAAGTTTTTTATAGGTAGGTATAGGTAGGTTACTTAAGAAATATTACGAACACTTAGACGAAATTTCGGAAAACTCCCACGGGACAGAGATTATTAACGTGGCGGGTCAAGGAAATAAAACAAGTACCTATCACAGAATTAAATCTAAAGACCGATGCAATAAAACTGATGAAATTCAGTAATACCGATCTGACAATAAATATTGTATTTATAGCGTATTAAACATCAGTAAAAACTAAATATACCGACACGACACAAGCTATTGTGAAATGTATCGAGATTAACAATAGATTACCATTTAGGACTAGAGATTAAAAATTTGATGGTCAACACTACAACCATTCTGCGGATTAATATAATTGGTTGTAAAATACGTGTGAATATTAAAGAGTTCGAATGGTTTATGCCCACTAGCGTTGCCTAGCTATCGATAGTGAAACTATCAAAAATCATCTACAATATCGATAGGCCTATCGAAAGAATCGATACTGTCGATAGCTAAGTTTATTGGGTACAATAGTATCGAAAGCTGCAATACTATCAATAGTATCGACGCTCAGTAATAGATAGAAGTTACTATCGACGCTCAATATCGATAGTATCCAATTTTAATATACAATATTAAAATAAACAATCGATCCTATCGATAGTTTCAAGTTATTGATAGGGTAAAACTGTCTATAATATCGATACTATCAATAGTATCGATTGTTGTTACATTAGTCAAATCGGGTACTATCGACAGTATCGATAGTAACTTCGATATTGAGCGTCGATACTATCGATAGTAGGTATTGCAGCTTTCGATACTATTGTACCTACTGAACTTAGCTATCGATAGTGAACTATCGAATGGCAATAATGCCCACTCTTCTTTTAAACTCTTTGGATCTTTCTTTATGTCCTCGTAAACGGTTGCTAAATGCACATTGAAAAGTATATTAGAATTGATTATTTCCAGAAATATACTAGTAGAGTATATTAGGAACTAGTAGAGTCCCGCGGTTTCAGCCACGTAAGTCCCGATCACTCAGGATTTTCCAATAACCTTTTCTTTTCTGTGGCAACTGTGGCGCAATCGACTAGAGCAGTACCTACACGGAATGTAAAGGTTGCAGGTTCAAGTCCTGTCTGGTGCATATTTTTAGAAAGCATTTCTTCAAAAACTAACTTAGATAAAATCCCAATTATAACATAAATATTAAACAAAACATTTATAAATTAATAATATGAACAAAACTACATACAGCGATCACTCATACATTGATATTTTGTACAGTTTATCTTTAAAAACAAATTATCGAAAAAATACAATACTATCAATACATTTTTCGTAAGATATTTATTTAATTATTCGATAGATCACAAATTTTCTCTTACTATCACACAATAAAACAAGATAATATTGCATCACGAAATGACAATAACACTATTTCAAACTCACACGCTTTCAAACCAATAAAACAATATAAAACCTTATTGATAATAATTCATTATACGAGAACACCTTGGAACTTAGAAAGTAAATTAATTCTGAAGGAATTCGTAGAAAAGTAATGGAGAACGTAAAAAAATATTATAAAAAATATGTAGTATATTCGTTGTCTAGTACCCATAGCATAAGCCTAGTGCATAATTTGGGATTAGATTGCGCTGTGTGTAACGTTGTGCAATATTTATTTATTTATCGGGCCTTCAACGCCGATTTAATATTTATTCTTATTAGGGTAAAAACGACATTTTTTTTTAGGGTTCCGTAGTTCTAAGACTCCACTGTCAGTCTGTCTGGCAAAAGGCTGGTATCTCATGAACCGTGACAGCTAGATAGGTATAGTTTAAATTTTCACAGATGATGTATTTGTATGCCGCTATAACAATAAATACTAAAAATATAATAAAAGTGATCAACTATATAGTGAGCAACCTTAAAAGTTATAGCTAGGTACAAAATGATTTAAAAAAAACTCTAATGACCTGCTCTGCTAATCTAAACGTAGGCACAGTATAAATAAACAGAGAACATAGGCACAGACATAGGGGAGTAAGCGGTATTGCCTCCTCTTGATAATAAACATACCTACCTACTTATCATCAAACAAAATCTAACTTTTCAGGGACTTTCCCGATTATTTCTATCTATAATCTTCTCCTCTTAATAATAATATTCCTATCATCAAAATCTAACTTTTCAGGGACTTTCCCCATAGATAGAATTTACCAATAAATTTTGTAAATTCTATCTATGATATGATATAGAAAATTCTAAGAAAAATTGACAATAAATAATCAGTTTACGTTTCCTCAAAAATGTAAATGACATAGACTATTAAAATTTTACGTCGATTTTAACCTAAATCGAAGATCAGAGACAAGTTAATTTGGATTATTTGTACTAAATACGTAATAAAATATTGATAGGAAAGGAACCAAAACAATAAAATGTTTCCCACCAACATTTTGTTTGAATACGTGATAAAAAGGGAATTAATGCCGTATCCATAGTTCCTTAAAATCCGTGATATAGAAATACTACGTGATTTCCGCGGGTTCAATTATCTAGACTGTGTAATCTGTCTGTCTGTCTGTCAACAGACGAAAATTAGAACACCAAACAAATAAAGTAGGTACTAATACTAGCAACACCCTACGGTTTTACCCGCGTTAATCCCGATCCCGTGCCAATATCGGCATAAAAGATGATTCACGCTACAACGTGCCGCGACCGGGACGTGCCCCGGCCGGGACACGTCCGCCGTGCGCCCGGCCGGGCTAGTCATTCATGTTACACCGGGCTGTTTGGGTTTGGGGTGTATTATTTGCACGACTATATCTGTGTTACGTGGTTTTTGTTAGCTAGTGATTTCGTCTGTCGATAGACTTGACGATTAAGTAAATATGCAATTTTCACAATTTTAATTGGCAGCTATTGCAATTGCCATCAATGACGCAGTGTTGGAAAATCTAAACGAAACTACTAAAAGCAATGAAGAATGCTTTAATTTTTTACTTAATAAAGTAAAACCAGACCTAACCAAAAAAATGACAAGATTTCAAAAGCCTATATCTCCCATCGAACGATTAGCAGACCGGCTCCGTCCGTGCCGGAGCCGGGAAACAATACCCACCGACATATCAACGCCGTGCCCCGGCCGTGCCTCGTCCGGGCCCCGGACGGGGCACGGCCGACACACGGTCAGGCATGAATTACTTCATACAAAAAGTATACCATAATGTTTGACCGTGCCCCGTCCGGGGCCCGGACGGGGCACGGCCCGGTCGCGACACGTTGTAGCGTGAATCATCGTTAAAAAGTTAATTTTAGCGCAATTGGGCCAGTAGTTTTCTGTACTAATATTATAAAGAGGAAAGATTTGTATTTCTGTGAGTGTGTGCGTCTGTATGTTTGTTATGAATAAACTCAAAAACTAGTACACCGATTTCAAAAAATCTTTCACCATTAGAAAGCTACATTCACCCTGAGTAACATAGGCTACATCCGGACTTACCTACGCAGGTGAAACCGCGGGACGCAGGTAGTACGTTATATATTAACAAACATATTCACATACAAACTTTCGCGTTTACAATATTTAGTAGGATTACACAGTAGACAAGTACCTTTACTTATTAAGTATGGATGAATTGATATAAAAAATCCGTATGGGAGCTATGTGGGCGGTAATCTACCGATTAGAAAGAATTACCATCGGTCACACCAAAGAAACTGATATAACTTTCATATAAATACGTAATTTGGTTAAGCATTGCGTTTGTTTATTCAATAACCCGTTAAATATTTTTAAACCTAATACCGGATAAACTATAATCATCAATACTTATAGACTAGGTACTAGCAGGGCGCGCGACTGCGTCCGCCTAATTTTTTTTAAAATATAATATATGGACTTCCTCAATAAATGGACTATCCAACACTGAAAGATTCAGTTTCAGTGAATAAAATCATTTTCTCGAGCTCTTCCGTGCTTCAGAAGAAGCACGTTAAGCATCTGGTTCTGGTAGTTATCTCTGAAAGCAATCGTGAGGTCAAATCAGGTCAGATTTCTGGAAGTCCGGGGTTTGTTACCATTTTTGAGGAGCTGAACAAAGTCCTTACACGAGTTACACGTGAAGGGCGGTGGAGCTACATTTGGATCTAGGTACCTATATAAATATTGTTTTAAAAACTTAAACATTCGTGCCTTAATACTTCAGAAAACACAAAGTTACAAGGCACAAAGCAAACAAAGGGTCAAGTTAGGCCTTAGGGCGACCTGAAAACTCTAACACTAGGTGAGCCACACCTAGTCATTTCCATACGAAAAAGAAAAAAAAGAAACAAACAAAGTCGTCTCTCTTAATCTATTAACTTATCTTATACGATCTAAAACAATTACAAAATCAAAAACAATTGTATGAGAAAAGCAATTCATTACTCTTCGGTATCTGCGAAGAAGAAGTCAGTAGTCCAATATTGTGGTCTGTAGATTTGAACTTATTGTATGGATTATCTAAAGAAATTAATTTATCTTCGCCTCGTAAAAATAAATTCACACACGTTTCGAATTCTTTAAGATTAAAATTTGGGCAGTATTTTTTCCTATTTGACATGTTGGTCATTAATTTTAATGGTAATGAATTGTTACACCTCTATCGATAAGATCATAGAATATAAAGACGTTTGTGGGCGAAATCGGTCCGAATAGAAGAAATTATAATAACAGGCGATAGAAAATTATGCAGATATTATTGATCACAAATTATTATTTATTACGTTCGTAAACCGTTACGTTTTCTTTGAGACGACGTTTGTTAAACATAACTTAGTTTTCTGTTTGGTTAAACTTAATTTGAACCATTTTATTTGGTTTTATTTTTCTGCTAATAAATGCACCACAAAATATTTTGAACATTAAATCTCCAATATTAGAAGGGACCTGGAAAGGTCTCGAAACGTTGCGCGTTGAAACAATGCTAAAAGTAATAAACACCACGCGATTATAACCGAAAAATGTCTTTAATTTCAAAAATTAAATCCATAGATTATAAAATTAAAAGTCCTGACTGATTGACTGACTGAACACAGCCAAAACCGCTGGGTCTTGAAATTTGGAACCTGGAGGATATTTTCGTTGTGATGTGTAGGTGTCCACTAAGAAAAGCTACACATGATGTGTAGGATTTTTTCGAAATTCCCAGTGGATCGCGAATTGCGCGGGTAAAACATCGGGACGTAACAAAATAACAAAAAATAGGCCAAGTGACCAAAAAATGGCCTAAATATGCGTTAGGTGTCCATTTTGATTCCATTTAGGACCAGCGGTTTCAGCTCTACGTTGATATTTAGAGGACAGTCAGTATTTTGAATTTTATATCTAAGTATAGGTATTTAAAACAACTTATTTTAGTAAACAAACCAATATGGTTTGTTTTTAAATTTCACGATGAGCGTATGTCAATTAAGGTACGAGTTGGCAACGGCCGACATGAGGCAGCAGCGGACGACGTGTCGCAGCGACTATACTGGTTTCTAATGTATTTCTATGAAATCTATCCGCGGTCGGACGACACTGGCGTGTGCTCCTCGACGACGCGTCGCTAGCTTCGTGTCGCTAACTACGTAGGGAATTTCATAGAAATACATAGAAACCATGCAGTAGTGTCGCTGCGACACGTCGCCCGTTGCCAACTCGTACCTTAATAAACTATTTTAGTCAAAACGTCGACTTCGTCACTTATAATCATGAGTTACCGATGTAACTGACCTAAAGGCTAAAATCCGCATACGTTGTTCGTATATGGAAATCTTGTATTTAAAAGTCTAGACCTCTTAATTTCATATTAATTTTGGCGCCAAACAAACGCCTACTCATATTATTTCATCTTATTTTGAACTCGGTACGTACGTACTATAAACCCACAAAGGTGTCTCGAACCAAGGTTTGAAATCAAGGTTTTCAAATAAAGAAAAACAATAAAAATTTTGAGAAACTGGTAAATTATGTGATTCAAAATCCGTATTTGGGATCAACAAGATATGGGACAACCAAAAACAGCCCAGTAAATTATTATGTATCGATGTCAAAACAGTATTCCATTATAATCTTATATCTGAAACTTTGACGATTCGTGAATGTTTGGGGAAAAACCTTTATCTTATTTTTATTGACAATTATTCGTTATTTATTATCGGAATAACAATATTTCTGACATTGGCCTTAAGTACAAAATAAATACTTACACGTTTTTTATTTAAATAAACTGAAATATCGTTATATTTTGCTGCTCTATATATTTGCTTTCTTACAAGTGATTTTAATACTATTTTTTTAATTTAATGTTATTTTTATTTTAATAATCTACAACATTGTTCAAAATTACAAACTATTAAATTAAATATCTAACTATTTTTATTGAAAAATAATATTCGTCTCCAGTTCTAATGTCACATTTTCAAAGATTTCACAACAACACATTGTTTTAAAACCCTCCCAGATCTTATACTTATAAGTAATCGACTGTATAGAGATTGTAAGCTGAACTGTACTGTCCAGTCTCGACAAATACGAGAGATGCGCTCGCGCCGACCCAGAGTCATCGCACCCTCAAGTGTTGACATTTTATTGTTTATTCTATACACATACTGAGAACAGTTGCATACGTTAATCATAAATATAAAAGCTGCATGAAAATATAAGTTAAATAAGTTTTAATGCTAGGTAACCCCAGGTATATGCTTTTTGCAAATGCAGGACGTTTTACAAAGCGTGTCACCTCAAGGATGGTTGGTATGATTCTATCTTAATATTTTTTTCAAATCCAACTCAAAGTTTTATTTGTAATCTTCCTCTTTCGAGTGATATTTCCGGTTGCATTCCATTGACCTACTGCAAATTAAACGAGAGCAGATAGCAAAAATATCACTGTAGCAAAAGGACAATGTAGACGCAACCACGACAATTGTCAAGTTGCCGTACGTATATGTACCTATGTATTGGTATGAACCAATACATACATATCATACATACCTACATTTTATATTTCAATAATCTGGAAATGTATGAATATTTCCAGATTATTGAAATACATCCAGTTAAATATTTCAAACTAGTCAATTAGGTAGGTACCTGCTTGAAAAGCCATAAGTTTCTTCATTACGATTTTATCAGAAAAATTGCTATGGATTGAAATTTTATAAAACGCCAAAACCGATTGATTGAGTACCTACTTAGGTGTTTATATACTTGTTACTTATCGCTGTGATTTATTTAAAATCAAATCATATCGAATTAATAAATCAGTATTTACTTTATCTATTTAAGCATTTCAAGTGTCATATTCCGTGGAAATATTGTCAGTTATTAGAAATGGCGCGTATATATTTATAATTTATCTTGGAATGTGAAGTGTGCGCCGTCTTGCGTATGCGCATACTTGAACTATGAACAGTCGTAATTGTGTTTTTATATCATAATCATAATACCTACGTAGAATATTATAAGAGTACCTACTAATGATTTTAGTGGATAATACTACTTACTTTAGTTCACTGTAAATAATTATAGAAGGTACTAAGAGTATCAAGGAGTAGCAAGCCCTCGAGTCGTCTACTGGTCCTCACCCCGGCTTGTCTAGTTGGCTAGTACTAACGACGTACTTCCCCGCCTCTGGCTTGCCTTAACCGGGTGGTCAGAGTAGAGTCGCGAGAGCAGAAAAGCCCGGAGGATGGACACCTCACGTCAGTGATAAGTTGAACCGCTCTCTAACATAGCTGTGAGCAAGGGAGAAACAAGGATAGTGGCCACTCACGACCCTGTTGTTACGTTGCTGTAATTTGCTCAGCTGATTAGGGTTACCCAGTTTGTGAGTTAGCGTGCCTTCGACTGCCATTTTTTACGTGTTTGTTGGACATTGTTACCGCATAATACCCCCATAGTTCCCCACTATACGATATTATCTCATCACCATAGCGGAAGTAGTTTCATCCGTAGATTTCTCAATAGTTTCATCCAATCCGCTGGTAGTCCTTGGCTGCATTTTATAGTGCAGATAGAGATAATTGCCGGCTTCGTATCTACTTCATAGTTTGTAATGTTGTTATTAAAAGGGACCTACGTCAAAGCCAATGCTTTGGCTCTACACATACCTCCTAAATAGGCCCGGGCCTCCATAGCCCCGCAATACTGGAAAGACAATAATAATGTTAGTCCGCTAAATTTGGCCTATACTCGTAGTTGTAGGGCAAGGGTTTCTTATTAGAGGGGTTAGATATTTTAAGATGCCACGGGAGATAACTTGAATGGACGAATGCCATGGTATAAATACATAATTTTATTTTACTTTATTAAAATTTTCCTGAATGACTAACACGGAATACCTTGTATCTAAGGAATCAATTCAGGACCTCGATAAATCATCTTTAATTTCGAAATAATCAATAATTTAAATTTAATTTCGATTAATTTTTAAATAGGATTAACATTGAAATCTTGACACGTTATGATTTTATTATGTGAAAATATCAATTTATATTTCACCTCCTGACCTTAACACTTCTGTTTCGACATTTATGTAATTATCTATACCTTCCTATTAATTTATATATAATTATATATTTTTATCAAATATGATAAAGTTGCTCCGTTTAATATTATAAGTCCCTAGAAAACCAGGCGAACTCCGTTTCGCCACCAGATGGCTTCGTTTTATGTAACATTTCGTTTGGTGATTAAAAGATGAAGAATTTTTTTTTTTTGTTTTATATTTGAAAAGGAAAATTTTTATTTCATTTCACAACAGTAATGAATTCATTTGGATTACAAAAATGAAGTGTTATTTAGTTGAACTTCTCTAAGTAAATGAAAGTGAATCCAAAGTAAATACTGAATCGAAGCATACGTGTCCGCAAATTATCCGTTTCATTGAAGTGCTCTTTGGTAAACCACTTTTTTTTTTTTGGTCGAATCGAACCCGCAACCTCCTGCATTGCAGTCGCGCTTTCGCACGACACGCCACATAGGTCGTCATTATCGTACGTCATACGTCATCGTCATACGTCATACGTCATACGTCATACGTCATACGTCATACGTCATACGTCATACGTCATACGTCATACGTCATACGTCATACGTCATACGTCATACGTCATACGTCATACGTCATACGTCATACGTCATACGTCATACGTCATACGTCATACGTCATACGTCATACGTCATACGTCATACGTCATACGTCATACGTCATACGTCATACGTCATACGTCATACGTCATACGTCATACGTCATACGTCATACGTCATACGTCATACGTCATACGTCATACGTCATCGTCATACGTCATCGTCATACGTCATCGTCATACGTCATACGTCATACGTCATACGTCATACGTCATACGTCATACGTCATACGTCATACGTCATACGTCATACGTCATACGTCATACGTCATACGTCATACGTCATACGTCATACGTCATACGTCATCGTCATACGTCATCGTCATACGTCATCGTCATACTTCATCGTCATACGTCATCGTCATACGTCATCGTCATACGTCATCGTCATACGTCATCGTCATACGTCATCGTCATACGTCATCGTCATACGTCATCGTCATACGTCATCGTCATACGTCATCGTCATACGTCATCGTCATACGTCATCGTCATACGTCATCGTCATACGTCATCGTCATACGTCATCGTCATACGTCATCGTCAAACGTCATCGTCATACGTCATCGTCATACGTCATCGTCATACGTCATCGTCATACGTCATCGTCATACGTCATCGTCCTACGTCATCGTCATACGTCATCGTCATACGTCATCGTCATACGTCATCGCTGAGTTTGATTTTGATGTCTCAGCTTTTTTTTTTTTTTAAATCCTGAATTTTCTTTGCTAAACCTCACGGAGCCCGAGACCTTTCCAACGAATGCAAAACAGTGGAAATCGGTTCGTGCGTTCTGGAGTTATAGCGTCAGGAAGGAAAACCCGACTTATTTTTATATAGTAAAAAAAGAATAGCGAGAGGTAATTTATCAGCTTATATTTGGTAAATATCCTATTCAACGAAATAAATGTCACCACCGAAATAACAACTAACAATACGACAATTATTTTAAACCACATAATAATCAAATATTTCAATAAAATCATTTATAATCAAAATAAGATCTAAAATACCGGTGCATAAAATTGAAAATCCATTGAATAACTTATTTAAGCTTGTGTCCACTCCGTGACAAATTGAATCGTACGGATATGGAGCAATTTAAACACGATTTATTTGTTTCCTATTCATAAAGGAAAGTAATTGTTGGTCATTTTATATTGACGGATAGAGCGGGGTGTGAATTCATTCATTCAGTGTGATTTGCGACGTTGTAGGTAAATCGATTATAAACGATTTGGTTTAGACGATTATTGGTTTTTGTGACCCATATATTTAGGGGTAATTGTGGTTTAGATTTAACAAAGGGAGTTTTAACCGACAGGGGTGGTCTACTTACTGTTAGAAGTTATTGGATTATAAAGTTCAATGTATATAGGTAAGTAATTTGAAAGAATTTATTTGCTAATAGGCTGCTATTAGTAAATAAATTATATCAAATTATTATTATATTATAACTAATAGCAGTTCTGATCTTGCCGCAACATCCGAACCAAAAGAATTTTATTGGTTTTTCCACTACAGCTACTCCAAGTTTAGTATCAGTTCACTTGCTGGTTTTTGCTATTTTAATATGAAGTAGGATTCTAAGAGTGCATGAAGTCAAAGTTAACTTATGTAGGCCTCTTGCGATAGCAATTTTAACCGCAAATTATGATGTGGACACTAAACCGGCGATAACCCCGTCATTGGTATAGAATACAGTAAAGGACAACTTCCATTGCAGATAAAACTATTGGTTAACTATGAAATAAACTACTTGAAGAGCTCATTGTACCAAGTCGTGTGAGTTAAGCAAAGCCTGACGCAGTAATTACTTAGAAAGGTGACCGATGATATCAAATCAAAGTACGTTTATTCGTTCGGATATTAGTAAGATATCTCTTTGTAATGTCAGTTTTTATATTTAATCTACTGTGTCTTCGGAACGTGACCTCCAATGAGAAGAAGACACAAGAAACTCATGGGGGTTTTTTTATATTTTTTTGGCAGTAATCATGTGATTTACATTGTCGCATATATATTATTGAACAAAAATATTTATTATTATTTATTTGTGGCAAAAAGTCACTTACTCGAACTCATCCGAGCTTCGGAAGGTACGTGAAGCAGTTGGTCCCGATTATCATAACACACATTACACGAAATGAAGAGGAGACTATTTGACTATTGTAATAGAATGCTGAAGGGGATACTGAAAAATCTATAGGAGTTTGGCGACTGCCGTTACGAACACCACGTAAAGACTAATAGGGAGGTTCATCGTACCCAAGGACGTGCATCATTTATTTTTAATCATTTACTTTTAGATTCTTCAAGAGACATGAGATAACAATTTGCGAAGTGACGCACGTATTTGTTGTTTTAGTAAATGTTATCGAAACTACGTTGCAGACGTACAGTTTCAAGTGTTTTCAGGAAAGTATAAATAATTTCTGATAACAATCATCAGATGGTTATCATAATTCTATCATAATAATAATCACTTATTGTCATATTGGGGGGATTACCAACGAAAGTGATGCATTTAGGTCAATGAAGACACTCCATTTGTAAATGCATAGACTATACGTACCTAGTACCTACCTACCTACTAGCGATTAGATAATTTAGTAAATATGCAGTCGTGAATTTAAAAAGTGTAAAAACATGCTTTTCTTTTTCTACTGTTTTTTTTCTTTTAGAATAACAATACACGATTTCCTATGTTTTTGCAATTCATAGCTAAACAAAGCGTCATTTTGTAAAATTATCTCCAAATAACTTAGTTCGTTAACGAAAAAAACTACGAAGTTTGACGTTTGAGAGATGGTCTTAACACTTAACACTTAACAGTACCGCCATCTGAAGTAAGCAAATGCCAGTTTTTAACCCCATTCGCAGGTCTATGGGTAAAAAATATTTCCAAAATGACATCATTACACTGAAAATCAATTAATTTTTAATACAGCCACAGGACTACGTATAATTTAATTTAACAACTTTCCCCAAATTACGATTTATTGCCCTTCCAGCTTTATTGATAGGTAGTCCACGTTCGACATTCGCATTACCATGGTAATCGTTGTAAATAAATTGTTACAATCTGTGAACAAGTGATTTAGTGTCCGTTTCCAGTTTTAAGGAATTCAGAGGCAACTGACGATGAACTGCGTTTAGGCTGCGTTATGCGAACAGGAATACCTAGGCTGCGTTCCCAACAGAAGTATGCAAGGATCCGTAGCTAGGAATGCGTTTGTCAAGAGTCACTAAAATGAAAACTATACAAGTACGCTGGAATTGGTATACCATACAGAATGACATTAGATCTTTGTGCCGATTTAATTAGCGCCATGTTGCGCTGTTGTCGCGCGTTTTCTATTGAACGTGACGGTGGCCGTCCGTGGAACCAATAGTTCCGTGTACGGTCACCATCACTTTTAATAGAAAATGCGCGACAACAGCGCAACAAGGCATTCTCGAATGGAGACCGCGAATCGGACAGCGCAGCGTTGGACGTCCACCAACGAGATGGACGGACGACTTGGTTAGGCCGCGGGGTCACGGATGATGCAGGGCGCTTATAACCGAAGCACCAGGAAATCTATGAGGGAAGCTTTTGTCCAGCAGTGGACTGCTTTAGGGGTGAAATGATGATGATGATGAATCAAAATTTTACAATAACATTGTGTGAACGTGAATGAGACAGAGTAACTATTCGCACGGATTCTGTCTTAATCTTAAAGTAAAATGTATTATTATATGTAGGTCTTCTTCTTCCTTCTCTTGTCCCAGTTTATCCGGGGTATCGTATCTCCTCGTATTTTTGCGCCAGGTCGTACGATCCTGGGTTGTCAGCTGGTCTAAATGTTGTGACTTCATCAGCTTTGACATGCTTGTCCACCATGTATCCGGTGGTCTCCCTCTACCTCTCGGCTTCACGGGGATGTTTAGAGCTTTGTGGACAGCGTGATCTTAGGTGTTATGCTAATTGAATAAATGCTAAACTGTGTTCAGTACCAAAAATAAAATATTTTTATGTTTTTTGGGTGTTGGCACCATTGATGACCATAGGGCTGTTGGCCTGTGACCATAGACCCTTGTTATCAATGGTGCCAACACCCAAAAAACCCTGAATATTTTCGATAAAAAACTTGAGATATCGATACCAGTGGCCGTTTCATTGAGGATTCCATTAACTCCATATTCCATATTCCACTAACTATTAGCACGGTTTCTGTCTTAATCTTAAAGTAAACTGTATGTAAACATAAGTACAGTTATTTTATAACCTATTAATTATTAAACTATGAAACACAATGACCGTTTGACGATAGGTCACCTACAGTCTAGTATTAAGTTCCTAAATAAATTATGATCTCAGGTGTTGTGCTAATGGAATAAATGCTATACTGTGTTCAGTGCCAAAATAAAGGTGTGAATTAGTTAAGCTGTTAGTAAGTTTTCTATAAATTTATTGTACTTTCTAATGCAAAATAATAACGTTATCTCATTACTACAATTTATTTATAAGATAAAGTTGTCATAGAAATATTTTACAAAGAGAAATACATCATCAAAAATCCTCCCATGACAGGATTTGAACCTGCACCCCTCGCATGTCGGGTGAGTGCGCTACCACTGCGCCATAGGATGATGTTTTTGATGATGTATATCTTCTTGTAAAATATTTCTAGTAAAAATGCCTTGAGCAATAAAACATAAGGGATAAAGTTGTTTTTTTTTTGCGTAAATTCGATCGAATTCTAAAAATAAAATAAAAATTACCTGAGGTGTGTTTATCCAAGGCTCCAACAATCTTCATGCCAAGTTTTATCGTTATCGGTTTGTAGATTTTAAACCAAGATATAACGGACATAGGCACGAACTTTCGCCTTATTGTAGTTAACATATATAAAGTTTGCGTTAGACGAGGCAAGTTACAAGACAATATTATAAGATAATAATAAGAAAGTAAGTATTAAATAACGGGGTATTTACTATATTTAAATTTGTTTTTTAACGGAGCTCGATATTTTCCAAGTAATTTCAACTCGCTTGTTCACGAGACGGGCTTTAGGGGCGTCCATATCGAACTACCCTCTTCCTAATTCGCTCGCTGCGTCTTGTTCCTGGTCCCCTACTATTGTCACTGAGCTCACTACCAACCATGTAAGTTTAAAATCGTATATAGTATAGTAAGATTACTGTAATGTCCTATCATGTATCTTATCGCATTTAAATTTTTAATAACATCGCACAGCGCCATCTAACCCCATGGTAAGCGACAAAGTCTCTTCGATATAAAATTCTAGATCGCTAGATTGCTTTATTGTACCAAAATATAAATAAGGTACACAAATATTACAAAGAAAAACTTAAATCTAGTACGACACAATACGCGGCCTTATTGCCTAAGTGTCTTCCAGTTAACCAATGACCGCGTTTAACATAATATTTTCTTTCAGCATTTTTAAACGCCAGACTGAGTGACGTTTCGACCTCTTTCACTCAAATGACACTAATAATGACATAATGACACTAAAAACACCCTAAAATGATCGAAATAAAAACACGCCTGACTAATCGACACCGTTGACCTCATCGTCGCTTCCCATCAGGTGAGATGGGCTTCCTATCAGGTGAGATGAAGTCATTTGACCTGCAAAAAAAATCACCATGTAAATAAAATCTAGGCCTGACTAATTTGTTCCCTCAATCGAAATTCCAAGTCAACTTGTCCTATCACTCACTTAGTGCAAATCTGCCTTTAATTCACTTACAATAAGAGCAAAACCCCCTTAATTAAATAATCAACAAGTACATGAGATTCTTATCTCAAGATAATTAGCCATTTTTTTCAGATAATCTTTAAAAAATGCAGTTAAGTAGGTACCTAACGACATTGATATTGAATTAAGTCTGTGTTGATTATTATCTTACTTATCATATCAATTAAAAATAATTACTTATTTCAATTACCTATCTGTTGTATTGTGGTTGTTTTAAGAATAGGTACCTGTTAAGCCTATGCGCCTTATGTCGAGGTTGGCCGATAAAAAATAATACTACAACATAATACTTTTACTTGACTAAGGTTCGATTCGACCAAACTAGAATAAGCAACGACTAGCAATTCTACTATACCTACTCTCGAGCTATCGAGATTAGGTATCTCGTGTAATCGAAAAAAAATACGATTTATGCGGAGAATTGCTATTCATTGCTTACCTATCCTAGTTTGGTCGAATCATGGTATAGACTAATTTAACATTGTAATATTGATGTTTCCGTGATCGAATATTACAGTGCCGCGATTCAAGAAATTGTGACTTACTGCTTTCTACTATCAGCGGTTTAGGCTATGCGTTGATCCATCAGTAAAACAGGATGAAGCGTTTTGTAGCATTTGCGTTTGCTCTTATTAAAAAGTTTTATATTATAG
Organism: Idaea biselata; assembly: GCA_958496205.1. NCBI lineage: Eukaryota > Metazoa > Arthropoda > Insecta > Lepidoptera > Geometridae > Idaea > Idaea biselata. Next base: position 20,737,051 of record OY292400.1, on the reverse strand, counting down.
GTACAGGTACATAACCTGATGATGTATATCCAGAAATATCACTCTTCAAAGTGTTAATTAATTAATCTTCTAAAAGGCAAAAACTGCGCATCATGAGAATCTAAAAATATAAATGACAACTTTTAAGATTAAAAAAGTCCTTAAATGCCAATTCAATCTGTCTAAAAATATTAGATTTGATTAAAAAACATAGGTATTGGTAGATTAAGGTTAGGTACGTGAAAAATCGAGTTAGTACGTAGTCGATTTATGCGACGACGTATAGGAACAAAAGCAAAATTCGTTTTTTCCAAATTTGTAAGAAAGGGTTTTCCGAAATTCCCGCGGGATCGCGACTTGCGCCCGCGTCTTGTCTTTTAAAAATACAATGGTAGGAACCCCTAAAATGAAAACAAACATACTAAAGTGGCCGGCAAATTAGTTGAAAAAAATGGCGGAAGCGCAGAAGTCGATTCTTTATAGAAGTCGCATTTAAAACGTGCCTACTGCGCGAACTTTCCCCTTTCACGTTAAAAAATTTCAACTTATTTGCCGGGACCTTACCTGTAGAAGTATTTGTTCGACAGCGGGAATCGAAGCCGCAACTTTCTGCATCAGAAATCATGAAAATTACTTTACTTATACATTAAAATTAGATAGGTAGGTAGGTACAATAAAACTTCAAAGTACAAAAACTTTAATGATAGTCGGTAATTTGCAACAAAAGTTTATGATGTGTCATAGTAAAGTAAAAAACCACAAAAGTAGCGAAAACAGATGATCAATCAACAATTGTTCATCTCAGTCACCTCTAAAACTCACGACAAGAAACATGCTTTTTGCGATGTATTATGAAGAGATTCAACGGTAAAGATAGCTAGAGCTAATATCAACAATGCAAACATCACTAAACTACCATATCTTTAAAAAGGATTGTATTTAATTTGCTTACGCATGGAAATGATAACGAGACGAAATATGTTTCAGTGACCCATGTCAAGAAATAAGATCATAGGGCATCCGAAGTAGGAACAACGACCCCGGCGACTAATACTATGCATATATGTTATAGCGTCCCGTAACTATGACCACTTTGGGTATAAATGGAGGGTTCCACTGTACCGTCAGGCCACTCCCAGGAGCAACCGTCAGGGATCTGTTTTAGACAGATCCCTGACGGTTGCTAGTAGTTTCGGCATCCGAAGTAATGGTACAGTGGAAGCCGCAGCAGAAGAGATCACGCAGGAGACCGAAGAAGAGATAGCTCTACTGTGTCGAGGAACACTTCAGGGTCATTAGACGGTACACGAACTAGAGAAGGAAATGTAACTTGTATCAATGTAACTTGTAACAACTAGCTTCGACATAATAATACTTTTATCAAAATGCGCCAAGTAGTTTAGGTACTAAAGCTTTTCAGAAAAGCAGATTTAGTTTTAATTTGAAAAGGCAATGTTATCTCTAACTCACTGATATTTACATCTCTTTATGTGGTGTAGGAACAAAAAAATAGAACATTTACAGTTCTCTATAGTTAAATAATACCAGACAGCGTGCCGCTAGTCTTAGCAAATTTAATTGTCAAGGAACTAAGAAGAAAACGTTCGCTTAGTAATCGTTTGAGCTGGCACTTTAAAATGAGTTAATGACTTTAGTTGAAAGAAAGAATATTCACTATTTTAAGCTTTAATTAATAATAAGTACAACAAAGTTCCATTATAGTGATATAACAAAGGGATAACATTTTTCATGCAATAATGTTTTGATTGCTGTTTACTTGAGCGATATAGTTTCATTATGAGCGTATTTTTTTGCAATAATTGCAATAATGTGAAGATTAAATTTTAATAAAATTCTAATTCAGGAATTTGCCCACAGGTCGTTTTTAAGACTCAAAAATACGGTTGAAATTATGATTTTACACTCCTATTTGGCTATTACCGGCTGCTAATTCTTCAGATAAAAACCGAACATGATTTTGGATCGAACAACTTTGATGGGTAACTTTCTGTGAATGAAAATGACAAAATCATAAGTTTGAAAATGGTATATCTTATAAACTGTGGTTATTATTAGATGACTATATAACGTTTGTTTCAGCCTCTCTACTTAAAACACAAACGATACATAGTTTATTCACCTGTTAAACATCACACAAAGCAAAGGGCTTTGTACAAAGCATAAAACATAGGTAGGTCAGTAGCACTCGCTTTTTCGTCGAATCGAAAAACTTCAAAGACATCGCTAATGAATATGCCGTCTCCGATTACTTTAATTACCAACTCAATGTCATTCAGAACATCTGGACGAAACAAGGTCTTGTAACTTGTATTGAGGAAACTAAACCACAGACCTTGCAAAAAAACCTATAAACCATCACTTCAATATCATTAAAGATCATCGCTGTTGAACAAAAAATCTAATACAAATATCATTGGTACAAAAAAATTGTGAACAAAAAATGTAATGAGCGTTAAAGTAGATCATTTACTTCCTAGATTTAACGTACAGTTATATGTAAATGGGAAAGGAGTAGGTATTTATGTTTGTTTGTCAGAAGTAGCCTAATAAATTGAGTATGTAATCATAATATTTGATTATTGACATTTTCAACGAAAACAATAAACGTTATGTCTTAGTGTAATCTAATCACTAATCACGCTATATAGGTAATAATGCTTTTAAAAAAAATGCTTTCCAAAACTTTAGTAGGTACTCTGCGGGACCACTGGTATTCCGTTCCAGCGCGATAGCCGCTACGCCACCGATAAGCCTACCCCCAAACCGAAATTAAGAAAGCATTTTCTCGTGTTCTCCCGAGTAAGGCTTCGTAAGAACGTAAGTAAATCTACCGGCGAAGTTGAACTGCAAAGTACTAAAGATTTTGAAAGCATTTTTTCAATAAGCAAAAACATAATTATTATTAATCACCCGCGTAAGTGCCGATCCCGTGGAAATATCGGGATTAAAAGTAGCCTATGTTACTCAGGGTGAATGTAGCTTTCTAATGGTGAAAGAATTTTTGAAATCGGTCCAGTAGTTTCGGAGATTACCCCCAATATACATACATACATACATGTTACCAACGTTACCTCTTTATAATATTAGTACCTATAGATGAATTAGGTCATCCTGGCTCATGTTAGCCGGCAAGGTAGAAGCAAAAAGGGCAGCCGAAATCGTTGGTCCGTCAGCTGTCAGAACAGCTGGAGATGCCAGTAACATCGCACTGCAGTAAGCTGAAGAACGCAGCAAATCTTATACCTACACGACGTTGCACGGAGTCACGATCATCAACTATGAGGGACCGACTAAGAAGGAGAAGTAAATTAGGTAAAGTAGGTACTGTTTATTTGTTTGTTTTACTGTTTAGATTGACATCAATGATGTAAGTACATTCATCATCATCATCTCAGCCTTTATCCGTCCACTGCTGAACATAAGCCTCCCCCATACGACGCCACAAGTAGCAATCGCGAGCAACCTCCATCCAACGACTCCCCGCGACCGCTACAATGTCCACCGAGTAGGTAATTAAACAACCGAACTGAGTACCTCCTTTTTTTGAAGTCGTTTTTAAAGGGGGAAAAGTCAGAAGCAAAAGCTTCCAATCAATAACAGACTATTGGTTGTTTAAACAAGATATATTATAATAATAATACGGGAAATATAATTGCAGGATTAAATCAGACTTGGTAGATAGTAGATTACAGACGAGAATAACTAGTTCAGATTGTTATCCGGCACTACAGTTACACACTTTGAGATTTTTTATGCTTATCAAATGTAATTCGGTAAGTACCTAACTACGTAACTATACCTATAGGTGTCTGTTTTGTGTACACTATGGCGTTCTATCAACCTTCCTATAATTCCCGGCAACTTGTAAAAAAAAAATTGGCGGATGCGCAAAGTTGATTTTTCATAGAAGCGCGAACTTTCCCCTTCCACGTCAAAATATTTCAACTTGTTTCCCGGCCACTATATCTAGCAATCTATTGTAAATGTGGTGTCAAGTGGATGAGTCTTTCGGGGTTTCTTGATTCGGCTAAGGCTTGTAAACAAGCGGCTTAAGTCGTAGCGCCAAACCAAAGTTTACCTAATCGGCGCTTTGCCAAACGGACTCGTCTGTTATTCCGGTACGTAGACCGGTGCAGCCACTAAGGAAGCTGGATCAATCTTGTTCCGCTACCGTCTTCCTATCTTCTAAATAAGCGTGTTACGTCGTATACCAAATCATCCCTTGTTTACAATCTGGTAAGCTTAATTTGCTTGGTTGCCTTCTCTCTTAGAACAAAGGGGTTAGGGTTCCGTACCCAAAAAACGGGACCCTATTACTGAGACTTCGCTGTCTGTCCGTCTGTTTCTCTATCTTGTATTACAAAAGGCCGTCGTTCGTAACAACAAAATCTCACGTTTCTCAAATAAACCCAAATTAATTACAAATAAAAATAAAACACGTCCAAATACTTAACTCAATCATAAATCAAGTTTTCTTATCGAACACTAATAACTATTGCACCATAAATACATTTCGATCTATTATGCAGATTTCTTTATGGCACTTTAAAATTTGTATATTTTATTATAAGAAGTAAAAATTAAAGGGTTATCGATCAAACCCGATACCTTACCATAGAATATCAGTTACAATATTAAACGCCTATTTTGTCTCGCTTTTTTACTATCGTTAGAACAAGACGACGGTAAAAATTAAAGAAAATCTTGTCATAGTGTCAAGATGATGAATTATAAATGGAAGTCATAATAAATACTTATTATCATAACACGTATATTATATGCCATAAAAAGTCATTCGCACATCGATTTCGTTGTAAATCAGTGGTATTTAAACTATTACCTACTAAGATTTTATGCATGATTGAATTGGAAAATCCAAATGGCATTGCCGAAACGACATAAAACCTATTCAATAAATAAATCGAATAGGTAATAGCTCTAGTTTACTAACTTCCACTATTTATATTCTTGATTCGGGATATCGTTGAACATAATAATTAAATATAGTATCCTATATTTCGAGGAGTTCATCCTGGTTAACCCGAGGAGTTCCTCCTGATTATTCGAGGACTTCCTCCAGGTTAACTCGAGGAGTTCCACCAGGTTAACTCGCAGCTCGCTGGGTTTACGTCTCGTTTCTCTTGTAACATCATGTCTCCCTGGTACACAACTCCAGGAATTCTAGCTAAGTCAAGATTAGTTTAGCTCGGCTTATCGAAACAAGTCAAATATCACTATTAACATCTTATCTGGGTACGACCGTAAGTGTTCTAATTTATACTCAGTTAACAGTACTCATTTAAGTAATCTCAATCTATCTAAATACAGATTGATATTGATTGATCGAGGACATAAAAATTTAACTCACTTACTTAGCTAAACGTCAATCAAAGTGACTACTACGAAACAAAGATAAGTATAGGAATAAACCATTGACAGTATACGTATGTATATGGAAGGGATCAGAAGGAAGGCAGTTGTAAATAGCCACTGCGGTACCGCTACCACAAACTCAGTGATGCTTTTGATGTTTTAATCATACCTACGTATTGTCAGCGCTGTATGCGGACTTTTTCTAACTATTTGAGTAAAAGGAACATGGAATATGTCTGAGATATCACCTCTAGTACTAGTACCTAATATCTCAATGGTATACCTAAACTAAGACAGAGATACCTCCACATGACTTTTCCAATATAGTTAGATTTCTGATAGCAAACTGCAGTCGGTTCATTTCATTGAAACTTAATTGACTCAAAAGTTTATGGTACCTAAACGGTATTCTCCGAAGACAATTTTAGCGAAAAATGTCAAATCTTATTTGATAAACGTCAAATGTCATTGAAATGATGTTTTAAAATTATATTCTGGATTATTTTATTACGCTAATAGAAGATGGCTTATCAGATCAGATAGATAGCGATCAGATGTGTTCTTAAGACATTTTGAACAGCACCTACATTAGAAAACATTTTTGTCAAATAAACGCTTCGGATTTAACCAAGTTAAAAATGCACCCACTAAATATTCAGCATTTCATAGTCAGGCAAAAATACCGTTATATTCAGGTGCGCGCTTCCAGACAAATCAGTTTATGGCGCGTGTGATTTGATTTTAGAACATTTTCCCGCCACGTCCGCCATGTTTGTTACGAAGCCGCGCTTCCTGTTGTCGTTTCATTCCTTTTTATTCAACATTTTTCATTTGATAATTACATTTCTTCCTTTTACATTTCTATTTTCTGTTAATCAGCGATGAACCATTTACATGGTGTGGATTTCCAAGCCATTGGCCATCGTGTGAACGAAAACTTTGCAGGTTTATTGGCCTTTATAATTTGTAGCCAATTTAGCTTGGCCTGGCTGACTGATTGGCACAGGTCTTTTTTTCTTTTTAGTTGATAGGCGTTTTAGAATATTCTCTTACTTAGAGGATAAAAACGCGGGCCACAGTTAGAGTTGCCACACACTGGATCGGCCAATTACGAAATTCCCATTTTCATATTACATATTTATACATACAGATTACAGATCGACAAAAAAATTAAAACAAATCGACGTTTTGTTTTGAAGCGTGCTCTACTAGCACACAGCACGTAGGTAGGTGTAGATTCTGAATCGGAAATATCCTGTAATGTATTGCAGCTCTTAATAAATAGCATCAAATAAGCAAGTCTGCAAACAATATGAGGACGATGTTTTTGAAGAAAATAGAGAAAAATAATATTATGACAAAAACTGAAATAGCAGTCTCAATTTCCCGTGTTCTTCGCAATGTAAATGTAAATTCTCCATTGATGAGTTTTAGTAATATCATTTCGTTCGTATTTAAACAGCACAGACTAAATACAATGTTACATATTTAAACAATAAAATGATCAAACAAAAGTTTCCATTCACGTTGGTTGAATCCATAGGTTGCTTGAAAGAGATAAGTTTTGGCAACAAGGCTGCCTTTTTATTTTACCTGTTGCTAAATTTAAAAAACCGGCTAAGTGCGAGTGGGACTCGCGCACTAAGGGTTCCGTACATTTTTTTATTGAATCATCAGTTTTAAGTATGGGGAACCCTAAAAAATTACTGTTTTTTTTCTATGTTTGTGTGAAAATCTTAATGCGGTTCACATAATACATCTACTTACCAAATTTCAACAGTATAGATAGCTCTTATAGTTTCGGAATAAAGTGGCTGTGACATACGGACGGACAGACAGACATGACGAATCTATAAGGGTTCCGTTTTTTTGCCATTTGGCTACGGAACCCTAAAAAGTTTCATGCTTAGGTAGGTACTAGTAGGTAGCAAACGCAAACAACAACAAACAACAACGCATCTAACAATTATTAAATCTTTTGTACTTTTAGGGTAGGATCACTAAATTTTTATTATAAGCATTTAAAACTCTTAACCTCAATGAGGAGGGGGAAGAGGGGTTAATAATTGAAAAAAAACTGCTTACGTAATACTTTAATCAACACTTCGGCCACTTACAATCAGCCGACAAAAAATCTATAGTCTATGAAGGTTCTATAAATACCTATTTGGTACACTGAAACGGCTGAAATGAATACAAGGCATCTCTTAATTAAATCTCAGTTAGGTTTCTACCAAACGAAATTGTTTACAAATTTTCCAGGAAAAATCTTATAGGTATTCTAAAAGTTAATTAAGACCGCTCTACTCCAACCGAAGGATTTATTTATGTATTTATTTTTATTTAATAGGAAAACAGATATAAAAAATTATTTAAAGTGATTTATAAGCCTGCACTGGGCTTTCTTAGAAATAGAAAGCCCAGTGCAGTGCAGTCAGTGTTCCCGGATTGAGTAAAGATGCGTTGTAGGTTCGAATCCCGCTCTCCGTCGATCATGCGTTGTGTTTCTGCAGAAGTATTGTTCCTTTAATGTTTCTAGGAAAACAAATAGTTATACAACAGCTAAAAAAACTAAAAACTAGTTGCCTACATGTTTCCATATGCCTATAGCACATAGGATGCCAGAAAAAAAACACTTAAGTACACAAAGAAAGGTACATAAAGGTACACAAGATGTATCAAAAAACATCATGTGGAAAATTGATGGACTGGTTATTCCATAAACAAAAAAAACGCCACAAAAAGGACCCATTTGGAGGAGGTCTATTTGCGGAAACTTCGTGTTGCCCATACGACTTGAGCGAGTGGGTGGTGACAAGCCACGGCCAAAGCTTCACACCATGTGACTTCTCCTTTACCACCACTAGTGATGTGTCATGTAAATAAATAATAAATAAATAATTTTTCCGAACAACATACAGCGCCATCTAGCCCCGTGGTAAGCGACTAAGCTTGTGTTACGGTGACTAGACAACGGATATAATACTTATATTTATTTTTCTTTTGTAAATACATACATATTATACATAGAAGGACACCCAGACCAGACACAAATATTTATTTTTTAAGCATAAATACTTGCACCCGGCGGGAATCGAACCCGCAACCTCCTGCATTGCAGTCGCGCTTTCGCACGACGCGCCACCGAGGTCGTCAATAAGTCGTAAAAGAAGTAGACTATCACCCACAAGCTTAAGGGGAAAGTCTACCTACTCTTTTCTTCGTTACAAAGGTAGATATGCTTGATTTTGATTTACTTTGATTTTTTTTTTGATATTCCAAATAGAAATTGAAAAAAAAGGTACGGGGCATGGTCAAAGGTCATGACCGGTAGGTATAGGTTTTATGGCATAAACATATTTATTATTTACTCTTAATGTATTTTTCCAGGAACCAAACAGTCGACTACGTTTGTATGGAAAAAGAGAAGATAGACTTTCCTCTTATGTAAAAGACAAGTTGACAACGAAACTCACGAACTCCGAACTTAATTAAATTTATCGAAAACATAGGAAATGAATTCGAAATATTTTAAATAGGTTGTAAAAGTTTCAGTTTAAGATAAATGGGGCAATAAAATTATTCGGAACGTTTGGCCGAGACAATTGCTTTATTTTTATAACGTGACCTAAGTAGTAACTACCTACCTATTGCAAAGTGAAATGAACTTTAGAGGTAAGGTTCATGGAAAATTGGTAGTTCAGCCTGGTATGACGATTCTAAGTAAGAAAGTAAGTTCTTGGTAAGTATAATATGTAGTATACCTATCCGTTGTCTAGTACCCATAGTACAAGCCTAGTCGTCTGCGTGCAATTTCTTTTTATTCTTATATGAATTAACTGAAATCAAACATAAACCATAAATAATAAATCGAATGGTTTGTAGGGACAAAACCATTGGAATGACATAGTACTAATCCCTATTAGTAATGTGTTAGTTACTAGGTATTCATTCAGTCATTTAACTTAACATACCTATAAATTTCTTTTTAATTTTTGTATGTAGCTCAAGGCTATTTTATTTAGAAAAAATATTTTTTAAAGGAAAAATAGAATTCAATTTTTTTTTTAATTTTTCTTTTTTTGCCTCGCCGCAAGTGAAAATTTTTGAATGCTATTTTTCCTTCAACATACCTATTTTATAATTTCAGATTCTTCCACATTTTGTATACACACCTACTTCCTCTTATGTACCTAGATTTATAATTGAATGTCTTTATTTCGTCGCTGACTGAAGCACAATAAAACTAGTCATCCAAAAAAGCTACTCGCATCTCAAGAAAAGCAATTTTTAGTACTTAAAAAACCCGGCCAACTGCTAATCGGACTCACGCACGTAGGGTTCCGTACCACAATTGGTTACGGGACCCTAAAATAAACACTAGATCAAGCGAAATCCACGGACGCAACGACGACGCACGTTTGCATTTATTTTTACCACTGACGCCAGTTTATCACAAGATAGCGCCAGTGTTAGGTAAAAGGGTCCCGTTTTTACACTTTGGGTACGGAAACCTTCTTCCTCTTTTCGTGTAGTGGTGTGGTTCACCTAGTGTTAGAATTTTCAGATCGCCCTAAGGCCTCTAACTTGACCTAACGACTGTTATCCGAGATAACAATCGAGACCAACTGCTTAACGTGCCTTCCGAAGCGCGGAAGAGCTCGAGAAAATGATTTTGTACGGAACCTTAAAAATACCTACCCACTCGAAGGTATAACAACCAGGTAAGCATATTGGAAACCGAACAACAATTCTAGTATAAGCAATATACATTATGAATGAACATCGGCTTACGTCAGATTATCTGGCATATATCCAAAACTTAGATGTGGATCGGAAAATATATCCAAATGTTAGAGGTCAAGCATTAAATTTAATATCTGATAACCTCATAATAACATAACCTTTCTTACAATATGGTTTATCAGAAATTCTAGACATTTCTAAACTATTATCTACATTTTATAACCTGAAATTAAAGACATTTTTCGGTTTTAATCGCGTGGTGTTTATAACTTTTAGCATTGTTTCAGCGCTCAACTTTTCGAGACCTTTACAGGTCCCTTCTTCGGGATTGATTGAGATGTGTGTGATCACAATCACACAATGCTAAAAGTAATGAACACGACGCACGTGATTAAAACCGAAAAATGTCTTTAATTTCAATACAATATCGCGAAAACAGAATAAAAATCTATTCAGTACATAACCTTTTATATAATGTAGGTAGATAATAGTTTAGAAATTATAGTAGGTACACTACTGTGTTGTTTAAAAGGTTTTAGGGTTTGATATTTTTGTAATCAGCAGTAAATTTAGTTATTTAGACTTTAAAAATGTGACTAAGTATGATCATCATCCGAGTGATGTTCCCGGTTGCATCCCTCTCAGGAGCCCGTGGTCTGCTTACCTTCTTTTGTGTCTCCACTTCACACGATCTTCAGATTCCCTTGTAGTGAGACATAATGTGTGCAAATGGTGTCATATAAAATATCACCCCTTACAATGTCGAGCCAGCACTTCTCGGATCTTCCAAATCTGCCTGCATGGTAATAAAGTAGGTACCTAATTGTAAAGCACCACAGAATGTAAGTAGTAGGGAATACCTACTTAAAGTTTTAAGACGGAACCATCACCATCACATCACGAGGCGTGCGTCGCGAATGGTTCGTCAACCATGCCTCAACCTGAGGCATTTTTTCATCCGAGCGATGTTCCCGGTTGCATCCCTCTCGGGAGCCCGGGGTCCGCTAAACCCCAAATAGTTTTTTTTTATTTGGGGTCGGCGCAGTCGGTAAGTCATCAATCATCATTGACAATACCTTCTGCAATTAGATTTGGCAATATTTTTACGGCCGGCCGCCTGCCTGACACCAACCCTCTTAGGGATCAAGCAGTTTATCCGCCACCTCGCGAGGAGAACTTAAGTTTTGCTAGTCTCCCTCAGATCCCTTAGTCGCCTTTTACGACACCCACGGGATGAGATGGGGTAACCCTATTTTATGCCGGGGCTACACAGCCTCAACCTGAGGCATGCGTGATTATAATTATTTATGCGTACAGGGTTCGTCAGTAGAACAATTAGAAAAACACCCGTCCGTCCACACGGAGCGCACGGCTCACTATGAGCACACACGTCACACGTCCACACAGCCCGAGGCGAACCATTTGCAACGCACACCTCGCGATGTCTCGTTCCGCTTTTACAAAAAAAATCACCACGAACCTATTACCATAGTAGAAACAAGCGCCGAGCCGCTAACTTCTAGTTAAACTGTGCTATTTATTACTTACGACTTCTTAAGATATGAGAACAAAATGTACCTAAAAGAATACAAAAAATAATAAATCTATTATTCTCATTTCTTTTGAAACCCAGTTACACAAATCTATTGAATTATCCATAGTTATTGTTACGCATTTATCAAAAAACTGATAGGGCTTGACGTAAAAAAATCTGCAAACCCAATTACGTATACCCACGCATATCCTATCAAATGTTATAGTAAGAAAGTATGAATGGAAGACTTGGTCATGTGCCAATTGCAGACGACAAGGAATTTTTGAATCCATTGGAGGGCGCTAGTGTCCTCACTGATAATGATAGGGAAAGTGGCAAGCAAGAGACGCGTTGGACGAAGAAAGAAGTCGTGGTTGAGAAACATCCGAGAGTGGACGAACATTTCCAGCGTGAAACAACTTTTGCGCTTGCCACAAGACCAGTAGTAGTCCAGTAGTAGGGATGCACCAGAAGAAGAAGAAGAAATGTCCTCACCAATCCTATAATTTAACCGAATTTCAACTAAATGCAATATAGAAATACGTTAGTTTCTGTTTTTGCCACACCCATAAATATCCTTGTCAGACTATAGAACTAAAGATTCCTACAATCTTGAAAAGGTTAAGGGTGTCGAAAATAATGTAACAAGCCACTTTAGGGGGTAATGGTGAATCACCGATGGCCTATTTTTCTGGGAGATGAATCGTTGAATGTCAAGAGGTTATGGTAATACAAGGAAATAAGACTAAAATGCGGTTATGTAGCAGGTCTAACTTAACTAACAAAACAGAAATCTGATTTACCATGTGCAAATAATGATTATTCATTTCGATGTTTTGTCTCAATTTTGTCTCAATTTAAATTATGTTCAAAAGCAAACTGATGATAAATTATGGGTCCTGCGACGCACCTTCGTCTTTACTGCGCGCATCAGTGTGCGTATAATCTTAAAAGTTCCGCTCAAATGTCAGGACTTCAAACTCCGACTAAAGTCGGACTTGCATTTTATGCTTGACTGTACCTCGTCACCGAATCAAGTTCTCTAAAAAACACTTTGCCAGAAGATAACATTCTTTCTAGTACAATATAACATTATATTCTTCCAAACCGTAGGATACAGCTAGTTTCGAATACTTTACATTTCTGTCGCCTGTTTCCTACCGATCATCTCTTATTTCTATAATCGACCCGATCCTCTTCTTTTAGTTTCTGCTCCGATCGACTTTTGTTCTGTATCGATCGTCTTGTGTTTCTGTATCGATCACCTTTTATTTCTCTGTATCAATTGCATTTTCTGTTTTCGTTTTTTTTTGTTTCTGTATCGATTGTCTTTTGTTTCTGTTTTGATCGTCTTTTGATTATGTATTGATCGCAATTTGTTCCCTACCCTATTTCAGAAACTTAGATCAAAACGTAAACTAAAATCCCATACATTTGACATAAAGTGAGAGCTTATTTACTTTTTCCTTTAAATTTGTCAGTTGTTTGATTACCATTTTGATCTAAGTTTCTGAAATAGAGTATAGGTGCAAAACGGGTGCAAAACTCGTGCAAAACTCGACCCACGCGCTTACTTATCCTCCAAACGACCTCAACATATTCAGGTTGTGTGACGTAACAGACATCCAGTCTCGTCTTTCCCATAATTTAGTGACTAAGCTATATTAATATACTGCGAATGTCTAAACTTCGCCTACGCTCCCTGAAAACAGTGTGGGAGTATCCTGAAATACAGGATGTTTAGAGATTTTATTTCATTCATTGTCTGGCTTGGCTCCCAATACAACTTCCGTGTCGCGGTGGTTGCGACACAAGGGAACCTTCTTTGTCACAATCGATCGTTTCACTGAAATGAAACTATACAAGTACGGTGGAATTGGTATACCATACAAAATGACATTAGATCTTTGTGCCGATTTGATTAGCGCCATTTTGTATATAAACATTATTTCTTAGTGTTAATCCACACTTAGGAAATACTATTTTTTTTAAATGCTTTCAAAAACTTTAGAACCCAAAAAGCGAAAAAAAGGCGAAGCAGTCAAACGCGTTGGTTCGCATTACCTACCACTAGTCGCGGGCTCGAATCCCGCCTGGTACTAAAGTTTTTGAAAGATTTTTTTCAAAAAAGCAATATTTTGTATACTTAGGTATTAAATCATCCTATACACCTATTTCGGTAGCGTCTAGTAGGTACAGTCGTGGCGACGCTATGACTCGCATTCCGACACACTTTCCATTGACGGGTATGCCACCCCAACCCCCAACCCTCTCCCTTCCACTACAAGTAAAGAAATATCTCCTAATTCCATTGCGGTTCCATGGATCTTCTATTTTTAGAAACAATTGGAGTATATTGAATAATTCGTCGCTTGTACCTACTCTTGATGAAGAAAATATTGAAATTCGGCCTAATATGCGATATGCTTTTTTTTTAAGAAAAAGACATTGTTGCAGTGTTTGTTAGGCGGGATTCGAAACCCTGACCCTCGGAATTGAAGTCTGAGCAGCACTATCTTTTCATCTGAGTGATTGCATCCCTCTCGGGAGCCCGGGGTCATCCATCATTGATCAATAGTCATCATCATCATCAATTGTCATCCATCATTTAACTTACCTTCTGCAAATATATTTGGCAATATTTTTACAACCGGCCGTCTGCCTGGCACCAAGCCTCCTAGGGCCAAGCAGTTTATCCGCCACCGCGCGGGGAGAATTCAAGGTTTGTTAGTCTCTCCCAGTCCAGTAAGTTCGCTTTTACGACACCCTCTGGAAGAAATATGGTAACCCTATTCCTACACGGCTACACGGCCAAAGTCGGGGCTACACGACTAAGCCGGGACTGTACAGCCAAACCGGGGCTACATGGCCAGGAGTAGCATATTTACATACCTACCTATTCTTATTATACACTAGCTGACCCGGCAAACGTTGTTTTGCCTTATAAATTATAGATAGTAGCCGATTCTCAGACCTACTGAATACGAAAATAAAATTTCATAAAAATCGGTCAAGCCGTTTCGAAGGAGTACGGTAACTAACACTCCTCCGAAACGGCTTGACCGATTTTTATGAGATCGGTTCAGCGGTTTAGGCGTGAAAGCGCTGTTACCTAAGTCCCGATCCCGCAGGGTTTACGGGATCAAAAGTAGCCTATGTCCTTCTCCGAGGTCCCATCTATCTCTATACCAAAATTTGTCAAAATCGGTTCAGGTATACGACCTAAGTCCCGATCCCGCGGGATTTACGGGATCAAAATTAGCCTAGGTCCCATCTATCTCTATACCAAAATTTATCAAAATCGGTTCAGGTATACGACCCAAGTCCCGATCCCGCGGGATTTACGGGATCAAAATTAGCCTATGTCCTACTCCGAGGTCCCATCTATCTCTATACCAAAATTTATCAAAATCGGTTCAGGTATACGACCTAAGTCCCGATCCTGCGGGATTTACGGGATCAAAAGTAGCCTATATCCTTCTCCGAGGTCCCATCTATCTCTATACTAAAATTTATCAAAATCGGTTCAGGTATACGACCTAAGTCCCGATCCTGCGGGATTTACGGGATCAAAAGTAGCCTATGTCCTTCTCCGAGGTCCCATCTATCTCTACACCAAAATTTATCAAAATCGGTTCAGGTATACGACCTAAGTCCCGATCCTGCGGGATTTACGGGATCAAAAGTAGCCTATGTCCTTCTCCGAGGTCCCATCTATCTCTATACCAAAATTTATCAAAATTGGTTCAGCGGTTTAGGCGGAAAGCGCTGTTACCTAAGTCCCGATCCCGCGGGATTTACGGGATCAAAAGTAGCCTATGTCCTTCTCCGAGGTCCCATCTATCTCTATACCAAAATTTGTCAAAATCGGTTCAGGTATACGACCTAAGTCCCGATCCTGCGGGATTTACGGGATCAAAAGTAGCCTATGTCCTTCTCCGAGGTCCCATCTATCTCTATACCAAAATTTATCAAAATCGGTTCAGCGGTTTAGGCGGAAAGCGCTGTTACCTAAGTCCCGATCCCGCGGGATTTACGGGATCAAAAGTAGCCTATGTCCTTCTCCGAGGTCCCATCTATCTCTATACCAAAATTTGTCAAAATCGGTTCAGGTATACGACCTAAGTCCCGATCCCGCGGGATTTACGGGATCAAAATTAGCCTATGTCCTTCTCCGAGGTCTCATCTATCTCTATACCAAAATTTATCAAAACGGTTCAGCGGTTTAGGCGTGAAAGCGCTGTTACCTAAGTCCCGATCCCGCGGGATTTACGGGATCAAAATTAGCCTATGTCCTTCTCCGAGGTCCCATCTATCTATATACCAAAATTTATCAAAATCGGTTCAGGTATACGACCTAAGTCACGATCCCGCGGGATTTACGGGATCAAAAGTAGCCTATGTCCTTCTCCGAGGTCCCATCTATCTCTATACCAAAATTTATCAAAATCGGTTCAGCGGTTTAGGCGGAAAGTGCTGTTACATAAGTCACGATCCCGCGGGATTTACGGGATCAAAAGTAGCCTATGTCCTTCTCCGAAGTCCCATCTATCTCTATACCAAAATTTATCAAAATCGGTTCAGGTATACGACCTAAGTCCCGATCCCGCGGGATTTACGGGATCAAAAGTAGCCTATGTCCTTCTCCGAGGTCCCATCTATCTCTATACCAAAATTAATCAAAATCGGTTCAGCGGTTTAGGCGTGAAAGCGTAACAGACAGACAGACAGAGTTACTTTCGCATTTATAATATTAAGTAAGGAAGTAAGGATTAAATCATGTCATACATAAAGACACGCTAAGGGTATGCGCCCAAGAGCAACTTAGTGGCCTGGCAACTAATTTGTTGCTGCATCAAGTCTACGGGTTAGTATGAAAGTGCGCGCACGTAGCGATGAGACTTTTTTGTCCGTCAAGACAAGCAAGCGCGCGCACGGCAACAAAAAAGTTGCCAGGCAACCAAGTTACTCGTGGGCGCATACCCTAAGCGGGCGCCAAAATAACCCCTGCATTTGCACACTCGTTGTCACCTCAATTCAACCCTCGACTGGCGGATTACCGATGACGTCACAATGCCACACACGGCTTCGCTTCAATGGAGAGTGGCGGCAATGGTGATTAACCATACTTCGGGATAATAATAATTCCGGATTAAGAGTTTTTGTAACATCCGGTAAAGCTCGTTCAGAATTGCAACGTTGCTTTTTTTGTTGGTAGAGTTTAGAAGGGTTAATTTTAAACCAACCGTTAAGTTGTTTTTTTTTAAGTTTACTTTACTTAGAATAGGAAACTAGTGGCACGCGCATTTTAGATTCAATTTCACAAAAGAAATCTTATAGACATTACCTAATTGCCGCCTTTGAGACATTAACATCAAAACTAGTTCCAAAACCCAGCTCTGAAAGCCTCTAAGAGCAAGGGCTTGGGCCCGGCAAGGTTGCCTGGAAGAGATCGCTTTAAGCGATAAGGCCGCCCAATGTGCCGCCTAGATTTAAGTTGTTTATGTTTATATTTTTCTTCTGTTTTTGTAATGTTGTATTGAAATATAAGACATTTTTCTTTAAGGTTTAGTTTTAGGTTTTACTCGTAATAGCGTGGTGTTTATTACTTATGGCATTGTTTCAACCCTCAACGTTTCGAAACCTTTACAGGTTGCAAATCACATCACAGTCAATCCTGAAGAAGGGTTGACTGAGATGTGATTTGAAACGTTAAGCGTTGAAAGAAAGCTAAAAGTAATATACACCAAGAGATTAAAACCGAAAATGTAATTTAACTTGTTTATGTTTTTATTTTAATTCTTATTTTTATATTGGTTTTACAATCAATTATTAATCCATCTATCTATCTATATATATTACTTCAATAACTATATAGGCATTCTTGCAAATATTCCGAAGTTATCCGACCAACAAGAAGTGGCGGTTCAAATAGAAGTTAAATAAACGAACGAAAGGTAAAACACTTAAAGTGGCGGCTTCGAAAAAAAAACTACCTGCTCGAAACATATTCTGAGAATGTGAAATTGTAAAGACAAACAATCGAGTGAAGTTTGAGTTTAGTTGAGTTTATTCTGGCGAGAGAACGCACCTTAATGTTACTTCTTATTCGTTACTTATTCTGTTTATCACCTCGAATTGCTACTTAGTCGGCGTATTTGATGTTAGGTTAGGTTAGGTTAGGTTAGATTAACTTAGATTAACTTAGCTAGGTAGGTACCTAACATTACACTCGATATCACATTCCTGGCTTTTTTTGGTGGTCGAAGTATCATTTTGGTAGTCGTCATTTGATGAGCAGAATTCCTCCGAACCGATGTGCGCTGAATTTCAACCTAAATGCCGGCCTTCCACTGCGCGCGGAGCGTAGTTAAAAATGTGTCAGTTTAACATCCAACAATTGTTTCCATAGCGCGAAAGAGTTGTATGACTATGAAAACAACCGTTGTATGTTGAACTGACACATTTTTACCTCCGCCCCGCTCGCAGTGGAAAGCTGGCAAGGACAGTCAACTTACTCTTTTCTCCATACAAACTTTACAAACGTAGTCGACTGTTTCCTCCCTAAAGATATTAGAAAATATATGTTTATGCCATAAGTCCTATATCAGCCATGTCCATGCCTTTTAATTTTTACAAATGTAGGGGCATAGTAATTGCAGATATAGGTTGAAAACAAAGCCGGTACCATTTTTTAAGCACCTGAAAACCGGGTAGTTGGTTCAGCTACATGCATGCCAAGTTTCGTGCTTTCTACCAGATGGGACCGTTAGTCATATATTTTTTTAGCTAACAAGCTGTGCTAGAGCACAAGTTTACATCTTCAGGGTGTAAAAAAAACAAATTTTCTCCAGGGTGTATCAAAAAATGTTTTTCGTCAGATGTTAAGTTCTGGTGCTGATTAGCCATATACATTCCGTAGTGTAAGAAACATGGCATGACATGAACGTGGAGTCTTCTTCCAACCTACACCTTAATTAAACTATGGGTATTATATTGATACTCATATTATGACATTTTAAATCCAATGTTTAACAACGATTTCGAAGAGTCATATTGAATTTCTAAATTCACAGAAATATAAAGCGGAGCCGAATGAACGTAAACCGATTTATTTTATAGTCTGTAGATCATAAATCGACGTTTCTTCACTTGTTTATGACACGATGTAACCTTTGTTTGATCATTCAGTATTTGTAACCGACTTTAAGATTTGGGGAAATGCAGCAACAACCAATCCCCTGTACCTACCCTACTCATATACCCTACCCCTCTATACCTATCCTAAAAATATTTTGTCCTAACTGATGGATCAACGCACAGCCTGATCCGCTGAAATCGCAGTAGTAAAGAGCTGAATTCTGTTCTTACCTAACTCTCCAGTCTATTTAAAATCCCGTTTCAAATTTCTTCACCCTCTGTCCGAACCTGTCCGTTCTTGTAAAGTTCTTCTTCTCGCTGTCCCTGACCGTTCCTCTAGCTTCTATGGGAACTCTTTTACCGCTCGCTCGTGGAACTCTGGAACGCTATGCCCTCCTCTGTACGCCAGTCCAAGTCACTGGCAGTTTTCAAGTCACACGTCTACAGACACTATCTCTCTCTCGCTGAAGCAAGACAGTTGTATGGGTAGAGTATTTATTTATGTTTATTTAGTTTATTGCCTATTTATTTGTAGTGTGTATTATATGTACGTATATTCGTATTTAGGTATATATATTTTATAAAGCTAATTAATTAATATGTACTAATTAGTGAAAGACTATTTTAAGCTGGTATCGTATTCCTGATCATATTTTTAATATTTTAGTCTCCTTGACAAATTTTTCCCAAAACACATAACTCATCCCCTTCCTTAAGTCTTTTCTATTCATAGGCGATAAGGCCACTATATTGTACCACAATATTTTTAAGTTATTCTTTGTATAATATGTAATGTATCTATCTATCTATCTATCTGAAATTAGGAGACTGTGTGTGTTCATTATATGATAATAGGAAATGATTTTTGAAATATCCACGGGATCAGGAGTTACGTGAGTGAACCGCGGGGGCCAGCTAGTACCAATATTATATATCTATACATGGACCCAAGTCGAACTTTTCAAATCGTAAATATCGTTGAAAGAATGTGTTAATTTATTAATATTGTGGTAATACTTTACCTACATGTGAAGGCTAGTTGCTAATCGTGGTCTGTATGCATCAGCACGGAATCTTGGGACGCTAAAATGTTGCTGCAAAAATTAAGCGATAAATATGTACTTCTATACTAATTAGAGATGGGCCGACTAGTCGGGAAAGCCGACTAGTCGGCAGTTTAACCGACTAGTCGGCAGGTGCCGACTAGTCGGCAAATTATGCCGACTAGTCGTCAACTAACAATTATGCAATAAAACCAATATTTATTTGATTAGTACTACAGTTTAGAAGGTGGGTAGTCATAAAAACATAAACAAAACTCGTCATAGCTTACATACATCATCTAAACATCAAAAATGTCTTAACTATGCCTCAGCTCCATTTTTTTTTCCTACTTTTATTTTTATTCCAACCATTTTTTGGAAGTTTCACTATAGCTTGCGAAGTGCAAATTTATCAAAAAATAGCAACAATCGCCGAGTGATCATGATTAACCCAAATATCTCGGAATTATAATGATCTCCATTGCCGACTAGTCGGCAAATTTGGAACCGACTAGTCGGTTAGTCTGCTAGTCGGCAGAACCCCCTAGTCGGCCCATCTCTAATACTAATATTATAAAGAGGAAAGATTTGTATTTTAGTTGTGTGTGTGTGTGCGTCTGTATGTTTGTTATGAATAAACTCAAAAACCGATTTCAAAAATTATTTTACTATTAGAAAGCTACATTCACCCTGAGTAACATAGGCTTTTGATCCCGATATTCCCACGGGTGCGGGACTTACGCTGGTGAAACCGCGGGACACAGCTAGGATATAATAAAAGCAAAAAGAGTAGTTGGTTACGTGGAAAAAAATATCACTTTGATCGTTTATTGTAGAATTTAGGAAACAATTTTGACGAACTGGGAGCTAAGCAACATGTTAGGAAAATTCAAAGGAATAAAGTCGTTAGACTTATAAAAACAAATTTAAATAGGTATTTATGTGTAAAGGTTAAAGGGAATCATAGGTTAAATAGATTTACCAGAAGTATAATATTTAATAGCAACTTACAAAATCACAATAATACAGATTCGCAATAACTTAGCAGCACAATTTATGCACCACAGAGGAGGGTTTTGTTTAAGGAGGAATTTTAAGAAGAATCTTTTGAAAATCTCGGCATTTGCATACATTGACTTTTATTGCCAGGTTCTTAAACAATCAACAACATTCTTTCACTAACTTAACTATGGATTTTATAAATAAGTTAGGTACTTACTTACCTACTTTCCTCCTACGCCGACATAACTATACGTGATCATTTCTATGGGAAAAGGCTTAGAAATAGAAGTTTTATACTGTTAGAATTTACAATAGAAAATTCTAATGATTTAGGTAGGTACAACAGCAATCAAACCAAATTAGTTTTCCAAAGTTTTTAATCCGAAGGCAAATTAAATTCAAAATTTGGATTTCTTGAATGACTGCTAGTGCTGTGAGGTGGCAGATATAGCAAAAGTTACAGCAGCCAATAAATCAAATCAAAGTACATTTACGTTTATAAAATTCTTCGTTTAGCGCCAGCCACCCAGGAGACACGTTTTTTTCGCCACGACAGTTTTCTTATTTGAGACCGACGTAAAGTAACATTGTGAATATAGTAGAAATGATGGAGAGATCATCATACAGTTGTCAGAATATTGTTCATTAAACCTCCAGTCCTGTCCCTGCCTGCAGATAGGAATGAACCAGAATTCCCTCCTTGTATGCCCATTTAGCCCTAATAGTTGGATGGCTGGCTTTTTTGGTTGGCTCGTTGGCTGATCTGATGTCAGCCAATGAAAACGCCAAAGATCTCGCAACATCCTGGAGGGTTTAACCACATTCCTCTGTCATTTTTTTGTGCTATCGACACGAAGATGGAAAAGACCAAAATTCAAATCATAATTAACTTTTCTTCATTTTCGTTTTAAGGTCACCAAAGCCTTTAAGGCATGCCTTTTAAGTTCTGTCGTTTGAAGAAGAAAAAAACTATGTAACCTTATAGTACCTTTTATTGTTTTTCAAAGTATTCACCACGAAGTTAAATACACTTTTCCATTCGCTCGAACCAGTTATTATAACATTTATTCCACTCGATAGTGGGGGTGTTCAAAATGGCTGACTTGAAAGCGTCGACCGCTTCTTCACTGCACTGGAACCTTTGACCAAGAAGAGTTTTCTTAATTTTAGGAAATGTAAAGAAATCGTTAGGGCATGGTTTTTACCACACGTAATATCGATCCCCCAACTAAGGAATGACCGCGCCGCGGTATAGAACAATACGATAGATTAAAAAGTTTTATCATACAGCTTTATAAGCCTCAATAGCACGAGATGATAAACAGAGCAGTTAAGGACATTAATGCTGCAATTTTCCAATGGAAACGTGTAAAATGTAACTTTTGTAACCAGAACTTGATATGGGCAATAAAATCCGCAAATATGGTACACTATAACAATTACTGGGAAACAAACGGGAGTGTTGTAGCTAAAGTTGAAATTTTAGCGATTTGTGGAAATGAATGGAATGGAAAATGATCGTGACTTATTGTGTAGTTTTTTTGTTAACAAAAATAATATTATGTTGACAGTGCAGTACTATATTGTTCTTTGTGTTATTATATTACATTCTACTTACACTTACGTTGTATTTTTGTTTTATTTTTAAACCTTAGGTATGTTTATGCATGCATGCGTTTACCGTTATTGCTTCGGCGATCTGCTTACGTAGACAGTGTCTTAACCGCAGGGCGTATGGAAACCTTTACGCATCTCAAGACTTGGTATGGTAACATCAAATGCAGGTATGTAGGTACATGAATTATGTATGACAAACAGTTTTCCTTGTTATCCTTTATCAATATTGTATACCTCACCAGAAAGTAATGTGGATGAACTGTAAAAATATAGATGAACATCCTTGATAACCTACAATTTTGCAATAAATAAATTACTTTGAATCATTGTGGCCGATCGGTCTCTGATGTGTATGAACTTCGTAGGCACTGCTGGGCTATCCTTTTCTGCTTCTAGCCACTAAAACTCATTTCTAATTCCACCAACTAACAGTAACATGAGGACATTTCACAAGAAGGCATATGTATGAGTTATGTCTGTCGGCAGAGACTCCGTGTGCAATTTGAGGTTCCGTCGGTATGTCTAGTGTGTTTGCTGATCTCGTGCCAAAACTGCAAACTTTCCGCCTAGCTGGCTACAGGGTTACGGGCAGGCTTATCCCGGATTAAGGGCATTCATTTGCATACGTAACGGAGTGTTTTAATGTTTTATTGATTTCTTTCAAGATATTAGAGGAGAATATCCACTTTCTGGACTCTGGACGCTCGGCTTCCATGTGTATGGAAAGTAAGTGACGATACGATTTACGAGCAAAACTCATAAAAATACTTCATGCAACACTAGATATGTTATACAGTTTCACGCGTGCCAGTCTTGTGGGATCAAAATCTTTAGCAGACGCCTACGACGACAAATTGGTATCTGTGGGTCTTCACCCCCTTGAGGAGCTCATTGGCATAGCTGAACCTGCCGATCTTGAATGGTCGTGTGGGGTAAGCGACGCTTGGCGCGGACATTACTTGGATGGGTGACCGATAATTTGTGTGGAAAAAAAATAATTTCTCGAGCTTCCGTGCTTCGGAAGGTACGTTAAGTAGTTGGTCCCGGTTGGTATTTCTGATAGCAGTCGTTAGGTCAAGTTAGAGACCTAAGACCTGAAAACTCGGACACTGGGTGAGCCACACCACTACATGAAAAGAAGAAGTAAATTAGAGCTAAGAGCCAGATTCTGACTTAAGGACTTTGTTTGGACTACTTAGAAGACAAACATACTAAAAGTCCTAACCTCTAGGAGATGGGAGGATACAGAAGTTACCCTTTTTGCGTGTTTTGCTTATTTCTCATCGGAAATTTTTTAATATTTAATATAGGTACATTTAGTTACTGTAAAGGTTGAGATCAATGAGTAGCAAGACAGACATTCAAGAACATTGTTTCGCTCAATTTGATTCGAATTGCTATCTAAATAGAAGAGCGGTCCTAACATCGAACCATTTCGTATTACAAATATGACAATAATATGGAAACCGTCCAAGACTTGCAATGGGTTGTTAACAAGTGCATGGTTCAATGGGACCCTATTATTGTTATGTAACTTTTTTGCTTTCCACTGAAATGAAACAAGTAGGTACGCTGGAATTGCTATACCGTACAAAATGACATTAGATCTTTGTGCCGAATCTGGGCCATGTTGCGCTGTTGTCACGCGTTTTATATTGAAAATGATGGTGACCGTCCATGGAACTAATAGGAGACGGTCACCGCATCACTTTCAATATAAAACGCGCGACAACAGCGCAACATGGCGCAGATCAAATAGGCACAAAATTCAGTGCGAGACTTCCTGTTCATATAATTCAGGTCAGTGTTTGCTTTCGTACAACAATTCTCGATGGTAATTGCTGGTGAATTTCATCGATCTGTTTTTCACTCATCATCATCATCCGAGCGTTCCAGGTTGCATCCCTCGCGAGAGCCCGGGGTCCGCTTTCCTACTTTTACGTCTCCACTTCGCACGATCCTACGATCGATCCTAGGCCAAGTCAGTACTTCTTGGGTCTTCATAGTCTGTTTGAAAATATATATTTTTTAAACATTATTTTATCGTGTTGACACCGAACAACGATTTTTTTACACCTAATAAAGATCATAGACCTCGGTTCCTAAATTACATCTTGCTAAAAATCGGTAGTTAGGCACATAGACAGACAGATTAATTACCTTTTAAGCCTTAAAAGTAAAATGTATCCGTTTCCAATATACAGGATGTTTCGACGAGGGGGTATTAAGCCGAAAGTGGGTTGTTCTAGAGGTCTAGGCGAACTACTTTTATTCTACGACTTTTGGAAATTCTAACTTTTTTTTCGAAAATTTTAAAGTTGTATCACTAAAAGAAACAGCTGTTTTTGTAAAAAAAAGGCAATTAATGTTTAGATTGTAGTGGTCCAAACTAAATAAAAGGGCACCTTAAGGCCAATAACCTCAAACTCTAAAAAACAGCTGATTTTCATGCAAATTTTAAACTCAAAATTTTCGAAAACTTCTTCGAATTTCCAAAACTTGTAGAACAAAAGTTGTTCGCCTAGACCTCTAGAACAACCCCCTTTCGGCTTAATACCCCCTCCTCGGAGAAACCTGTATACCTACTATATAAAGCTTAGCTTATTGCAGTGTCGACTAAGTCGGCTAAACAATGTGACATCGAAATATATTTATGCATTTGACAATGTGAGGTTAGCAAATGTTTTACAGCTTTTCATATCATTATTCTGTAAGTTTTCCGTTAATAACTGTGAGGAGAATGCAAATGTTCTAAAACAATATGAAGTTTATCTATAATGTATCTATTGTTTTTCACTAACTTTCTTCCTGATACGCACTATTGTCAGTTAAGCAAACTGTAAAAGTGTCTTTCATATCTTTCAAACTATCTATTTTGTTGTTGTTTCCAGTCTCTGTTTCGGATGTTAGTATTATAGAGTGTAATGATATGTTCAAATGACAATGCGAAACATACTACCCTTTACATAATAATCTATTACACTTTTTTACACTAATATTATAAAGTGGAAAGATTTGTATTTTTGTGTGTATGTGTGTCAGCATGTTTGTAATGAATAAACTCAAAAACTACTAGACCGATTTCAAAAATTCTTTCACCATTAGAAAGCTACATTTACCTAGCTAGTACATAGTAAAGAGAGAAGCTCATTGGCCTAGCTGCACCTGCCGATCTCGAATGGTCATGCGGGTTCAGCTACGGGATGGATGGGTGACTGATAATTTGTGTAGCAAAAAAACACTTTCTCGAGCTCCTCCGTGCTTCGGAAGGCAGTCGTTAGATCAAGTTAGAACAACTCTAACATTAGGTAAGACACACCACAATACGAAAAGAAAAAAGAAGAAGAGAGAACATTAACAGATTTGTAATAGGCACAGGACAAAAAAGAGAGTATTTACGCATACTTACTTAATGAAACATTTTCTTGTTTATTAGATTGTTCAAAGAAAAATTCCTGAACCGCAAGTATAGCTCATCATAACTTCATAACCTAGAGCTGAGCCCTGGCTCTTGACAAACTACCAATCCATCAAAATAAAGAATCGCCACAAGTTTTCACTCCCACGGTAAGTCGTGATTGCTAGAGCTCAGACCTCTGCGATCTGTTTGTGATATTCCGCCTTCCAATTCGCGAAAATCGTAAAATGCGGTTTTAGCGGAGACATCACACGTATCGCTTTGATTTGAATACACCGCAATGGGTTTACTCTGCACGATGCACGGAAAGTGTTGGAAAATAAACTCTACTACAATGGTAATAAAGCGAAGTGAAAGCAATGGTAGGTAAGGTACCTACTACCTTAGATTAAAACAAAAAACTGAAGATACGGAAAATGAGACGATAAAACTGCGTCTAGCTGACGCACTAGCCTCAGTCGTATGTCGAACCGTTGCCGCGTGAACACGTGCTGTCACACTGCGATTTTCTTTTTGAAATCCATCAAAATGCCTTCTTGCTCATTTTGAATCATTCGGGGTAACCAAAAAAAACATATCACGCGTAATTACTCCAATAACAAAATAAAAATAAAATAATAAAAATACCTTTATTGAAATCAATTAAAGAGAAATATTTTTAAATACAATAATTTTAGGAAAATGCATGTAGGTTTCTAGCTTACTTTTCGAATACGCAATGTTAGAATATACCGTATCTACTCTTGTTTGTTTTTATCTAAGCCTACTACGGGAGATTTATTTATTGTAACTGTTGTAAATGAAAATATCCTGAACCTTGTTTCAGTACATAAAACATCGCATTTAAATTAAAATTTACCGATGTAAGTAACCATAGCTATCAGCGCGCAAAATCGACGTTTAAATAGAAAGTAAAAAACTCGAACGTAACTGTTATCGATTACGTCATGCAACGAATGCAAGCCTCCGCTTCAGACGTCTAGACATCGGCTCGTTGGTCTAGGGGTATGATTCTCGCTTTGGGTGCGAGAGGTCCCGGGTTCAAATCCCGGACGAGCCCAAGTTTTTTATTACATTTTTTATTTATTAATTATCACTATTGCCTCACCTTCAACAGTACAAAATAATCGGATAAGGATCAAATCGACAAGGAAAACGACTGCCTAGATTAAATTACGTGTAGTACGTGTTTTTAACAAAAGAAAAACAACTGTAAAATGTTGTAAAGTGATAATTTTCCATCGTAACGTGGTTATTACCTGCATGTTTATAATAAAATTCGAATAAATTTCTGTAAAGCAAGAATAATGTTATAATAATGAGGCAAGGAAAACTTGGAATCCCAATATATTAGATCATAATTACCAATATATTATACTTATTGAGCGGGACAAACGAAAGAAATATAATTTTGACACTTGATAGGTATTTTATTATATTAGTACAAGTTTATCCAAATATGGACACTTGTAAAAATCAAACTACGAGTTTAAAAGTCAGGTACCTATTTACTATTGGTGGCGGATAAACTACTTGGTCCCTAGGAGGATTAGTGTCAGGCAGGCGGCCGGCCGTAATAATATTGCCAAATCTATTTGCAGAAGGTATGGTCAATGATGACTTACCTACCTACCTACTGCGCCGACCCCAAATTAATTTGGGGTTTAGCGGACCCCGGAACCTTTCTAATACAAACTTTCGCAAACATCATCATCATCATCCGAGCGATGTTCCCGGTTACATCCCTCTCGAGAGCCCGGGGTTCGCTTTCCTACTTTTACGTCTCCACTTCGCACGATCTTCGGCATCCCGCGTAGTGACGCCATTTGCACGCATCCGATCTTATGACGTCAAGCCAGCACATCTTGGGTCTTCCCTTTACAAACTTTCGCAAACAATCTTTAATTAATACCGGAAATCCGTTTTATGATTTCTTCACTAAACAGTCGACACACCGCAGTTTCCAAGAAACTGTCCTCAGCCTTTAAGTAAACCGAGATGCCCTCGAGACTTGCAAAGACGGTAAACATTTATTAATTAGTATGTTTTATTAACACATACATGCGGAATTTACTGGTCTCTATAATTACTTGATTTTAGTCGTCCGTATTGCGGTACTCATGGTGTTATTGTGTGTTGTCGGTATGTCTTAATTGTGATGTAGTTGTAGAGACAACTACATACTTAAATCTAACCACAAATGATTACAATATTAAATTAGATTCTAGATTTTGCTTCAATTTTCGCGATTCTCATTTTGCGATTTTACTGGCCGTTGCTTTTAATATTTTGAGCATTAAGACCCAATTTGTCTACCCATGAACAGGAGATCCGAGAAGATCCAAAACGTCGGGCGATAAAAAATGTAAAAACCGAAAATATACATATTCGGTAGGAGTCGCAGACATTAGCTGCGCATGTATTGGAGTACCTACGGCCGGCCGCGGGCTTGTATAAAGCTGTTGTTCTGTTGGATTAGATATTCGGTGGTGTTAGAGCTCTATTTGATGTGGATGACAGTAGTGTGAAATATATGGGCCACACGGCAAACAAATTAACAAGCAGTAGTAGGTAACGGTCTGAAATATCCTAAACATTGTATAATTAAATGTATACTTATATAAATTAATCAGTGTCGTCGTCGGAACGGAATATACCAATAAAATTACTGTCAATTAAGTAAAAGTTAATTTCGATTCAAGCGGCTACTTACCCGTTTTATTCTTATAAAGTAATAAAAATTAACCACGGAGGAAGAATCCAATAAAAATGTTAAGTTATCAAGATAAAAGTTATTTTAATTAATTAGTAGGCGATCGATTGCATCGGGCCGATTCGGGCCTCGGACCGCTTGTAAGTGTAGCCGTAGGAAATTAATAAGATAAAATCAGATCTTTACAAAATCATGTTTTTTCTTCTTTTTTCTGGCACACTGAGATTTTTTTTGACACCCACTTCCGATTTTTGACCAGTGTTCCAACTACTAAATACTACCCTACCATTACTCTACCCTACTTCTACCCTATCCTACTACTCTTTAAAAAAAAGTATCCTTTGTAGGGTTCCGTGCCCAAAGGGTAAAAATGGTACCCTATTACTGGGAAATTAATAAGATAAAATTATTATTTTAATATTATATTATTTTATTTAAATATGTACTATGTATATTATATTATATTACCTACATTTTAAATACGCTCGGGAAAGTGTGTCTTCTGTGGAGGAGTGGTGTATAGTGGTTCACCTTTTGTAAGTGAAACTATTTTTATTTTTTTTTAAATCCATCTCTCATCTTCATCAGTTATAAAGAATATGTGGACAAACTTGGCTAACAATATGTTAAGTTAGGTTACATAAATCGTGTTTTATAAGCTGTGTTTTGTTCCAAATAAATAAAATAAAAAATAAAAATAAAATCAGATCTTTACAATATCATGTAGGGGAGAGTGGGGGAAACACGAACGCGGGGTAATGCCGAATCCAACGGTTCTAATGTGTTAGAAGCAGGTAGCCAGATTTTATTTGCCGCCATTTCGGAGATCACGCCGCGACTAGTGCCAGTCAATGACACGATAGATGCGAACGCACGTATTTGTCAAGGTATGCAGTTTTCAATATTTTGCATGTTTTTGATATATATTTTTGGTAAATTCAAGTTGTTGTTGCTTTATTTCTATGTACAATGGTAAATTAACTTTTACATAGTGGAATACCCACATATTAATCAGCTAAATGACAATGATGCAATCGGCAAAAGACATATACTTAATCTATTTTTTTTACTTAATTTATTGTTTTTGATCCAGCGGGGCAAAGGCGAACACTCCATGTGGGGCAATCTCGAACATCCGGCATTCCCCCCGCTCCCTTTTGTTAGTTCCCCGTTTTTCTTATTTTATTACTGTTTTAGATGCCCCGTTATTACAAAAGAAAGACCAACCCGAAGTGCAGTCTTGTAGATTTCAAAAAGGCTGTAGATGGTGTTAAAATCTGAAAACTCACCATCGGCAGAACAGCAAGATCTAATAATGTTTCAAAAACAACCATTTTTGACCAAATATATAGATTCCCCTGGTGAAGACTGGATTTTATGCTACAAGTGTAAAAATGGACTTACGAGAGTTGTACTGCTGGAAAGTGAACATCGTTGAGTTATAAATGTGATCACTATCGTTATTAATGTTAGTACGTAATTACCCCACTTGGTGTTCGTGTTTACCCGACTTCTGTCGGGCAAAGCCGAACACTAAGGGTTTTGTATTTTAGTCAAATTGTTACACTTTTTAAAAGCAATATAACTGTTGATTAGTATATTCGTTAGACAGATAAGTAAACTTAATATTTAAAAAAATAAAGAAACTCTATGATCAAATTCCACTGTTTTATTTAAGTTTTCCCTTAGGTGTTCGCGTTTCCCCCGCTTTCCCCTACCATACTTCTTTTCTCTGGTACACTTGAGTAATTTTTGACACCTGCTTTCGATTTTTGACCATTGTTTCAACTACTACCCTATCCTACTACAATTACCCTACCCTACTATTACCTACTCTACCGTACTACTTTCTAATAAAAAGTAGGGTAGTAGTAGTAAAGTAGTTTTTAGGGTTCCGTACCCAAAGGGTATAAACGGCACCCTGTTACTGAGACTTCCCTTTCTGTCACCAGGCTGTATCTATAGATCTATAAAACGCTTTGTCCTGACTGACTGACTGACTGATCAACGCACAGCCTAAACCGCTGATAGTAGAGGGCTGAAATTTGGAGATGTAGACATCCGATAAGAAAGGATTTTTGAAAATTCCTAAAAATAAGGATCGGGACTTATGCGGGTAAAACCGCGGGACGCAGCTAGTTTACATTTATAAATGTAATGCAATTTCTAAAGAATTGATAAGAGAACCTATGAAGTCTGCATTACACTTCAGATTTTGAAGTTAAACAACTTAATATTTCTTATGTTTTATTGCTCAAGGCATTTTTACTAGAAAATATTTTTTTTTACAAGGAGAAATACTTACATCATCAAAAATTAAACAACTTGCTTGGTCTAACCGTTACTGGAAAAATCGATGGTGACACACAGGCAGACGGATGTGATATTATAAGGATTCCTTTTGAGGTACGGAACCCTAAACAACAATGAAAAAAACCCCTTAGGTAAAATCATAAGATACAATTTAACTCTACTCTAACTTTATATTTACTCAAGAAGACAAATACAGGATTATCTCAAATTAGAATCAGTTTCGTTAAACAAAACCCACAATTACAACGCACATATCAATAGAAAATATTAACAATATGCTTTGTTATTATTATTAAACATGACCCAGTGTCTCAAATTCTAATATCAGTTACCCCCGGCGTCAGGTTTTAATTGTCTTATATCAAACCTTATATTATTTGTTGATACATTTACCAATCCAGTCTGTTAATCGCTTTATTCGACATAGATTATGGAACAGACCCGATATTATGTGATGATCTTGAGAACGTATAGCCCCGGCAAAGAATAGGGCTACCCCATATCGTCCCGTGAGTGTCTATTATATCTATTTTGGCCTTCCTTCAATGCCCTTTGTACATAACAACTATACATTGGGCGAACATTACGGTCAATTCAGCTCTCTTACCTTTAGTGCTCTAGGTTGTGCGTCCATCATCAGTCATTCGGGACTAACTTTTTTTTTATTTATTTATTTAACATTTACAGTAATTTTTACAATAAAAGCATACCAAAAATCACAGAGATTTGTCCGGAATGAATTTTATAGATATAGATGATAGTTTAATAAAATACGATGATCACTACATATTACAACACAAAGTCGCTTCCTGCTGTCTGTCTGACCCTATGAATGCTTAGATCTTTAAAACTATGTAACGAATTTTGATACAATTTTAGTATATAGAGTTATTCAAGAGGAAAGTAATAATATGCACCGTACGAAATCGGAGTGGGTCGCTAGTAAATAATATATAACTAGCTGCGCCCCGCGGTTTCACCCGCGTAAGTCCCGATCCCTCTGGAATATCGGGATCAAAAGTAACCTATATCCTTCTTCAAGGTTCCTTTAACATCTAGACCAAAATTCATTAAAATCGGTATAGCGGTTTAGGCCTAAAAGCGTTACAGACAGACAGAACGATAGAGTTACTTTTAATAAATAACAAACAATACTAGATGACAAATAAAAAATACAAATTAATGTACTACATATTTGTAATAAAGGAAGATATAATAAATACAAGAAATCAATCATTATTAAGTTTATTTGTTAGAACAGAGCCTACCAATATTTTTAGTTACAAGAAGAATTCTGAAGGAACTTTGCTTGGGTTCTTTTTTTTTATTTCACAAGCTAGATATTGGAATATAGGTAAGTTTTGGTGCACGTTCCAAATGTTTCTTTATACTTATTGTAAGTTCTTAACTAATTCTATACTCTTTGGAGCGGCGGCATCGGCCCTAAGGCGCGCAGACAATATCGCCACAGATTGAATTATCGATTCGATAATAGGATCGCTGGAGTAATGTCCTTGTAAATTATTCGAGCTACTTTCATTATGGAAGCTCTTCGACAAACTTGTTTATTGAAGCTGTTCTCTAATACCGTTATTTGATAATCTAATAATACTTTAATTATTATGGAGTTTTGATTTTTTGTTAAGACCTACCTAACTACATATACCTATGGGCTTCGATAACAGTTATTTGATGACTTTACTTGAAAAGGTTTCCAACTAACAGTGTTGCCGAATTATCGATAGTTTGACTATGGATAGTATCGATACTATCGATAATTTTACGCTATCGAGCAGGCTGTTATTCAATAGCTACATTCTCCAACCAATAAATTGAAAGAAAGGTAACTTTCGATAGGTCAAAGCTATCGGTTACTTTTACAATATTCAGCAGCAATAGTATTGATACGATACTATCAATAGTATCGATAGTGCATCGATATTGAACTCTAATACTATCGATAGTATTGCTGTGTGTCGATAGTTTTTATATAAATGGACATATCGATCCTATTACTATCAATGGTTTACTATCGAGCGGCAACACGACTAACTAATATTTAAGTTCACTATTTTACAGGTTAAGAGAATAGTAGGATCACAAGATAGTAGAGCTACGTTGACGCCCCACGTCTGCGTCTGTAAATAAATAGTTTTAATAAATAAATATCCCATAATATCCGAAATTTAAATTTATATAAATAAATTTCACTATAGTTCTAAATATGCGACAATGTGAATCACATGATCACTGCAAAAAAACATTGGGTTTATTGTCTCTTTTTTTCATTGGAGGTCGCGTTCCGAAGACACACTAGATTACTAACAATTCAAAAAGATCAAGTGTACCTATATCTTATTGAATATAAACATATTTATGAGTTTATCGATATGCCGTAGAATGTAAGATAAAATAAGATTTATAATCTTTGTTTCCTTTTGTCTATATTTACGAAAAACGATAACATTCTGAAAGATTAATCGGCACCCATTAAAACATGATACCAGGAAAGCAAAATTTCCCTTGAAAAAATTGACACTAAAATCAGTATCGATTCGTATGGATCACGTAACTGACCTACAAGTTGAAAGCGCCCGCGCCGATGGGCAGATAACAATCAAAATGGCGGCGCCCGAAGCGTCACCAACTGTCACAGTAACTAACGACCACATTAAAATGAAACGCTTCCAAGGTACGGACATAAATTAAATAGTCATCCACGTCACTCAAACCTTAGGGCCACGAGAAATACTTGACGGAAGCCAGGTAGTTAAGATCCGAAAACAAAAATATGAGATAACACCAGTTAAGATGTTAAACTTTTATTAGGAGCTAACAAAGCGACACTAATTTACGTTCTCGCTCCAAAGATAAGAGTAACAGTATGAAATTTAATGACCCTAATTCTTAGATCAATACGAAATAGTAATAACTTAGTAAAAAGTAATAAAGTATACTAAACTATATGTATTATATGTACTAATACATCCGTTGTCTAGTACGCATAGTGTAAGCATAGTTGCTTAAGAGGAAAGGATACCTACTCCATACAAACGTAGTCGACTGTTTCCTCCCTGGATAAAGTCATTAGAACAAATATGTTTATGCCATCATTGACAACTCCCCTACTTTATGGTATTTTTCTTTTTCTAATAAGAATAGTTTTATTTTTTAATATTAAGGGAAGAAACAGTCGACAACGTTATTAAAGTTTGGATAGAGAAAAGAGTAGGTTTCTTTTCCTCTTAATTTAGGTCTAGATTTAGCACTGTGTGTAATATCCTGCGATTTAAAAAAATAAATGATATACGCGTACGCGAGAAGTGCTAAAATTATTAAACAATATAGGTAATATTTCGTTAGAGCGCCACACACGACTATTGCGATTCATTACGATACAAATAGAGGGAACGAGTTACACAGTGGTTACAAGTAAATTACTCGGCGCTGTAACACATGCCTTAGGCCAAACAATACTGTAATAAACGAGGCTTCGGTACGAGAAAGCTCTGTATGTATCCACAGCAAATAAATCAGAGACAACGCCGCAAGCGTTTCTACTGGCTTTGGGAAACATCGACCGTTCCAAACGTATCAACTAAACATATTTCATGATAGAAATTTTAAAATATCGTCGACTCGGCTACTGTGATAGATCATTATACTGTCATCGAGATATTAGGTACGAGAAAAGTCTTTGGTTTTATCACGAAATGTCACGTAACTTAAAAGTTTAATATCACCGATGATCTTCTTTTTTAAGGTTCCGTACCCAAAGGGTAAAAACGGGACCCTATTACTGAGACTTCGCTGTCTGTCTGTCCGTCTGTCTGTCACCAGGCTGTATCTCATGAACTGTAATAGCTAGACGGTTGAAATTTTCACAGAAGATGTATTTCGGTTGCCGCTACAACAACAAATACTAAAAACAAAATAAAACAATTATTTAAGAGGGGCTCCCATACAACAAACGTGTTTCAAAAACTACAAGGGAATTTTATTGCAATCTGAGGTAGCTTCTGATAGGTCAGAGGCAAATCGAGTAGGTCGTGGAATTCAAAATGGCCGCCCTGTCTGTCAAATATACCAGTCTGCCTTCACTTACCAAAGAGTTTCTTATAAGTTTCAGATTTTCTTTGTGCCAAAGGTTTTTTTTCTTTTTTTTTTTTGAATGGTGTGGTCGTATGAAGGGAGTAAGGATCGAAGCTAAATATTTCACATTTTCCTATCAAATTTAAAAATTGGATGTAAATCATTTTAGGGTTCCGTACCCAAATGTCATAGTGGTACGGAACCCTTCGGGCGCGAGTGTCGCACTTGCCCGGTTTTTTTCTTTTTGATTTGTTTTATTTTTACTTTTATGAAAGCGCTTGCAGGCTGACCTCCCAACCCTGATGGGAAAGTCTACGCCAAAGCCTTGTCCGTTTTTCGCAGGTGCACCAATCTAGCAGGTGAGGTTGGATTAGGCCCACTGAGGATCTACACTAGACATCATAAGGATTATCACAATTATTTGCAACTTCGGTATACTGATATATCAAGGCCTCCCTGATATCTTATCTATCTGTAACTTTTTCGTCCTCGTGGTTCTACGCTTGACAATAATCTCAATGAAACTAAATACTTAGATTAATCTTTTATTTCGGGATTTTACCAGCTTCAGTAAAAAACTTATGACCAAGCACTTCCTTCTGATTGTTAAAACTAAAATAGCATAACAAAATCTTTTTATAGAATCCATCGTAAAAATGCCGAAAATAGCTACGATTCCGCTAGATATGATTCTTAAAATATATTTCAATCTAGATATACAATGAATCAGCTACTGTCACGTACCGAGATGCATCTTAATGAGAAATAATAAAAATTTAGTTCAATTATAACAAAACTATGGTAATCCAAATTCTTCCACGAGTTTTTTCGTAAGTCTAAGTTATCTTAAGGGCATCAGGTCGTAGGGAAACTTTATTGCATTTAAAATTACGTATTTCAACATTCAATTAATTTAAGTTAGAATGATACGAGGGGATGATATTTTTTCGTTCGTTTTGCCGATTTTGAATTTGACTTAAATAAATATAGTTGAAAACAAACAGCAGTCAACCATTATAGTCATTTAGACTATGAAAAATATAAAAATAAAGACTAAAATTGAAATTAAATTTGACTTGAATATTAACTTCTCTCCAAAGACAACAGCATTTACAGGAACACCTATAAGAAATTTAATGTTAAAAGTTTACGGCTCTAAATTGTCGAAGGCGCCCCATCTTCAAAACATCACGATTGCATCAAACACGTACCAAGCGAGAATTTACGTGATCCTCACAATTTCACTATAACAAGTCTTGTTCACATGAATATCTATCTCAATAAAAAAATTACCTACATTGATTAAATCATATAAAAACCATACTTATTTATAAAGAGAAAATTAGTAGTGTGAATTAAAAAAAACATTTATTATAAGTACTATTGTTTATTGTGTACTCATGTACTCATACTCAATAATAATTTATATAACTAGTTAGATTTAGCAAATAAAAAAATATTTATAAAACTCGGAACAGAATTAGACGAACAGTTTAGTCTCTACGATGTTACAGAGATAGGCCATATGAAATTACGTTCAAATGTATAGGCACATAAGCCTCCAACTGTCAAGTAAAATTACACGCTATGTTTTTAATATTATTTACAAATAATTTATAAACAAATATACAACATAAAGTATCCTATTAGCACTGTTTCCATATATTCCATAGGTACACATATGTATATGTTATAGGCCAATCTTTGGCCAATCTGCAGGGAATTCCCATTACAAAAGGTGGTGTAACAAATTTTATGATTTTATGTTATTTAGTTAAGTTAGCTTGATATAAATTCAATTTTTTGACCTTGGGGCATGACGGGGTATGTCCGATATTTTGAGTTTTATATGCTTTTTGCACATAGTGTCACGATAATAAGTCGTATGACAAAAGTGTCTAGAACAGTATGTAGAAGTCAAAAACTCCTACATTCTGTCCATACATGTCAATTCTGTAAGTCTTACAGGTAAAAAGTTACAATCAAAAGAAGTAAGAAGTAATAAATCATAATTTATTATTTATTTAATCATTTTAATTCTATAACCTAAAAGAAGTGTTAAATCACCATACTGGATTCATTTATTCATTAGACCCTCAAAAAGAAAAAAAAATATGAAAGACAGTATCAGTAAAAGTCAAATACAAAATTAAAAGAAAAACATTTGAATCTAAAACAATACTATAAAATGCAATAGAAAAGTAACTTAATGGTTACGAATTATCGGGTTTAGGGTCAGAATTTTGAGATCTATCAGGACTCGAATTTCTATACTTTGTACTTTTATCTTCGGAACCAGTATTTTCTCTTTTCCTCCAATCATTATCCCTACTTGTTCTAAATCGATTGTAATCATTAGAACTATTACCACCACCGTATCGATTATTATAAGGAGCATTACCTCTAAAATGGTTTGAACCTCTTCTACCATGAGGAGTAAAACGGTCATTAGAATTTCTACCATCCCTATCATATAGATTACTTAAAATATCATTGTACTGTCTATTATAACCGTCATTATGGAATGATCTACTAGGTTCATGATTGTGACTCCTATTTTCAGAGGAAGATTGACTTGCACAAGGTTCGTTATTATAATGGCCTCTCCTATCGCTAAATTGCCGATTTCTTGAGGACATGTTATTAAACCTCCGACTATCGCCTCTATGGTTATCTGCATTAGGCTTGTCGTCAACGTCAGGTACTACATCGGACACTTTGTCATAATTATTCCCAATCTGATTTAGTTCATTTAAATCACTCGTGTCATAAGATTTGTCATCATTAGTTCTTGAACGATTGTGATGTTCGTTTTGATATGATCTACTAGGTTCCCCCCGATTATGGGTACTTCTGTGACTCCTATTATCTGAGGGAGAATGTTGCCTTGCGTAAGGTTTATCACTTTGAGAGTTTCTCCTACCTCTGTTAGTCTCACATTGTCGGTGTCTTGGTGTGTTGGTACCGCGACGGTAAGGTCGATCAACACCATTAGGTTCATCGAATTCTTTATTATTGCTTTTCCCAAACTGATTTCTGTCATTTCTCGGATTGGGCTTCTTACCTTCACGTTCTGTTGATGTTTTGTTGTTGAGTATACCATTAATGTAAACTTCTCTTTCAATTTTGTAGCCGCGGGCTGTTTCGAATCCTGTAACAAAAAATATACAAACATTGTCATATTTTATGGTCATTAAAAATCCTAATTAAATTATTTCAAAAAAGTACAAGACCCTTCTGTGAGAAAATGTGTTTGTTATCGCTTTGCGTTGAAAAATCTTTTGTACCTGATCGATAGGTATGCGTTTGACCATTATCTCAACAGATAGTTAGTGACAATGTTGTCTAAAACGTAGCACGTTACCTAGACGACCGCAGACGGCAGCAGACCAAGCTTGCGTGTCATGATTCATCTGTCACGACCATTTTCCTCGGCAGATAACTACGAGCCCCTCTTATTATCTACAAGTGATCGATACTAACTTTTTATCGCTTCTGGTCCGTCAACACCAATACGGTCTCGCAAGTACCGACACACCATATATCCAGTCCTGTTCAAACCATGTGTACAATGAACGCCTACTAAGGAATCTGAAACAAATATTACTTTGAAATTAAAGTTAAATTAAAGACATTTTTCGGTTTGAATCGCGTGGTGTTTATTACTTTTAGCATTGTTACAACGCTCATCGTTTTTTTTTAATACATTAGAATGACGAATCACATCTCAGTCTATCCTGAGGAAGGGACCTGGAAAGGTCTCGAAACGTTGAGCGTTATAACAATGCTAAAAGTAATAAACACCACGCGATTCAAACCGAAAAATGTCTTTAATTTCAATACAAAATCGCGAAAACAGAAGAAAAATCTAAATATTACTTTTACAATTATGTCCGGTATGTGAAAATAAGTTTTGCAATTTAAAGACCCCGACATTTTTTTTTTGGGTAAAAAACCCTTATTTACGTTATAATAACATGTCTATTATACGTATAGCACGTCTTGATGATAAATTTGCAAAACTTATTTCAGTATTATATTACGTACTAGCTGTGCCCGTTGTTAACCACTTAGTTTCCGTTTCCCATGGGAATACCGGGATAAACGATATCATAATATGTTATCCAAGATTTAGACTACCTGAGTGCCACATTTCAGCCAAATTCTTTCAGCCATTTTTGCGTGAGTGACATACAAACACACAACATTCAAGTTTTTCGCATTTAATATATCATAAAACAGGTTTTTTATAAAACTTTATAAAAAAGGCACTCTTCACAATAATCTATAGTTTAAACATCAATTACATTGTAACTATATTAAGTGAGTATTACTTGATAATGTTATTGTGAGTAAGTTTTAATTCGCAAATGTCAATAGTCATTAGAGTCTTTACTTCCTATTCTGAAAACTATTAGCATATTATACAGCAATTAAACTACGCTGCGACGAGTTTACTCTAATCCCCACAAACAAACGTACTTAAAATACCTACGCAATATTTATCTACTATTCAGAAAACAATGCAACCAATAATATGCTCAAACTTTGACAATGTTCTACGCTACTTCAATACCTACCAAACATCTGATAAATAACATTTCACAAGTGATATATCACTGAGAATCCCAATCCATTCGAATCCTAAACGTTCACGATTGAAAAAGCACTAAACATAAAATGGTCCACGAAAAATAAACCAAAAAACTTCGTGTTTGTTTCTTCAAAATCGCACCGCAAACATTGGTGGGAGGTCGTTGACATCGCACCCCCCAGTGAGGTGGTGTGGCGGTTTGAGGGAGACAGGCGAGGGGAGGGGCTAAGGAAGTCGTGGCCGCGGTTTGACACTTCCTCAGGAAGACCTTTGAAGTAGCAAGGAAGATGTGCGACTGTTTTGCAGTTCATCGTTAAAAAAGAAGCTTTTAAACAATATGAAAAACACAGGTGAATTACACGAAATATTTACACCTTACTATTCGCAATATATTTTGCCAATAAACAACAACTCAGAAATCAAAACACTAAATTTATTACACCAAATAATTCAGTAATTTCAAGAAGAAAATATCAACGTATCACCTAATAAGTGGGCTGACAACAACGCCAAATAGGTACCTACTCAATGTCTTAGCTCAGCCAAATAAAACTTCTCACGGCTTTGGTTGGCTGCGGCCAAGGAGTTATAAGTTTGTAGTATACCACATGCAAATTCATGCCAAGTCGAGAATGCAAATCCAGAAAGAATAAAACAATAACGCAATAATCCATCAAGAGCTTTCCCCGGCAACTTAATTAACGAGAGGTTGTATTTCAATTACAGAAACAAATACATTGCAATTATTTTCAAAGAAGATAAGAGTAATGTAGCTTTCATTCCATTTGTTGGAACGTTTTTCAAATAAAGGACCGCTGATATTTATTGCAGTCGAAACTGCATTCGTGTACAATTTATAAGCGACGTCCCACCCTGTGTTTTAGATGTAGAATATGTATGCATGATTTTGTGTTTTGACACATCTTAACGTATTGGAATGTGAATGCAACTTCAGGTGAAGAAACTTCGACTTAAAATTCAAAGTAAAGACGACAAATTCAGGATTTACAATATTATTCAGAACCATTACGAGCAATTTAGTTCCACATTGAAAGGGGACCGAGGTTTACCTCCAAGACGAAGCGACATCAAACGAGCGCAGCATGACGTTTGAAATGTCAATCTGGCAACAATTATGCATATAAATTCAGATGCAAATATACTCGTACGACATCGACAGCACAATAAACTAGCAGTCTGCTTGTTACCACTTGTAAGTCGCTTTGCATAGAAAGCAGTAGGTACGACGTATGCAATGTTGGTAATAAAAATCTACCAATCTTAGCAACCGTACTGACTTGCCCAAACAAACAGACAAAAGGTATCAAAAGAGGGCGTTACGTAATTATAATAGGGATGTACAATAGAGCATATCGACATTGCGTAATAGTAGAACCTACCATAGATCGAAAAACAAGGAGAGTCGGACGATACGAGAAAGCAAATACTGGTACAATAGCTGAAAATAGTTTTTGGCAATATTTAGCTACTATCGCAAACGCTAAAACGTTTTTGTATACAAAAGTTGTTTAAAGTCTGTTGGTTGTGTACTCGATATTTTAGCAATTCTCTGTTGACGAAAAATGTATTGACGTCAATTTTAATAAACAATTAAATTGTTTGCATTACAGACAACGTAAAATACGTTTTTTTTAATGGGTAGGTTCTGTTTGTTCTCAACTCTATTGAAATGCATTACTGAGTACATGCGTGCATCGAGTCGCGATGCAGATCGATAGTCCCCTATCGATTGTGACATGATAAGTCGTTGTCGATACTTGCGTCTAGCGCCTACGCCCGTCCCTTTATATCGTTTATCGGCTTAAGGACGTACCACACACTACGCAGGTACGGTTTATTTCACCGAAACCACTTAAAGACTAGGTTTACCTAAGTAAGATTAGTTTCTAGAATTGCTTAAGGAAAACTTTAATACGTGTCTCAGAAGCATATTTCTTGGAACATCTCTTAAACAACTTGACAATTCATCAAGTAGTAGACACACATAATCTAGATCTCTCTACTTATAGTTTTTTGCGTAGATCTGAATATAAAAAATGTGAGCTGTCACGGGACGCCTGGCAGATGTGAAACATCGACTCGCTACGTATAGTATACATAATTCCATCATATATATAGCGTGGCGAGGCGTCGCCACGGCCTGTATCGCCACGCCAACTTTTAGGTTTACCCTCGCCTAGAGATGTTTCACATCAAAAATATGTTAGACAAAATAATACAAGCATGCAGCAATCATACTTCTGTGAATCGTACTAGTTTCAAAACCCAGCAGCTATTGCCATAAGTCAATTATTGGATTTATTATCCATATATATTTTCTGACCGGCTTTCGTCAAATCAAAATTGAATTTAACTTCCAAATGTTTAAAT
Source organism: Idaea biselata (assembly GCA_958496205.1). Classification (NCBI taxonomy): domain Eukaryota; kingdom Metazoa; phylum Arthropoda; class Insecta; order Lepidoptera; family Geometridae; genus Idaea; species Idaea biselata. The sequence goes on along the minus strand of OY292400.1, from coordinate 20,695,075 downwards.
CAACCACATTAAACCAGCCACATCTACATACGAACACGGGAATGGCGCCACGCGTGGGCGACAAACTGATGATCAAATGACTGATTAACTATTTAAGAATATTAATTGTGCGATGAGACCACATTCCAAGCATCGGCATTTTTATTATGCATCGATTCAATATAAGCAATAGAAATAACCTACTCAATAATTACTCTGAAGAAGTCGGGCCGCTACAAAACGTGACATTATACTAATCAAATTACTAACCCAGAAGATGCGTTTGTAAACAACCGTCAATGACAAGATTACCTACGTGGTTAGAGAACAGGATCAAGTTCAAAAATGAGTTCCGACGTCTGAAAGTACGTGCAAATGACAACAAAAATGAGTCGGAACAATGTGGGAACATCACACATATTGTGTTTTTTTGTTGGTTCTCACAAAATAAATCTACATAAAATTTTCATTGATTTTGAGCATTATAATTACATTGAAAAGCAAGAGTCTCGCTTCAAATGGGTCTAGTGCGGGTTGTTTCTTATAGATAACGTTACGTTCGCGTGAATGGCAAAAATGGTATGGAAAACTCAGAGCGCGTTGCAGCCCTAGCAATTGTTGGAGCTTTATATTTCCGTAGATAAATTTTGTGTTAAGAGGAAAGGATACCTACTCTTTTCTCCATAAAAACTTTACAAACATCGACTGTTTCGTCTCTGGAAAAAGTCATTAAAGAAAAAATGTTTATACCATCAAACCTATATCAGCCATTACCATACACTTAAGTTTAGATTTTTTCAAATTCAAATTTTTCTACGGAGAAAAAGTAGGTTTCATTTCCTCTTAACGCAAACACGATAGTTTTCGTTAACTACCACAGGTACCTACAGACAAGTTGGCAAATACCAAACTTGACGAATCGTACTAAATCAAAAGAAACTAGATCGTAAACCAAACGAATACGATATAAATAATGAAAATACAAAAGTCTCAAATAATTTAAGATACAATAAGTTATACATTCGAAACTGCAAACTATGTTATCGGAGCCGAGACAGACAAACATATTCTTTAGGAGCATTCTCGACTGTTTCTAGCACAAAAGTGCAACTTTGTCTACGAGTCAGTATCTCAGTCGAAAGAGAACTGAAGCAATATATCTCGCTTGTATATCAACAAACTTCGAGTTTCCACAAAACTTATCCCGGCATGACGTCAGTCTAATAATTTAAAACTAAGCAGTTAATGTCGGACGTATTTCAGTTATCGAGAGTAAACAAACTTAGAACTCAAGAAAGAAAATGGGAAATTATATGCGTCTTGTTAATTTATGAGTTCACCCTCAGGTCCTGAGATGTTTAACGACTAGAAATATTTTAAAGAAATAATACTTCTGCAGAAACACAACGCAACTTAACTTAAATGGTCGATAAGAATCCCCAAATTTTCATTCTACCATCTATCAATTTGTTTTAAAACTATTTCATGGGAAAGTGTAATTTTAGCCGTAGTTTAACCACCAGTTGACGGTCTTTACAAATCTTGAGAAACCGAGGAATCGATCGGCTGAAATATGCAAGTGAAACGACTGAAAACACGCCCAAGTGCGAATCAGACTTTTTTCAACTCTACCTCTACCCGTTCCTACGACAGACGGAAAAACAGAAAGACAGATTGACAACCAAATGATTCTATAAGTGTCGAGGAATGAAACTCGCTGCTTTGAATACAGAAGATTAGCTGAATAAGACATTCTTATAAATAAAATCTTCCTCTTGAATTACTCTAGGTATCTATTAAACCGCATCAAAATTCTAAATATAACATGTAGTGATGATGTTATTTATTTACAAGATGTGCTACATCGCACCGTTTCCATCAGTTCCACATTAAAAAAACAGTTACGAAAATTAACGCAGACATAATTTTCGCTCAGACAAACTTGTCGATTATAAATCAATATGTAATCGAAAAAAATCAATAGCTTTTATTAAGACTGACAACTTTGAAATAACGATTACTGCACAAGAAATTCCTAAGGTTATTTATTATTGTAAAAAGCATAAATGGCAAGTCATCTATGCAACGGTAAATGATTCATCTATCAATCGGCCGGTGGCATGTGCCTGCGCCTGCACTCGAGTGACATGTGCCTTACCTACTGTGAGAAACGTCAAATAACTCCAAGACAAACATTTATAACGCCAATAAAAACTTTATGGATTTCCGCGTTATTGTAAGCATAATTAATACTGATCATCATTAATATTAATTAAGTAAATAGAGTTAAGAAAAAAACATGGAGTTTTTTTGTGGCGCTCGCTCCAATTATCATTGATGCATTTTTCCTTGTAAAAATATTTCAAACATAAACAACCAAAGTAACTGGACAAACTCAAAAAATGTTTGCAGTCTTTAATGGAATGTGTACTTAACAAAAATAGAACTGCTAATACGAAACAAACAAAAACAAATCTGATACGGGGAAGATCAGAAAATTGAATCATGATTCGTTTATTTGTAAGAACTAAGAAGAACATTAGCCGCCACGGGCCACCATCGGTTTTGCACACGGTAGCGTAGTCCCGCGATATCAGCCGAGATATCTTGTAAATCAGGACAAAAATAGAACTGCTTATACGAAACAAACAGAAACAAACGCGGAAAACAAATCTGATACCAAGAAGATCAGAAAATTGAATCGTGATTCGTTTATTTGTAAGAACATTAGGGCCACGGGCCACCATCGGTTTCGCACACGGTAGCGTGGTCCCGCGATATCAGCCGAGATATCTTGTAAATCAGGACGCGGCCGCGATACCTGCTGCGATATCACTGATATATGAATATCGTCGCATTACAACCACGACACGGCAAGCTACCGCCGCGAGCTCCTTTATTTGGTTGACGCCACTTAATGCTATATTATTTGATTCTGTTGCACAAACAGATTCAAAAGTTGTAATAAAAGGTAATAATACCCTTTGGGCTAGATGTTTCTTCTGTTTTCGCTATTTTGGATAGAAATTAAACTCAGTTATCTGTAGGTTTTTCTTCTGTTTTCGCGATGTTGTATTGATCCTGATAATCCTGAAGAAGAGACCTTAACAGGTTTGTAAAGGTTCCGAAACGTTGAGCGTTAAAACAATGGTAATTAACACCACGTGATCAAAACCTAAAAATATCTTTAATTTTAGTTTTCGGTTTTAATCGCGTGGTGTTTATATTTAGCATTGTTTCAATGCTTAACGTTTCGAGGCCTTTACAGGTCTTCTTCCTTTTACTTTACAGGTCTCTTTTCGGATAATGAAGAAGAGATCTGTAAAGGTTTCGAAACGTTGAGAATTGAAACAAGTAATAAACACTACGCGATTAAACCCGAAAAATGAGTTTAAATTCTACTCTCTAGATTATTAACAATCGCATAAAATTTTATTATAACTCTACATTAAGCAAGTTACAAACTTTAACAAAGCCAATTCATTAGACTAGGTCAAAACAATTAGACCAATAAATAGAAGTTGCAATTATAGTAATCCGTATTAAATAACATGAATAGCATTTTAAAGGGACATTCGAACCAGCCACAACAGCTTACACCTAAAGAATCCGGCATAAGCTGTACTAAGTCAGTCGACGTAATACACATCTCACTCAATCTACTTCCCGACACCGATAACCGGCCTGTACCCTTAGATTAAAACAAAAAACTAAAGATACGGTACCTAGTCTCGGAAAATGAGACAATAAAACTGCGTCTAGCTGACGCACTAGCCTCAGTCGTATGTCGAACCGTTGCCACGTGAGCACGTGCTGTCACTCTTTTTGACATCCATAAGAATGCCTTTTTGCTTATTTACAAAGCCTGAATAATTCTTAAAGACAAATGTTTTTAAATACAATAATTTTATGAAAATGCATGTTGGTGTTTCTAGCTCAATTTTCGAATACGCAATGTTAGAATATACCGTATCTACTATTTTTGTTTTCATCTAAGGCCTGTACCAATGAAAATGCCGACAGATAGTCGCATGCTCACAATTAATTGAAACTGCCCACGTAATCTAATAAAAGCTAGTTTTTGTGATCAAGACAAACAAGGGCGCCCATTGGTAATTAGAACCTAATGAACATTCGGAATATTGAGTTCGGCACCGTGAGAAGCCGAGCGATAACTACGATTTGTGTCAATGTAATTAAAACCTTGGCTGCCGATAAACCCGGCTTGCGCGACCAAACTACTAGTTTTGACTGCTACGAGTTACGATGAACCAATTTAGTTTGAACCATGAAAAACCGTATCGAGACAAAGATATCCGGATCTTCGAATACTGTACGATTGATGCATTCCGCGTCGAAATCGAAGCACTTTTTAATTGAAATAATATGTTATGTCTAACGTTTTTGATAACGCACTACAAAGTACTAAACGTAATAGCAAGGCGGCCTTTGGATTGTATTCTTCATCGAATCTTGTAGAATTATTAGGTATACTTCGCAGAATATTAGTAGGTATCTTACGGCCGAAAACGGAAACGCAACTCAAAATTTGAGTTCTACTTAAACAAGTAAGCACCTCTCAAATTCAAAAATTCCTATACTATTACTACTACCTACTTCTATAAGCTTCTCAATTATTAAAGTACGTCTTAAATTTTAAGTGGCGTTTCTGTATTCGGCTGTTAGTAGTTTACATAAAAGTAATAGAGGATAGGGTCCTACATCATCTCAAGGACCAATTTTATCGCTGTTTACTGATAGAATAAATTGCATCACGCCGATTGCGACGTTCAATTGTGGCACATTTTATAGCTGCATTTACGCTTCACTCGGCCGTCACATATTGCCATATACAACAGAAAAGAAACTAACAATAGAATAACGATTAGTGACTAATAAAGACTCGGTTCGAGCATACGATACTCTTTATGGTGGTCTCGTAAAGACGAAAAAATACAATTAGGCAATGGGCGTGCATTAACACCTCAGTGAAGCGTCTTCACCCACGCGAAACAACTCTAAAGCTTCCAACGACTCATGAACTTAACCTACTTACGAATACCTCATCAGACGTACACCGTAGAGCGCACAAACAACCGGGCCTGACAGTACACACTGGTTGTTTAGACATATCGAGTGCGCTAGTAAATATACGGATCTTACTTGCGGTCGACAAGCCGCGGCGAACTCTCCACGCCTGTACGGCCACTAAAGAAGAGAAAACCGCAACAATAATAATAATATAATACCACAAATACGTACAGCCGTCATTAGCCACGGCCCGAAAGTTATCAACCTTGTTAACATTTTGAGCAAACAGTTTTTGACTCACCACAATCTTTTCCCAAGAATTCGTCGACTGCATCGAAGAATCTGGAACAAAAAAAATATTGAATTTAATCGATTGTTTCAACAAACTTACAATTTCAAAGAATAAAGGCCGTTTTAAATTAAAAAATAAAGTTGTTACATTAAATCGATACATATAAACAATAAAATCACTTCGCGGTGTAATTCTAGACACAACTCTAACAATTTTATTCCAAATCTTAACTCTATAAAAACCTAAGCGGGATGTAAACTGATACGGAACCACAGTTATTCAACTATAAAACATATAATTGAATTTCACAAAACTATCGGAATGTACGGCACCCGTCAAGCTACAGATGAAATATTATCATGTATCGATCACAGCGTGTCGCCGTACTTTAATCGATTTTTTTACACCTAAAACCGCACGGTCCGTGGGCGTATCGAAATTACTAGGTGTTTCTGTCGGCCGACTTACTGTTCCTTCAGTTTATTTGGTGAAATATGTATGCTTCCATCATAACAAAAGCTATTTAATATTTGCCTAAGGGGCGCCGCCAAACCCTGCCACATTATTGGAATGTTTTCTAAAATAACTTACAAGGGTGGTCGGATGTTGTAGGGAGTTTATATTCTTATGAAATATTCTTCATAGCCGTCTTATGAAAGGAAATGATAAGCTAATGGTGAGGGATCGGTGATTGAGTCTTGTCATGCAAAACTGAAATCGTTTTGTAGGCGCCCGTATCGTTTGTAATTATGCAAAGAACCCTCCAGGGAAAATGGTAGCGACAGGGACGCGGCGCCGACACCATACATCATCGTTGCTATCTACATCGAGATGTCCATTTCGAACTGTGAATAATTATGTCATAATTTCTAAACGTCAAATTAACCATTCATCTCGACATCGTTTATGTCCAAGAGTAGCCAGGCAGCCTTATGAATAGACGTAGACGGAGGAACAAATGGACGAGACACTATTTGACAATATGTAACAGAAAGAAATGGATTGATTGCAAAATGAGCAAGAGAATCAAACAAATCTTATGTCTCTATCCGCGTATTACTTTTCTTTGCCTGACTCCTAATGAAAGTCACAAAATTGAAATAAATTTGACGAAGCTATCCTCTGTTTCAGAAACTTAGATCAAAAAGGTAAACAAATAACTGTCAATTTTAAAGGAAAAAATAAATAGAGCTGTCAAATGTATGGGATTTTTGTTTATGTTTTTGATCTAAGTTTCTGAAACTGGATCACATTTCAGTGCAAAAGGTCACCCACGGCTATTTCAATATGTCATAGACTGACATCTCTTCCATTTCTGTTTCTCAGTCTACGGGAATAGACTAGATTCTCGAATTTGTTAACTATTCTGATGTTCATCGCAAAATATACCATCATTATAAAGCAAATAAACGAATGAATGAAATCAATGTGTGCCTTGTTAAACGGCTCTTTGGATTATTATTTTAAACTAAGCAAAGTTTACGAATTAAACTAACTGGGACGTGCGGCGCCACAAGGTAAACAGTTTAATTATGCATAGAATCACAAATTCAGAGAACTACTTGACAAGGTTCCGAAATTATGATTGCGTATTGAATGACGTCAATAATGCGCTTTCTTTTTCTGTTTTCCTTGTTTTAATTGATAAATATACGGAAGATATTGTTAAGTTTGGCGCGGTAAATGCTTGGATGAGTGACTTTATATAATAATGTGTGTGATAATCAATTTCTCAAGCTTCTTTGTACATCAGAAGGCACATTAAGCAGTTGGTCTCGGTTGTTATCACTGATGGCAGTCGTAAGGTTAAGTTAGAGGCCTTAGGGCGAACTTTAACAGTAGGTGAGCCACACCACTATACGAAAAGGAGAAGAAGAAGCCGAAAAATTAAAAGGTTAAATACACATAAATAAAATCAGCGTTACGACAGGCAAGCCATGTGGTCGAGAGAATAACACGGAAGACAATGCAGTTAACAGTTCTAAAAGATTTAAGATTAAATTTTCCTTTAAATATTTCTAGTGCCTATGCCTAAAGAGCACAAAAGAACGCAATATCAACTTTAAAAAGTGTCCTCTATTATGTACTTGTAAGGCAAACACGTTACATCCAATAATAACATATTTTATAACAACCCATATTGAATGTTAACAATTATTCACCTGTACCTACATTCGACATGACCACTGGACGATATAAAACTAACAAGTCCAAAAACTTTCTAAGCATTTCCTTTACGAACGCGGACGTCATTATTTAAAGAACTGTCAAAAATGTTATTTTATTAGTTTTATTACGCACAGTGAAGATACGAGTTGGCAACGGGCGACGTGTCGCGGCGACACTACTGGTTTCTATGTATTTCTATGAAACTCCCTACGTAGTCAGCGACACGAAGCTAGCGACGCGTCGTCGTCGAGCTAGCGTAGGGAATTTCATAGAAATACATAAGGAAACATGTAATTCACTCCGTTCGATCTGAAGGTACGAGTTGGCAGCGGACGAGCGACGTGTCGCGGCGACACTACTGGTTTCTATGTATTTCTATGAAATTGCCTACGACGGCGACGCGTCGCTAGCTTCGTGTCGCTGACTACGTACGGAGATTCATTGAAATACATAGAAACCAGTAGTGTCGCCGCGACACGTCGTCCGCTGCCAACTCGCACCTTAAGATCGAACGGAGTGAATTACATGTTTTCTTATTTAATATTAGTTGCGTCTTGCGTTTGTGAGATATAATTTATACGAAGCTGTTATCTCTAAGATCGGTCGAGCGTTATAATCCGGGTATTTTTCATGTAACGCGGCGGACGGTCGCGGTCCTTTACTTAGTAGTAAATTTATGTAACTAGAAGGAGGCATCGGTGCAATTATTGTGGACTTTAACAATATTCTAACTACGATTGCTGTGAGAAACGCCGCAGCTAACAACCGCCATTTATAGATGTTGTACGGTTTTGCTTTTGCGATTTTAATAGCAGGAGGGCTTATTTTACAGTGAATATTTTGTCGATGAATATATGTACATTAATTTGAGTCAATGTAGGAAAACGGCAGTAGAATAAGTTTCGGCCCGGCTTTCTTAGTGGGTGCACCGGCCTACGTATCGGAATGGGAAAGAGTACATTTAAGGATAATTTGATTATCTTAAAGTAATTAGGGTTCAATATGTTTTTGTTTTTAAACCCTTTACATGTTTTATCTGTACTAATATTATAAAGAGGAAAGATTTGTATTTGTGTGTGTGTGTTTGTATGTTTGTTATGAATAAACTCAACAACTACTAGACCGATTTCAAAAATTCTACTACTTTTGATCCCGATATTCCCACGGGATCGGGACTTACGGGTGAAACCGCCGCTGAGTTTTCTATAAAACAGTCGTTTACTCTACCTCATTAAAAACTTTTCCATTACATTCATTAATCAACTTATATTGCTCTTTAAGACGCAAAAAAATAAAAATTCTTTGTTTTATAAAGAACAATCTTAAAAATGTGTGTATGTACTGAATATACCTATCATAAAATACAAAATTTACAAGATCATTATACGGTTCCGACATATGACCATAAAAGAGCATAATAAACTGTTTAATTATTTTATTGCAAATTAACGACGACATTTATTTCACTTTAGACCTCTCTGGTTCTTGCCCCATTAACATAATAAGTAGTAAAAAGGCAAATATTTTGATGAATATAGACCAATTAGTTGCTCGTTTATTACGATTAATACCTACTTGATCTAAGTTCATTTTAATTTCGAGCGGAACTTTTAAAAACGTTGAAGTCATCATAATCATCACTTTTATACTATTTATCGCGATTAGCTTTCTTAAGTAAAGAGAGGATAGAATCTCATGACACCAGAAGAATACAGAACCTTGAAGTAAATGTTCGCAATGCGAAAGGGAGACTAAATAAGAAGTGGATCGACTGGGTCAGGGAGGATACGGGACCCCGAACACTAAAACCTATTAATATATGTTATAGCGTTCCCGACTATGGCCTAATCTGCATACGCATGGACTTGGGTATGCAGATTAGGGGTCCGCTGTACCCTCAGTCCCCAGACCACTCCCAGGAGCAACCGTCAGTGTTAGTTTTAGACAGATCGTGTCTCCAAATGCTAGTTCGGTTCTCTTAAAGGAGAGCTAGTCAGGGAGGATAAAGGGGAAAAGGTAGTAAACAAGACGTTGACAGGGAACACATTGTCCCTGTCTACGTCTTGCATTAGAGTGGAGGAAAAACACATGTTGTGCCCACAAAGTAAGCTAACGGTAGGCAGAAGATTTCTGATTTATCTAAAATACTAGCTGCGCTTCGCGGTTTCACCTGCGTAAGTTCCGTTTTTACGGGGGATTTACGGGATAAAAAGTATCCTATGTCTTGCTCTCTACCTCCCCAGCAATTTTCAGCCAAATGGGTTCAGCCGTTCTCGAGTTAGGTATAAATAGTGTAACTAACACGACTTTCTTTTATACATATAGATTTAGGAATACTAGTAAAAAATATATACTTAAACGAATTTTAAAGTAAAATATACGTAAGTCTGTAAATTACCTTAATATGTAAGTAGATATCTGCAAGTCAAGGTATCTCTTTCAATATAATTCGTTTACTTTAAGGTATACATAGGTACAAGTACATCTAATTCTAATTCCAAAGGACCAGAGCATGGTTTCACAACAGAGACCTCACATACGTCGCGCCCGCGCATCCATCATGGTACGTTGTCGTTACTTGTCGGTACCCAACAAGCGTCAAAGTGCCCAAAACATAGATAATGGGCGACACACTGATACACCGGGAGATAAGCACAGGAGGTTCCCATGGTATCCAGACTCCAGAAACGAGGGTTAGAGGTCAAACGTGGACAAAATACAATAAGTAATGCATCCGGGATACTGACGACTAACATTTCAATCTAGCGGACGTTTTATTTAAGTTCCTCGCATAGACACTACATATGGAACGGATTCTATGGTTGGTTTAGCACAACATAATTATACTAGCTGCGCCCCGCGGTTGCACCCGCGTAAGTCCCGATCCCGCGGGAATTTCGGCATGAAAAGTAGCCTATGTGTTATTCCAGGTCTAGCTATCTACATTCCGATTTCATGGCAATCGGTTCAGCGGTTTTTACGTGATTGAGTAACAAAGATTGAGTATGTGTGTGTGTACATACAAAGGTACTCACAAACTTTCAGCTTTATAATATTAGTAGGATACTTTCATCAGAGAACCTCAAAAAATCGTTTACGATTCGGAGCGATACGTAAATGATACGATACGTTAACGAACAGCTTGCAAAGCTGAAAATGCAAAGTCCTGGAAGGTTAATATGAAAAAGAATCTTTTAATTTTGAAAAATCTCTACCACCTAGTGTCTTCATTGATAATACAAATAAAAAGAACAGAAAAAGTTACGTGACAACGGATTTTGCTTCAGAATGTCGCTTTGGCTGTTACTCAGATTTTTGTTTTCGATGGAGAAACTAATAATAATAAATCTGGGGATCTATTTTTGAATAGTTTGGGCTACTTGGAGCAATTTCAATAGACCAATTTCTGCAGATTTTCGTTCGATATCGGTATTTTTTTCTATGAAAATCGCACGGATCGCAGGAGCCCGACATCGAACGAAAATCAGTAGAAATCGAGCTATTCAAATTGCCCGAAATGGTACAAGCGATTCAAAAATAAGGCTCCAGGGCTAACTTATCTATCGTCGGTGTTGCAAATGACAACTGAAGCATTTTAAGGGATCTTGTACTGATCATTGCACCAACGCAACGCAACGCCATCGACAATTCCCCAAGAGCGTTACCACCAGAAAGGTGCCTGCCTAATCTGTCCGCTCTAGAATGTTACTAAATCATTTTTCAGTAGATATAGATGAAAAGAAGTAAAGGACGCCTTAAAACAATAGTAAAGGTTCCTTCCAACGATGGCAGATAACGCATAACTAATAGGTACCTACATCTATCAATTTTCATAGAGTATTACAATGTATGTAGTTTAGGAGATTATGAAAATTATAATTAAAACGAATATATTACCTAAAAGACGATTTCACGTACACAGTACCCTGTAAGTAAAGTATTAACGACTCGCTAATGAAGTTTAAGTTGTGAATAACTAATTTAAATGTGAAATTTTAGTGGTAGAACATAACTTTTGATACTAACAAGACATTATACACGTATGAGTTTTAGTTACCTATAGTTATCATTAGAAGGAGGTAAAATTTTACGTAGTAGTCATCTACTATCCACATACATGGCGATGATCATCTACTATCTAAAACATAACCCTCTTTCGGCAATCGGGTAAAAAGAGTTGTCTCCGGCCGAAGGTTGATAATTATTTAAAGCACAGTCCTTTTTAAGAACTCAAAGATGGGCATCTTTGAGTTCTTAAAAACAAGTAAGTAAAAGGGATCGCATAGTCGCGGGTTCGAATCCCGCCGGGTACTAAAGTTTTAAAAAGCATTTTTAAAAAGCAGTACTTATTTCCTAAGTGTGAATTAACACTAAGAAATAATGTTTACAAAAATGTTTATGATAATTAATTACTTTTAGCAAGACCCTTCTATATACTTCGTATTTTTGTTATTAATAGCTATCTGCAGATTTACTAGACATTTTTATAAAGCAAAATACATCTTTAAAAATTCACTCGATGATTGAACTGAGAGACGTTGGGGTACCCAAAGACGAAGAAAATATTTCTAAGAGACTATTAATTTTTTTGGGTCATATTACAAAAAAAAATTATGTCACTTATTTATCACTACAAGTTAAAGAAATAACAAACATAATTTCCAGTAAGTAAAGAAAGTCTCTAAAACAATATCGATATTTCAATATTTAGTAGGTAGGTATATCAATAACGTAATTTACCTATGGAACATTTAGGTATTCATATGCAAATTAAAACACGTAGCAACCCGAGCCCTAAAGAATTCACTTATAATAAATCTAATAAAATACTAGTATTGCACGGTACTTCAATGGAATAAAAAGCGTTATCTACACTAACATTATAAAGAGGAAAGATTCGTATTTTTGTGTGTCGTATGTTTGTAAACTCAAAAACTTCTGGATTTTATAATTTCACCGATAGAAAGCTATTATAAAGAGGAATGATTGGTTTTTTTATGTGTATGTGTGTCTGTATTTTTTTTATGAATATACTCTAAAACTACTAGACCGATTTTAAACATTATTTCACCATTAGAAAGCTACATTCACCCTGCCTGAGTAACATAGGCTACTTTTGATCCCGATATTCCCACGGGATCGGGACTTACGCGGGTAAAACCGCGGGAATCTGCTTGTGTTTTATATAATAGAGTTTCGATGTAGGTACAAAATTAATGGTATTGACGGAATAAAGAATGTTAGCATTAATTTAAATTCCTATACCGATAAAATTTTAGATCATTGCTTTTGTGTCGGTTTTTATTTCAATTTAATATCAGTGGACGATTATGTAACGAAGATCGTGCTAAGTGGAGACGTAAAAGTAGGAAAGCGGACCCCGGGCTCACGAGAGGGATACGACCGGGAACATCACTCGGATGATGATGATGATGGTGGACGATTATGTAGTCTAGCTACTAGACTACAAAGCCCAGTCTACTGGTCTATATGGTCAGTCGACTAGTCTAGCCCAGCTAGGACTAGCTGGGTCCCGGTTTAGTAGGAATTTTTCAAAAACACTTTCTTACCGGATATCTCCATTATGATAGTAATATGTATGCTAAAACTGAAGCCATACCGTCAATTGATTCGAGCTGTGCATCAACAGTCACAAAAAAAAACCATATCATATATTAGAAATTTAGCAAAATCGATTTATTATATTGCATAGATTGCAAACACTTATTTAAGATTTTGACAAAGCTCAATTCATTCGATTATTTTACCTTAATTTTTAATTCTTCCTACATCAAAAAACGTTAGTAACACTAATTGAAAACAGTTTTGAAATGCCGGCTTCTTCCTCCGTACATAAATAACTACCATTTTAATATAAAAATCATAAACAGTTCATTCTAAATGACAATAACACCGACCCCAATAAAAACTAATAAGTTTAAATTGTTTTAGCCTCACCTCTTAGAATCTAATTAAATACTATCAAAGGGTCAAGTTATTTAATACAACTAATGTCGTTGTTCACTCGTAAACATGTGAATTCAATTTGTTTTCGCATGATACGGGCGATAACTTAAAATTTTATTATTTTCTCCAATAACCACTAGATATGGCACCTTTTTAACTGACGACAGAGTTATATTTCTCTGAGATAGTAATTTGTTGACTTGTAGACATTTATTTATGTCGTAAACAACTAACTTTTACCTAACAGTATTATTAACACAAGTATTAAAGAGTCTTCTCAAAGAGATGGTATTATGAAACGAAGTAAGTTAAAAATCACATCTCATGTCCTGAAGAAGAGGCCTGTAAAGGTCTCGAAACGTTGAGCGTTGAATCAATGCTATAGTAATAAACACCACGCGATTAAAACAGAAACAGAAAAAAAATGAGTTTGATTAATTATCTACGAAGTAAGAGTTCAAAACTCTGATACATGTTTAAAACATCTGCAATTTTGACAAATAGGTACCTACTTACTATTATGTTACCATTTTGCCACTATTGCAATTCATTATTTTGTTTTACAAGTCAACAAATCAACAATATGCCTTAGAGCCTTGAAAAATGATCTTGTTGTTTAACCGACTTCCCAAACACCGAAGGAGGAGGTTTTCAATTCGTGGTCGTAGAAGCTGTACATGGAAATACTCTTTGATTGCTGAAAACGCTGCTTTTTGTTTGCGATTTTGATTCTCCAATATCCAATTTTGCGGTTTTGGCGATTGCGATTTGCGATTTTTTGCAATTTACCACTTTAACAGTCTAAGGATTAAGAATCGTGACTACAATAAGGCAGTCTAAACAGCAACAATCAAATATAATCCAAATTACACCTATTATATTATCAAGTCAATAGAAGTTTTGCATACTGCAACACGATGAATCGAAAACATACGAGTACATAAGTTAGTAAGAGAAGTACAAAAACTGTCTTTGTATCATAGGTGACCTCTACCATCTATGCAAAGTTTTGAATAAAAATCTATTTGTCATTGCTTTTTATATCACTACCCTAACATCTATACAAAAATATTCTATTCAATCTGAACGTTCCATAAATATTATAATAACATCCAAGTACGTACTTCGAAACACTTTGAAAAAGCTGCCGTCTCGAGAAACTTTTTATTTAGGCCTTGGATTAAGTGTCTGAAGGCCGAAAATGGCTATAAAACTGGCTATTTATGTAGCCACATAATGAATATTAGTTATTACATTATATGTTTTGTGTGCTTTGTTAGATATTGCGCACGTTCCAAGTTTGGCAGTCTAGAGTCATGTTAGGAGAGAAATGGCTGACCATTAACACGTTTTTACTCTTAAGCAGAATTGAAGTTTTATAACTAAAAGTAATGCTGATGGACACTAGAGACAACCGTATTAGTCTAAGAGCCCGTGAAGATCGACCTTCACCCATCTGATAACCAGATGAGACATATTTTTTATCAAATATTATACATTAACGAACATGCCTATGATAGCTTGCCTATCGAAAAGTGTTCATGGCTATTTTTAATTAAATTAATTTTAATCAATTTTTTTTCATCACCTTCACTCTTTTGATAACCGAATGAATTGTACCTCAACTGATAGTTTTTAACATACAGAATATGCCTAGATAGGCTTGCCTACTAATTTCTGTTCATGGCTACCTGGCAAGCAGGTGTGAACGGGTAAGTCAATATAGGTAACTACACCGATCTGATAACCCATTCAAATTTATATCATAAGAAAGATAATTTAATTACAAAAGCAATCGTATAAGCTTGCCTGCAAAAAACCGTTCATGGAATACCATTGCCAAGCTATAAACTTTCTCTCTCGCACCTATTAAATGACTCCAATTCTAAAACTTTATAGCTTGGCAATGGTATTCCATGAACGGTTTTTTGCAGGCAAGCTTATACGATTGCTTTTGTAATTAAATTATCTTTCTTATGATATAAATTTGAATTGGTTATCATATCGGCGTAGTTACCTATAGGTATTGACTTACATGTTCACACCTGCTTGCCAGGTAGCCATGAACAGAAATTAGTAGGCAAGCCTATCTAGGCATATTCTGTATGTTAAAAACTATCAGTTGAGATACAATTCATTCGGTTATCAAAAGAGTGAAGGTGATGAAAAAAAATTGATTAAAATTAATTTAATTAAAAATAGCCATGAACACTTTTCGATAGGCAAGCTATCATAGGCATGTTCGTTAATGTATAATATTTGATAAAAATTATGTCTCATCTGGTTATCAGATGGGTGAAGGTCGATCTTCACGGGCTCCTCTACTATATGGAGATAGTTACGTATTTATGTTTTACTAATTTTTGTTTTGGGGATGGTCGCATTATATAACACAGATTCCCGCGGTTTCACCCGCGTAAGTCCTGATCCCGTGGGAATATCGGGATCAAAAGAAGCCTATGTTACTCGGGGTGAATGTAGCTTTCTAATGGTGAAAGAATTTTTGAAATTGGTCCAGTAATTTCGGAGATTACCCCTAATATACATACATACATAAATGTTACCAACGTTACCTCTTTATAATATTAGTATAGTACCTATAGATAACGTCTGTGTTTCGGAGTTTCACCCGCGTAAGTTCTGATCTTGTCGGAATTTCGAAAAAGCCTTTTTTTATCAAATGTCTATTTCATCATATAAGAACATACTTTCCAAATGTCAGCTCTCTACTATCAGCGGTGTAGGCTGTGCGTTAATCAGTCAGTCAGGACGAAGCATTTTATAGATAGAAAATGTTATTTAAGCTGTAATTTAATTTTGATTTTATTAAAATGATGTTTTTTGTTCCAAAATTCAATCCAATGTTTCCGTGGGAACCTGAACCCACGGCCTCGCGTTCTCCAGCCGGGCGCGCTGCCAACTGCGCCACGGAGGCTAAATCTTCGTAAACAACTTATTATTTATTTACAATAATAAATAAATAAAACATTCAATGGTGGGTAAAGAAAGCATAAACTACAAATCAAATCAATTCTGTTTCTCGCTTCAATCTAATACAAAGTTTACTTCAACATTTTCAAGATTCATATTTCAACTTGTTTTAGTCTTTAGCACAACAGACTAATAAAACGCGAACTTTAAACGAAACCGCTTACATAATAATCGTACAAAATAGCTTTCGAAAACAGAACGCAACTTCAACAATTGATACAAAAACTTTATCGCCGCTTACAGCATTAGCTGAAACAGCAAAAAACCACGAAACGTCGCAAGCTCTCGTAAACCACTCGAATGTTTGTGACTATGTGACATAACTCTTCCTATATTTTCTCATTTCTCAATTTATAAAGGTTGTGTCTCCCTTAGATGAAAACAAAAATAGTAGATACGGTATATTCTAACATTGCGTATTCGAAAAATGAGCTAGAAACACCTTCATGCATTTCATTAAATTATTGTATTTAAAAACATTTGTCTTTAAAAATTTATTTTAATCTTAGGTATTTTTATTATTGGAGTAATTACGCGTGAAATGTTTTTCTTTATTTCCCTAAATGATTCAGGCATTTAATTTTGGAAAATGAGCAAGAAGGTATTCTGATGGATTTCAAAGAGAAAATCGCAGTGACAACACGTGCACGTGACTGAGGCTAGTGCGTCAGCTAGACGCAGTTTTATCGTCTCATTTTCCGAGACTAGGTAACGTATCTGCTGTTTTTTGTTTCCATCTAAGGTGTCTCCGGATATTTTCACCGTACAGGTTCGGTATATGTGCGGGAGTTCCGCAAAATACCGAACGTTCAGGAAACGAAGGAGCAATAAAATTCAGAATCTACGGAGACAAACATTAAAGGCAGACAAACATTTCGTTACTCCCATATCCCATAACAGTATGAGTCACGCGTTATTACTAGACGCAATACTCATAATCTCCTAGTATTTGAATATTAAAATTGTCACAATTGAAGTGAATCATATACATAACAATATGATTTTACTGAATCATGCTAATTTAGAGATAGACGTGTGTACTTGAAGTACCTAATTAAAACTTTAATGGGTTAATATTAAAGCCATTAGTCACACTGTTTTAAATGGTACAGTATTTTAATTCCTAGATTAATACATACAATTCGTAGTAAAACATGACACAAATAGAATCATAGCCAGATCAAACAGTTTAACCTACCTTGCAAATTACGAGGCGGCATATAAAGAGGCTAAGGCTTAGAACGAACTGCGATTAAACGAAGGCGGGTTACGAATTGCTGAAAACGCAGAACCGCGTATCAACACGCAAAATCAGTCATTGAAAAAAACGCTAATGCGTGGGCTTGTATAGAAAGCTATGTGTTGCATTTTTTTGCGGTTTCCGATCTACGGGAAAACGCAGGCGTTTAATCGCAGTGCGTTCTAAGCCTAAGAGAAGTTTTTAGGTACCGATAAGTGTTTGTCTGAATGTATTACAAAACCCTTAGCTTTAGATCTAGGTAGATGGTAGGTATTCTAACAACGACATTCGAATTTTGATCCATCTTTTTTAAAGGTGTGTGAGTGATTTTCCGAACAATTTGACTTTGGAACTGATATAGCTTGTCCGAGTTTGAAATTGATCACTATCAGGCGGCCTCCCTCCTTCTTGTCTCCAATAGAGACTAGTCCAGTTCTATTATGACAAAACCTATATTATTTTAAAACCTATGATCAAACTAAGCAAAATTTAGACTTGTACTATGGGGAACAAGAAAACATAATAGAATACCTACGTACGTATATACTTTTCAGTAGGTCTAAAAGTTCATTCTCTATAATTTGAGGTAGATGCCTATTAACAAAACGTGGCACGAATGGCCTAGTTAACTGCAATAAATCAACGGTGGAAGGTAGATTAACTAAAATTTTAGGTAGGCACAATGTATTATAAACCTACCTACCTTTTGCTGTTATTTTGAGTTTTTAATTTTCCCTTTGCTGCAATGATGAGGTATTACCAGAAATTTTAGCTCTAGAAAAAAATACTTTTCACCTCACAACCTCGGAAAGGATCGTTTTGCACGCTGATTTCTGCGTGCAAAATCGCATTTTGCGCCCTAGCGTGGAAAGAGATTTTAAAATTCGAATCTGTCTTCTCGATAATTTTATATAGAGCAAGTCCTTTGAAAATGCGCTAACCGGAACCTCATTTCTTTTTTTTTTGTTCATGGCATCGAACCACGAAGTATTGTTGCACATTGCCAATGTAGTATTTATTGTTTATTATCATTAGTATCAAGCAGGTTTTTTCATGAATTATTCAATTTAGAGATTGTTTGCTTAATTTTATTTTTTACGGTACAATAAGCGGTATAATATAATGCCGAATTGAGTTTTCTACCGGAAAACTGCACCTAGCGTTTTCCTCGCTGTAGTGAGGTGAAAAATTGTGTGTTTCACTCGGCAGCAAAGTTTTTTGCATCTCGTACCTTTGAAACCTTTGCGACGCTCAGCATTCTATATTTTGAACCACTCGCTTGCGCTCGTGGTTCAATCCTAGAATGCTTCGCTAGCTCAGGTTTCAATACAAGTTCTCGCTGCAAAAACCAACTTTGCAGCCTTGCATAACAAATAACTATTTCACCTCACAACCTCGGAAAGGATCGTTTTGCACGCTGATTTCTGCGTGCAAAATCGCATTTTGCGCCCTAGCGTGGAAAGAGATTTTAAAATTCGAATCTGTCTTCTCGATAATTTTATATAGAGCAAGTCCTTTGAAAATGCGCTAACCGGAACCTCATTTCTTTTTTTTTTGTTCATGGCATCGAACCACGAAGTATTGTTGCACATTGCCAATGTAGTATTTATTGTTTATTATCATTAGTATCAAGCAGGTTTTTTCATGAATTATTCAATTTAGAGATTGTTTGCTTAATTTTATTTTTTACGGTACAATAAGCGGTATAATATAATGCCGAATTGAGTTTTCTACCGGAAAACTGCACCTAGCGTTTTCCTCGCTGTAGTGAGGTGAAAAATTGTGTGTTTCACTCGGCAGCAAAGTTTTTTGCATCTCGTACCTTTGAAACCTTTGCGACGCTCAGCATTCTATATTTTGAACCACTCGCTTGCGCTCGTGGTTCAATCCTAGAATGCTTCGCTAGCTCAGGTTTCAATACAAGTTCTCGCTGCAAAAACCAACTTTGCAGCCTTGCATAACAAATAACTATTTCACCTCACAACCTCGGAAAGGATCGTTTTGCACGCTGATTTCTGCGTGCAAAATCGCATTTTGCGCCCTAGCGTGGAAAGAGATTTTAAAATTCGAATCTGTCTTCTCGATACTTTTATATAGAGCCAAGTCCTTTGAAAATGCGCTAACCGGAACCTCATTTCTTTTTTTTTTGTTCATGGCATCGAACCACGAAGTATTGTTGCACATTGCCAATGTAGTATTTATTGTTTATTATCATTAGTATCAAGCAGGTTTTTTCATGAATTATTCAATTTAGAGATTGTTTGCTTATTTTTATTATTTACGGTACAATAAGCGGTAATAATGCCGAATTGAGTTTTCTACCGGAAAAATGCACCTAGCATTTTCCTCGCTGTAGTGAGGTGAAAAATTGTGTGTTTCACTCGGCAGCAAAGTTTTTTGCATCTCGTACCTTTGAAACCTCAAAGAAACCTTTGAAACCTTCAATCCTAGAATGCTTCGCTAGCTCAGGTTTCAATACAAGTACTCGCTGCAAAAACCAACTTTGCAGCCTTGCATAACAAATAACTATTGTTTATCTCATCTATCTTGCATATATCTAATATTATAAATAGGTAACTTTGGTAACAATTATGTACGTATGTATTTTCCGGGTAATCTCTGAAACTACTGAACCGATTTAAAAAATTCTTTCACCAATAGGAAGCTACATTATCCAGGAGTAACATTTTACTTTTGATCCCGATATTCCCGCGGGATCGGGACTTACGCGGGTAAAACGGCGGGAATTTGCATGTAAAATATAAAGTCCTGACTGATTGACTGACTGACTGACTGAACTATATATGAACGTACAGCCTAAACCGCTGTTCCTAGAAACATGTAATTTGGAGGGTGTGTTATTTGTGATGTTTGTATAGGCATCCACTAAGAAAGGGTTTATGGAAAATCCCGCGGGATCGGGACTTACGCGGGTGAAACTGCGGGACGTTGCTAGAAATAATAAATAATTTGTTATGTTGAAACGTCTACTTTTTCGGTGGTCCTACTAAAATTTAGAAGTTATAATTTTTAAACTGCAAATACAGCATTAGTTATAATATTTAAGCTGAAATAATTCAACCATTGTATCTAAATAATTTACACAAATAGGTATACCTTTTATGCAAATTTTAAACAAAATAATATTATTCAAATAAATTATTACTGTATTAATGATTCATTGACCATAACTGTTTAGAATCCAAAGCATCATAGAAACAAACAATTTTAATGTTATTGGTAACCTAGATTATGTAAGTGGACTGAATAAAATTTCCATAAAAGGCGCCATCAGATGTTTTGAAAAACCGCAATAACAGATTGAATGATTCGTCACACGGTTAACTCGCGCGCGAATTGTCAGCATCAAAGTGGTGGCGCCGATGACACATAAACCCACGGTATTATGTTCCCATTTACGCGAAACTTTGATCATTTTATCGTGTGAGTAACGCATTAATTAATCCTATGATCACACTTCATATCATAACCTTGGAAGGATGCTTTGATATCATTCAATGGTATTAATTTGAGGAATAATTTCTTGAGTCCTATATCATATCTTCTAAGCGAGAGTTATGTAGGAGTTAAGCTGTAAGCAAACCTTTTGCAAAACACTACAAATATTATGAAACTAGCTGTGGCCCTCTATTTATCCCGCCTGAGATATAGATAACGAGGTATATTCCAATTTTTTTACAATATTTCGCCAGTAATTGCTTCCTTTTGCAAAAGTTTAGAATAAAAGTAAATATATTTGTACTCGTAACGAACTACGGCAAAACGATGATTAGGGTTGAAGGATCGAATATTTTCAATAACTCACAAATAAAAAATATAATCGGTGGCGCCGTTTCGGAGGAGTACGGTAACTAACATTGTGACATGGACATTTTATAAATAAGAAGAAGAAGAAAGATTTACAGTTTTATTTGCATTAAGTATATAGGTATAAGGAATCCTTTTATGTTTCAGCGACTAGACAAACGTTTTATAAATACATGTCTAATTAAGTTCTCATGTAAGTGACAGTAATGTCTTTTTTGGAGAATAAATGTCTTTAAACCTAAATCTATATTTTGGAAACTCGTATGTTAGATAATCTAATGAAATAACTCCTTATAATGTATAAAATTTTGTTCAGTGTTACCCAAACGAGTTATATCGCTCATTACGTAGCGTAGCTTAAGTAATAACACGTGAAACAAGAGCAGGTTCTAATCAAATCATGTCCAATGGAGTTTCGAAACGGTTTAATTAAGTCTCGATGCAACTGGATTTCACAACGTAACGTGCAGGCAAAATAATAGGATATTAGGGCTAGTCCGTGAGAAATACATGGATTAAAATTAACTGAGATAAAATTAATTTCTTCTAAAATCTAGTTTTAAAATTAGCATTACGATATTGTTTTTTCCTACGTACGTTTCCCACTTTTTTTCGTAGGAAAAAAAAGTGTAACTTTGTGTAAAGTCATAATATGGCTTTTTTTGAGTCGGTTAAAGTAAGAATAGAATAGAAAATATTAATTGGCAACAAATGACAAAAGAAAGAACAGCAGTTTAAAAAGTACTTAAACAACAAAAAAAAATCAAAGAATAAGAGAGTAACTTGAAGGTGAACTACTCTATGCAACATATTATCTAAATCGGTCGAGCAGTTTGCCCGTGATAAACGCACAAAGACAACATATTTTGACATGTATTATATTAGTAGGATAATTTTCAATTGCCGACCTATTAAAATTAATAACGTCTAACCCTGTTTTTATCGCGACATCATCATCATCCGAGCGATATTCCCGGTTGCATCCCTTTCGAGAGCCCGGGGTCCGCTTTCCTACTTTTACGTCTCCACTTCGCACGATCTTCGGCATCTCGCGTAGTGAGGCCATTTGCACGCAAATCCGATCTTACGACGACGTCAAGCCAGCACTTCTTGGGTCTTCCCAATCAGCGGAAGAGGGCACCATAGCAAGACATTTGTTACCCACGTAACTAGCAGGTTTTTGTAGAACGTGACCGTACCTACCACCGTAAGCGGCATTCTTGCAATTTAATTTATGAAGTTTTTATCGCGACAACGCAACACAAATCTTCGCGACTCTATATGTAGCCATAGCATAAGGGACCAAATGACTCAATAAGACCAACCTTGTGTGGTCCACAAACAAATGATTACCGATACTATTATCTAGCTCACTCTATAATAAAACAAATCTTTTACATTGTCGATATTTAGATCAGTCATTATATTGAATGAAACGCTGTAACAACAAGTAATAGTCATGTTATTATCATCATTATGGATATTATAGATACCGACAAACCGAGTTTCGACATTAAACCGAATTTATGTTATTAGCTTTTTGTTGTGTCCCGCAGTTTCACTCAGAATAAGGAGCTCGTGGACTATAGCAGCGCCCGTCTATTATGTTAAGTCGTAAGAGTAAAGCAACGCCTGGCGCGGTGATTACTTGGATGGGTGATCGTGTGCGTGACTAAACATTATCACGAGCTCCTTCGTACTTCCGAAGGCTCGGTAAGTTGGTTGGTTCCGGTTGTTATGTCCGATTGCAATCGTTGGGTTAAGTTAGATGAATTAGAGACACCTGAAAACTCTATCGTGTGTATGTCACACAACTATGCGAGAAGAAGAAGATGACTTTGATCCAAACAAATATAGGTAGCTCCTATACACCGAGATCAGAAACAAATATTTATTTTTATGCATAAATACTTGCACCCGGTGGGAATCGAACCCTTTTGCATTGCAGCCGGGCCTTTGCCCGACGCGCCACAGAGGTCTTCAAATGCATATACATAATAAAAAAGAAAAGAAATAATTCATTCGCAAGTATACTTAACTATAATTGGTGCAACATGATAACACTGACAGATCTTATCGAATTCATTAGCTACAATTAACATAACCGGGATGCGAACAAAATTAATGTAAGAAACAACTCACTTACTTGTAAACTCAATTAAGTGACCAATAATTGAGAGAAATTCGTGTACTTTAAAAAAGTAATTAAATCCGAGATAGTTGAAGGTAATAAATTTTCTAAAACTCTTGTAGATAGAGAATGATATATGAAAGCTATCAATGGAAGAAAGAAAAAACGTGGATGTTTTAGGTGGTAGCAATGATAAAATTAAAACGAAACAGATAGCTATCGGTCTCCATTAGGATTGAGCTGAAAGTATCAAATGTCGCGTTGAGGGTGAAATTAGACTACAGATTTATATATCGACCGATAGTGTTAAGTGTGTTTTGATTGAATAGAGACGTCGTGGCTGTATAGGTTTACGGGTCTTTGCCGGTACCTATACTGATAGGTAATAAACAAAAAAATCATATGCTTTTAAAGTGAATTACGATAAATACCTATATATCACTAGCAGCGCCCCGCAGTTTCACCCGCGTAAGACCCAATCACGCGCGAAAATCGGTATAAAAGGCCTATGTGTTAATCCAACTAACTTTCATCGCAATTGGATCAATAGTTTTTGCGTGAAGGAGTAACAAACATACTCGTTTACTAACTTACACACAAACTTTCAGATTTCTAATATTAGCAGGATACAGCTGGCCTTGCAGTTTCCAGCATCTGCCAGCAATATTTCTCAGAACGCCATCTAACTGGCCGTTCTACACTACGTTTACCAAGTCGGTGAGCTATCGGTCAATAGAAAACTCTGCAGTGTGCCACCTTCAGAAATAAAAAACACCTTCTAAAACTTTTAAAGACAAATACCCACTGTTGAAGTAATAACGAGTGGGTGACAGTAAATTCGGACAATCGCCGACGACGGTCCCCAGTATTTATGTGTTTGTTATCACGTTCGGAAGTCTATATCTTAGTCTTATTTACACCAGCACTTTACAAGACAAACTGTAGAATTACTTTTTACACCTTTGCTGCAACGTTCGCAGCTCGTAACTTAGTTTGTATGACACAACTTTATTGTGACCGACGCGGAATAAAAGTAGAAAGCTATAAAAGGAAAATAGGAAAGTTTGTTAGATAGATAGACTAATTCTTTATTGTAACACCAAAAAGAAACAATAAAAAGAAAAACATAAGGAACTTAAATCTAGGTGGAACAATGGGCGGCCTTATCGCTTAAAGCGATCTCTTACAGGCAACCTTTGGATGCGAAGCGAAAAAAGATGAAAGGTAGGGTGGTTCAGACAGGAGAAAAGGGACTTGAAATATAATAACAATAGTGTCACCCATACTAATAGTAGTAGAATACAAAAATTATAAATTACTAGCTGCGTCCAGCGGTTTCACTAGCGTAAATCCCGTTCCTGTGGGAATATCGAGATCAAAAGTAGCCCATGTTACTCCTCGATAATGTAGCTTTATACTGGTGACAGAATTTTTGAAACCGGCACAGTAGTTTTTGAGTTTATTGATTACATACACACACACACACACACAAAAACACAATTGTTTTCCTCTTTATAATTATAGTGTCGATTACATACATATAAATACAATAAATAATACAGATACATATACCTAACAAATATATATAACATACACATATTCGTTGTGTCATATCAACGATTGTATTTCAAGAAGG
This sequence comes from Idaea biselata, assembly GCA_958496205.1. NCBI lineage: Eukaryota > Metazoa > Arthropoda > Insecta > Lepidoptera > Geometridae > Idaea > Idaea biselata. Next base: position 20,669,811 of record OY292400.1, on the reverse strand, counting down.
AACCGATGGAGTCAACCACAAATAACTGTACGGGAGTGTAACTTTGTAACGATTTGCAATTGCTGTTGACATACACTCGCGACATCTCGATTACGGATTAAACCAGGGGTTCCCAAAGCGATGGGCGATAACGCCCCCTTGTGGGCGCTGTAGGCCCCCCTTTAGGCCTACAGCGCCCACAAGCTATTACTATTACTTGTTGGTAAGAGACCCAGAAAAAAAATTAAAAAAACGTCCAGAGGTGAGAGCCCGACTGAGCTCTCACCTCTCGACTACAACATGTAAACATCAACAAATATTAATAAAGAAATTGCTCAAACTAACTCGGTTCGATACTTCTCTCCGTGTAATTCTCATGATGTGTCCTGTTTTATTAAATAAATTAAATTAAAATCGTGCCAATAGGTCGCTCCGTTTCGAAATAAAAGTAGTCAATCTCCGCTAATATAGCTTACAATAATTAATTTCATTTGAAGTTATAGTGGTTTTTAAGTAGGTAAAAAAGGGGGGCGCTAAAATTAATTTATTCTCAAAGTGGGCGGTAGACAAAATAAGTTTGGGAACCCCTGGATTAAACGATCAGCCACAGAGTCTGATCAACAAACATAGGTTTTCCCATGATGGAAACATCTAAAATAAGGATGACTTAATGGTCAAATTGTCTCGTATCTCAATGTTATGTCTCAAATGGCCGCTAATACAATCACAAATAAAAAGCAATGACTACAAAGCTTAAAAGCGGATTTGACATGTTTGCGTAGCATAGAATCCGGTGTATCAATATTATATCAAGCATCATCATAAGTTTGATGTCTATAATTGCAATGACAATCATTTTATTACGTCCGTAGGGTATGTAAGCACATACTAATCAAATCATACACATAAGTTATATGATCGAAAAACTTACGCTATTAATAATTCATTTTCAATAGTTTACAATAAATAGAAGTAGAGACAAATAGCCCAAAGTATAGTAAATTTTAAGGGATTCCGTACCTCAAAAGGTAGAACCCTTATAAAATTACTAGCTTTTAGCGACTTTTGAAAGAGCAAGACAATCTTAACATCCTTTGTAGCGTGATCATCATCTTTATAACCACGCTGTAATTCAAAGTTCTAACTGATATATATATCAACGCAGAGCCCAAACCGCTGGTCCTAGAGACATGAAGCTTGAAGAGTGTGTTCTTTGTGGCGTGTAGGGATCCACTAAGAAAGGGTTTTTGGAAAATGAGGCGGAATCGGGACTTAGGCGGGTGAAACCGCAGGTCACAGCTAGTTATCTATATAACCACACTGTTAAAATTTCGATCCAAACACCACATCGTCCACGTAACATAAATGCCAAACAAAACCGGGAATGTCAAAAATTCTAAATTCATACCTCATAAAGAAAAACCAACGTAAAAATCCTGCATCCAGCTTCACCAAAATCAACCATCAAACAACAACAAGCAATCAACAAAGTGTGTCATACAAAGTTCGTACAGTAAAAATCAATTAGTGGGACGCACCGTACCACCGACGAAGATCAAAATTTATAGACGGGGTGATGGTTACAACAGGCGGGTTGTAATGACACGGTTGTCGACAGTCCACACGGAGAAACGAGTAAAAATACGACCTTCGATGGTCGTGATAAATGAACGGGGTGGCACGAGACACGCAAGCATCGTTAGTTTAGTGCGATATACGGAAAAGTACTTTACTTACTGCATAGAAGGGTTAGTGAGACGTATGGTTTGAAAGGTTGTGGGTCATAAATAGGATTAGGTACACTTAGAATACTCCAATATGGAAACTGACGAAATTGCACCAGTAGGTACCTAGTTCGACCCATCATAAAACTTTTGAAAATATTTGTGGTTTTTGTCTCCTTTTTTGGTTCTGTCGAGATTGTATGCAAGTCAAGGGTCAAATTTTTACTCTGTTTAGCACACGCCCAAGCTTGTCTTTTTCCTAGACCAATTTATTTATTTCCATTTAGAGATGAACATTTATGAACGATTTGTATCATTAGTTGTTTAAAGTTAAAGTTTATATAATTTATTCAATGTGAACAATGTATACAAATACATGATCATTTTGACATGTCGACTATTTTTTTTCTACCTTTTTGAGACACGCTCATTTGCCTAGTATTCTAATCAACCCCTCATAAACCTTCCCGACCCTGCAACAGGCATCGCTTCAAATTCTCCAAACGATTTCGATCACCAAAGAATCCAGAACAACATAGTCGGCGATCCCCATACGGGTGGCACATTTGTCTACTACAACTGACAAACAGATGCGTGGTGCTTTCATTGCGATAACAAGGGAGGTACTATCTGACCAACGGAGGGTTATTTATATCCTTTGAGACCGACTCGACGACGATGGGACGCTTCGATCAACAAAAGACCGGACAAATGATAGAGATAATCTTAAAGTTAATGAGTGGATCGATAAGTGGTTCGTTTGAGTCGAAGGAGTTGTATATCACTTTAACTTTAATGCTGAATGGAATGTTCGTAAACAATACTGGCAACCATATCTAAAGGTGGATTTAGACCAAACGAGCGAATTCTCATTTTATCTCCAATCTATCAAATTCTGTTAATGTAAACAGACATAGAGCATTCATTGTGTATATCTACGAAAGCTCTTGTTCTAGCTCTAGCTCTTTGTTCGTTTGGTGTAAATCCACCTTAAGGCTAACGCTAGTAAACAAGTTAGCAAGAAAAACTTCTAAATTTTGTCATTTTGTTAGATAGATATAACGTCAGCCCACTTCTTCTTATCTTACTTCTTACTATCTTTTTTTATTATTATGTATAGGCCAGCGTTTGTTTGACCACTATCACACCTGTTGATAAGTGTCGATGCAGTCTAAGATGAAGCACGCTGACCTAACAGGTGCCTATTCACACGCGACTTAAAGACCCCCAAATTGTACTCGCCAGGAAATACAGTCTCAGGCAGCTGTCTGCGTTTGTCTGTCACGCCTCAACCGCTGAACCGATATTGATGAATTTTGGTACAGAGATAGATAGGACCTTGGAGAAGGACATAGACTGATCCCGTAAATCCCGCGGGATCGGGAGTTACGCAGCTAGTATTATTAATGCGAAAGTTTAGATGTTTTTTAAAGACGATTGTGTTTCAGTCACGCAAAAATTACTGAACCGATTACGATGAAACTTTGAATGCAGATAGCTGACAATCTAGATCAAGACATACGCATTTTTATTCCGATATTGCTGCGGGATTGGGACCTAAGCGGATGAATCAATAATGATTGAGTGAGATTTATAAATCCGTGTCGTAGCGGCTATCGCGGTGGAAAGGAATACGGTAGGTCAAGTAGTAGGTTCAAGTCCTGCTTTTGCTTGTCAAAAAAAAAAATTGTCAAGTGTTTTTCTAAAATTTCATTCATATTAGTATAAGTATCTAAGAGTCTGTAATATGATTATGATTTTATTGTGTATTTTATTGAACAATAAAATAGTAGTAAGGGTTACATGGTGTTAGATGTAAGTTGACATAGACTCGGTTGTAGGTCCATAGGTTCGAATACCTTTCGAATTCCGAGAGGGAGTGTGCGTGGGCGGTGACTCGTCAGCAGTCACAATTCATTGCAGTTTGATCACTTTTAACAATAGCGTTGCTATGTACGTAAAGTAATTAAATTGAAATCAAAGAATAAAAAATTGCCATTACGTAACTAGACTTCTGTTTTCGCGATGATGGATTGAAATGAAACTCATTTTTTCGGTTTTAATCGCGTTGTCTTTATTACTTTTAGCATTTTTTTAATGATCAACCTTTCGAGACCATTTCAGGCCTCTTCTTCATCGCATTTAAAACCGAAAAATAAAATTAAAGACATTTTTTTAGACGTTGAGGTCTATCCTGACCTCAACGTTTCGAGACCTTTCCAGGTCTCTTCTTCAGGTCTATCCTGAAGAAGAGACCTGGAAAGGTCTCGAAACGTTGAGCGTTGTAACAATGCTAAAAGTAATAAAAACCACGCGATTCAAACCGAAAAATGTCTTTAATTTCAATACAACATCGCGAAAACAGAAGAAGAATCTACCGAAAAATAAGTTTAATTTCAATTCAACATCGCGAAAACAGAAGTCTAGTTACGTGAAGTCAAAACTTTTTTTTCTTTATTTCTACTCACACACATGTATCACTAACACGTAAGTTGATATACCTACCTACTTAAAATTATTATCATTGAAATATTTCTTGCATTGCAAGGAATTGCTTGCAGAAAACAATATTTGTTTTCAAAATATTTCAATAACAATCATTTTAAGCCTGAATTATTCTTCTGTTTTCGCGTTATTGACGAAAAAGGTTTATTTTCAGACTCTATTCCCAGTTACCAATGTGAACATGTAAGTATGTACCTAACTGATTATTATCAGTGGCCGCCACCAGATGGCGACACTTTTAAAGAAAAGGGATAAATACATGTAGATATATACAAGAACACACATTAATATACGTAGACATTCACACATAGATCTTCGAATCCGTTTCGTAGCACTTTTGACAATGCTTTGATTTCGCACTGTTATTTCACTTTGCCTCTGTGAAGATATCTTGCCAACGTACTAAGAGTCTTCTTGAAATGTCGATTAATGCACGAAATGAGAAAGCAGGTGCGTAACGGTATATTTTCACGGAAATAAATCCCTTTGCATGTTCTCTTTAAATGAATTGTACGAGTAATTGGTATAAAACATAATGTTGTACTCGCACTTGTACATCAATATTTACGATGATCGTTTTTTAAACCTAAATTGAAGTAAAATATTAATGAGGCGAACTTAAAATAATTAAAAGCAATGCGTGGCGGGTACGCGCATTTTAGGGTTCCCGTTGCTACGGCATTTTGGTTTTTACAATTTATGAACTATCCCGTTCCCGTGGGAAGGTATATCGGGATCAAAAGTAGCCTTTCTTACTCCTCGATAATGTTGCTTTCTATTGATGACAGAATTTTTGGAATCGGTTCAGTGGTTTCAAAAATTACCCGGTAGAAGTATAAATAAATAAATAAATAAATAATTTCTCCGAACAACACACAGCGCCATCTAGCCCCGTGGTAAGCGACTAAGCTTGTGTTACGGTGACTAGACAACGGATATAATACTTATATTTATTTTTCTTTTGTAAATACATACATATTATACATAGAGGGACACCCAGACCAGACACAAATATTTATTTTTAAGCATAAATACTTGCACCCGGCGGGAATCGAACCCGCAACCTCCTGCATTGCAGTCGCGCTTTCGCACGACGCGCCACCGAGGTCATCAAGATAGATAGATAGTATAGATAGACTAGTATATATAAATCATTTAGGACGTTTATTACTAGACCCTAAACCCTAGATCATAATAATGTTTGAATCGAACTATCGAATAAAATGCACACCTATATTTTAAAGATGCGCAGTATAAAAGTTTTTTAATTGTTTTGATTTGATTTCTATGCCAGTCGGTCGACATCGAGCCAAAGAGGTAAAAATTTCCAGTGTTGTTTAATAGACATAACATCTAGTCAAACATTTTGTGGTAAAAATCCTGATGGTTGATACTTTTTTACATAAAATCTATTTAAGCCTATAACTACCCCCAAAAAGTGTTGTAATGGTTTTTCGCGATTTGTAATTTCCTCATACCTGTTTCTTATTCGAAATCACATCGATTTGTGTAAAAAAAAGTTGAATACAAACTCATTTTTCGGTTTTAATTGCGTTGCTTTAATTAGTTTTAGTATTTTTCAACGCACGATGTTTCGATGACCTTACTGTACCTACCTCTTAATCGCAAATATACTTAAAAATGCTTAAACTAATAAAATTAAAAGTTTCATTTCGTATCAGCATTGCGAAAACTGAAGAAAAATCTACTACGAGTACTATAACTATAGGTCTTTCCAGACCTCTTGCTCACGCGTTTAATGTTTTATTTCATACTCGTAGTGCTATTAATTCCATGTTTACGGGGACAGTCTACCTACTCTTTTATCCATACAAACTTACGTATTCGACTGTTTCCTCCCTGTATACAATTATTAGAAAAAATATGTGTATGCCCTAAGTCCTATATCAGCCGACGTTTTGATTTTTTTCATTTTCTAATTTTTCTGAATTTTATTTCTATTTTAATTAGAAAATGAAAAAAAAACAAAACGTAGGGGCATAGTCATGGCAGATATAGTACCTACCTACTTATGGAATAAACATATCTGCTCTAATGTCTTTATCCAGGGAGGAAACAGTCGACGACGTTTGTATGGAGAAAGAGTAGGTAGACTGTCCTCTTATGAATAAACAGTTGTCTATTAACTATATAGTTTTAAACATCTCTACAGCGAGCAGCCCGCGGCGGCGCGCGCCGACTCCCACACATCTGTTAGATTTATAACATTAACCATATTCGGAATACGATGTACTACGAGCGGCGCCAATCCGACGCTTCAAATTAAAATCGAATGCAAAACGTCACGTGATAGGTCTTGATAGATAGCTCCGAGGTACTGATTTATAAGCGGCCTTATAAGGGGTGTAAAGTTGTTAATGATTATTGTCAACTCGAGTTTAAATGGCTTGACTAATAGTCTGGTAAAATATCTAATGGCAGTCGTGTGAATCATTATGCATTTAGGTAACGTATTTATATATATAACACGACGTTACACACAGCGCAATCTAGCCCCATACTAGGCACTAGGCTTGTACTATGGGTACTAGCCAACGGATATACTACATATTATACTTTTTTTTGTAAATAGACTAGAAAAACACCCAGACCGACACAAATGTTTATTTTTTTGGTCAGCCTACAATTTAAGAGAAACTTTGACAAGATGAAAAGAACAAGAATAGTCTAGTTGTGTTCTAGAAATATTAAGAAATCAATGGCAAGAAAATACTCGCCAAGGAATCGGTTAGGAAGTAACGCGCTGATTCGGATAAGCAAATATTGCCTTAGTAAGTACATGGGGCTGCCAACGTACAAATGCTGCCCGATTATTTCGTACCTACATACAAAGACCAATATGTCACCATACCTTAAAGATTTATAGGGACATCTTGATTACTTTAAAATATGTTCAAATTAATACCCTTTTTATAATAATGGTAAAAATCACTCAAGATAAAGATAAATGGAAAAATGGCAATTTCAACAACGCATTCCGATAAAAGCACGCAACCTGGGGGAGCAAATTCACAAAAAGAACGAGATAGTTCAGATATAGGCACTTCCAAGCTGATGTACTGCCGCAGATTCCGGCTCTGCTCTGGCACAGCGGCATGAAGGACACCAAGGGGTTTTAGTGGGTATACCCTGGCCATCTACCCCCACTCACCGGGCCGCTCTCCCCGATCCCCGGCCGAGAGCGGCCTCATGGTCTTCATAAGATGTCACCTTGTAATAAAAAAAAACACTTACTCTTTCACTTTGCTCTCCGGTGGTAAGACACGTCCGGGCATAAGAATCTTCTTGTGTAAAACTTTTTCCGCGACGAAATCCTACAACAATGGGAAGTTTGTATGAAACTACAAAAAAATCAGGCTTTAAAACAGTGTAATTTGGCTGCAGTTTTATTGTATTTCGAAATACGCAGGAATTCAAATGAATACCTACATCGGAATGGCCTACAGAGATTCTGAAGAATCAATCCTGAAGAAGGGACCTGTAATGGTCTCGAAACGTTGAGCGTTGAAACAATGCTATAAGTAAGTAATTTAATTTCTAATCCATTCAAATTTATCTCTTGTTATGTATTTAAGAGGACAGTCTACCTACTCTTTCTCCATACAAACGTCGTCAACGGTTTCCTCCCTGGATAAAGACATAAGAGCAAATATGTTTATGATATAAAACCTATATCTGCCATGACTGTGCCCCTACGTTTTGTTTTTTTTTATTTCTAGTTAGAATAGAAATAAAATTCAGAAAAAATTGATAATAAAAAAAAACCGTAGAGGCATAGGCATGGTTGATATACCTAAGACTTATGGCATAAACATATTTTTTCTAATAAATCTTTAACCAGATTCATTCCAGGGAGGAAACAGTCGACTACGTTTGTAAAGTTTGTATGGAGAAAAGAGTAGGTAGATTATCTTCTTAAATGATGAATCATCACAGTCAAATATAAAAGTAGCTTGACTTTAGCAAAAATACAGCAAAAATACTAATCCAAATTAAATTAGGTATCTCTTAATTAAAACCGGTCCAGCACTGTTATGTAGAGGGATTATAAAGAAAGTAGAACTTGATTAAGTCGTACTTTAATTCAAATGCGACAAACTTACAAATGCAGTCACCAAAGTACATTTTCGTATCTAAATATGTCAATTGTCTTATTATTCAAAAGTACGATTAAAATTGTCGGCGGATTTGTTAAGCACGAGCCTTGAATTAATTAATAGATGACAATCACTGTGATGATGAGGTGTCGACAAGTCATTGAATAGTCTTTGATAGAGTGGTAATGGATCTGATATGACAACTGTCGCAGAGACGTCGCATAATGTATGTAAATTAACGTAAAGATTGTCTTTATTCAAAACTAGCTGCGTCCTGAGATTCACCCGCGTAAGTCCTGATCCCGTGGGAATATCGGGATCAAAAGTAGCCTATGTTACTCAGGGTGAATGTAGCTTTCTAATGGGGAAAGATTTTTTTAAATCGGTCATGTAGGTTTTGAGTTTATGCATTACAAACACACATACACACACAAATCTTTCCTCTTTATAATATTACTAGCTAACCCGGCAAACGTTGTTTTGCCTTATAAATTACACAAGGGAACAGCATTTTTGTTGCATGAAACATTTTGTCCAGTATTATGCATTTTCAGGGTGCTGATTTCAGATTTGAACTCAGATTGTTTGTATCAGCTTTCATTTTTGAGTTACAATAAAACGCGTTTATAAAGAAAAAAAACATTTTTATTATAAAAAATCACTAGAAAAGCAAACACTACTTATTAAAAAAAAAATTTTTGTATGATTTTCTGGCTTGGGATGGTTCACAAGGGCTGTTTTTATTGCTCCAACAATAGTCCGCCATCATATGAGCATTCCAGTGACCCTGGTAACGTTCCTCCATAGTTCGAATGTCTTGATGGAACCGTTCCCCTTGTTCTTCACTCAGATCACCAAGATTTTCAGGGAAACGGTCCAAGTGGCTGTGGAGGAAGTGTACCTTGATACTCATATTACAACCAAGCTGCTGGAAGTGTGTCAACATCAATTTAATATGCGCGGCATAGCTTTCATCCTTTTTGTTTCCCAAAAAATTTGGTGCAACCCAAACGAATTCATTCCAAGCGTTTTTTATAGTATCAGTTATGTAACTGCTAAAATGTTTATCCTTTATCAACCGTCTTATTTGTGGACCATCGAAAATTCCGGCTTTTTTTTTCTCTATGCTCAAATTATGGAACTTGTTAGAGATGTATTTAAAACAATCGCCATCCTTTTTCAGAGCTTTGACAAATTGTTTCATGAGCCCCAGTTTAATATGCAAAGGTAGCAATATTATACGATCCCGGGGCACAAGCGGTTCATTTATCACATTCAGTTGTCCCGGAAGCATAGCTTGCCTGGAAGGCCAGTCACTTCTAATCCAGTGCTCGGACTTGGCTCTGCTGTCCCACAGACAAATAAAACATGGATATTTTGTATAGCCCCCTTGTTGTCCAAGAAGAAAATTCAACATTTTGAGATCTACACATATCAGCCACTTGTGTTCGTTGTACTTGATTCTAGCCATAACAGAAGCGACAGTAGCATATTCTTCTTTGACTGTAGTTGAATGTGCAATCGGTATCGAACCCAGCTTATTGCCGTTATGCATAAGAACACATTTTAGGCTACGTTTAGAGGAATCAATAAATAAACGCCATTCATTTGGATCATACCTCTGCACTCCCATTGCCATCAATAAACCAGGAACATCTGAACAAAAAACAAAGTCGGCATCTTCAGAAAAGAATGAAGTCAGTTCTGTCTCTCGGGTACGATAGTATGAAATTCTTGTTTCTGGGGTTAAAAGATTTCTTTGTTTCAATCGTGAAGCTAGAATCTCAGATGCTTTTTTAGAAAGTCCAAGGTCTCTGACTAATGCACTAAGGTCTTCCTGATTAAAAGGCTGGGGCTCAGAAGAATCACCGGGGTTAAAATCAGCTGTCCCGTTTTCATCACTTGAAAAATAGCTTTTTTCTTCTAAATCTTGATCGTTTTGTGTAGATGAAGAAGCTACTGGTACTGGCGCATCTCCAGAGTACAGGACGGGTCGGGTAACAGATAACAAGTTAGGGTAACACCATTTCGACCGGTTTTTTTTGTTAATTCCGTTAATATTAACCAAACAAAAATAACAATCATCTTGATGATTGGTAGGTTCCCGCCACAGCATTGGTGTTTGATACTTAAAATGGGGTCTTTTCTTATTTGCCCATAATCTCAAAGACTCCACACATGTTTTACAAACCATATGAGGGACCCAGTACTTGTCACGGGTGTCCAAAGGGAATCCAAAGTAATTAAAATACACTTGTTTTATGAACTCCGACACAGTTAGTCTACAATATTTAAATGTATATTCACCACATATGTTACAAAAACAGTTGGGATCGTTTTTACAATTATTTCTCGTCGTTGACATTGTTAAAAAAATATTTTTTTTAGTGAATAGCACGTTGATTTGTATTTAAAGTGTAACTAGTAAAAAAATACGTCTGACCGCTGTATATCAAAAACTGTTAGAAAAAACTGTAAAAGCTGTTAGAGAAAAAATGAGGGTAGATTTAAAATCAGCGACCTCAAATTAGTAAACAACAGGAATAAATTCCATGCAACAAAAAAAAAGTTAAATTTTGTTCCCTTGTGTTATAGATAGTAGCCGATTCTCAGACCTACTGAAGACGCATATAAAATTTGGTAAAAATCGGTCGCGCCGTTTCGGAGGAGTACGGTAACTAACATTGTGACATGGAAATTTTATATATTAGAAGATATAGTGTAGATAAAACAACTATAGAATACCAGTCAATGAACTCATATAAAACGAACGTGCTCAAATTAAAACATAACTTTATTATTGTAGTGACAAAATTATCTGAGTACTTTGACTCCATCAAATAAAGATAATATTTAAAGTTACGCTATAAAAAGGCAATGCTGGCGCCACACTATTATTACTTTCACAACTTCAATTACTCATAAGAATATAATAAACATTTATTATGACCATTCAATTAACAGAATGAAGTTCAGAAAAGCGTTAAAAAACCGAAATATAAGTGAGTAGACAATAATGAAAGCGAATTCACAAGTTTGAATGACGCGACTCTAAACGAGAATACGATAATTACCCAACAAAAGGTAGAGAATCCCGCTATTCCAAAGTTGCATTGTGTTTATCTATTGCTACCTTCGTACGCTTCCAATATTGGACACAATTTCACACTAGGTTGGCGGGCGTATAACGGACCGCGGAACGAACGCGAGGATTGCCAGTAATACAACCCCGGAGAGAACAGTGTAACCACATGAGAATTTCAATAAATTGGGAGCCAGATATTTAAGTAAGAAACATATTCATTATTACCTAACTTAACCACACGAATGTGCAAGCTACTGCCGCATTGATGAGAAATACAGACGAATTTTAGAAAATAATTATCTTTTTATAAATAAATAGCTGACCCGGCAAACGTTGTTTTGCCTTATGTTATGTTAACGTTTAATCTTAGGTAAGTATGTTCTTCTTATGTTAAGTACCTTAAAAAAATTAATAAAGATTTTAAGAAATAAATTAAATTTTCCTTTTATTCTTCTATTACAAGGAGAAAATATTTATTGAAACTTTTTCATAGGAAGTTGTTGTTTTTGAAAGTTGTTGTTTTGGGAAGTTGTCGTCACCCGGAGGGTTCAGTATCATGTAATCTCAAAAGAGGATTTAGGAAGACAGGATTTTAAGATGTCTGGCATATGTGAATTTCACATTGCAGACATTTAACTTTCATGACTTTTAACATTGCGGTTATTCAGTTAATGAGGACATTTAAGTTTCATGACATTTTAGATTGCGAATATTTAGTAATAAGGACTATGTGCTCCGACAACTAGCAGTCATTTTAAATTGAGGACGTTATGCTCTCAAAGCATTTTACATTACAGTCGATGTGTATTCAAGAACATTTAGCTTCCAAAACATCCTGATCCGAAATGTAAATTATAGATAGTAGCCGATTCTCAGACCTACTGAATACGTATACAAAATCTCATAAAAATCGGTGGCGCCGTTTCGGAGGAGTACGGTAACTAACACTGTGACATGGAAATTTTATATATTAGATAAAAAGAGAATTATTATAAAGACAAGGAACATTAAATTAACTTCTGCTTAACGTTAGACATTAACCCCCTTACTTATAAACGACGACTAACTTTATGTAACGTTTGTCTTTTACTGTGACATGACGTTTAAAAGTTGACAGACAGAGGCAAACGTTACATAAATTTAGTCATCGTTTATAAGTAAGGGGGTGAAGTTAAGATGTTAGACAATAAGTTTCACCTCCTTAAGAAAGCTAATAACTAAATTTTCACAAATATAATGAGAGCCGATGAAATCGTGGCAACTATTGACTTAAGCCGCAAGAAACATACACTCCGTGAAAACATTTTACGATCGGATTATGCCAGCAGATGAATACAAGGCAATCACAGGTACGTACGAACAAAACATCGTGGTGGAAAATGTGACTTTCAATAGTAAAACTGAACATAATTTTATAGCTTCTTGGTATTCTAACATATGCAGGGCGGTGCGTTCCAGCGCCCGATACGAAACTGACTTTAAACATTTTAAAATCATAATTTCGACCTTTACATTTTGCCCTCAAACGCTCGTTACCTTTCATTTATAAGTAACAATCTAAGGAGGAATGTTTATGGATTCGAGAATTGTGTTTCTGTGTACGCGAAGAGTGTGAATGCGCATAACTTTTTGTGTGAGAATGTTTTGACAACAATGTCGAAACAGTAATGTTTACAGCGCAGTACCGAGGCGCACCGACTATTAGATGAACTGTGGTAATAGGGGGAAACTGCAATGAAACGGACGTGTTTTGAAACTGACACTATCGATATCACAAGTTTTTGATCGGAAATATTTTAGGTTTTTTGGGTGTGGGCACCATTGATGACCATAGACGAGGGTATATGATCACATGCCCCTATGGTCAAAAAACATAAAATATTTTCGATAGTGTCCGTTTCAAAACACGTCCGTTTCGATGCGAATTCCTCCTACTCACTTTTTTATTATTTATTTTTACCGCACATTGGTGCGTGGTCTTTTTCTTTAAGAAAAATATGTGCGCTTGTAACATAGCTCTTACAGTGAAGAAAAACGCAAGGCAACCAGCGTCTTAAAATCTCGGGCCTAATAATGAGGCCTTATTAGGTACTCACTTTTGGATTGTAGTATCGAGCTGTGTTGGTGAGGTCTATCACTGCACCCAGCCGAGGGATCTCGGCCAAAACCCCCGGAATATCCCATCTGTAAAGGTTTCAAAATTATTATATACCTACGGAAACTAAACCAATGCCTATGGATCGTTCGGAGAATTTATTTATTTATTTATTTTTATTTATGGATGTCGACAGTGTGTAAGATCATCACAATACTTAAAAATAGTTTTAAATGTTTAAATAAAGCATTACATATCTACATACGTTCATTGGTATCTATATATATTCTACTTTTTCCTTTTTTCAATTTAAAAAAAAATAGTTTCTGTTACATTTTTAAACTGAAAAATGAAAAGGGTTGAGTCTAGTTCTCTATGAGGTAATTACTAAAAAAAACAGCGTAATCGGATTATGTCCTGGGGTGGAAAAGAGTCTTTTATTTTTACCTCTATTCGTCCGTAAAATAGTCCTCATAAGATAAATTTATTTACATTTAGATTATTCAATAAATTACAATGTAGAGTTTTTAGAATTTCCATTAGATATGGAAACTATCGATCGATATACAATAATTAATATATTCAAAACCCGTATTATAATAATTATATTAAATTTATTTTTTGTGTGGATTATGTGCTAATGTAACACCTGTTTTACATTAATAAGGCCTGACCCAAATTAAATGTTACATATTTATGTGCCGCCGTTAACATTTACAACTATTATGTAAAGCTTTAGAGGTGTTAAAGTTAAGTTAATAGTTCATTTGCAAAATACCTTTAACATAATATATCATGATTGACACATATACCTACCTAGATGAAAACAAAAATAGTAGATACGGTATATTCTAACATTGCGTATTCGAAAAATGAGCTAGAAACACCTACATGCATTTTCATAAAATGATTGTATTTAAAAACATTTGTCTTAAAGAATGATTCAGGCATTTGTAAATAAGCAAAAAGACATTCTTATGGATTTCAAAAAGATAATTGCAGTGACAGCACGTGCTCACGCGGCAACGATTCGACTTACGACTGAGGCTAGTGCGCCAGCTAGACGCAGTTATATCGTCTCATTTTCCGAGACTAGGTAACGTATCTGCTGTTTTTAGTTTTCATCTAAGCCTAATCCCCAATAAAACTTACCAATGCTGAACAGAATATTTTCATTTTAATTACCATAAATTGATTATGTATGGTGAAAGTTTTGTGTTGAGATTTACCTTCAAACATAATTTAAATCAGCACATATCCATGTACCCGCCTACATTCTACATAATATAGATACATACTAACATCTGTTTTGAATTAATAACTATTTGTATTTTTTTTTACACACGATAGATGAGCGTTTGACCACTATCTCACGCGATGGTAAGTGATGATATGATCTAAGATGTAACACGCTCATTTAGAAGAAGGAATAATAAATGTGAATCTATCTATACATATTTAAATTCAAAGTCTTGACTGATCTTTATATCAACACAGAGCCCAAACTGCTAGTTCTAGAGATATGAAATATGGAGGATGTGTTCTTTGTGATTTGTAAGTATCCACTAAGAAAGTTTTTGAAAAATCCCGCGAGATCGGGACTTACGCGGGTGAAACCGCGGGACTCGGCTAGTTATAAGCAATTGTATAATAATAAATGTTTCTTACATCTGTGTTATAGAAGGCTCTTTCACTTGAACTTCCTGCAACAAAAAAAAATACACAGTGAAATGTCGATTCTGTATCATAATGATGTAAAATAGTTTTCTGCCGTGTATTCGATTTGCCTTTGACGGAGCCGAACATAGGCGACACTGCAGTGATAAGGGGAGAGATCAATCATCCGATGGCCCTACCTGACCGGTGTCAACGAACTTTGTCCAATGCGGCCTGACGGGCCTAACTTAACGTCTACTGAACCAAACTCGCCATCAAAAATTAGTATGTAAATATAAAATACATATACTCCAATCTCTATAGCCTTCACGGGCTTCTTAGAAATACTAAAGGAAACAATAATAATGAATTAGAATTTTTATTACATGAACATAAATCCTCAAAACTCATCTTCGATGCACCGCGGGCTAAAAAACCCAGAGAAAAATTTTCAATTTCGCCTAAAATGGCCGGAATAAAATGTCAGATTCTATAATAATAGGTCGTTTTAGTGGTCATAATTTATCGGCGGTGTTGACATGGTATTGAATAAAAAGATTGACGAAAAAAAAATATTTGAACGGCAGGAGGTGCACCTAAATGTGGTTAATTTTCAATTGGAAAACGCCGGTGGCCTTAATAAATTAACGTTATCGTTTTTAAAATAAATTCTTGCCGTTATTATACTGAGAAGCGTGCATAAATATTGAACATTGCTACTTGATTATGGTTTTGATTAACATTTATGTGAACGATTAAACTTAATTGGCGACATATCGTTTAGTTGCCGAAAACTTGTCTGAACTTCTTTGTTGGTGTACCCCGTGTACCGAGAATCAATTACTTCAACGATTAATTCGATTTTATTGGAGAAATAGTTTTAATGAAGATTTATTACACCGTTTAACACGCAATTCATATTGGAATTATTCGGATTGAATAGCATTAAAAATCAATAAATCGTTTTCATTTGTATCTTGTTTTCTTTTCTGATTTTTGTTACACAATTACACAATTTAGTAAACTTTTTAAATTGGAACTCATAATTTTATATTTTCCCGGGTCTTAATCGCGTGATTTTTACTTTTTAATTCTCTTACCTTGACGTTTCGACCATGTAACAACGGTCTTGGGTCTCGGATAAAAAGTAAAAATCCCGCGAGGGAAAATATAAAATTAGAATATTTAGGTCTAGATCGCGTTATAGGTAACTATGGATTTCTATGGAAACTCTTCTTGCGACTACGGCAAGTGTTTTGTTTGCCAGTTTGCCAAAACGTCGAGATAATTAAAATCCATAGTGATCTAAACACTATCTAGACCCGAAGTTCTAATAGGTATTAATATGGACGAAAGACGTGTAAGTTTAAAAAGTGTGTTAACTGAACAAATTCTGCCGGCACATCTGTTGTACTCAAGGTATATCCACAACATAAATTCACAAAAACAAAAGAGCGAAACTATTTACATATTACCCCAATAAAAAGGCGGTCGTTTTAAACAATCCTCATCGGTTGCAGTTACCACGATTTTCAATTAACATCAAGGCACCGGAACAAATAAAACTCTGGACAAAGGAATGCATTCGGAACCGCGAATATCAATGTAAATATATCGGTGGCACACATAATGGAACCTTGAGAGGGAACAGGAATCATATTTTATTCATATTTGTTCCGATACTCATTTTTTTTTAGGGTTCCGTAGCCAAATGGCAAAAAACGGAACCCTTATAGATTCGTCATGTCTGTCTGTCCGCCCGTCCGTATGTCACAGCTACTTTTTTTAATTCAATTATGTACCTATGATGTATTTTATTTTAAATCAATTTATATTATATTTCTATTTTATTAATTTTGTTTGATGTGACTAAGTGTTTCAGATAATAACTAATTATTGTAGTGTTCCTATGGTCTGAATAAATGAGTATGAGTATGTTTATATAGAAGTTGTTTAAGGCAGATTACGGTAGGAAGTTTAATCAAAATAAGTATTCACATGGATCAGTTTAATAAGTCCTAAAATCAAAGTGGGTCGGAACGTACCTAACCTCAAATGAGAAGAAGCTTTGAAGAAACTAAATGAAACTGAAAGGAGTATTTAAAGAATGTAGTTAAGAAACCCCTCCTAATTATAAAGGTTTATTGGCATGAGCCCCCCTAAAAGGTCCCCACTAGTACTAGTAATTACATGTCAATGACAACATATCAATGATATGATATTAACAGATGACTAAGTTATGTAACGTAAAAAACAAACGTAACATATGTAGTTTATGCATCTCTTCATCTTCGCTTATAAGAGTTAGAGTAGTGAGTAAGGTAAGGGGGTAAATAATTAAAGATATAGCTAAACTAATCTCTACCTACAATAAAGGATAAAGTTGCAGAATAAGATGTTTAAAACATTAAAAACGAATATCTACAAGCGTGTGATACTGAAGATCCACCATAAACAAAAGTACGAGATGAATCTAGAATTAATAATAAATACAAGATGAATGCAATAAAATCGATGTGACGATCCTCGTACATAAATCGAATCCATTACGATATTAATGACAATCGTAACTCTCAATCACAACTTGGAATTGCACGCACCGATACAATCGGAGTAGGTACCCAATAACGCCAACAAATAAAACACTGCAATACTTTAAAGTCCAAGATCAGAGCCAGCAGACATCACGTATTTTCTGACGAACGAAATGTGGTCAATTGAGTAGTGTTAGGATGTACTAAGAACGCATACCAATGTGCTAGCCTGCTGCGACGGCCAATTCTAAGATATCAGGTCATCAAGGTACATAAAAAAATTACCTACTTCACGTTAATTCTTCAAGCTGATTTTCACGTATATTTTAGATAATATAGGTACTTAAAAATAAGTCGCCAATACTCTCAAAACACTTTTCGTCGGCTGTATTGCTTGGCAGTCGATTTAAAGTACCCAAAATAATTACTTAACTTCACGTAAATTCTGAAGCTCCATTTTTGTAGATGTCCGCCAAACAACTATTTTAAAACCTTTTACAAGAAGAAGTTCTTATTACATGCTAACACTACTCAATCGACCACATTTTGTTCGTCAGAAAATACGTGATGTCTGCCAGTTCAGGGATCTTACTCTATTACTATTTTTTAACATGACCCTGTAGGGCTAGGGATGCGTTTAAAATATTGCCCATATCTCATCACTGTGGTTTTGTTTTGCGAATCTACCGAAGCAATATAAATCGTAATGATAAATTCTTTTAACTATATTTCTTTTCAAGACATTAGTTAACTTTCGACCATTAAATCTTCGTTTAGGCACACTTTTAAAACTACAACCAAATAGAGGCATTTTTATGACTTCAAAGTCAATAAAAACATTATAATAAACACATTATATCACCTATAGTGAATTATAATATAGACAATAAATAATATGGGAATAATATACGAATACTTAATTAGCTATGTTTACTTATAAAGATATTTTATGCTACCACTACAGATCTTCAAATGCACATAAAATAACAATATAACTAGAAGCAAGAACGGGGACGCCTCATACAATTGATCATACACTAAGGACACTACAAAACCTAATCGGCGAAGACAACTCGGGCCATAAATAATATTATTCAATGATAGAAAATCACGCGGATGTTTCATCAATATTAATTTTACAACACATTATAAAAATTGATTCGTCGAGCATTGCAACAGAGAACATCCCAAGGATTTAAGGTCGATAACGACAATCATCAAGGATTTTGTAACATGCCATAAATAAAATAATCAACAACGGGTTTTAATAAATCGTCGATTGCTGGCTGACAAAAACCATACAAGAACATTACTTACACACATGTCCTACAAAGCTATAAATGTTAAATTGTCATTTTTACGACATACCTCACATAAGCATTAATATTTAGCAAACATGAAAAGTGGACCCCCACCTGCAGCGAGCCGGAGGTATTAAGACGTATTCATTCGAAGATAAAGTGAAAATTAAAAGATTTTTATCACGTTAACTTCCCGCTGATATATAATAATTTCAATTGAGCCGGTTCCAGACCGAAAGCTATGCAACGGTAGTTCAGATCAGCTCGCACATCTGTCGCAGTTTTTCATAATTGTTCCATAGTTGGCAGTCTGCACACCACAATGGAAGACTACATCGGCTAAACGAGCTAAGCTAAACTAACTTAGCTTAGTTTTAGGTCTGCAACCAGGGTTATGTTTGACGTATAACGTTTTTTTATACTTCATCAAGTAACATAACACTATTATCAAAGTCGGCTCTACATTTCTGTCGGCTAACCCGTGAGATTGATTGACATTTGATAAAATAAACGCAGTAAAAACTCGCCACCCAAAGGTTAAAACATTTGAGAAAAATAAACAATTATAAATTCGAAACAACATTATGATCTTCAAAGAAAAAACTCGTAAACGTTGTATTAAAATTCAAAACCTAATTGAATGAAACTAATCCGCCACCTGATACGTCAAAACGAGTCGGCTTACAAAAAAAAACAAATTAAAGTTATACGAAGACCGCCCATCAAATTACAAGTGGCAAGCATTCCGAGTTATCGGTCGATCGCGTGTCGACAAAACGAACAACACCTTCGCAAACCTTCATCATATTTGACAAATGCGAGGTACAAATACTCCCAACACACAACTGATACAACACATGCAATAACAATCGATAAATACATTGCAATAAGGATTCAATCACTCTGCATTCTTCAAAGATAGCGATCAGAATATGCTAAATAATGATGAGGACCCGCTAGTACCTAAACAGTCAAGGAGAATTTATCAAGTTCCGGAAGTTTAATAATACAAATTGAAATACAGTTCCTCCTATTAAAATCAATAATGTTGAATAGAAAATCACGTAAGGATTACGTTAACATGTCCTGAATGAGTCAACGCTCTGTTTTAGTATTAGGTTACAAACAGTAAAGTCCCTTGAACAAATCTATTTGATATCGGATAAAATTTATACTCTACACGGATCTGATTGTAGAGTATTATTGTCACGATCCAAAAACAGCAAATCACAGCCAGCAGTCACTTTCTCTAGATGAAGCATGAGAGAAACGCAAATTTGTGCTCTAACATGTATACGATTCTTATAAATATAACTATTCTTTTTAACGTAAGTAAGATTGGTTAGAAAGACGTATAGCCAATAAAATACTCAAATAATTAAACATCAAAAGTGATGTGTTATCGCAAACCACAATATTAAGAGGCGCCATATCCCATTAATCATTAAAACAGAACAATTTCGACACAATAAATACGCACGTTCATCATCTGAACATTATCATGATGAGTATTGTATTTATTAGCGATTAAGATTTATTTTCGAGTGCACTTTGTCTCTGTCAGTTTGACACCAACTTTTTGACAGCTATCAGATCTGCTACGTAGTCTCCGAATGATAATGACGGCATAATTGACAGAGGGCACTATTGTTCTCATTGTGTTCTATTGATATTAGAGTTTTGTCGCCTTGTAATGGTCTTGCTGCGCTTATTGTTAAGTGGGTCGTTATGTGCTTGTTCACTATTAACACCGTCTGCAGCGGTAGATTTGAAAAAGGTGGAGTAGTCCTATAGAATTATATGACCTCTTAAAGCGGAGGTATGGAGTCACAAGCGTGTCATTCCGTTGTCTTATTTCTCCGCTATACCACACAAGAACTCCGTATATATTTTTGGTTTTATAACTAATTGATGTCCAAAGTAATAATTGTCAATCGTTGCGTTATTGGTTTAACAATTTATTGCTTAACAACTCTTAGGGCTAGAAAAATCAGCATAATACATTTACAAGTTATTGA
The DNA here is from genome assembly GCA_958496205.1 of Idaea biselata. NCBI lineage: Eukaryota > Metazoa > Arthropoda > Insecta > Lepidoptera > Geometridae > Idaea > Idaea biselata. The sequence continues at coordinate 20,648,796 of OY292400.1, read as the reverse complement.
GACATAAAATTTAACACGACGTAATTGATTAACGACCAAAATTGCTTTCGATGTCAAAATAAATGATATGTGAGTTTCTTACGAATGCGGGCCCCGTCAACATATTGCTCTTAAGTAGTTACTGGCCACGATAACGTGTTTTAACAATTCAAAGATCAATAACTTAATCAGGCATAGGGGTGTACATTACATACGTAAGTACATTGTAGGTTTTCAACTAATTCAGCCGTGGCAATATCTGTGCATAAAGATTAATTTTAATACCAAAGTTTTATTAGGTTACTTAAATAAAACCCTTATACTTACTAAGTTTCGTCATAATCGCTTGAATGATTTAAGAACGCGGCGACTGTTACCATTTCCATACAAACTTAATACCAAAATAAATGATGAAAAATTTAGTTTTCTACCTTAATATCGATATTATTCGGATTTTAAGATTTTACTTTTATAGGGTCCCCACCACAAGGTTTTCCAAAATATTCATTCGAAATGAAATAAAACGGAGAAACATTTTTTTTTTCATTTTTACAGCGTAAATTACTTTTTATTGGAAATAATATAAAACAAATTGAGATGTAAATGAGATGTAAACTAGTAATCTTGCCTACCAATATATTATATACGAGTGTCTACGCGTAAGTTTGTAAGGATGTAAATGTTTGATGGTCTTTTTCGCAAAAACTTCCGAAAATATTGCAATGTAACAGGAAATATAGGTACTATTGAAAAGGCTATTTTATCCTAATATTCTCTCGTGATCAGAACTTACGCTGCTAATTTGGAAAGTTCATCTACAAAAGTGAACCGAAGTTTAGAAGTGCGCGAGTGAATTTTTGAAGAAAAATATTTCTTTAGAAAATTTATTTACAAGGAAAAATAGCATTCAAAAATTTTCACTTGCGGCGAGGCTTGAACTCGCGCCTTTGGGTCGGTACCCCAACGTCCTTACCAACTAGACTACGCAAGCCGTAGTCTAGTTGGTAAGGACGTTGGGGTACCGACCCAAAGGCGCGAGTTCAAGCCTCGCCGCAAGTGAAAATTTTTGAATGCTATTTTTCCTTGTAAATAAATTTTCTAAACAAAATAGCCTTGAGCTACATACAAAAATTAATAGAAAAAAATATTTCTAGTAAGCAAATAGAAAATATTTGCTTACTAGAAATATTTTTCTTCTTCTTCTTTAGGTATAATATTTATTAAATACGATCGGTGTATGAAATGCAAAATAATGAGCAGTTGTATAACTTGTATAATCGTGATCGTGGATCACTTATACCGCCGAAATTGTGAATTGTTGACAACCGGAAGATGTGTAAACGGTACTGCCCTTTCTTGCAAATCTCGCCCCTTTATTCACGCTGTATGGAAACGAACGTTGATCTTTACCTTCTGGAACAGAACTCTGATAAATTGTTGTTGTTTTTAAGCTATTGCATAGCTTTTATCGCGGGCTTTGAGCGTGGCCACCGAATCAAGAAATTCCGTAACGAAAATAAATCTAACATCCCCCACTCCGCCTACCATGTTGCCATGGTTACCATGTAGCTCGGCCGAGCTAACGCTCGGTGCAAAATCAATATATAATTATAATTGCATAAGTTGATAAAAATGCTATGCAATAGCTTTACCACGGCAGTTCCCGAGTTTTTTTTACTATTTTCCTAGAATTGCATGACCAGAATAAATACAAAGTTTTCTACTAAAGTTTTAATATTATCATTATCATGAGCTAATCATTGCTGGCGAATTGACAGCTCAATTATTAACGGTTTATTACGGCTAACAAGCGTAAGATCAATGAAACATTGCTCTATCTTAACCGCAGATGGTCTATCATTTCTGATAAATTTATCTCTACGGTTCATATCAAAACAAGACGGTCAAGAAAGCTGATTACACGGTGCTCCCACGATCCCGTGCCCTGGCTTGAAGTACGAAACTTGGCGCGTACGTGTCAAAAGATGTAATTATGAAGAAATCCAATCAACGGCCGCGCCGGCTGCGCATGCGACGACGTTGATTGAGCGATAAATTTACTCAAGATAAATAACTCGCGCGACAATTCGGTAGCGACGCAACGCTCCAATTTAGGCGGCGAATCACCTTCATCGACATAACAGCAGTTTTTATAAGTAGAAACATTTTTTGAACAAAATCGATGAAAATCTTTAAAGAGTAATATTCGATCGCAATAAACGTATCATTACTAAGCATACGCTGTTATATGGTCTAAAGTAACTGCTCTAATACTAACTATTGACTGTTAGTCGCTACTTACATTCAATATGAAACGATAAAATCAATAATAATCCGGATCGGATTATTTTGCTACATTATAAGCACGATAGTCAAAGAGCAAAGCGAACACTTATAAAGACAGCTATTATACTACTCACACTATTTATACATTTAAATTCAATAAATAACGATTTAACTTGAAATAACTGATACACGAATCAGATTAATTTCGCCGAAAGGCGCCACTGTGTCGCAGTGTTTCAGATTATATTTCTTAGCTTAATAACGTCATACTGAAACTTCTAGTATCGATCTTTGAAAATTTAGAACATTTTCAGCATTATTTTCGTATTATGTCTCGTTTTAGCAAGTCTGATTAAACTTGCTAAAACGAGACACACATTGCTGATTAAACTGCAGCTAAATATAATTGGGTTAGTCAAAATAGCTAGTCTTTAAAATGTGTGACTATTTAAACAAGAGAATCATCATAATCGGTCTATCCGTTTGGCCTCTGGAGCGCATAGGAACAAACATACATACATACATCTTAATACATAAAATAAACTTGTGTTAGTTACACTATACATATATATTCCGAGAGTCGTGGGTTCGAATCCAGGCCGACCGCGCACCAATGTCTTTTTCTTTAAGAAAAAGGTATGTGCGTTAATAACATCGCTCTTACGGTGAAGGAAAACATCGTGAGGAAACCAACATGTCTTAGGACTCACCACGGGATAGACATGGGATATTCAGTGTTTTCTATGTATGTATTTACAAAAAAAAAAAGTATAATATGTAGTATATCCGTTGTCTAGTACCCATAGTACAAGCCTAGTGCTTAGTTTGGGCCTAGATTGCGCTGTGTGTAACGTCGTGCAATATTTATTTATATTTATTTATTTATTTAACTCAAGAACGGCTCAAGCGATTTGGTTAAAAATTAGTGGGGTGGTAGCTTAGAACCAGGAGACGGACACACTTTATAGGATACGCTTTTTTCGCTCTAAGGCGGAATAAAGTTCGCCGGGTCAGCTAATAGACTGATAAACAAAACCCTTCGTTGCGTCACGCAGTCGGGTAAAAATAAGAGTTCAGACACATCCGTCTGAATATTAGGGTTCAAAAAGCCCGCGTAATGTAAAAACGCGCGAGCCGAGTCGCAGTAAATATCAGGTAAGTCAAAACCTATTCAAAGTCTACACAAACAAATGCAATAAATCCGGTAAAATATACTGTTTGATATTCGTCGACAATGATAATGGACAAACACGTCATACACAGATACTTTTAATGTCAGTTGAGAATATTCTTATGAATAAAGATGCAAGATGAATCTGTATTGTACACGCCTCTTAAAATATGACGTCTCCTCGGACCATACGTTTAAAGTAAACATGCTATTGTGCTGTAGTAGGAGGTCTTGCTTTTGTCATTGTATACAGTGTGTTTCGGGGATGGTAATATAAACCGAAAAGGGGTTGTTCTAGATGGCTAGGTGAATAACTTTTATTGTATGTACATATTTTGAAAATTGGAATCTTATTGCGAAAGATTTTAGGGTATTTTTGAAAGTAAGTGCGAATAATGTTTAGATCTTAGATTACCCAGACGGGTGGGTATTCTAACAACGATGTTCGAATTTTGACCCATCTCTTTTTAAAGGTGTGTGAGTAATTTCCCAAACAGTTTGACTTTGGAGCTAGTGAAGCTCATCCGTTGGAGGAGTTTGAAATGGATCACTATCAGGCGACCTTTCTCCTTCTTGTCTCTAATAAAGACCAGTCCAGTTCTACGGTTTAGATATTAGTAGTTCAAAACTAAATAAAAGGTCAACTTAAAGCAAATAGTAAATAGCATCTAACTCTAATAAACAGTTAGTCTTCAAGTAAACTTTAAACTTTCGTAAACTAGTTCGATTTTCCAAAACCCGTAGAACAAAAGTTGTTCGCCTAGACGTCTAGAACAAACCCCTTTCGGCTTAAATAACCATCCTCGAAGCACGCTGTATAAACACTGCATTCTTTATTTTATCTTCCCCTGAGACGCGTTTCATAATTCACTTCGCTAAATATTCACGACACGCATTACATATCGATAAATCACATAATTTCACACCGCATATTGCGCTGTTAATACGTTGGCCCGCGGCGGGCGAGAGTAGTACTAAACAGGCTGACTAATTAGACGCACTAGGCAACAAAGGGCCGTCGTATGTTTCTACGAAACCCACTGTTCAGGTGCTGGTGCAATTTTAGACTCTCAGGTAATAGAATTAAAGGTCACACAGATCAGGTGTGCGGTGTGAGGCAAGTGTATTCAGAGAGACGTGTGATGGCGGCTACGATAGGCCTCCCACGCGAAAGCGCCGCGCCGCGAAATTCGTGAGAATAGCTGCGCTGGCGCCGGCGATGCTCCGACATAATCTGATGGCAGACTCGTGGACAAGTGATACCTTACCCATTAAAAGTCAAACTGAAATCATTAAAATAAAACCAAAGACATTTTATGTCTGGACCTACGTGTGGTATTATGATTTTTCTTTCCTAACATTGATTAATTACATATAGGTTAATCAAATGTTTTATGATGAATTTGATCTTACAAACACACAAAAAACAAAGAATTAGCCCCCTTACTTATAAACGATGACTAAATTTATGTAATGTCTGTTACTGTCTGTTCACATTGAAACATCACGTCACAGTAAAAGACCAACGTTACATAAACTTAGTCATCGTTTCTAAGTAAGGGGGTTACTTTACAAAGAGCATTCATTATGCATAACAACGTGAAATATTTCAGTGCATGAGAAACGACAAAAGTCAACTCATAAAATCCGAATGCAACTTATAATTCACAAAAAGCAGGCCATCCTGATTCACGTTTAAGCATGGATATGTTACAGTACGTGGAATTCGCAATCACGGGTCAAATCGTACATTGTAAAGTGGCAGTAATGCGCCCACTACACGGTCAATTTGATGTCAATCTTCACTTTCATGGATCTTTAGGAATACCAGCTGCGTGTGCGCAGTAAATGCCTATCATTCTTACCGAGGAAACGGTGTCCTCTTCCAAGGATTTTTAACTTATAATTTCATAGCTTTTATCGCGGACTTTGAGCGCAGCGACCGAATGAAGAAATTTCGTAACGAAAATAAAACCTGTCACCCCCCACTCCGCCTACCATGTTGCCATGGTTACCATGTAAAGCTAACGCTCGGCCGAGCTACATGGTAACCATGGCAACGTGGAACAAAATAAATAAATATTTATAATTGCATACGTTGATAAAAAATGCTATGCAATAGCTTTACCGCGGCAGTCCCTGAGTGCCACACGTTTTTTTATTTTATTATGCACCTATAGGCACCTATAGGCCAGCGTTTAACCACTATCACACCTGATGGTTAGTGTAGATGCAGTCTAAGATGAAGCACGCTGACCTAGAAATTACCTATTCACACGCGACTTTTAAAGATCCCCAAATTGTACTAGCCAGGGAATACAGTCTCAGGCAGCTGTTTCCAATCTCTCGCAAAAGGGGAAAGACGAAACTAGACGTTTATAGCCTTATTATTAAACACGGAGTAAGGTGGGAGTAGTGAGAACATGCTTTGTCTTTTTCAGTGACAGGAACTTTCGAAGTTGACAGACAGAAACAAAAACTATTAAACTAAAACTATTTCGACCTTACTCCACATTTATTAATAAGGCTATTAGTGCGGGTCTCGGGGACCTACACCAGTTACATGAAAAACTAGCTGAGCTAGCGGTTTCACCCGCATAAGTCCCGAACCCAAGGGAATTTCGGAAAAAAAACCTTTTCTTATTGGATGCCTACAACATACAAAGAAGACACTCACTAAATTTTAGCTCTCTATAATTAGCGGTTTAGGCTGTGCTTTAATCAGTCAGTCAGTCAATCAGGACAAAGCATTTTAAAGATATAGATTATATTTGCCGTCTGATATTGTAAATGGAGCTTTAAATATTCGTACTCTTGACGTAACACTTCATACAAATTAAATCACGACAGCCGTAACCATAATAAACAGACGTCTCAAGTTAAAATACTGTATTCATTATGAACCGTAACCACAAAAAAATAAAACCGGCCAAGTGCGAGTCGGACTCGCGCACGAAGGGTTCCATACAAGAGGTTTTGTTTTGAAAGCTAAATTGCGATTTACGATTTATAACGTTTTAAAAAAAAAACTACTTACTAGATCTCGTTCAAACCAATTTTCGGTGGAAGTTTACATGGTAATGTACATCATATTTTTGTTTTTAGTTTTATCATTCTCTTATTTTAGAAGTTACAGGGACACACACATTGTACCACTTTGGAACTCTCTCTCGCGCAAACTATTCAGGTTAGAAAAAAAATATATTAGAAACCTCAATATCATTATCCTATCCATAGATACCCCACACGTATAGGTTTATCAAAATATTTTTTTCACTTTCAGTTCTAAGTATGGGGAACCCCATTCATCTACTTACCAAGTTTCAACAGTATAGCTCTAATAGTTTCGGAAAAAAGTGGATGTGACATACGGACGGACAGACAGACATGACGAATCTATAAGGGTTCCGTTTTTTGCCATTTGGCTACGGAACCCTAAAAAATACATCTTGGGTTTATTCAAAGCAAAAATGACAACATCGTGAATAGATTTCTATGGATTAATTAAGTTGAGAGCACTCCAATATCAACAGATGTCAAGTTGTCGGCCATTGAGAAAGTAGGTATTATAATATGTTTGTTACGTAAAAGAGAAATTACAAAGTTTGTGTTACGCGTATGATTCTAGTGCAATTGTGGGAATTTAGAAATGTAAATAATTTGATTCGTAAAATATATTTGAAAATATAACCAATGCACATTACACATTACAACGAAATTTGAATCGAATTTAGTCAAAAAGTAACTGGTGACTTACTAGTTGGTAGCTTGCCAGCCCTTACTTATAAACGATGACTAAGTAAGTTTATGTAACGTTTGTCTCCGTCTGTTAACTTAGAAAATTCATGTCACAGTAAAAGACAAAGATTAGTAACTAAGAATAGTCTCAGCCGATACAAGCGTTCTAAAGATTAGCATCATCTAGCATGAAGTTTCTGATTTCGATTTTTGATCAGTTTTTTTACATTTATACAAATAACGGAAGGTTATTAATATAAGGATATAAGAAGTGAAATGCCAAGTGTAAATAAGCACAAAGTCAACACCGTTCATTACGGCACGTCGTCGGCGCATCACCTTCAGGGCGGTACGACACTCCCTTCAATTAAATCGCCTTCTGTACCAGCCTATCTAGGCACTTCATTAAAATTGTTTTCACAGGAACAATCTGTTAGGTATACATGTTATAATAACAGCCAATTTAAATTAAATACATACCTACATATAGAATAGATTTTTCTTCTGTTTTCGTGATGTTGTATTGAAATTAAAGACATTTTTGGTTTTAATCGCGTGGTGTTTATTACTTTTAGCATTGTTTCAACGCTCAACGTTTCGAAACCTTTCCAGGTCTCATCTTCAGGATTGATTGAGATGTGATTTGTCATTCTATTGTATTAAAAACAAAACAATGCTAAAAGTAATAAACACTACGCGATTAAAACCGAAAATGTATTTAATTTCTACATATAGTAGTCAATTACTTATTATTTTAAAGGATAGGGGAGGCCGGGTGGGTTGCATATAGGGGTAGGTGGAATAAGCGATTAGCAACTGAACAAGCATTTATATTTCAAAGCAAGTAAGGTTTTAAGCAACAAGAGTGCAAGCTAAATTGGCGTAAGTGCGTAAGTAAGCCAAGTGATGGGAAAATTTTTGCAACTACAAGAGCTTTAGTGGGCAAGCATGAAAGTCGTTGGTAAAAAAAATAAGCGTATATTTGAGTTAGCTAATTTAAATTTTGTTAAGTTTGCGTATTCAACCTAATAAACAGTTTAACAATTTACCTATATGCTAGTAATCTCACGCTCAGCAAGTTCCCATAACCAAAATAAAACAAGAGGAATCGACAACAAATCACTTTCAAATTCTAACCAAACACATGTAAAAGATAATAAAGAAATTAAGATTGCCACCCGATATCGATAAACACTTATTTAATAATTTACGGGTGAATGAGTCGAACAATCTTGTAAATTGAATTGAGAGATAAGGCTTTCGCGGTTACAGTGTGTTTGACCCCTTGACCGCATCGACCCCCAGCCCAGAGGGAGTCGTAAAGATAACGCGTGCGTAAACAGAACTTGACATCAGATTGTGGAGCTTGATAACGATAAATAGCAAACTATTTAGCTTCATGTTTGTGATACTTCTACATTGTAAGTTTATAAAGACACTGGATTTTATGTGTCAGCAAATTACACGGGTTTTCGATTATCCTGGCTCGAGATTCTTGTTTCACAGTGATCCTAAAACTAAAATATGTAACACCTTTATTGTATACCTGTGTTTTACAAATAAATGATTTTGATTTGATTTGATTTAATCGCGGTTTGCCTGTGAAAATTCCGATTTTAATATAATAATAACCTATATATTGCATGCATATGAATAGTCGGCTTAAAAAGTAAACATTTTGATTAATATACTGAAGTATTAAGACGTTTATTTGAATCAATGTTTTAAATTATTTTCAAACGAATCGTTCAGTCTTGAATGAAGAGGAATTAAAAATTCTATACACTAACCCTGACTAATTTTATGTAAAGGTTGTCCCTGTCTGTTAACAATGAAACATCATGTCACAGTAAAAGACAAACGTTACATAAAGTTAGTCATCGTTTAAAAGTAAGGGGGTATATATACTTACTATGTATACCTACTTACGGAGGTATATAACAGTAACACAAACTTTTTTATAGAAATTAAAGACAATTTTCGGTTTAAATCGCTTTTATTCCTTTTAGCATTGTTTAAACGCTCAACGTTTCGAGACCTTTACAGATATCTTCTTCAGGATTAATTATGTCTATCCAATATCGCGAAAACAGAAGAAAAATCTAAACTCTTTTATTAATATATTTTCCTTGATAAAGCTGTTTCAGTATAAGCGAGCAATTAACATTAATGGCGGTAAAAATAGCGGTAAATACAGACAAAGTAAACGCATCTTTACTTATACGGTGTCAGACTGAACATAGCCATCGTCGTCATTTCCGATATCAATGAAATAACCATCTAATTACCATTCATATCTTTACCGTATCTCTATGGATACTAAATTAAAATAATATACGTCATTACCTCTATTTAAATTATTAAGCAATAACTTGTCTAATGCTAAATAACTTACACCAGTATCTATGATTTATGTGTCCACCTCCATTTCCCAACTTTAAAACATCTGATATAAAACTTGGGCAATAAAATAAGAAAACACTGAACATAAATTAAAATCTGTTACTTTGAGTTCTTTAATTAATTAATTATATGACGACTATGTTCATCAACACGAAGTTCGGAATTAACTGACAAAATGATAATGAATATGCATAGAAATTTTACGTCTATTATTTCTTTAATAGAAAATTGAAACGCATGAAATTTAACGATTTCGTCGGCAATAAAAATGCATTAATAACAACCAAAGATAATAAAATATTTTAGGACCGTAGGATTTAAGCAATTATTACGCATAATCTATAACCTTGTTTAGATCATAAAGTTGTATCCGCATCAGAACACTGGACTTTAGATCGATCAACATTCGGATTCCACAGGATGATATCACTGCATCGATTGATTTAGACTAATATTTTCATTTCATGTGAGTACGTACATTAAACTGTTAACAAAAGCAATTAGAACCCAACCCACCTACGTACGTAGCTGTCGCAACGTCTTCACAAGTCTAAAATTAACTATCATCTTAGATACAGTTACAAAATAATTTATTACGGACATAAAAATCATTATTAGAAAAAACGAGATCACTTATTGATTGTCTCATTAGTCAAAACAATGCACCTTACATGAATTATGTACGAAGAGGAAGTGCCGTCCATAATATCGCCTTATAACATCATAAATCAAACTTAAATTCCGAACGAACATCTTAATTTGCATCGCCCCGTGAGCCAACCGGTGACACTAACGACACCTCCACGAAAACACCCAAATAAAACTATCAATTTCAATGTCACAAAAATTGTTATTAAAATATTAAAAGATCTCTCATGGCTGTCTCAGATTGTTTCCTCGTTAAGTTTCAATCTAAGCTGCAATCAAGAGCGGAACTTCTATACCTAACTTTGTTACTTTGGAACAATAAAACGGGCAACTTTCCCTATGGAGCTTTTCCCATTTCGCGACGGTATGTTAGTTAACGATTATAACGATATTTTAACAGCTGAACCGTTAAATGATGAGAATAACATTATATCTATAGAGAATGCCGCTTCTCGGCACAGTTTATAATGGAAATATTAATCTACAGATTGTTTATTGGCTTAGGAATGTTATAAAATAATCACCACCTGCGTAGGTACTTAATCAAAAGTTTGATATCTTATTTGGTGGGAGCTAATGAGAGGCGTAGATCACATTCGGTAATGATGACAAGTGTAGATTTATCAAACACTTTCGATCCACAACTTATGTCCGACGATTAAAGTATTTGTGTTGACATAATAGCCGACAAAATACAGTAAAGCTCTTTCATTTACCGTTGAATATTAACGTTTAACGTAATTTACAGAACTGAATTACAAATTTAAATGAAGTTGAAGTATAACAACTTTTTTTCATTTTGTTTTTAAAATACACGTGTAGAGTGACATACATGAGAATCAGTTTCAAAGCAATGAATAGTCATCCAGTCAAAGCGGCAATAATTAATACGCATTATACATGCCGTAGAAATGTATGAGAGGGACGCGCGAATGAGACGTTAAGAAAGCTGCAAATTATTGTCACTCATTATGTTGTCAACTAGTGGCGATACCCAACAGTAAACTTAAAAAGAAAGAAACACATAGTTGCACAACAAATACAAAACATTTACATGTCAACTTACTCGCAATTATTACTGCAAGCTTGTGAATTTCGAATCTTGAATGTTTCATAAAAACAAATCGATAGGAAATGTATTCCGTGCGAAGGGATCATTATAGAAACAAGATGTCGCATCCATGATTGGCTTACACGCAAAACGGACCACTGCACATTGTGTTAAATGGTGCACCATTAAATAGAACGACGCTTAATAAACACATTACAGTGTGATATTAGGCGCGAGCGCAGAGACGAGACCGTGATTAAGTGACAGAAACGTGGGAACTGACAGAGAGGGAGTGTGATGAAAGAAGATAGTGATCGTTATAAACAAATACAAATTGAGCAATCTGGCACTAACGTATGCTTGTGAATTCACTTAGACATAGCAAGCAGTTATAGGCAAAAGGAAACATTGATGAGTAGCCACACATTAGAAATGGGAGAGCAAACAAACGCCAACCCAGAACTTAAACACCGGAAGCTTCGAAATTAAATGATCAAGTCAAACCATAAAACGGTTGTAAAACTACAGAACTAACTGTCATACCGAATACTACTATAAAATAACGAAAACCATAACGTAAAAGCACTAAAAAGCGAAGTGGTCGTCTTCGCCACACAATAGGAGAGTGATTTTATGAAAATAATAATAGTATCGGAGATAGTTTAGTGTGCTATTAATGCACACAGTGCTTGCAGACAAATTCAATTGAAGAAGCCTACGTCGAAGCTCCGGGGTGTCCCTCGTTTACATCTACCCGCCTATCTATTTACGCTGGTATTGGAAATAAAATTGAGTGGCGAGATTGCACAGGAACTCTCAAAGGGTGCGATCACAATTTTATGATGCGATTTTATTGTTGTCATCGACACTGTCGTCTCTATAATGCCGCGACATTGCAGTATAGCCGCTTAAATGGAGTGGAAAATTGAACACTTATCCGGAACGTCGACTAAAATAGCGATAGAGAATTAAATATCAATTGTAGTGTGCAGACGGACCTGAAAGGCGCTTTACTGTCGTGTGGCATACGACTATTGTATTCGTAGCATATAGTTGGGCTTCTAACTTGAATGCGTTTACGATGCGTCTGTGGCGTTATCACAGAATATGATAGATCGTCAGTCATACGACGACGCTCTCCCACGCGACACGACCGTGATTAATTATAATTCGAATTTTATTCAAAGCGAACAGCAGACAAACTATGATACCAATCAATAAACGGTTCCATACCGACGACGGTACCGACATGATACCACAATTTACTGTTGACGATAACGCCTATGAAGACGTCAGACCAACTGAGTAACAGGGTCGAGGTCCCGAAACAATTGATAATGCTGTGGTCTCATTGTAATAAAATTCTTGACCAGGCAACCAACCCGGAAAAAATAATAAAAAACCTACAGACATTTTAAGTAGGCAAGTAAATTATTTTTAAGTTGATATGATTTGTTAAGAGTTTGTGGTAAGATGTAATAACAAATTATCAAGCGATTATGAATAAAACATCCAAGTACAACCAGCAGATAGGAATAAGCAGAATGATTCTCGGACGCAATAAAATAAGCATCTGAATCGTCATAATCTTCAACTAGTAACATTTTAAATTGTGCAACAGGTTTATTATTCAATAAACACATTTGTATACACGAATTCCTGTGAACCGTGTATTTTGATTATTAGCTTTAGATATTCGACCCCCGCGAGTACCGACTCATACTGTGTGAGAAATAGTCAGCCATTTGACAATATCGTCGCTACGAGCGCGAGCGCAGTACAGGACCAATATCCCAACGAATATATTACCCACAACTTCATATCTTTTAGCGGCACATCTTAACGTTTATGAATGGAAAATCCTGTTTCTTGTTAGTTGTTAGTAAGCAAGGAATTAAAACTGAATATCGAATTTACGATTATTTAACTTTTTTTTTCTCACTAGAAAAAGTCCCATAAGTATCACGTCAAATGTTATACCTGAAAGCGCGTCACAAGAAATATGAAAGACACAATCAAAACCAAAATGAAACATAAGCAATGAATTAAGCTATGTATTTTGTACATAAAATAAATAAGCAAAAGAATTCGATACAAATCAAACTACTCGTAAACGAGTACACCTATATGAATAAAAAATAAAGCGTATAGTATTCGTATGACAGTAATCACGTACTTATAAGTAGATAAATCATAAAGACGAACTCACAAGCAAGCGCAAGCGCCACAAAGCTAGAAGCGACACGCATCCCTGACTTGAGATAATAAATAACATCCAGTTCTCGCTTTCAAAGCTGGACCGGGGAGCAATAAGTCGTGGACGGGTCAAAGGTGAAGTGAATAAAAAACGTACCACAATTAAATAGCGTTCTTGAAGGTTAATGAGCACAATAAATATGTTGTCGGCACCGCAGCTGCAGACAAACAAATGTATAGGAACGTCACACGTGAGAAGGGTTCGTTTAACACTCGTTCTTTCTATGAAAAGCAATACGGAGACGTCTCAGTGTCGGCTAACTGGCAACTACATTGTACACACTGAGATACTTCCACGATCTTTTACAAACGTGACAAATCTACCTACTACCCATTCGAGGTTGAACAAATATCATCAACCTAGAGAACTAAACAGTTTCTACTCATAGCAACAATCAAGGCGATTGTGAGTACCTATACAATATCTTGGAATTCCTTAATCTGATAATTTATGACAAATTTAGTCTATAGAGCTTTGAATATAACCCAATTCTTTATTGCTATCAGACGTGTTTATGAAAACAAACCATTGAATATCATTCGGTGTGAACACCGGAGAGTAGAAAATGAAAACTTTATTAATTTAATCTTTTTATTTATTGATCAAACGGCATTAATGGGGTAATTTTTCATAATCAACGTCTGGTAAGTATTTGTTGGCAATGTCAATAGATTCGGAAACTTACTAAAGGATTTTAATTTAATATAAAAATAACGTTATTTATAAACATAAATATGTGTTGAAGGTTATAGTCCGCTTTCTAAGACTCGTTAATTATAACATCGCCAGAAACAGACGGGCGGAATCACTGACTGTGCAAATTTCCTCAGTGGGGTCTGCAGCATTCCATGCGAGTGCCCCAGACGGAATCATACCTGCGTTTGATTTATAACGAGCAGGGGACAGGGTAACCACGGGTGTGAATTCAATCGGTGAACTTAAACGTCCTGGGGTAAACGAGGCCAGATAAGCAAGAACCCCGAAAACATATTCAACGGTATGACATTTACAAAGACATGGCAAAGCCTAGGTGTCTTCGAAAGTTGGAAGATGAGAGGTAACTCAGCGGGTCGCATCAATTGCTGGCGCCTCGCACAATATCCTGAGCCTTCGTGACCACTGACTATCAGTCGCGGCTTTTATAGATTTTTTATCCAAAGCTTTATAATGAACGTGACTGTACTGTTTAAAACCATCGATGGCTCAATATGGATTTGTGAATATGTAATAGATTTATTTTGAGAGTGTAGTTTTAATTTAAACATTTCATTGGCGCCAGACGTCATTCGATACCACTTTTTCTTACGATTAATAAAACTGTTGGATCCCTTTCATTTTTCTGCTAAGTGCAATACGTATAAAATGAATGTTATCGTCATGGACTTTTTAAAATAAACTATAATATTTAAAGTATTAAATTCAACGAAAACCAATATTTTGATATACAAAGTCACATCATCCCCATCAAACGATAAATTCGAGAGAACCATTTTACCCGAATTCAATTTAATTCCGGAAAAAGGAAATTATTGCCTCAACTTAATGTAACGAGTTAAACGTTACATGAACACAAAATCAACAGGAATGTATTAACACCAAACGAATGGTAGAAAGCCGCACGTGGGTGTTCCTACCAAACACATATTTGTAACCACCAAGTACAAATAGAACATTTGATAATGGACGTGAATGAAATAGAAGCACGCGCTAATACCTCTCAAGACGATAGAAATATCGTCAGATCTCTTGCAATTAAGTGATAATTTATCACAGGTGTAATATACTCTGTTTTAATTTCAAAACGTTTACTAAACACAATTCGGTTATAGTGTCGTAGGAAACTCTACACTGATCAATCGCCTAACGGTACTCTACGGTCCTCTTTTTGTCTTTAAAATTTATTAGTCTAATAAAAACTACTACACATCAGTAGGTCAATATTACCTGTGCGTGGGGAGTTATCTTAATTCAAAATTCAAACTAGAATAAATCATATATGATATTGTTAATGTAACATGTTTATAAATTCAGAAAAAAACTATTACATAAAATATTATGGATATATTATACCAAATTAGATTACAAATCTTGATCATATTAAAGAATGAGCGATTTTAATACCTTAAAACGACTTGAAAGAAGATACCATTAAAAACATAACTCGAAACCGAGTTGCACTTAGAAATAGCTTAAACACACCGGTGGCTGACCGAGACGCCGCCCTCTGTTCTAGAGATGAAGGTAAACAATACGAAGATAGTAGACAAACAAATGTAAATGACCGAAATGTGAACGCCATGTTTGGCATTCCCATAAAGTAAGGTTAACACGTCATTAGAGGTAATGATGGCGTTATTACGTAGTGGGAGCGAGTCGGGGTGAACGATGGCCCGATGATTGGCCGCTCACTCTGTGTGGTCTGAAGCGCCTTTACAAACACACCACCACGTGTCCGAAGGATTGACTTAAGGCAGCGTTGCTTTCTTAACAGGTGGGACAATGGAGATCCGGGATTCATTAACTTGTTTATCTTTGAAGAGGACCAGTACTTAACGTCTGGACAGTCCAGTTTGTGGAACGTTACGGTATCTAACTTTAATCCTTTACAGTTTGATTTCTTTTAGAGTCGTTCACGTGAAGTAAATTTTCAATATGTCTGCGCGTATCGATCTGATAGTATCGTGCGCCAACGATAATTTATCGAACGCTTATCGTTTGATCTGCGTAATTGATACGGGTGAAATCACTGTGGGGGCCTGATGCGGCGCTAGTGTCGTCGACAAATTATCATATTTGTAGCTTACACCGGGATAGTTTGTGGTTACAAAAGCGAATAAGATTTCTTTACTACCCATTTCAATTAACAACTAACAATAATCCTCAATCCCGAGTTATAAAAAAGTACATTACATCATGGAATCTGTGTAAATGGAATACATGGTGGTCTTTGCACTAGTAGACGCCACCAGAGAAGTGTATTGCAACAAATAGCACCAATAATAATTCGTATGGTGCAATCCTTGGCCGGCGCGTGCGCTAAACAACCGTCCCTGATTGAAGATCGCATAAAACCGCGCCACCCACCGCCTGTCAGTTGCATTGTACTCAGTTTATATTACCGAGGCTATCTCCACAGATTCACTTGGTCGTAACTTACATTTCGGTGGTCCTTTAATTTCGAAACCGACCAGAATACGACTGCTATAATCACAACAAACTCCGAAAGCAATGCTTTCACTAAAAGCAAATTAGGTGCAATAAATTTTGTATGTGTCGTCATTCTAGAGCGAAATAAATCAATAAAGATAACTGTCGTTTGTAATTGAGAGTATGAGCGTGTTCATGTGGCTTGTTTCGAATAGCAACAATTTAATAGTAGCTGTAACTTGTATGGAGAAAGCAAATGAGTAAAAAGCATTTACGACTGATTTAATTTTAGGCTACATTTAGCGATTCTGAAATATTTAACGAAACATTGAACTCAAAAATACACTAGAAGCCCCTAAAGCAAGTAAATCAATCGTCAGCAGATTACAGAGCAAATTGGCAATCAACTGGCACTGATGAGTGAGCTCGCTACAGCCAGTGGACAATTCACTCGACGATCTTTCCACACTATATCAATATTAAACCTCATTTAAGCAGGCGCCCTTTAACGCAAATAAATTTGCAGAAAATTCTAAAATTAATTAATCGACTGACCCAATAATCGTATATTCATTTGTTAGCCACAAACTGTCAACCCCTACTTAAAAATGACTAACAATGCAATCAAAAAATTGAAACCAACTAAATAAATGAGCTCATAACTTAGCTCGGTAATATCAGATGGGGCGTAATCATCACGATTATCGTGTCCACAAACCGTAGGTGATGTCACCGAAATGAAGAAAAAACACCATAACATAAGTAACAAAATGAGAAGATGACAGCACAAATACAAAATGTGTACGACGCTATTGACGCAATCGTACGCGTTGTCGACGAATGATAGAGGTATGTGGACACTAGAAATTAGCACAACCAAAATGCATTTATAGATATTAAAAACAAAGTGTTCATAAAGACTATTTTTAGATGAAACAGCACTCTAAATGGGAGGCCATTAACACAAGCCCACCGGTATCGGCGACTGAATCAATATAATGCTAATCGACTCTACACCGGACTTGATTTTAGCACATCGATTCTAATTACCAATTACCACGCGCTTCGATCAAGACATTTGCCAATTGGCCACAAACCGGGATTTAAAACTGTCAAACTTATGTGTCTGTACCTATTTTAAGAGTAGAGTAGAAATACAGCGAAATTATATGCAAGAGATGCAAATTTTATTAGCTTACACAAGGATATTACATTACTAACTATCGAACTGTACGGCTGTCTTGTTTAACTTGTATTTTTTATAAACTATAGAGGAGCGTTTAACCATTATCAAGTTTGATGGTAAGGGATGACATGGTCTAGCATGTAGCACGCTCATCTAGAAGACGGGAAGATAGCAGTGGAAATTACCCGTCTTTGTCAGGTTTTATTTAGATTCCTCTTCTGTTTTTGCGATGTTGAATTGAAATTAAACTCAACGTTGAGCATGATTCAATGCTAAAAGTAATATCTAAACACTACGCGATTAAAACCGAAAAATGAGTTTAATTTGAAGTCGATATTTGATAAATATCATAAATTACCAAAAAGTTTAATCGATTTCACCAAAAATAGAACATTTGGTAGGTACCTATATAATATCAAAAACATCTTCAATCGTATTTAAAAAGTGTCCTTTTTAGGGTACCATACTTCAAAAGGTAAATAAAGTAATCCTTATTATCAAGTGGCTTACATTTTCTAGAATCTAACCCGGAAATACTACACCCTACAAATTATCTGACACAAGTTAAATTAGACAACAAATAAATTATAGCCCACCCTTCGAAAACCACAATAGCAATGTCTGGTATTTTTTCCTAATTCCTCTACATAATTGAGGTGTAATTCCGCGTACAATACCAAACAATACGGTCTAACCGTACCGGTGCAGCAGACTTAGCGAAATCACGGGACAAAAGGAATAAAGCAAAATTAGAAAGTTGCATTGTCCATCGCGCCTTGTGATGATCATGATTTACGTCAATATAGACACCGGGTGCAAGGGAACATAAATTAATCCATAGCGATGTCCCATTACAATTGTTGCAGCAACCACTGACGCTTCTATATTATTTCAACAAAGGCGATATTTTTGGAGGGTAACAGTTCGGACTGTGGAACATTGTAATATTTCAAAGGATACCGTTAGACGTCGATCAAACTGAGGGCGGAAGAATAAACGCCTCACACCTCTTAACAAGTCACTGATGGACAGCGACGATCTATTTCTTTATTAATTACAGGATCCTTTACACTCTGTTGAGTATTCACGGTTCGAGAACTAATGCGACCCGATTTCAATATGATCGAACTAGTTTTTAATTTGTACTTTTACGAGGCCGTAACGATATATCATTACATAGTGATAACCGATGAGTGCAACGCATCGCTTTTGCTGTTGTCGGTCCAATGTAATGGTCGATACCGACCTACATTACAATCCTGAGTTCCCAAGCCTGTCATCAGTTTATGACTTTTTTATTCCACTTGATAGCCAGAGAAATGCAACACCCTTCTCGCTTCAGATTTCCCGATGCCGATACTGAAGTGTGACGCGCTATAAAATTTGTAAATGAATCGTTTCAGATCAATCACAACGCAATAAACACGGGGCCAATCGTGATACTACCACGATAATGTAAACACGTAAATGTAATAATAACAAACAATAATCCAGAATGGAATAAAAAATAATATACCTATCGTAAAATTTAATACAAAGCTTGAGACACCTATCATATCGGTAATATTCATAAAAGGACGAAAATTGAAATTTGATCGCATTACTGATACTTACATCGTAATAATAATCATGTCTTATTATGGCGGCCTGTCATAATAGAGGGAGAATCGAGGACTATTAACATTCGTTGGTTTTGGACTGGATATTCCCAGACTACGTGATTCACAGAACTCTATAAGGCTGTAAAAGGATCATATATATAATATTCCTTCATAATGTGTTGGAAGGACCACACATTGTATATTAAAGTGAGAAATCGATACGATATCGATATTTCGGACCGCATTCCAATGGCTCATGAAACCGACTATCAATAGGTCCCATTAAAACAACTAATTTAAGACTGCTTCACACCTCCACGAAAGAAACTAAATTTTTAGTGTAATTGCTGGATTTACTGATTCGGGAGGTCTAAACTAAACTTTCTTTTACATCGTATTATGTTACTAGTTGATTTTATACACATGTAAATTAAACGTTGTTATATTTATTAGTATTTAAAACAGTTTCGATAAATAAGAATAGTTAAAATTATGTAATATCTAGACAAATAGACTTGAATTAATGATTATGGCTTGGTCATAAAAAAAATCGGAAACTAGCCGTAGATTTATTCCAAACAACATATTGTTCACTTGTGATGAGTTACACAGCATATTGTTGAGTTGTGGTGAACCAAAGAACATGGATCGTAACATTTAAGATTTTACGAGAACACTTTGCACATGATAAATATTGTGTTTATTGCAGTGATTGATAAAACGTTTTTGAGTCCGCATCTGTTGAATACATCGCTTTCGCTGATGAAAGTCAAATAACAAGGCTTCAGAAACTTTTATATTTATTGCACATTCAGTCTTTCACAGCTTACAAGATACGTTTACTGACTTTCTTTCGTTTTATCTTAGCACATTTTAAACACAACAATCTGTGGCGTCGTCTGCAACGCAGAAAATTGGCCAGGGGTTATGGGTTCGATTCCCGCCGGGAATGAATTTATGCTGAACATATTTTTAAGCTATTGCATAGCTTTTATCGCGGGCTTTTAGCGCGGCCACCGAATCAAGAAATTCTGTAACGAAAATAAAACCTAACACCCCCCACTCCGTTACCATGTAGCTCGGCCTTATCGAAAGACACAGTAAAAACTGAAAACTAAAGCCTTAGGTACACAGAAAGCTTAAAACTAAAACGTTGCCCAATGGCTTATCGCTGAAACGCTTCTAAGCAACTTTATAATGGAGAAGGTCATTACAGCTGATAATAGTTCTAGTGGGTAAATATGCCTATAAAACAAATGGTTCCCTATCAAAAAGGCAAGGTAAAATTACCCAAGGTAACAAACATTAGTATGTTATAAATTCAGTATTTATTATAATACTTTACTGAATAACACTTTTACAAGATACTAAATAATTTGTTAGAAATATACCTAATCCTTAAAAATAAAATAAAACCACTGTAATGGAAAAGTCAATCAATACGGGGCGTGTCGTTGCGTCAAGAGAATGAAAAATATTCCCAAAGGAAACATTCTGATCAAAAATAAAACCTGGATAAACGTCAGCCATTCGTCACAATTACAACGCTAAGAAAAACATCCATCAGCAAAAAAATCGTACTTTACTTAATATCTTGAGAAAAACAAGTCAGAAGTAATTTAACTAGACAAATATCCCTAAACTCTCTCACAAACAGAAGAAGGAAACCAAATATAGATACTGAATCATAATAAAGAAACAATTGTAGGATATCAAATAACACCTACCGATTGCCATTGCGATGATAAAGCTCTATAATTCAAGTAACAAAACTATCTTAATTTACGACCGGAGAGTCCCGTTCAATAAAAGAAAAGAATCAAAGCGCCACAGATGCCGTAGGTACCGTATAAATGTATATTTTTTCTAATGAAAAGATATAAAGATAAAAAGAATCAACTATTCATAGAGGCACCCGCTGTTTTATCAAAAACGGGATTAGTCCTTTTGATGCCGGGAACGTTTGTTCGACACAAATATTTTGACACGAAACTTGAATAAATAAAAATTATACGTTCAACGGATTAAAGTTAACTTCTTAAGACGCAATTACGTTAATCCTGAATTGTTATCTTGGTGATAATTTAAGTTTTGGTTGGTACTTTTGAAAGTGCTTTTTTCGTTGAAGAAACGGCATGTTAACGTATTTTAGGTTCGCTCTGTTAACGTAAATTTAATAATTAAGTGCTTCATGTTTGGAAACGAATACACGTAATTAACTTAAACAATCGTGCTTACTGTTAGTCAGAAGGAACGATTGCAAATGTACCTAACTGACAATCATTTGCAGTTTGCAGTTGCTGTCAAAAAAGTGGCTGTGACATACGGACGGACGGACAGACAGACATGACGAATCTATAAGGGTTCAATTTATTTGCCATTTGGCTACGGAACCCTAAAAATGGTATGCAAGTAACACTAACTAAACCTAAACTAACACCTAAAACTCATTTATCATTTTAACCGCGTTGCTTTTATTATTTTAAGCATTTTTCAATACCCAACGTTTTCGAATCTCTCGAATCCCGGAAAGATGAGTTTAATTTCATAACAGCATCGCAAAAACCTAAACCTTGATTTATTAGAAACTAGCTGCGCCCCGCAGTTTCACCCACATAACTTCCGACCCCGTGGGAATATCGGGATCAAAAGTAACCTATGTTAGGTACTCCTCGATAATATATGAAATCGATCCAGTAGTTTTGAGTTTATTCATTACAAACTCGTATGTTTGTAATCGTATGTGTATAATCTTTTCTCTTTATAATATTAGTGTAGAAGGGTAGATAGTGTAGACAACAGGGGCTATAAATATATGCAAAGCAACTAACACCGAGTTGGGTAACCTTGACCAAAAACCCAAAAGATCTTACCCAAAAGTCCCTTCGACCGGAGCATAAATTTCATTCATGCCAAAAGGTAGCCGAGGAATCCGGAGGCACGTGCGTTATTCGCATTAGCCTGCCACACCGGCATGCCAGACTCGAATAGAGGGTCGGATTGCCACAGGAATGGAACAGGTTAATCTGTCCTTTGGCCCACATGGCCGGAACTCGAGGAATTTTACTCTCTTACGCAATTATAGGAGGTACAGTTAGAATTTCTAACCTTCACTTGAATTATTATTGGTATTTATTTAAAGCGATATATCTCTTTTTTAATATTCTATTTCAAGTACTTAAGCCTGCACTGCGCTTTTATTTTAGGGCAATTAGTCCTACCGTCGTCGGTAGACTAATTGGTTCAAGTCGTGCTCCCGTTTGAGTAATATGCGGGTTCGAATCTAGCCCTGCGTCTATCGTGCGTTGTGTTTTAGCAGAAGTATTGTTTCTTTAAAATCTTTTTTTTTTATTCCCACGGATCTAAGCGAATGTATTGCAGTTAATATTAAAAACGTATTTTTATGAAAATATCGTCATCTAATTAACTAAACTTGACTTAAGCCAACACTCTAACGTTTTAAACAGCTACTTACTTGGATCAAATTCGGTGATAATTAACAAAGTTACGCATGTTTCTTACATTACGTTTCTAATCGCAAGATTTCCAAGAAAAATCTTAATATTACAACATCTTATATGAATTTCTAATTCACGTTTTTCAAGTTGGATACTTACACAAGTGGATTGATGCTACGACGGGTTCTGTGTTGACTGAAATAATAATCTATTGAGCTAACAAAAACTAGCATTTTCAACAAATATGGGACTGGTTTTGACGTTGGTACTGCAGATGGTCAAGGGAAAGATGCCTACCAAGGTTCAATTTGAATCCGATGCACGCAATTGATTATACTAATTCTTATAGGGGTGAAAGTTTGAGACTGTGTATTGTATGTGTTTTTGATCTTTCACCGTGAACCAATTGCGATGAAACTCGGTACGTAGACAGCTGGAGCCCTGGAATCACACATAGGCTACTTTTTTTCCCGAAATTTCCAGCGGGATCAGGTGAAATCGCGAGAAGCTGCTAGTAGAAAAACTAGAACTTAAATAAAATATTGGTAACTAAGGAAATCCTTCCCTAATTTTAACTCGGCAGGTTGGTTTCACGTAGTTCAGTTAATAAAAGCACTAGACACCATTTAGTGCTTTTATTAACTGAACTACGGGTGATAATAATAATGCAATAATAATGCAGAGGATGTAGGTAGAGAACAAAAAATGCAAGTAGTACTGATAAATAGGTATTAGGTACATTTTCCAAAAAGTGTCTCAAGTGTCTCACCTTTTATTAAGGTTTGATTCTTTCAAACTTCGGGATTTCAATTTGTTATCTACCAATATTCATCAGTCATCAATGTCATTATCACCAATAATGTACCAGAGATTTTTTAATAAAATAATTTCTACCAATAATGAAGTTAGGGACCAAAACCTAACGACGTAGTTTTCCAAAATCGGCGCAGATACTTCAACAATTTTCTTTATTTCACAAACGTTGGTAGTGATTTGATCAATGGCCATATAGGTACCTACCTTTACGACGCAGATTCACCTACTAGACAGATCCAACTCCGAATATCATCACATCACCTCGAGCATTCCCAAAGAACAAATTAACATAGATAGTGAAGTAGGAACGATGTTTGCTATAACTGTGCGGTTAAGAACGCCCAAGCGCAACCACAGTCACAGTTATACAAACAAGCATTGTGAGTCTACCTTGTGAACCAATAATGCGGTCCATTGTCGGTGTTAGACCTTAAAACAGCTTAAAACGATGCTAATGCAGGTGTAAATGTTGCTATTTTAGGATAGAACGTAACTAAATGCGTTAGTAGGTACCTATGGTTAAGTTAGGTTACAAAGTAGTTTACATAGGTACCTATCGGTTTCGAATTATTGCGTGTAATGACCGTGTTTTTTTTCCTGATAAAATTGCAGGTATTCTCTAATCTGTATCTGTAGCCTCAAGCAGCACTTTTTTTTAATTGTTTTATTTTAGCCTTATTAATAAACGTAAAATAAGGTAGGAGTAGTGGGAACATGCTTTGTCTTTTTCCGTGACAAGTACATACTTACTTTCAAAGTTGACAGACATAAACAAAAGTGGTAAAATTATTCCGACCGACCGACCTTACTCCACGTTTATTAATAAGGTTTTTTACGTTTTTGTTTGTTTGTTGTGTTTTTTTTTGTGAATAAAATGTTTCTATTTATTTATTATTCCATTTATCCATCTATTCCATTTATTTTATTGCTAGTTAATTGCTTAATAAAAACTTCTTTAAATATTATACAGATTATGCAGATTTTCAAAATACCTAGGTGTATAGGGATAGATGGGACCTTGGAGAAGGAGATCGAATACTTCCGTCTGCTCCCGAAGTTTTCGCGAAATCCGAAGGTATATGGTAGATATGACCAAGTAAAAAAATATTTTTTTTTTTAAAACAACTAACGCCCTCTATTATCAGCAAACAACATCACCTCACAAACATTTAAAACCTACATTTGAAAAGCTACACCAATGTGTGTATAGATGGCGCTGTTAGCCTTAAATTAAAAACGACCAACACATAAAATTCTTTCAAATCCTACTAATCTTATAATATATAAAATTTCCATGTCACAGTGTTAGTTACCGTACTCCTCCGAAACGGACGAACCGATCTCCACCAAACTTCACATACGCATTCAGTAGGTCTGAGAATCGGATACTATCTATAATTTATATAGATTGCTCGAGACCTAGACTAACACATAGGCCACTTTTAATCCCGATATTCCCGCGGGATCGGGACTTACGCGGGTAAAACCGCAGGGCGCAGCTAGTGACAAATAAAATCATCATCATCACATTTCAGAATGACAAGCTTGTCCCCTTCGTATGGTAATACCGAGGGGACCAGCTTGTAACGCTCGATACTAAAACTGAGAAAGAGTTACTTAAAATGCTGTGAAACATAAATGGTTCTTTATAATTTACATTTGTTACCGAAGCTGTTTGTCTTCATACAAATAAAATAAAATCTGTTGATTGATCAACCCAGTTAGATTGATACTTGTCAGTTTTGTCTTAAAAATCTATCAAACAGAACATCAATCTCTATATTATGTGAATCGGGTGATCGGAAGATTATTAATTTTTAGGATACAACACCAGCCTAACGATTATGAATCGCTCTGTCTTAAGCCTGAAGAAAAATGACAATTCTATGAGCCATAAAATACAAAAAACCAAGTTTAGTTTTACACATACCTTTCTTAATGGCACTTTGAAACAAATCAGCCTGGTTCCTTCTATAACCCGCCCACAAGCATTGTATTCTAGCCATCTGAAAAACAAATTTTCTAGTAGAAAATCACCTTTTGCTTTGCTCAATAATTTAATTGAATATTTTGAATCACACATCTTAGCCTTGAATGAAATTTACCTGTCGGGGATTGCATTTGGTCTCATTTTAACGTATTTGTTTCCAAGGTATGTTTCTCAAAGAATATGGTCCTAGCGTTGTGTTGTTTGTTTAAGAAAATAATATTGTGTACAAACAAATTAGATTTTATTCAAAAAATTATCAAGACAAGAAATAATAACCTCAAATTTAAATAAAGGCTTGTACACACACACACACGAAAAACGACTAATATTCATTTTTTTAACAGAAGAATGGCACCACTGACCAAACCAAACACTATCTTTATTCCTAGCGGGCAACGCACGAGTTTCGCTTTATTTATAAACTAGCAGCGTCCCGCGGTTTCACCCGCGTAAGTCCCGATCCCGTGGGAATATCGGGATTAAAAGTAGCCCATAGCCTTCCTCAATAAATAGACTATCAAAGAATTTTTCAAATCGGACCAGCGCACAGTGGGCTGAAACGGGAAATCAGCGGACTTAGGAATCAAAGTTGATAATTCTAATTTTTTTAAATGGCGATCGCTAGAGCTAATTAAAACAATAAAAAATTGTTCTACAAGAATACTTAAATATGAATAATTCTCGAGGAAATCGACTTTGTGTGAAAAAAATGTATGAAACGACATATGTTTTGGTCTCTAGCTTCCAACTTATGGTCGATCCCGCACTTTGGGCAGCAATTTGTTATAGTATAGGTTTTTACCTTTCACCTGACACCAAGAAGTCCTGCCCCGACCCGCCCTTTCGGAAAATAGAAGCGATTGAAAATGTTGTGTTTTCAAGTTAACCATTTACGATCAAATCTTTACAAATTGTATTTTGTATGTTGTTGGATGTGACTAGTATATCATAAAACAATGATAGGACACCTATTCCACATAACTTTTTGATAATAGTACAATTTCGAGTTAAGCTAAATGTTTTTAAACCTTACCGCTTCTGAATCGTTCATCTCCGATGACCTGGCACTACATATATCGCAAGCTGCAGAAGACGTCTCGGATATGATTGAGGTAATCTTACCGTCAATCATAGTAAGTAATAAATTGTGGCCAATCGTTGTCTCTTTGTAAATTGTGGGCATCAGTGTTGCGATCTCCTTCTTTATTCTATTTATCTCTGTTGTTACCACTTCTTTGGTTTCTCTTATAAATTTAAAAGATATTGGACGGCAGTAAAATGTAGATGAAGGTCTGTCGTTTTCCCAAATCACGATATTTTCTTCATTGGGCAGCTGAAGAGGCACCAAACTAGCCATAAAAATGATGGAATCGTCGAATTCTCCTCTTTGTTTATAATTACTCTGCCCTGAAGCTCCATCGAATCCCCATTTGCTAGTAAGCTTCAACTCTGCACCGGAATCTGATTGAATGTTATTAGCTTCCATTATTCGTGTGATCGTTAAGTTCAAAAGTGCCTGTAATTTAATTTGAGCGCCATCTTCACTTATGCTGATGTCTTTTTTGGGCGGATAACAATCTTCTTTTGCTTGTTTTATCGCATAATAGGATGGATAAACTTCGCATCCTTGCACACTTGCCGAGTCCCTTAAATTTAAATACTGCCACTTAGATAGTTTAAGGGACACAAGAAGACCCAAAGCCTTATCGGGAGTGTAGGCTTCTTCTCATTTCTTTCCCTTTGAACTCGCTTCTACTTTAGCTGCATCTTCTGGGTGTTTCATAAGGTGATCTAAAATTTTGCTTACTCGTAATTCTCCACTGTTACGAAAGGCCCTCACTGCAGTAGCACCCTATTCTTCCGACGAAAGCGATTTTGTCAAGTGAATGACTTATACGCCTTATCTCCTTCTCAAGCTGTCCGTTCTTCAAAAACTCTTCTTCTTAAACTCCCTTCTCGTTCTTCCACCTTTTATGGTGATTCCTTTTCAGCTAGGTCTGTGGAGCTGTGGAATGCTCTGCCTACCTCCATTCGACAGTCGAAGTCGTTAGCAGTTTTCAAAAGTAGCATTTTCAAATTTTATCTTGTTAGTGCTGAAAAACGTTAGGTTGTAAGTTGGCTCATATCATAATACATGATTATTTATTGTATATTATATATGTGTATGTTATGTATATATATATATACCTATATATTGTAATATATACCTTATTTATATTTATATATGTATTGTTTATTGTATTTATTAATTTAATATGTATAAAATAACTTAAAATTTTGTGTATTTCACTACCTTTAGTATATGTGTGACACTATTATTTTATATTTTCAAGTACCTATTCTCCTGTCCAAACACCCTACCTTTCATCTTTTTTCGCTTCTTATCCATCCAAAGGTTGCCTGGAAGAGATCGCTTTAAGCGATAAGGCCGCCCATTGTGCCACCTAGATTAAAGTTGTATATGTTTTTCTTTTTATTGTAATTTTTTGTTTTTGGTGTTGCAATAAAGAATTAATCAATCAATCTTTTGCCGTTCACCCAAATCTTCAAATGGGTGTGAAGGTCGAAGTAGATGCTCCCGAAGTGCTAGGTTGAACATTTTCTTTCTGAGCATCAACCGGGTCAATTTCTTGAAGAATTTCATGAACATTTTCACTAGAACACACTACATCCGGCCACTCTATTGAACTCTCCAACCAATCTCGGTGTATTTTTAAAAATCTTTGTGGGGTCCTATTTGCCTTCCGCCACTTTAAAACTATTTTCGATGAATATTTCTGGCAAAACTTAACTAACTGTCCACTTTCTTCTTCATTGAACTCTTTTCCCAATCTCTCCTTTAAAAGTTAAAAAGTTTTGCAGAGTCTGAAAACGAGTCTAATTCAGTTCTCATCAACACAAACAGGTCAATATTGTTCAATAAATTCTCCATTATCACCACAAATATTGAAATGTTTATGGGACAAATGACAAAATCCGAATGACTGTTGCAATTACATTACATCCCTTAAATAGTCGCACCCCCAACAACCTATCTAACATGCCATATTCATAAAGTACCTATCTAATCCCCTTTTACAACTCATCAGTAAAACCGCAAGGACACTCATTATCACAGGTAGTCTTTGAAGGATGCCGCAATTTCCTAGAAACGTAATAATAAGTGGGTCTTATTATTAAGACTGAAGTACTATGATACAACAGGTAGATAGGCTACCTATTGTTATTTAGTGAAGTACTTACCTATTGTTCCTTCACTAAGTATATCTATACCTGGAAGAGGTTGTTTACCTTGCTACTACATTACTATGTTTTTTTTTTCAATGTTTAAAAAAACATTTAGCTTAACTCGAAATTGTACGATTTTCAAAAAGTTACGTAGAATAGGTGTCCTATCATTGTTTTATGATATACTAGTCACATCCAACAACATACAAAATACAATTTGTAAATATTTGATCGTAAATGGTTAACTTGAAAACACAACATTTTCAATCGCTTCTATTTTTCGAAAGGGCGGGTCGGGGCAGGACTTCTTGGTGTCAGGTGAAAGGTAAAAACCTATACTATAACAAATCGCTGCCCAAAGTGCGGGATCGACCATAAGTTGGAAGCTAGAGACCAAAACATATGTCGTTTCATACATTTTTTTCACACAAAGTCGATTTCCTCGAGAATTATTCATATTTAAATATTCTTGTAGAACAATTTTTTATTGTTTTAATTAGCTCTAGCGATCGCCATTTAAAAAAAATAGAATTATCAACTTTGATTCCTAAGTCCGCTAATTTTCCGTTTCAGCCCACTGTGCAGCGGTTCCAGAGATTAGCGCGTTCAAACAAACAAACAAACTCTTCCGCTTTATAATAGTAAAATAGATAGCCCAGTTACGGAGTCCTTCCCTTTGCTATTTATGGCTTGCCTAGGAAACAATAAAAATCAAACCTAAAAAAACCTAAAAAACCTGACCTAACAAACCGCTCAGATTCTAAATAACAAAATCTGTGACGAAATCAATTGGATTTTATCGGCAGATATAAAAAGATTTCTTTATAAGAATTTATTTATTTATTTTATTTATTTATTTACTGTCATTTTAGGTTAAGATGGGATTAAAATAATATAACAGTTTTTAAATAAATCGTAACAGAAACGATTTATAAGAGAAACACGCTGATAATGTTCAAATAAATAAAAACACGCTTTTAATGCGCGTATAAACACAGCCTAATATTGTGTATTTCAGCTGTGACAGTGACAGATACGTAACATGACAGTAACGGTCGATCATCCAGTGGTTTTATAAAGTACGCTACACACGTTTATATTTCTCTGTGCGATTATCGTACAGATAAATCGCATGCGAGAAATCTAACGCCCATAGTGCCTACACACGTTCAGTTTTATCAGTTGCGATTTCTTTTCGCTTGAAGTAACACGTATTATGACTTGATCGAATGAATAATTTTAATATTAATATTGATAATATTTCTCCACAAGCTGTTCTTAGGAGCCGATTCTATTGATAGAAGCCCAAAAATGAGTAATTTACTTCATTCTGGGATGCTATTCTGCTCATCATTTCGAATTTTCTCCTAAGATCTTCACCGAGATTTTACTCGGGACTCTCAGCTTCCAAATAAAAAAAGAATTATCGAAATCGGACTTTATATGCCGGAGACCGACGTAAAACAATCCCAGAAGATCAACTACTAGGTAAGCTGTGCGAAATCTATGCGATTTCGATTTGATCGTCAGTTAAACTGTACAGTTCTCAGATTTGCCTACACACGTACGATTTATCGTAAAGATTTCTCGCATGCGATTAATCTGTAAGATAAATCTAAACGTGTGTAGGGTATCGTGTGTAGGCAAATCTGAGAACTGTACAGTTTAACTGACGATCAAATCGAAATCGCAATAAAACTGAAGAGCTATCAGTTTTTGCCACAGTTTACCTAGTAGTTGATCTTCTGGGTTTGTTTTACCCCGTACTCCGGCATATGACGTCCGATTTCGATAGTTCTTTTTTTATTTGGAAGCTGAGAGTCCCGAGTAAAATCTCGGTAAAAATCTTAGGAGAACCTTCGAAAAGATGAGCAGAATACCATCCCAGAATGTAGTAAATTACTCATTTTTGGGCTTCTATCAATAAAATCGGCTCCTAAGAACAGCTTGTGGAAAAATATTATCAATATTAATATTAAAATTATTAATTCGATCAAGTCATAATACGTGTTACTTCAAGCGAAAAGAAATCGCAACTGATAAAACTGAACGTGTGTAGGCACTAGGGGCGTTAGATTTCTCGCATGCGATTTATCGCAACGATAAATCGTTAGAGAAATCTATACGTGTGTAGCGTACTTTATTCGACTACATTTTGAGGTTATTTTGTTTGTAAATAAAATATTATAAAATGTTGCTATAGAAACAATGAAAAGGAAAAATCATTTGATCGAAGTCGAAGCCGAAGCTCAAAGTTCGAACGAAAATTTCCACAAAAGAGTTAAAGAAAACATCTCACAGGCAAATAACTCCAAAATGTATAAAAACACAATTTGGTACCGTTCTTTACTGACTGCCGAGAAAACGTGCTTGAAAGACGATAAAATTAAAAAGGTATGAGACACTCGAGTCTTTAAACTCTAGACCAATGCAGATACTTTGTGATTTAGGCTCTCAACATTAGAATTTGAGGGCAAAATCTAATGTTGAAAGCTTTAGCCTGTGATTCAGGCTCTCATCATTGATTTTCGCGAATGCTCTCAAGTAGGTAGTCTATCAAGCCTATTCATAGGTACCTACACTTCTTTATGTATAGTGTAAACCTAGTGTTTTTGGGCCTCACTACTAAAGCCTCTAACTTAACTGAACAACAGTTGTTCAGTTAAGTTTGAATGCTTAATTGAATTAATTAATTGCTTAATTAGGAGTTACTCCTCATTGCTTGAGAACGCATGTTAAGCAATTGGTCTCAGTTGTTAACTCTAATAAAAGATTGTTTGGTCAAGTTGAAAGGCTTAGAATGACCTCAGAACTTTTAACTCTATGCGAGTCACACTGTATTTAAAGAAGAAGACAATAGATATAACAATAAACATTATTTCTGAAAGATCTAAAAGTGTACACACCAGTAGTTGCGGGTTCGAGTCCCACCGGTTACAATTTTAAAACATTTTTTTAAAAGCCGTATAAACTAATAGAATATCTATTTATGGAAAGCATTTCTTCAAGTAATCTACCAATTTCTGTTTACAAAAAGGTGCACTATAAATTCGAAGATGAGAAGGAAATGGTAGAAGAGTACAATGTTGACACTTATGTAATGCTCCGTAGAGCATGGAAAGTCAAGGGCAAGCTCGGAGGTGAAGGGAAATGGGATGTCGAAATTGGTGACGCAATTCCTGATGATACACCTAACACTGATGCTCTTGATATTACGGAGTCCCAGGATCAGGTAATTTGTAATTTTAATAAGTTAATTGCTGAATAGATGTGGGTTACCTTCTCTCTTCCCATGGGAGTCGTAAAAAGCAACCAAATGATCTGGGGAAGATAAGTGAACCTGGAGTTCTCCCTTCGCAGTGGCGGGTAAATTAGTTGGTCCCAAGAAAGATGTCAGACAGAAGGCCAACTGTAGAAATATTGCCAAAACTATTTATTTATAAAATATTTAAATAATAATGAGGAGGAACACTAACTTTTTATCCCGGCAGAGGGCGTTTGTCGACTAATCTTAGGTTTGAATTAAGAACTGTGAAACAGGTGTTTTTTTACAACTCTCGGCGCCAAATTGGCGATATCGGTCTGAGACCGAAAGAATAAAAAAAAAATCGGCGTTTCCATCGGAGGACCATCATCGAAAAAAAAAGATCATCTGATGCCAGCGCCATCTACTTACAGCTTTGCGTGTGGCACCCCATTACTAATATTGATTAATGTCAAACCTTCATGTTGCTGAAGTCAATTTTACAAAGTCTTGGAGAAGGACGTGACCACTTTCGTTTTAATCTCTGTTTCCCCTCATAGTTAAGGAGCTCAAAGTTTAGGAACTCGACCCCTAAAAACTTCTTTTCCAGCCCCAGCTAACTCGACGTAACACAAAAATAAACTTAGAATGGCGCATCAGAAACTTACCATACCCCATCGAAACTTATTCTGTAAGCGCAAACTCTGATGAGAAATCCATCACAATTCGGACTACCAATAAAAAATATTACAAGAAGCTCCAGGTATTTATGTATTGAAACTACCAGCGCCCGAGACTTCACCCGCGTAATTGCCGATCCCGTGGGTATATCGAGATAAAAACTATCCTATTTTGCCTATAGTGTTATTCCAGCACTCCAGCTATCTACATACCGAGTTTTATTTCAATCGATGCAGCGGTTTTTGGTGAAGGAGTAACAAACACTCACAAACTATTACCTTTATAATATTACTAGCTGCGCCCCGCGGCTTCACACGCGTAAGTCCCGATCCGCAGGAAAATCGGGATAAAAATTAGCTTATGTGTTGTTCCAGGTCTTCAGCTATCTAAATACAGAGCTTCATGGTAATTGGTTCAGCGGTTTTTACGTGATTGAGTAACAAACACATACACATACCTAATTACAAACTTTCGCGTTTATAATGTTAGTAGGACTAACTAGCTGCACCCCGTGGTTTCACCCGCGTAAGTTTCGTTCATGCGGGAATATCGGGATAAGAAGTAACCTATGTGTTATTCCAGGTCTCCAGCTGTCTATATTCCAAGTTTCATTGCAATCGGTTTAGTAGTTTTTGCGTGAATTAGTAACAAAGTCACATACAGACATACAAACTTTAGCGTTTATAATATTAGTAGGATAGGATAATATTAGTAGGGTTCAAAATACTTGATTATTTAACCGTTAAGCTACGTTCGCACAGGGATTTTTTACCGCGTGTTTTTTTTTCGCAATTCTGCAATAAAGCCCACCATTCACTTACGGACCGGACCACCGGATTGGTCCGCCATCGGTTGCGCTGCGACTAATCCGCCAGTGTATGTTAACGACGAACCGTACGCCAGGCCGTCAAATGGGTCGGTGTCGGGCTCGCAGGTCTGCGGTCGCGATACGCGAGCGCCTGTTGTGTGTGCAAGGCAGCGTACTTGAGGTTGGTCGGCGCCGTCGATTAAAGCTACTTTTGCTTTTTAGGGTTCCGTACCCAAAGGGTAAAAACTGGACCCTATTACTGAGACTTCGCTGTCTGTCCGTCTGTCCGTCTGTCACCAGGCTGTATCTCATGAACCGTAATAGCTAGAAGGTTGAAATTTTCACAGAAGATGTATTTCGGTTGCCGCTACAACAACAAATACTAAAAACAAAATAAAACAATTATTTAAAAGGGGCTCCCATACAACAAACGTGTTTAAAAAACTACAAGGGAATTCTAGTACGATGTGAGGTCGCTTCTGATTGGTCGAGTCAAATCGAGTTGGTCATGGAATTCAAAATGGCTGCCCTATCTGTCAAATATACTAGTCTGCCTTCACTGACCAAAGAGTTTCTTATAAGTTTCAGATTTTCTTTGAATCAAAGTTGTTGTACCTAAACCATTTTATGGTTCCGTACCCAATTGTGATAGTGGTACGGAACCCTTCGTGCGTGAGTTTCGCACTTGGCCGGGTTTTTTAGATAAGTAGTGAAGGTGGCATCTTAAATGATTAATAGACGCGTGAAGGGCTCATCAAAATCACAGATCGAGTGGAGGTTTCGTACAGTGTATGGGCAACGCTGGATTGGTCGCGGTCGGGTCCGAGTCGAGAGTCGGGTCCGGGTACGGGTAGTGAATGGTGGGCTTAACACATTGAATCTTATTGAAATAGCAACACAGGCGGTAAAAATTTCGCGCCCAATTTCTATGATTAATGCGAAATATTATACGCGCGAATTAAAATCGCGCGGTGTAAAATCGTTGTGCGAACGTAGCTTTAAACTGGCAGTACAGTGTATTATTATTATAAATGTATAACATTTTCACAGGTTCCTGAACTGGAAAGATTGAATATTCCTTTAGAACAAGCCAATATACAATGTTTTCACCAGTACAATACTTTAATTATTACGGTAAGTACCTACTCAAGCATCAAGTGGAGGCAAGTGTGATTCTGAAACAGAGTGAAATTACTAGCGGTATCCCGCGTGCGCGGTTTTACCCACATGTCCAGATCCCCTGAAAGATTTAAAAAATCCTGTCTAATCGGATGCCTAGGCCTACAACACTTAAAGAACACTCCAAACTTCATTAGCGTAAGGATGGCGGGGCCAACTCTCCAATATTAAAACTTTATGTTGACAAATTTAGTACCAAATAGTACCAATTTGGAGAGTTGGCCTTGCCATCTTAACGCTAATCAAATTTCAGTTCTCTATCAGTGGTTTAGGCTGTGATCGATCAGTCAGTGAGGACAAAGCATTTTATAGATATGTATTAGATTATGAAACCTTTCCCAAATAACATTAGAAATCGTTTTATACTAAACACACGCTTGTATAGCAGATACCAGTCCTTGGTACCCTATTTTGTACCAACTAAATCGTCTCAACATCGCTTACTTTTTAAGTTTTTTTTTAAACAGATTAGCAAAACTTCAAAGTTTTAGCGAACATCTGGAGAATTTCCAATAATTGCAGATTCGTTTTCGAGAAAAGTCTAACAATGCTGAAGCTATGTTGATACGATTTAGTTTTTGAATATGTGCCCTAGACTGTAAGTCTTGCTATGCGGCTGCAGTATAATATCAATTCACAACACACTTTTTTATTGGCTTACTGGTTAATTCTTATTTTGAGACTAGCTTCGACCCACAGATTTACCCGTGTGAATATCGGGATCAAAAAAGCCTATGCTACTCCTCGATAATGTAGCTTTCTATTGGTGAAAGAATTTATTAAATTAGTCCAGTAGTTTCGTATCCATAATAGTTACAAAAATACAAATGTTTCCTCTTTATAATATTACTAGCTGCACCCCGCGCTAGTCACGATTCCGCGGAAATATCGAGACAAGTAGCTTATGTGTTATTCTAGGTCTCCAGCTATACCTACTCCAAATTTCAACGCAATCGGTTCAGTAGTTTTTGCGTGAAGGAGTAACAAAGTGACATACATACATACTTGCAAACTTTCGCGTTTATAATATTAGTAGGATTTATTAAAGATAGATTATTTATTTCTGTTTCAGTATAAAAAACCTCAGCAACTGCTAGATATGGAGAAAGAATGGTATGAAGAATTGATAACTATAACACCTGTGAAAGACAATCCTAGTGACTGTAAGGCACAATAGACAGACATGTAAAATATTTAATATTTTTTATCCCCAAAATACATTTTTATGTTAATTAATAATATTGATAATTTTGAATTATCTGTAAGTATTTTTTAATTTGTTTTATTGCACAAGACTGTCTTATCTAGAATTTTGTTTTTAAGGAAAAATATGCATTCAAAATTTTTCACTTGCGGCGAGGCTTGAACTCGCGTCTTTGGGTCTGTCTGTACCCTAACGTCTATACCAACTATAGGACCTGAGAGCCCTGGGACTTGCGTGGTCTAGTTGGTATAGACGTTGGGGTACAGACAGACCCAAAGGTTCAAGCCTCGCCGCAAATCAAAATTTTTGAAATGCGTATTTTTCCTTTAAAAAAATTTATCTGTATCTACCCTTCGATCATATATAACCTACATAGATGCACGGTCGTCGCTCTAGAAATGGAGCCGTCAAAACAAGGCATATTTCAGCCGGTTACAGCGAAACAAGGCATATCGCTGTCAGTCTTGCATAAGTGCTTTACAACCTTATTGCCCAGTGATTAAGGTTTACATTAAACTGTACTATGTCCGTATAAGTAAGCGTTGAAGTAGTGCCGATTTTTGATTTCGATTTTGTATGGGACCGTGTATCTTTAGTTTATATATGATCGAAGTATCTACCTATAGTATAATAGGGATACTAAACAGAGGACATACCAACTTTCAGCTCTAAATAACTCGTGATTTATATTGAGTGTACCTACAATAAATAATTTATAAATTTATTATAAATAATTTAATCCCCAGCTATCTGCATACCGAGTGTTATCAATCACAATCGGTTTAGTAGTTTTTGCGTGAAGTAAGAAACATACTCGTTTACTTACATAGAAACTTTAATATTTATAATATTAGAATGATTCAACTCGTGCAGTTCTTAAAACGAGCTGATTAGATCCTGCATTGGAATAGTTTGGCCTGTTATAATTCAAGCAGATTCCCGCGGTTTCACCCGCGTATGTCCCGATCCCGTAGGAATATCGGGATCAAAAGTAGCCTATGTTACTCAGGGTGAATGTAGCTTTCTAATGGTGAAATAATTTTTGAAATCGGTCCAGTAGTTTCGGAGATTACCCCCAATATACGTACATACATGTTACCTCTTTATAATCTATCTTCTAATATATAAAATTTCCATGTCACAATGTTAGTTACCGTACTCCTCCGAAACGGCTTCACCGATCTCCACCAAACTCCACATGCGCATTCAGTAGGTCTGAGAATCGGCTACTATCTATAATTTATAGAGGTGCGCCGAGTACTCTACAGAGTACTTGTTACTCGGGTACTCGGCAGTTTTTTACTACTCGTACTCGGCCTCTGTACTCGGTTCATGAGCCGAGTAACTCGGATATATATGTATAGATATATATGTTACAGTCAAAACTCATAACCAGTCAAAACCACTTTTGACTGCAAAAAATAGGCAAAACCACTTTTGACTGTTTTTCTGCAGTTAAAAGTACTTTTGACCGATGCCCTTAGTTTAAAAACGTTTTTGACTGATTTTTGCAGTCAAAAGTGGTTTTAACTAAGGGCATCGGTCAAAAGTACTTTTAACTGCAGAAAAACAGTCAAAAGTGGTTTTGACTGATTTAAAATTTAGATTGTCAGTCAAAACTCATAAAAAGTTGAGGTGGCTTGTGAAAATTACAGGAAAATCATCAAAATAGTGTTATGAAACAATTTTAAAGTTTTACGTGGTTTGAAATTCCATGATTCCAGGTCTAATGATAGTTTTAGAGACCTGCCCCTTCAGTTTAACCGGCATTTTAGGGTCACAGATGACACCAGTTACCTCTCGTCACTTAGCCCAAGCTGCCGAAATGAGGGCCTTGACGCCGCAATCGATGTCGCCGGACGCATGAAGCACAGATCCCAAGTACTTAAACTGGTCTGTCCGCTCGACCATGTGACCGTCTACGCAGACAGGTGTGGGATCTGTGGTATTGCTAGCCAAGTATTCGGTCTTCGCTACGTTGACTTGCAAACCGCCGCCGTTCTCAAGCGACTCTTTCCACGCATTCACACGTCTTCCAAGCCGTCCCTTATCCGAATCAGCTAGCGCAATATCATCAGCATACATGAGCATTTACGGAGGCTGCTCGTGTGCGTTTCGGATGATTACGGACAGTGCGTCCAGTATTACGCTAAACAGGAACGGAGTGAGGACGGATCCTTGGTGGATCCGGGGGAAAGATTTAGTGTCACCAACAGCAGTTCGCACCATAGAATCGGAATTTTGGTACATGGCTCTGATGGTTTCAATATAAGTTTCTGGTACCCCTTTGGACCGCAGCGCCTACCAGATCATCACGCGAAGGACACAGTCGAAGGCCTTCTGCAAGTCCAGGAACAGAAAATGCAGAGGCGTATTCTTCGTTCTGTATTTCTCCATAACGATCCTTAGGGCGAAAACAGGGTCTATGGTACCATGACCGGAACCATACTGGCCCTCCGAGACAGTGCACTCCTGCCGGATCCGAAGTCAACTATACGATCGTAGAGCTTCATGGTGTTCGACCTGACCTTTATACCATGATAACTTCCATACTCCTGCACAGATCCTTTGCCCTTGAACACTGGAGTAATGACACTTAGCCTCCATTGGGCAGGGATCCTGC
This sequence comes from Idaea biselata, assembly GCA_958496205.1. NCBI lineage: Eukaryota > Metazoa > Arthropoda > Insecta > Lepidoptera > Geometridae > Idaea > Idaea biselata. The sequence goes on along the minus strand of OY292400.1, from coordinate 20,610,098 downwards.
CAGTCTCGAGTATACGGTTAAAAAGGTTGGTTAAGATGCTCACACCACGAGAACCCATCGCTTTCCACTGTGGCAATCTTCTATCAAACCTACATTCCATAGTAGATTTGGCTAATTTTGACTTTTACGGGAGCGACAATGCCGATAGAATTTCAAAGTACGTAAACTTTAAAATTGTTTCATAACATTATTTTGATGATTTTCCTGTAATTTTCACTAGCCACCTCAACTTTTTATGAGTTTTGACTGACAATCTAAATTTTAAATCAGTCAAAAACACTTTTGACTGTTTTTCTGCAGTTAAAAGTGGTTTTGACCGATGCCCTTAGTTAAAACCACTTTTGACTGCGAAAATCAGTCAAAAACGTTTTTAAGTATGGGCATCGGTCAAAACCACTTTTGCCTATTTTGTGCAGTCAAAAGTGGTTTTGACTGGTTATGAGTTTTGACTGTAACATATATATCTGGGTAGGATTTCATCTGAGTACTGCGTTGCCTTCTTAACTTAGTGTGAAGTTTGTGTATTTGTTTGTTCCTCCTTCAGGCTCAAACGGGTCGACCAATTTAGATGAAATTTAACACAAAGGTACAGAGCTAAAGAACTTTATATCTACACATGTGCTGGTAAAGTGGCAAGCGTCTAACTCTCCTGAAGATCGCGACGTTCACTAGACTGTCCTTTTGTACGATAGCGATTGTGGCCAGTGCTTGAGCGACATAAGCAGGAGCTGCGTTTCACGAAGATGAAAATGCTGCGCTGGATCTGGATATCTGGAGTGACGCGAAAAGACCGCGTCAGAAACTCCGGCATCAGGGGCAGCCTTCATGCCCGAGAAGAATGGCCAATGACCATGCAAGAATGGCGTTTACGGCCGGCTATGGTCCGGCTAGTTAGGTAGGGAACAAAAGTTTTCCTATGGCGCCTCCGCCCGACCGCAGCAAATTGGGAAGATTCAAGAAAGGCTGGCTTGACGGCGAGAGAGCAGATATGCGTGCAAATGGCCTCACTACACGGGATGCCAAAGATCGTACGAAGTAGAGACGTAAAGTACGTAAAGAAGAAAATCTGCTTGCTTCGAGTCGCCTCGCCTGTCGCGCGTTGTCTGGAGCGCGTTGCAACTTGTTTTCGCGGTTATTTAAATGAACCGAGTAACTCGGCAGAGTACTCGACTCGGTAAATTTTGAACCGAGTAATACTCGGTACTCGGTAAAACTGGTACTCGGCGCATCACTAATAATTTACAAGGCAAAACAACGTTTGCCGGGTCAGCTAGTATTAGTATAGATGGTGTCAAAATGAAACGATAAGTATCTTAAAAACAATATTATAATATACTTAGTCATTATCATCATATATCATAATCACATTCACTATGATCTTCAATAAAAGGGATTTTATTGTTTTTTTAATATAAAAGAGTGCCTTACAGTGTAATTGGCAGATTGTAAAGCTCAAAATACACGACGACAGTTTAGAGCTCAAGCACACATTTATATAATTTAATGCACACATGGACAATTACTTTAGTGTGCTGTAGGTGTGCTTTAGCTCTAAGTTTCGTAGTGTATTCTGAGCTTTATAGTGGTTTTTGGGGATGATAAATAACATACGCTAAATGTATTATTTAAGACAGCTTTGAAGTATTTTTCGAAAATTTTGAGTTTAAATTCCAAGTTTAAGGCAAGTTTGCCCTTTTTCAAGTCAAACAACCTCAAGAATTGAATGAAAATAAGTTAGAATTTCTATAATTTGTAAAACAATAGTAGTTTGCCTAAACATCTAGAACAACTTCCTTCCTGCTTAAATTACCGTCCCCTGTATAACCCAGACTCCAAGGTAAAATCTTCAAACCAGACTCCAAGGTAGGTATAACCTCCAAACCAGACTCCAAGGATAACTAAATCAAGGCTTAGAACGCACAGCGATTAAACGCAAGCGGTTTCCGAATAGCTGAAAACGCAGAACCGCGTATCAACACGCCAAATCAGTCATTGAAAAAATCGCAAATGCGTGGGCTTCTAAAAACCTGTGTTGCATTTTTTGCGGTTTCAGACCAACGGAAAAAGCGCAGGCGTTTAATCGCAGTGCGTTTTAAGCCTTATTATCTAAAACTAAACTTTTAAATAAAAAAACATTCAAATCCCTAATCATCTTCCATTACTAAGGCTTCCGCCTGTTTCTTTAATTCTTCTTCATCGGGTTCCTTATCCAACAAACCTCTTGCTTGTAAATACTCTCCATACTGTTTTGGTATTCCCATGAACGTTTTAACTTTTTGCCGTAATTGTTTCCAAGTTTCTTGGTAATAGTTTTTCTTGTCTCTGACCATAGCTTTGTAGTCGTGTCCGTATTTGTCCAGCAAGTATGTTATGAATTCTACTTGGCTTTTTGGTAACCTGTAAATTTAAACCAGATTATTGTTAATCTACTTGAACCCTTGACTTACTACGATACTTGGAACCTATCTCCAATATTATTTATAACCAATCCTGTGGGATATGACGTGATCTAGATCTCTAGCTATCTGCATACAACATTTCATTGCAATTTGTTCAGTTATTTTTGTATGAACGAGTAATAAATGTCTTGTAAGTTTAATAGATATTACAGATATTTTTAATATAGGTAATATCTATTAAACACAACACTCCAGTCACTTGATTTATAAATATAAAAAAATTAGACTCTAGGGGGCCTTGCAAAGCATATTTAAACTGTCACATACTGTCTATAGTTATACCTAATATAAAATCAGTTTACTTACATAAATTTTCTTTCCCTAGGAGCCTTTGCTTCTTGTTCTATTTTATCTAAAACTCTCTTCTTAGGCGGTTGTCTCACAATGACTTCTTCTTCTTCATCAGATAACTCAGGGTTTACTATTTTCTTTGCCTCTCTCAATTTCATTTCTTTAAAACTAGGGATTTTGATGGCTTTGTTTGGATCATTTGCTAAGCCCATTTCTTTGAGGTTTCTTTGAGATGATTTCCTGTGGTTCCAGGCCTCTTTTATGGGTTTGCTGTAAAATTACACAAGATTATGATGGTTAAATAATTATTCAGGTACCAAAGAATTTGTGGTTATATTTAAATAGGTATAACATTTATTACAGAAAAACGGAAGGGCTACCTACTTTTTATAAGATAGAAAACATGTGTTACAACTTTTTGTAAAGAAATTATAGATGGGAAAGCTAAAAACATTGTGAAATGTTTAATAACAGCTCAGATTAACAGAAACTCACCACATAACCTCGCCTGTACTTTTTTGCTTTAGGTGCATTCTTTTGCGGTTAAGTTTATGAAGAAACTTCTTCTTTCGATGCTGCTTTTTAACCTTCATTTTTTATGTAAATAGTTATTTTTTGAGAAATAAACAACACATGCGGTCACCAACACCACGCGTGAATATTGAAATAAATAATGTCTGTCAAAAAAACGTCAACGTCAATCAAATGTCAATTCGATTTGTCTTGCGGTCGTCAGTGTCAACATCAATTATAAAAAAAAAAGTTTTGTACAAGGTCGTGTCAAGTGTTTGAATATTTGTACAAAGTATATGTCGCCGCTGAGGTTCCAGAGGCTTAATTAAGATTGATTAGCATAAACATAATACCACGAATGTAGTGTCTAAATCTTATCACTAGTTATCACCCATAATAATAACTGATTGACAGTTATGTTTTCCTTAATTTGTGTTAACCGTTGTGATTTTTCAAATATTTGTTTATAGATTCTGGTTTGTTATTGTGGGTGATAAATAAAATAATAAATTTGGGATAATTCATGTCCCGAATTTATCATAATTTGTAATTATTTAAAATGTTCCTATTTCATAAGATCTTAACCTATTCATTTGTGAATGGATGACATTTTGACTACAGGAATTAGTCGGTAAAGATCATGATTATTTATTAACGCTTAGTATGTAATGATTTAGTGTTTTCATAAACTGTTTTAATTATTTAGGTTATTAATGCAATATTAATCAGGATTAAATGTAGTTAAATAATTGTATTACAATAAAAAGTTGTTAAAACCAAACGAGTGCAATGTGACGTCAGATCGGTCGGTGCGTGCGATCATCGTGCGACCGACCGAGGCAGCGTGCGCTCGTTTGGTTAAAGCGGAATTCACTTTTGTTCGAGCGCTCGTCCAGAGAGGTCGTAAGCTTTTAAATATTATTATTTCTATCTATTTTTGGTTTATTATTAAGTTTGATTATTTTACTTCATCTTTAGCTAGTTTGTGATACTTAGTTTTATAAAGAATAAAAGTTGCAAGTTGATTTGTTTTCTATCATTTTGTTAGTGGTAATTATACTAACTCGATATGAGTGAGTCAGGTGACAGAGCCGATGGCGCTGATAGCGCTAACGGCCTGGTCTTTTTAAAAACACAGAGTTAGGCTTAAATCCGACATATATATTTAATCAATCAAAAAAACACGTAAAAAACATAATTAAAATTAAAAACTAAATTAAAACTAAAACTTATTAAAATAAAACTAAACTAAAAACAAAGTATTTTATGATATGATATTAACAAATCCAGTCGTATTTATCAAGTTTATGCTTTGATTCTAATAGATATGTCGTAAAAATTTCTACAGACGTTAATTGACGACTGCTTTTTACTGCACAATTTATTATTACTATACTTGACATTGGCGATCTCTTAAGACTCCCTCTCTATTCAAGATAAAAAAAAAACGAATATGACACTGACAATGTAATAAATAAAAACAACAAAAACACGTGTGGTTGAGTGAGTTTTTGATCACTATTTTTTTGGAATTTCCGATTTTATTGTGCTAATACTGCTAATTTAAAGAGGAAATTAAACACAAAAATGCCGCCTAAAACCGGCGCAACCCGCTACCAAAAGTTTTTGAAATCAGAGAAATCAAAAACAAAGTTGAAATCCAAAAAAGAATTGCCCAAAGGCACCAATGTTACGAAGACCAATTTTAAAGTTAAAAAGATAGTTCTAAACGAACAATTAAAGAAACATGAGAATACCGAAGCTCTATCTACTCGAAAACTGAACGTTAATGAGCTTTTATCGAGATTAAACCATTTTAATACCAAGTCTCGGACAGACGCTCTTTCTGGACTAAAAGAGGTTATTACGGCTCACCCAGATGTCCTAGAACAAAATCTTGGTCGGCTCATACTCGGAGTAACACCACTGATTATTTCAAGTGTTGAAAAAGTTGTAAGTACTTACCGTTTTATTTAGAAGTATTTTTTATTATTAGTACTTCTATTAGAAATATTTTAAAGGAAAATAGGTACCTACTTATCTACATCTTCAAAAATTCACTCATGGCAAGCTTTAACTTGCGTTACTATGTGCCGTCACAGCATATTACCACTTTACCAATATGTCTAACCCCAGCAGTGAGAATTTAAAAAATAAGACCTGAGAAAAATGTAAATATCATGTAAGCTTTAAAAGTTATTGTTATAGAAAATACTATGAATATAGAAAATGGATACTTATTTGTCTTTGTTAAGTAGTTGGGTGCTTTATCACCTCACTCATGAAAGTCACGAAAGACGATGAGGTTGACAATGTAGCATTCCTGTCTAGAAGAAACCCCTTTTCATTTGACTAACCAGACCTGAAGACTCCAAGGTTGTAGTTATAGAGGAATAGCAACATGCAGTCAATACACTTCATAGCAATTAATAGAAAATAGGTGGATGCATGCATGCGATTAGATACTCTTAGGTTTGATGCCTTTACTGTTATAGGTATCTAATGTCTATTGTAATTATTTAAGTGCTCGTTTGCTGCAAGTAGACCTCTGCAAATTTGGGTCCTTTTTGCATGATAGTTCATTTTCTCAGCAGGAGAACCAGCCCAGTATCTAATGTATATTCAATTTGTATTTCAGGTTCGGCGAGATGCTCTTCAAGTACTGCACTTAATGTTGACTAATGTAAGCATTGAGAAAATAGATCCATTCTATGATATCATGTCTGCATACCTTCGAAGTGCAATGACTCATATTGATAACAGAATCCAAGAAGATTCCTTACTATTCCTTGATATTCTACTACTATGTGCTCCGAGTAAAATTGCTGATGACTTCCACAGGATTATACCCAACTTTTTGGACATGATATCTAAGTTACGAGTTGATTCTAAACCAGGTAGAACATTGACAGTAAACTTGGGAAGTCAAATGACCAGTGTGAAATGGAGAGTAAAAGTCTTGAATAGACTCAAAGAATACCTGGAAAAATTTGTCTTTTACAAATACAGTAAAAATCTTGAAAATGCTGTGGCTAATACAACTAAAATCTTTGACCAAGCACGGGTCAATTACTATCCTCTGTTTAATCCAGTTTCCACTTCTGTTTGCCATTTATCTTGTTTCTCTCCAAACAAATCTCAGGATGCTGTGCCAATTGATGAGATTGAGAAGTTCTTGGATTACATAAATACACTAATGCCTCTACTTTTCGAAACATGGCTCGAAGCGTGTCCTAATGTTACTTCAGAAAAGAATATTGAAACAATAGTCAATGAGGATGCTGCATTATTGTTGAAACACTCATTAGAAGTTATTTCTCTACTTTGGAATTTGGTTCAACATTTGAACTCAAAAAACCCGACATCGAAGATTCAGAATGTATTCAGCCAGAAGTACCATCAAGCATTCACACAACATTTTGTTAAAATGTTCCCTTTTGTCACCAATTCAAGGATGAAATTCAAAACAGACATGGCGTTGACTGAAAATGTTATTACAGATCCAAAACTAACGGCTGAAAATTTAGAGATATGTCATTTATTCATAATGCTGAACCCTTATATCAATATTAAAAATCAAAACCAAGAAGTTGCATCTGTTTTAAACTATATTGAGAAAACTTTCGACCAAAGTTTTCAAGATGATGTCAACAATATCATTAAAATCATCATTAAAATTCTCCATACAATTTTTTCTAAGGAACTAAACAGTTGGACTAAAACTATTACAGTTATGGATAGTCTGTTCGGAAAAATTATATGGGCATATTATAACAATCGTATATCCAGCCTGTTCAAGCAGAAGATTTTCAGTTTATTATGTAAAATTGCACTGAATGACAATCTGAAACATTTTCATCAGACTGAGGTATTTGATATCTGGCTCAAAAACTTGCCAGACATTCTTTTGGAAGACATAGTTAATGAGCAAACTGTTGACATTATCCACAAGTTTGCAGTCCGAAGCAATAAAACATTCAATATTGTAGTGAAGCCAAAATTGACGAAAATAGTTGAAAATTTACCGAATATCAAAATCATTGATGCGGTAAGTGACACCAGTAGTTATCATAAACTATTCGCTCTGCTTCATTGGATTAAAATTTGGGACACCGACTCCCTAAATGTACTTGAAAATCAATTGATGAAGAATGTATACAAAAGTGATCATGGAAAATTCATTTTTGATACTTTACGATTAAGGATTTCTTCTGTATAAATTGAAATAAAAACATAATTCATTATAATATGTAATATTTTAATTTATTTATTTAATAAACTCAAAGACATTATGCATATTATGTGACAGTCATTCATTAAAATAATATTTACAATTAGCTGACAACCAAGTGGTAACTTCATTGCATTGTATTGCAGAAACTGGTAATTAAAAACACGATTTTAAACTAACATGGTTGTTTTTACTACACATATTATTTAAACCCTAAAAACGGGGTTTTACCATGTTTTAATTTGTTTTTTTTTTACAGAGCTTGATATTTCAACAGTAATTTCTCGACCCTGCACTCGAAACAAATGAAAACATGGTAAATACTACGTTGAAATTAAAGACATTTTTCGGTTTGAATCGCGTGGTTTTTTTTACTTTTAGCATTGTTACAACGCTCAACGTTTCGAGACCTTTCCAGGTCTCTTCTTCAGGAAGTCTTTAAAATGTCTTTAATTTCAATACAACATCGCGAAAACAGAAGAAGAGACTAATAGTCCCAGAGCCAGGTGAATATTTGGTTAATTATTTTCTCTCAAGTGATAATTAGTAAAATACATCAGAAAATCGAACCATGAAGTCTCGTGAACGTCAGCTGCGGCTCGGTGGGGGGGATGAGGAGCAGGCGCTGTTAACAAATGTATTGAACCTAGGCAACACTGATGGAAGCTCTATCTATACCCATATATTGGTACTAAGTTGGCATCGCAGAACGATATAATACCTTAAAATCGATGTAGATGGCACAGTACACAGTAGTTCCTTTGGTGTATTGTGTAGATGGCGTGGAAAAACCATAAACACACCGACTAATTTATGTAGATTGCCATGTTATCCAAAGTCTCCGAACATTGGAGTTTATTTCCTATTGATTTTGTAATAAATTTAATGATTTGTTAATTGACTATATAAAATATGTATAATTTAAGAAATTAACCGTTATATTATACAATAGCTGCAAGTAAATATAATATTTGATATTTGAAAAGAAGAAAAAACAGCGGACTATCTGGACCAATTTAAATTTACTGTGAAATATGAAGTTTATGTTAATGGCAACACGGGAAAGTCATAATAGTCCGGGCGGCGGCTGCAAAATATCAACCTCATCGAATAACTGAAAAATATCACTTTCCACGAAAAAAAGACCTAAACAAAATAAGAAAAAAATTGGTCTGCCGGGGTACAGCTTGGGGGTCCTTCACAGTGAATTAAAATATGGTCCACCTCGGACCATCATTTTATCTCATGTGGCGAACGAAACCTTCTTCTTGGCTTTAGAATTAATTAATAGAGTCTAAAAAATCATGTCGTCCGAGACCGGTGTTGGAGGGTTCCGCAGACCAACCAATTTTACGAGTCCGGTCGGGAGGTCCATTTTACCTCAGTAACCGAGTTACCGGATGAAACTAAGTTTTTCTAGTGGCTAAAATTATGCTCTTTAAATATAAGTTGGTCTGCCATCTCGCAACCTGGTAGTTGACCGACATCCACGATCTTTGTGCGAGAGCGCAGTTCTGTGTTTCGGATTTTGTCCATTAATTTGACACTCAAAATACTGCGCTCCATCGCTCGCTGGCAAACCCCGAGGCTGGTCTTCTATGAGTACGTGTCTTGTCCGGGTTGGTTCCGGACGAGAATAGGCCAACCCCAACTCTTCATACTAGGGTGTCGTAGAAGGCGACTGATGGTTCTCACGTATTACGATCTCATATGGACTTGGCCCGAACCGGCAGGTTATCCTTTTGAACGATTGTATCTGTTCTGGCCATTTATTTTTTAATTATTTATTGCAATATTTATATAGGTCAATATTTATATAGATAGTAAGTTCTTAAAATTAAATGAATCTAGTAAGATTAGGTACATTTTTTACTAAAATAACAGAAATGCTATCTGTTATAGGTAGGTATATATTATTTCTTACTAGGAATAAATGAATTCGCAAACAAATCTATTTTAATTTAACTCTTTACATTCCTCCCTAGAAATAGGTATTTCGATCTGATTTAAAATCAAGATTTTTTTCATTTGAAATAGAAAAAATCTTGAAAAATCAAGAAAAAATATTAATGGTTAAAACTGAACTTTCGAAGGTCGGTTGTAGCGACGCTGATAAGAGGTGGTTTTGGGATAAACTCGGCGAGGTCCTTGGGGCTATCTCGTTGTCACAGGGAATCGTTTTGGGTGGTGATCTGCACGGTCATGTGGGTGAAATGGGGGTGGAATTTGAACGTGTTCATGGAGGCTACGGATATTATGAGGAAGGGAAAAAAATCCTACGTAGGTACGTGTGCCATTGCCGACCTGGAACTCGTGAACATACCTTTCTAGAACCTTTTGAATTATTTAATTCGGACATTTCATTCAAAAGATATTGGTGTATGTAGGTACCTATTGGTTCCCGACATATTTTTTCAACTTCATTAAAAAATAATATTAGGGGTTCCTACGTCAAGTTAGTACTGTTGTTTGTACCTTTATTATTCCTTATTGGAATCACTCTTAACTCTTACTAAAGGGCGCCAAGGAGATATTTGCACACGGGCGCTACATGAGCTAGAGACGCCCCTGGTCACACTATAATAAAATAAATTATTTTATTATAGTAGTTACCTACCTAACAGTTTGAACCGAACTTAAAACAAAATGTTCAGAGTTGCGTGTTCATAAGTGGTCGGACTGCAAAAACTACCGCGAGCGAGATGGCAGACCAACTTATGTTTAAAGAGCATAATTTTAGCCACTAGAAAAACTTAGTTTCATCCGGTAACTCGATGAGGTAAAATGGACCTCCCGACCGGACTCGTAAAATTGGTTGGTCTGCGGAACCCTCCAACACCGGTCTTGATTTTTTAGACTCTATTAATTAATTCTAAAGCCAAGAATAATGTTTCGTTCAGTAACCACATGAAATAAAATGATGATCCGAAGTGGACCATATTTTAATTCACTGCGAAGGACCCCCCAAGCAGTACCCCGGCAGACCAATTTTTTTCTTATTTATTTTAGGTCTTCTTTTCGTGGAAAGTGATATTTTTCAGTTATTCGATGAGGTTGATATTTTGCAGCCGCCGCCCGGACTATATATATATCATGGCATGTTGGTTGAATAGTTTGTGTTGAAGAATTATCTTCAATTATCTTGGAAAAACTTATGTTTTCTCCGTTATTACGTTGAGTTGCGTGAATTTTGTTGCTCCGCATTAGTGTTGGTGTATTTTGGAAGCGAAAAATTGACTCTTTGTGTTGTTTATTTTTAAGTGAATATATTGTTTGTATTGTGAACTTATTTCAATATGGCTTACGTTTATAGAAAATGTGAAAAGCAGAGATAATTTAATGCCTGGCAAAGTGCCGGGCATTAAATTATCTCGGTTTCCTAAACCTGGAAGAAGAAATGCTTTGCGGTAAGTTCTGTTTATACCTACTAACCTAAAAAGTCAGAATCACGATATCTTTGCACCTCCTACGAACCCTAGAAATAGAAAATAACTATATAACGTACATACCCTTACCCATGTATTGTAAATTATTGCAAATTTAAACATAGATAGGTACGTATTTCGTTTTTCAGCTGTGAAATGTGGACAAAATGTTGCTTTCCCAATCCCCCTTTGTCATCTCCGGATTTCCAACCAAAGTTGTTGTAAAGTAGCCGTATTGTTGTATCTATACCTTAATTTTTATCCCTAAGTTTGTAAGAAAAGTTATTTTTATTTTCCAGGATCAGCATTTAATGAATATAATGGGCACAAGTTCATCTCATTCGATGGTTCACGTTAATTCCCAGCCGGGACCGTCCATCTTTGGGAAATTTACAACTACCTACCGCATTGCTAAACCATAAGGTAAGTTTGTACTACATTGAAAAAAAAAATGATTTCCTTCTCTCGATATACCAGGTAGGTAAACTTATTCACCCTTCGTACTTGAACACTTATGTTTTACGACTTTTTGAAATTCAGACTTTTTTTAAATTTATAAGTATACATAAAGGTTTTTTTGTAAAGACTGAAAACCGTTGTTATTAAAAGTATAGGCAATTAATGTTTGTTGTTACTATTACTCAATAATAATAATAATAGGTAATCTTGGGAAATCTGCCTCAAGTAGTGAGTTTGTCATCCCTAGCTATCAACCTATAATACTAAGTTTCATCACAATTGGTTCAGTAGTATTACATAGGTATACGTGGAGATGTAACAAACATAAACATATTCATACACAGGATTACGGATTTTCACATTTATCATATTAATAGGATAAACTAACAAAACTGGTCATAACACCTATGAAATAATAATTATTATATGAAATATTTTACAGGATCTACTAAATGTGTAGACATCTCAACCAGGGCCGTTCGCTGCAGGACCATCAAGTAAGCAAACTACCTATATTTATGCTTAGATTAAAACAAAAACTTGAGAGGTGTCAAGGGACACCTGGATGGAACGAAATTCCTTATAACTATAGCAAAAAGTGTCGTTACAACTTTTGGTCTTAATTTTTTCCGTCTAGCCCCCTTTCGCAACGCGCGATAAGGAACTTCGTTCCAAAAACTAAAGATACGGTACCTAGTCACGGCAAATGAGACGATTAAACTGCATCTAGCTGACGCACTAGCCTCAGTTGTATGTCGAACCGTTGCCGCGTGAGCAAGTGCTGTCTCACTGCGATTATCTTTTTGAAATACATCAGAATGCCTTCTTGCTCGTTTTACAAATGCCTGAATCATTCAGGGAAACACAAAAAAAACATTTTACACATAATTTTACTCAAATAATAAAATAAAATGTATAGTAAAAATACCTATATTTAAAGACAAATGTTTTTAAATACAATAATTATGTGAAAGTGCATATAGGTGTTTCTAACTCATTTTTCAAATACGCAATGTTAGAATAATATGCCGTATCTACTCTTGTTTGTTTTCATCTAAGTATTTATGATCGGTTATTAACAACATCCCGTGGGTATCGTAAAAGGCGACTGAGGGATCGGAGGGAGAAAAGCAAACCTTAAGTTCTCCCCGCGCGGTGACGGATAAACTGCTTGATCCCTAAAAGGGTTGGTGTCAGGCAAGCGGCCGGCCGTAAAAACATTGCTAAATCTAATTGCAGAAGGTAGGTATGGTCAATGATGACTAACCGACCGCGCCGACCCCAAATAAAAAAAAAACAATGAAGGGTTTAGCGGACCCCGGGGCCCCGAGAGGGATGCAATCGGGAACATCGCTCGGATGAGAAGAATTAACAATAATACATCAGCACAATTGGTTCGTATACATAGGCGAGGTAACAAACATAACCATATTCACACACAGGATTACGGACTTTCGCATTTATTATATTAATAGGATAAAGTAACAAATTGGTCATATTACACCTATGAAACAATAATTTTATGTGAAATATTTTACAGGATCAACTAAATGTTAAGACATCTCAACCAGGGTCGTCCGCTGCAGTTGAAGTTCTGGACCATCAGGAGATAACGATTTATTTGTGATAGGAACTGCTAGTCCTATTAATTTAATACCTAAAGGTGAAACTGTCTGTGTAAGTCTCACACAAAACCGCTGAACCGGTTTTTTAAATGATTTATTTCAATATTTATTTGAATAGGTCAATATTTATATAGGTAGCAGATCTTAAAATCTAAAATTAATGTTATGATATTGCATTTCTGTTATTTGAGTTAAAAATGTAATCTTACTATTAGGAATAAATGAATTCGCAAACAAATCTATTTTAACTCTTTACATTCCCTTCTAGAAATAGGTATTTCGATCCGGTTTAAAATCAAGATTTTTTCTAATAGAAATTACATATCAATAGAACAATAATTATTCTATTGAAATGTAATTTCTTTCTGAATTTCCATTAGAAAAAATCTTGATTTTAAACCAGATCGAAATACCTATTTCTAGAGATTATTAATTGAACTGAACTTTCGAAGGTTCCCGCCAAAAATGCTTGTTGCCAAAATGCTAGGCCACGAGATGGCGCTGTAATAAAAAAAAGCAATATAATTTTGTATACATCCATTTCGTATGGTGTCGACATTCTTCTCCGCTAGGAGTATAAGTGTTCGGTGATGAGGAGTTATAACCTCCCACGCTCGGAGAAAAAAAAAATACATTCACTCATTTCCTCTCGGCTAAAAATTTACCTGATGATAGCTTATATGTAACTATTGATAAATATATACGTCAGCTGGCTGTATCTTGGTGGAAAAATCGTCAGCTGATGTCTCGATCATGGAAAAAAAAATCTTCACTTTCAGTCATATCCTCTCATATAAAAATTTACCTGATGATAGCTTATATGTAACTATTGATAAATATATACGTCAGCTGGCTGTATCTTGGTGGAAAAATCGTCAGCTGATACTTTGAAGGTCGTTACGTAGAAGTTAGCCAGAAGCATTTACTGACTATTTAAATGCATCAGCTGACTCTCGACTTACTGCTAGCTGATTTTTTTTATTTATCACAGAAACATATTTAAAATCAGCTCACAAATTTTCAGGTGGGAGGAAATGACGTCTCTTTAATTATTCGGCATATCACTCCAATATGAGTGTTGAGGTGAAACAAATATTTCGTATCAATATTTTTTAATAAATAAATAAATTCTCTGAACAACACACAGCGCCATCTAGCCCCGTGGTAAGCGACTAAGCTTGTGTTACGGTGACTAGACAACGGATATAATACTTATATTTATTTTTCTTTTGTAAATACATACATATTATACATAGAGGGGATACCCAGACCAGACACAAATATTTATTTTTAAGCATAAATACTTGCACCCGGCGGGAATCGAACCCGCAACCTCCTGCATTGCAGTCGCGCTTTCGCACGACGCGCCACCGAGGTCGTCGTTTTTAAACTTATACGTGTTTATTCAAATAATTTTAGTTCTATTCCAATATTTAAATAATCTATTTGCTTAGTATAAAGTAACTACTAGTTACTTTATACTAAGCAAATAGATTATTTATAGTATAAAGTAACTACTAGTTACTTTATACTAAGCAAATAGATTATTTAAATATTGGAATAGAACTAAAATTATTTGAATATACACGTATAAGTTTAAAAACGACGACCTCGGTGGCGCGTCGTGCGAAGAACTAAAATGCGTAAAGTGCGTAGAACTAAAATTATTTGAATATACACGTATAAGTTTAAAAAATATTGATACGAAATATTTGTTTCACCTCAACACTCATATTGGAGTGATATGCCGAATAATTAAAGAGACGTCATTTCCTCCCACCTGAAAATTTGTGAGCTGATTTTAAAGATCGGATTTTTGGGTGCCGTTTCAAAAATGCGACATCAAAAGTATGGATACGACCAAAAAAATTCCGAGAAAAATTCCGCGTCTTGGAATTTCATCGTGATTGGGATTTCGAATAAGGATAGGTGTCGAAATCACGAGTACTATCACTATCTAAAGTCTCATCATCATCATCATCATCATTTGTTTTTATTGCTTAAGGCATATTTACTAGAAATATTTTAAAGAAAAAAATAATCTTCAAAATTTAAAATGAGATTCTGTTTACAGGTTAGAGTTATCCGGCAGAAATAAATAAAACACACATATAAATTAAAAGGGTTTAATGTTTATATTTCTTTATTTAATATACAAACAATGGATAAAATCTGTTCTAAGTATAAATAATTATCACAATTAAGAGAAAACACACCTAAAGCATGTTTGTGGCACAAACATTTTCAAATACTTGTTTAAAAACATTTATTTTTCAGCCAGTATTTCCTTACAACGGTAGGGTAGAGACAATCCAGCAAAGCTTGAAATATAACAATTTATGTATTACTAAAACCAAAAATGTTCCCTCGACATGGAATTATTGTTGAGAAAATAATACAAAAATACAACTGTCCTTTTTATTTATTTACAACTTTCCTTACAAATTGACAGAGTTGGTTAAAATGTGAAGTAAATTTTTGTACCTCTCAACATTTAAATTGTTCTATTTCAAGCTTTCCTGAGTGCACTACGCACCATCTACCTCGGTGTGCGAGCTGAATAGTTGCCATTGCGGAATTTAACAACTATGTAATTACTTGGAAGCGAATTTTGAAATTTGACCCTTACCATGATCTACTTATTGCAGGATTTAATTCGTCAGCTAATCAAAAATAAATAAATAAATTAAAAAAAAAACACAAATAATAAAAAAATCACAGATAAAGTTTTTTTTTGTTTTCTGTGTTTTTTCTTAATAGTCTAGGAAAAAAATACTCTATTTTTTTGCGCAACAAAACAACAAATTTAATAACGAGAAAAGATCATGGTAACGCCCAATATCCAGTTTTACTTAAGAATTACCAAGTTGAAAATAGAAATCTGATGATCATTTTTATTAAAATTCCGGGTCTAGATAGTGTTGTAGCTACTTTTAGATTTAAATTATCTCGATATTTCGGAACGGAATCAGCCTAATCCATAATATCTATAAGTTGTTTTGTAAGAATGAAGAAAATAAATTCTACACTCTTTTTAACAACAAATTATAGGCAAGAAACTTACAGTTATTCGTGTAAGTTTCTTGATTATAGGATCTTGATTATTTATTCTATTACAATATATAAAAAATCTACTCACCCAAAGTTCGACAAATGTCAAAGATATCCAATCCAGTTGCAATAATCGTAGTCCGTTTAGTAGCCAAAATGTCAAGTTTTGCAGTGAAATCCAAAATCCAAGTAACAAGCAGGGGTCAATTAACAATAAATAAATAAATAATAAATAAATATTGCACGACGTTACACACAGCGCAATCTAGCCCCAAACTAAGCACTAGGCTTGTACTATGGGTACTAGACAACGGATATACTACATATTATACTTTTTTTTTGTAAATACATATTATACATAGAAAACACTGAATATCCCATGTCTTCGGACCGTGGTGAGTCCTAGGACGTGTTGGTTTCCTCACGATGTTTTTCCTTCACCGTAAGAGCGATGTTATTAGCGCACATACCTTTTTCTTAAAGAAAAAGACATTAGTGCGCGGTCGGCCTGGATTCGAACCCACGACTCTCAGAATGAAAGCCGGGGTATCTACCACTAGACCAACACCGCTCCAAAAACCGCTCAATAGCATAAAACACACGGATAGACTGCACTCAACAAACCGAAGTACGCGAATGAGCTTTAATTGCAGTTTCACTTTTCCCATAGGAATAACGTAATAATAAATAGGTATTAATATATACAAATAGGTATTAAGTATAAGCAACTTCCAACAATTGCTCGAAGAAAAATAAACAAACATACCTTGGCGCCGCCTTTGTAATATTGCCGACAATAGCGACAATAGGTATTGCAAAAGATAAACAATGTTAATGGCCGCAGTCTTCAAAATATTTTTTTTGTTCAACTTATGGATATTGTTAACTTAAAATTGCGAAATTGCAAGTACGAAAATGACTCAGTAAGTTTTATGCATTCAATTAAAAAAATCTTGTTTTTTTTTAAATTAATAGTACAATTTCTACGATACATTTACAATACATTAGATGGGCCGACTAGGGGTTCTGCCGACTAGCAGACTAGCCGACTAGTCGGTTCCAAATTTGCCGACTAGTCGGCCGACTAGTCGGCAATGCAGATCAATATAATTCCGAGATATTTGGGTTAATTTGGGTTATTTGGATTGTTGGTATTTTTTGGATAAATTTGCACTTTGAAAGCTGTAGCGAAACTTCCAAAAAATAGTTGAAATAAAAATAAAGGATGGAAAAAAAATTATGGAGCTGCGGCATAGTTATGACATTTTAGATGTATGATGTTTAGATGATGTAATGTAGGCTATGACGTGTTTTGTTTACGTTTTTCAGACTACCCACCTTCACTTCTAACTTTTATTGCATAATTGTTTGTTGACTAGTCGCCGACTAGTCGGCAAATTATGCCGACTAGTCGGCGACAAGTCGGCCCATCTCTATACATTACATTACATACAATACATTTAATATTTTTGTAAAGTTTAAAAAGAAATATCGGAATTACGGAATTTACAATTCCGGAAAGTCATATCCATGTTAGTGACAACGTCTAAAACAGCACCCAAAATCCGATCTATGGATGACTGAAAGTGAAGATTTTTTTTTTCCATGATCGAGACATCAGCTGACGATTTTTCCACCAAGATACAGCCAGCTGACGTATATATTTATCAATAGTTACATATAAGCTATCATCAGGTAAATTTTTAGCCGAGAGGAAATGAGTGAATGTATTTTTTTTTTCTCCGAGCGTGGGAGGTTATAACTCCTCATCCCCCCCACCGAGCCGCAGCTGACGTTCACGAGACTTCATGGTTCGATTTTCTGATGTATTTTACTAATTATCACTTGAGAGGAACTTGGTCATATATATCTGTTACTGGCTCTCGGACTATAAATACTACGTTTTTAAAAAATAAATATAATAACTCTTGTAATAAAAGTTAAAAAAAAAACTTAAAATAATCAAAACTTCTGTAAACTCACATTAAATCTTCGTCGTCTATAATACTGAGATTATTTCTAATTTAATATTTATTTTATGAAATAAACCTACAAGGAACATGTTCATTTTTTGTGGACCTTGGAATCCCAGATACAGGCAAACATATCTGCCACGCTTTTGACTTTTTGCAAGGATACGTCCATACGTCAATTTTGTTGTTAAATAAAATAACTGAAATTAACATAATATATTAATATTACTGAACATTTGTTTAAAATATGTATTTTTTATATTGCACCAGAAAATGAATTGAGCATATTTCTTGAAGGTTCCGACCTAACGGAACCCATAAGAGATTCTTTCTTTTAATAAATGAAAATAAGGTTTACAAAATCTTGTCTGGAATGAAAAAATACCTATCATACAAACAAAAACAACAAAACAAACTGCAACTTTCCTAAAACACAAAAATCATTTACTATAATTTTCCTATCAATATACCTATTACACATTTATTAAATGTACCTATAGATAATGTATTATTGGTACATACTCGAAGATACCTCGCACACTCGCATAGAACTTATTTATGTAGGTACCTTATTAATTATTTTCGATATGAGAAGCCTCAACGCTATTACAATGAGGGAATAATCGACTAGCTTTTTGCTTTATTACTAAAGAAATAAATACATAATAATTATATTACTCTATACATATAACTATAGTAACTTTGAATTTGTCAGCTACTCACTTTTGGCAGATTTTGGCAAAACATAATTATTACCAAATACATCCCAAGTCTTTTTAAAAGTAAATTCAGTATGTTTACAATCCCATCAACTTATCTGTCACTTCATTACTATTTTTTTTTCTAATAGCATTTACTTTCGCAGGGTTGGTAACAGATAAGTTAAAAGCACTATACATACTTTTAATGTTGAATAAATTTTACTGAGAATTAGGTTCTCATAAATGAAACAGTGCATTTAATGCTGATTCAACAATAAAGCTAAAATTGTTTTAAAACCTAGTTGTCTATGGTCTAAACTGACTTGAGCACTACAGAAATTTGGAAGAATTTTTGGGAATTGTTTTCAGCGTGCGATTTGCATTCCATTGCTAAGTGATGGAAGAACTCAATAAAAGCCTAGAAAATGTAATGTTTTAAAATCCTAACTCAGTAACGTCCGCGCCGCCTTTTTCCTAGATTGAGTTGTTTAGCTACGATTGATAGAGAGCGCATCCTATTCCCGGTTTTTAACGGACCTCCAAAAATGGAGGAGGATATCAATTCGACTATTTATATGCGTGTATGTAACCATTATTTAAGCCATTGAGGGTCCGATAACAATCGTTCTTTTTTTATTAGAAAGGTAGGACGTTTCACACAAAATATAAATTCCCTTTTTTATGAATATAATATTATGCCTCCAGAGCAAACATTTCTAACAAAATATTTATTTTAGCTGTACCTACGCATGCCACTGTTATTATTATTAAGCTACTTACTAATAAGGTAGGTACTGAAGAAAATATTGCCCCCAATAACCTACGTTGACTAGGAAACGCTATGTACAGCAAAAATATCATGAAAGAAAATATAAATTGTTCAAGATTAGAGCATTAGGAAAGAAAATAGAAGATACATTAGATAGCCCTGACAGGATACGCTCTTAAAACCAGACGTAAATATTAATATTAGCAATCCTAAACATTCCTGTAATATAGAGAGCTCAGTATATCTACAAGATATTTTTGACCTAAAACCATCCTTATTCATTTCTTTACTGAGTTTTCCTTTTACTATTAGATTTTTTTGCGCGGGGTATTGTCGCAGAGGCCGACAGCATTGCCTGAAATAAAGAAATAAAACTTGAAAACTAATTCAAAAAAGCTGAAGCATAGGCTCTGAGTTACCAACTTATAGCCGTGGCTACAGGTAAAGCTAATGTGATATTAGGGTTCCCAGGTGGTTGCTAATGAAAATATAAAAATAACACCACTAAGATCTAAAACTGCGTGCCTGCGTACCGCGTGTTTCATATGGAACCGCGCGGCTGCCCGCTTTACGTAGTTTCAAGTCTAAAAGCGGAAATCAGTGCCACAACAATCAGTTGATACGTAAATACGTGTGTGTAACAGACGTCCACAGCGCCTATAGTGCGTTCCATCTTTAAATTCCTATGCCGTTATGTTGGTAGCAAAACAAATAAGTGTTGTCTTAATACCTTGAATGTACACCTTACACCTTGAATTTAGGGAGATTCATTCTTCCTAAATTCAAGGTAGCATATTTAAGGTATTAAGGCAGCACTTATTTGTTTTGCTAACAATATAACGCCATAGGAATTTAAAGATGCCTATACTAGATGACGTTACTAGTATGAAGTCCTGAAGCGCACATACAACTTTATATCCGAAATAAGCTCATACATATACAACTCTCGATGAGATATCGTCAGGGCGCTTTCTGCCGGGCAAAACTAACCGACCGGTTGAAGAATTTTCCTTTGGGACATGCCAAAACTGATGCCTTATTTTGCGTTGCAGACATGCCTTAACTGTTAACGTTACATACAGTGCACGTATTTACTAATCAACTCATGGTAGGGGTACAGAACAGATAAGTTGGTCTATCACACACATTAATAAAATACACTCGCACTCACACATAATCACATCTTTTCGTTTTATTTTCAAATACTTGGATAGTGTCATATTGTGAGTGCGTGTGTTTTTGTAACATCTAGGTAGGGATAGGTACTTAATTTTCACCTTGATCATATACAAAAAAATCTCATAAAACTAGGGTGAAAATTAAAAACCCTGTTATGCACCAAGTTCAGTCTAATCAAACTAGGTACAATACTGTCGGCGGATCTAGGCCCGTCTGAAGTTAGGCTTTCCGAAAATTGTTGTCCCCATATTCCCGCCATGAGCCAATGTAAATCAGCTCTAACTTTACAGATAGTACAACATGACACATCTTTTACAACATTAATATTTTCACCCGCATAAGTGCCGATCCCTCGGGAATATGGGGACAACAATTTTCGGAAAGCCTAACTTCAGACGGGCCTAGATCCGCCGACAGTATTGTACGTTTTCTTAGTAAACATCAACACTCAAGAAACTTAAAAATATAAAAACACATAAAAACTGGTATTAGTAATAAATAAACTTCATAATAAATTAATAAATAGAAAGAAACACAGCACTCAAACATATACTATATTATTGGATATACACAATAAAAAGAAACTCATAGGTATTTAAAATAAAGCAAACTAAAAAATGTACAGCAAGTATAAGTTATTTAATTTGAATATGCGAATGCAATCCATGCTCAACACACAAATCAATCAATAGACATACTGTTTATTGAATTTTCTTTTGCATATGGATACGGGATAAAGGAATTCGTTCAAACGTCTGTGCTTTTCGAAGTCGTAGATATTTCTTCATGTAAAGATACAATCTTATATTCAGGATGACTTTCTAACTTAGCCTCGATCAATTTCTGTAAAGCATCGCTCTTTTCAATAATTTCGTGTGATATATCTTCATTTTCTAAATCAACTGCGTCTATGAAATTGTTATCATCGTCTACAATTTCGTGGGATATTTTTTCTGCGGGTAAAATTTCAGTAATGTTGGGAACTATAGTGCTTAGATCAGCACAACTTTGAAACTCATCAATGACTACTTGCTCAATATTATTAGAAGATCTTCTACTACGGTCTCCTGAAGATGTAGATGCATCTGATTTGGTTTTATCTTCATTTTTATTCCAAAAAGCTAGTTTACTAGGCAGCTGTAGCAGTTTGCTTATGCCAGAACTATTTCCTTTAGGAATTCTAGCAGGAGATTTCGATTTGTGACGTCTTTTGATTTCGGATATCGGATTTATGACTTGAAGTCCTTTAAAGTTACCGGATTCCTTGAAAGGAACATTTGGCAAACTATTAACGATTTCAACTAAACTCTCTTGCGATGTACTTTCTTCTGTAACGTTAAGGTCTACTTTATTTTTGTCATTTTTTGATTCAAGACATTCAGTTTCAAAAGTCGGAGGTGGTGGTGCTTTTGTCTTTCCATATTTTCCTTTAATATTCTTTTTCTTAGATTTAGGAGAGTTATCAGGTGTGCCAAAAGACGCTTCATCGTCGCTCTCGGCCGAATCATTATCTTTAATAGATGTATCAGCATCGTTACTCATAATATTAGGATCTACTAATGTATCAAGTTTTAATGCTTCCTCTCCTACATTTGTTCCATTTTCTTTGGGTGTTATAGTGTTTTCATTTACTATTTTTTTGCTAGATGTCTCAATTGTTTCATTTTGAATAGTTTCATTTGTTTCTGATACTTTTTCGGTTTCTTTTAGAATTTCTGTACTTTCTTTAGGAGTTTCTATTCTAGTATCCAATTCAGTATTCTGTTTTTCCGTTGTTACATTTACTTCAGTTAAGATGTTATCTTTAACACTTTCTATAGTACCCATTTCGTTTTGTTTACTTTCTGTAGTATCTATGTTACTTTTGACTATATTTGGATTAATTTCAGTGACCTTTTCTGAGTCATTTGGGTTAGTATCGTTATTATGAATAATTCTCTCTAATGGATAGTTACCTAAAACTTGTATAATTTTAATTTGGTCTCCAACATATTGATATAAGAAAGGGGGGTCGGAATGAGACAGGTGTATCGGGGGGGAGGCGTTTGAGGGGACAAGTAAGGGAGGCATATTCGCATATTCAAAACCATCTTCCTCTTGTATCTCCTCGATGATCACTTCACCCTTTAAATAAAAAGTACCTAAGTCTAAATCAAAGATAAATGCGAATAAATGCAAAAAGATACATATTATATAGGTGGATGTGGTAAACAATGTAAAAAGAGAGTGCAACTTCCAAAGATTCTTTACGCTGACGTATGGCTTACCACTTCCACTTATGTATTCCGAAGTTCAATAAAAAATAGTATATAAGTAAACATCTAAACGACATAAAAGTACCTAAATAATTAAATTCATGCAATTTACTTCTCTAATTTTAAATATTTTATTGGATAGGTACTTACTTATCCATTTTTTTATTTTTGTAATTCTATAAAGCTAAAATACGTTAGCTGTCAAAGCTCTTTAATATATTTGCTAGAACAGCATGTTACATTTTTTTGAATTAAAATTTCTCATTCAAAATCCAGCACCGCAAAACCCTGACACCTCCAAGAATAATTGCCATTATTTAATAAATACTTTGTGACAAAGCACGCAGATCGCTTTCGGCGACAAGGCCGCCCAGTCTACCCACCTTGGTCTAAACTTAGGTAGTTATTTATTATATTGTGTTTTGTTCCTTTTTAGTAAGCACAATAAAACAATTTTGTTCTACAAACTACCTATTTTAACAATTCTATATATTTTTGAGTTGTATTAAAATTCAGTCCATCTGCTTCGATATAAGCTTTATTAAATTAACTTAACCTTGATATTTCTTTTTGTTTATTGTTCAAGGCATTTTACTAGAAATATTTTACAAGGAGAAATGCATCATCAAAAATTCTCCAGTGACAGGATTCGAACCTGTGGTCCTCGCTTGCCGGGCGAGTGCGCTAACCACTGCGTACTCGCCCATTGCATTTCTCCTTGTAAAATATTTCTAGAAAACCTCGATAATCAATCCTTGAAATTCTATTCATCCAAGAACTATATTTGTCGAAGTTACTAGATATTATCCAATAACAAATACATTCAAAGAATTATACGCCTTATCTAATTTCTCTTACGTTCAAGATTATCAGACCTAGTACAGAGTACATAATAGATTACAATAAAATTTTAAAATAATTTCGCGCGTAATGTCATCAAAAGTTACCAGACCTCGGCAGCTTGCGGTCGTTTGATGGTAGTGACAGCTGTGCGCGTAGTTTTGGCGCGCGCGCGAGCCGACGCGCCGAGCGAAGCCGTGCGCGTAAGCGAGGCAGAGTTGTCGGCGCTCGAGTAGCCCGAGCTTATGTCTTCAGTTGATTTTATATGGCTGTAATAGAAATTGTAACTTGGTTAGTGATTTGGGATTTTAACAATTTTTTCGCTGTTGAATTGCACACAGCGCCACCTATCTCCAAACTAGGCTTGTAATGGATAGAATACCCATTGACATACTTTTTGAAATATGTGCATTCAGAAACATTTAGAATTAGGAATAATTTTCTCTACTTAGATATACTTAGCATACCAGACCAGTGTTTCCCCTATATATATCGTTAGAGGTCGCAAATGTTTTTAACTAAAATCATGTTTAAATTAAACCTTCATTAGAAAAAAGCTGCCAAGTGCGAGTCGGACTCGCACATGATAGGTCCTGTACTAATATCACAAAAAGATCAACTTTGTTGCATGAGAGCCCCACTTAAATATTTTTGTTATCCTGTTTTTAGTATTTGTTGTTATAGCGACAACAAAAATACATCAACTACAGCTATACTCTATTTCTGAATCTTAGATAAAAAATGTAAACAAAATTCTAATACATTTATTTGAAAGTGACAGCTCTTTATTCACCTTTTCTTTTGATATTGACAGTTCTTCGTTTACATTTTTGATCTAAGTTTTTGAAATAGAGTAATAGTAGTATCTTTTTTTTAAGTGTAGGTACACATAAGCACCTGATGGTAAGTGGTCTAAGGTGTAGCACGCTCATGCAGAAGGTCCACTTACCTAAAGTCAGGTCCATCGCTCCTCGGCCTCGGTCGTACATCAACATCGACTTCAGGGAAATACATTTGAGATCTATTATTCGATTCTGATGCGCTCCGACGTGTCGCGTACCCACTGCGGAATTATTGAACTGTTCATTGTTGGTCTAGTGGTAGATAACCCGACGCTCATTCTGAGGGTCGTGGGTTCGAATCCCGCCCGACCGCGCACCGATGTCTTTTTGTTTAAGAAGAAGTTTTATGCGCTAATAACATTGCTCTTACGGTGAAGGAAAACATCGTGAGGAAACCTAGGGACTTTCGCTAATCTGGAGTGTGCAGCGTCTTACTGCCTAACCCCTCTAAGAGGACGCTCTCCATCCATCCAGTGGATGCCATCCAGTAGGACAAATTAACGGGCATAATGTACCTATAGGTGATATCAATAGGTAGGTAATAATAACCTACCCCTTTGTCGTACGACGTATCAGTCTAGGTTCAGTCATGACGTCATCAGCCTCGTCGGTTCCCCTCTCGTCTCTCGGGTCACACTCGGACAGATCAGACAAGCTGTAACTCTTGCGTATCTGCTGTACTAAGCCACCGCCTCCCTGGAAACAGTCGCACGTTGCTATGGCAACTCAACTCCTATATACTAACGGGAACATATGGGGAACCGTCCCGGGAAAGGATAATGTAGCAAGAGACATGTGTTTGGGTGACCTCTTTCGAGAGAAGAATCTTTCCCGGAACGCTTCCGGATTCTGGTATATTTTCTGGTTTCATTTTATTATTATAAATTATTGATTAGTGTCCGGCCCTGGCTTGAATATGACCTTTGCCATGACGTTTTAACTGCAGGTATTTAAACAAATGACAAGTTAAACATTTCAAATACTAAATAATATCACCCTTACGGTGAAAGAAAACATTGCAAGGAAACCCGCGTCTTAACATACAATGGTCTAATAAAATAAGAGGTATGAACAACGAACCATTGACTTTTTTTTTACTTACTTTAAATCACGATTTTTAAGACCATGAACAGCCAAAAAGGTTAAAAATGTAATTTCCAATTGAATTATGTTCTACCTATACCTAATAATTAGTCCTGCTTAAGAACTGAACAGTTAGCTAGCTCCTGCAATTTTGAGCTGATAGCCCCAGATTATGTACCTATGTACAAATAAACGTTTTTAAAGAAATACTCTGTTAGTGAAAATCGCATCACAAAATCACAAATCTATTGCGTGTTTCAGAAAAACTTTACAGATAAATCCGCCTTTTTCATAAAGCTAACAAATTAATCACTATCTCACTCGAGGCCTTGAATAAGACCTCAAAACACCTAATCTAAATTTCAGTGCAATTTAAAAACACAGAAATTGTTTTTAAATTGATTGAAATTGCAAATCTATTAATATTTATATTGTAGTCGTTTCCATTCGCTCATTTTTTGATTGCTTCTAATGGATATCAATCTATTTTCGTATGTTCTACTGACCTATGCACGTTCGGACATTGTTTCCTGCCATATGGCTGGACCCATAAAATGTTGCCACATACATAAAAAGTGTAGGTATTATGTGAAATTAATATTCATTTCTTAGAAACAATAAAAGTAAACTAATTTTTGGGTTTTAAACGCGTGGTTTTATTACTTTCAGCATTGTTTCAATGCTCAACGTTTTGAGACTTTTACAGGTCTCTTCTTTAGGTTTTATCTCAGTCAATCCTGAATAAGAGACCTGTGAAGGTCGGTAATACCGAAAAATGAGTTTAATTTCAATCAAACAATATAGAAAAACCTATAAAGAGTTAGTAGCTCATAGACGGAAATGACATTTTGTACTCAAAATCAGTAACAACCGACCATTCTGATCGAAACCTTTAAGCCGGTAACCCTGTATAGTGATGTTATAAAGCGGGGTACAGACCCGAGCGAAATTAAACAAAGGCCAACGAACAAGTGTCGACGAAAAGCGAAAGCAAGTGAACGCAATCGCGAAGAGTACGAGTAGGTACGTCACCGATAGGTTATACCCATTCGTTTGCCTTCGCTTGACCTCGCTCGTTTAGTCTGTACCTACCTTTATACACGCAATAACCTAATAAATAACATAAAAGGTGCAACAAAATACTTACATTTTGAGTCTGTCATTGTTAAGCTTACATAAAGCGCATGCATTCTCAAACCTCATTAAAAACAACATTATTAAAAACACTAAATTTATTTAGAAATACATTTTTAAAAACTAAATCAGTCACGCGTTTCTAAACCTACCTAAAACACACGAAGCTCATTTGTTTAATTTGATGTCTTTGTAATTTGGCCGGTCAATCTTAGACTCCCATACAATTATTATTTTTTATTTTGAAAATAAAGAAAGTAGAAAGAAATAGAAAAGAAGCATAGAAAAAGTTAAGTGTTGCGTGTTGTTTTACCAACAACGCTACACAAATGGCCAAAAATTAAGCAGACAAATTACACGACATCAAGTCTACGTACAATTTATTTTTACTGCATGCAGGATAAATATAATTTACAAAAAATATAATTGAGATTGTACTGAAAGGAACAATGCAATTTATTAAATACGAAAAAATGGAGCTAAGGCCTCGCGCAGACATTGGACTTTTTTTTCGCCGCTGTGTCCGACAAATTAAACATTACAGAAAATAGTCGTAAACAATAAGGCTCAACTTTCGCCGCCAACTAAGTTATGTTTTGCTTAGCTTGAATAGTTAAGTAAGTTTTTCATACATGTACACAATAGCTGGCATAGTTTGCAGTGGACGCACGTGTATGAAAAACAAGCTAAAACTAACTTAGTTTCGTAGGCAGTAGACGATCGGCTTATGTATTTATGTCCTTTGTCTGTGAGAGCCCTTAATAAGCAACTGAGGCAAGTACAACAAGGACGGTACAATTTAAAAATTAAATACAGAACAAAAGGCGTAAAATAAAAAACTTACGGTATAAGATATTACAAAAATTGTTATTATAAGTAGGGAGAGATATGTACGTCTATGAGTAAATCTAAGGTAAAGGTATGACACAAAGTAATAAAGTATCATACAATCACTAACCAAACAGAGTTTAGTGAAAAAAATAGTAAGATCCCTACTTTTAAAGGGATCCCATCACTTAGTTAATTTATTTATTTGAAAACAAAACAACATAAAAAGACGGAAAGCCAATTAAAAGGTTACACAACCAAAAATTAAAGTAACTGGTGCGAGCCTATTATATGTGTACATAAATTTATTTATTTTGTTAAATGAAATATAACAAAAAAAATAATAATGAAATGAGATAGATAGATTAAATAATAATAATAAGTTACGAGTTATTTCTTAGTTTGCTCTGTCTAGTTAATGACTGTATTACAGTTATTAATTACTTAATTATGTAACAGACTTTGGTTTATGCCATTGAGTAATATTTCTAAAGTACGGTATTGTTTTATTGGATTCGTTGAATGAGATCGAAATAAAAGTTACATAAAATATTACACGACAACTTGGTGTGGTGTCGTTAAGACAGACAAAAGTCACGCGTTTGTGCAGGCCCTAATTTGACTAACATTAAATACCTATGTAAATTTTTATCCTTTTGTTACTCCTTCATGAAATAACTACCGAATGGATGGAAACCCTGGATTCTATAATTGACAAAAAAACCCTCTAGACCTTCCTTAGCCTTAATTCATCATTGGCATCTTTGATATATTTTCTTCGTTCGAGTAAGCGACCCGCGCCTTAGGGCATTCTATAAAGAGCTCATTTTTTATCTGCGCATGATCAGACTTAATTTTACAGCAACACATTTCCGCCAAAAACTCTCGGTCAGAGTGTGAAAACCATTTCATCTGATGACAAGTCTGATGATAGGGTGTAAGATAATATAATCCTAGTAGCTGTGTCCCGCGGTATTACCCGCTTAAGTCCTGATCCTGAGGGAATTTTCAAATTTTTTTATCGGATGTCTACATCACATAAAGAACACACTCTCCAAATTTCAGCTCTCTACCATCAGCGGTTTAGGCTGCCAGTCAGGACAAAGCATTTTATAGATATAGATAATCTCGAAGGTACCTATTTAAGACCGCGTCGTCTGCTTATCATCTGATGTGATAGTGGGACGAACGTTCACCTATCAGATACAAAAAAATCCAATGCTGTGTACTGTGTGCATGCGACGACAATCCATCGCTAGTGTAAAGGAGCCTTCAATTTAAAATAATTCGTACAATAGAACCGGTATATAAAAGTAACACAGTCCATATTTAAAAGCGTAGGCGATACACAGTTAACCTAGCAACGCGAAACAATTAATTAAACGTCAAGGAATTTGCGCCGAAAAAAAGAATCTTCGAAATGTACATTTTACAGATAAATTAAGATCTTTTTAATAATTAAGGGGAAAGTTTCGGTCATTCGTTCTAAAATAACGTTTTCAGCTCGATAGACTATGGACTTTTGTCTTAACAGACTTTTGTCTCGCATCTATCCTTCATTAGTTATATACCCTGGTAAGTCCCGATCCGGCGGAAATATCGAAATAAAAAGTAACTTACGTGATAGTCCAGATCTCCAGCTATCTGGATACCAAGTTTCATAGAAAACTGTTAAATAGTTTTTGCAGTAGAAGGATTGAAAAGTGTCTTGTTGGCCTTTTGCCTTCTAAATAGTCTGAAGTGGAAAGTCTACCAAATCTTTTTCTCCATTTAATTTTTACAAATATAGTCAACTGTTTCCTTCTTGGATATGTTTATGCCATAAAACCTATATCAGCCATGGGCCATGACCACCAAAATTTATATATAAAAAACCAAAACGTATAGGTTTTATGGCATAAACATATTTGCTCTAATGTCTTTATCCAGGGGGGAAACAGTCGACTACGTTTTTATAGAGAAAGAGTAGGTAGACTTTCGTCTTACGAGCGAGAAGTTCAAAGAGACAAAAGTCCGGCGTCCACAGAGCCTCAACACAATTAACCAATAAATGAGCTCATTTATCTATCGTTACCTAATCGTTTTAATCACAGTTTAATTAACTACCAACTAATCGACGGCTATTTCGTTTTGCTTCTCTAAAACGGATTGGCTTCTCGTCTTACGGCCTCGAGACTTGCTTCTAGGGCGTTTCTCCTTAACCTCTTTACGTTTACGTGTGACGTTGCCACGACTACGCGCTGAAGTCGACTCTGGTATGTAATCCTGGTCATTTTTGTCACCGTCGCCTAATAGAGGCTCGTTTTCGTCATCCAATTCGACAATTTCAACGTTCCCTTGAACACTTAAATCGTTCATTCCGCGCTGATATTCCAATTCGTCATAGCTTAGTTCGTACCCGTCTGTGACGTCACGGGTTCTTATCACCTGTCTCTCTTGCACTCGTTCGGGACTCGGCAGATTCAAATTCTAAGTAAAGCGAGGGATTAGGGGTTGGGGAGGGGGAAATTAAAAAAGCGTGTTAATAAAAAATTAAATAAAAAAATGCAACGAATGTGGTAAATAATGTGAGGGGCTCATGTTTGTACGTGACATGCCTGATGACAACTGCAGGTGAATGTGATATACTCTACGACAATCAAACAAGGTGTCATGGTAAAGGGAATTTAGTCCGAAGGGAACTAACTCATCGGACTAAGTTTATCCCTTACTATTTTACACCTTGTATCAAAATCTACAAAGCGTGTCTATTGGCACTCTATTGTGAAACAATGTTAGCACACAACAATGTGATCAAACATGCCACTGCACTGTAGTTAAAGAAATCGACAAAAAATCAAGAAAATATCCAAACACGATTTTTTTTATTAGGAGGCCACTACAAGAAGATCTCACGATAAAATAATTGTAAGAGGCCACCTTAACTTTTATTTGATGGTGTTAAAAATCACCAGTCCCTTTGGTTTAAATATGCACTTCAAAAACTAGAAGATAAATGTTATTTTTTTTTCTTAAAGTATGGCAAAATATTTAACTCAACTAGATAATGTATGAGCTATTTAAAACTGTACAGTTGTTTGAAGATTTTATTTATTCATGTTACCCACACTTCAGGGAATAATTGTTAAAAGAAAATGCATTTACTCCAAAATTAATTGCTCCCCTGCGGGACTTGAACCCTGACCTCCCCTTTTCTAGCGGAGCGCGCTAACCCACTGCGCCAAGCGAGCTTAAGCGACAGGGTTGGATATAAGGAATGCATTATTATTATTTATTGAGTTTGAGGCTACAGTTGATTTCTACAGGCAATTCATTGCCTTAAGCCAAATTTTTATGCCGTAATAAATATCTGCTTAAAATTTCATGATTTATGTAAGAGAAAACTGTGGGGCGCAGCTTTTAAAACAAAACTTTGGATAAAGATTTTGATCCCTAATTCAAAGAATTGATGCTCAAAACTGACTTCTAATTTTTGAAGTTTAGCACAAATTAAAGGTTCAGTTTAACAATATTAAGCATGCATAAACATATAAATGATGGTTACCTTTATAGCAGTCTGCATAATGACAGTTGTAGCATAATTGACTCCTTTGGTGCCCAAGTTGAGCACTGTGTGGTAACCCTGGTCTTTGGCCTTTGCAATGTACTCATCTATTTCCTGAAGATGAGAGAATAAAGAAAATGTGTTAATAAATTAAATAGCCGTTTAGGATCTCTACTTCGCACCAACAGAGTTGCTATAAGAAGACTATGTTAATAAAATCAGCCAAGTGCGCGTTGGACTCGTGCACGAAGGGTTCTGTACCACTATCACAACTGGGTACGGAACCCTAAAATGAAAACAGAACCAACCAATCTGTGAATGCAACGCAAACGTTAAAATTTATTTTTTGGCATCACTCCATCACTAGATGGCGCTAGTGGTAAAAATACATGGTGGTATCATTCCGTTTTTATGTAAATCACGTCGTTTATATGTTTTATGGCAACCGCCCCTTAAATGTTTTTTTCTTGTATTTGTTGTTATAACGGCTACAGAATTTTTTCATCTGTGAAAGTTTCAACTGTCTAGCTATTACGGTTCATGATATACATACAGCCTGATGACAGACGAACAGACAGAAAGACGGGCCCCGTCTTTACCCTTTAGGTATTAAACCCTAAAAAAGAGATAAAATGCACAGAAGAAATCTACGCGTCAACCATGGATTATTGACAGGTTTTAACATAGGTCTCAACCTTAACAGTAGATATGACATCAGAAGAAAGACAAACTCAATGATAGCGCCCACAGCGATACTCATATCATTTTTACGATAGACGTTACAACATTGTCACATTAATTTTGAACGCATAACCATTGTATTTGGCAATGTTACGAAAATCCGAATTTTAAAATAAGCACACGAAACTAGATCAATTCCTTTGAAAGAAATAGCAAGTATATGTTACGTAGTAGATGTCCAGATACACGATAAAGGTCACAGTCACGGATCCAGAGCCCGACAAATTAACTCAATTGTCTTACTGCACGTTGTTTGTAAATTCTTTTAGAGACAATGGGATGTTCAAAACGAGATTTTCCAAACAATTTGCAATCTTCTGATTGATAGACAGTGCTATTTTTAGCAGTATCGATGAACACTAATATTATAAATATAAAAGTTTATGTATACAAGGTTTTGTACGAGTTTACTTGATCATATATTAGATTACATAAATAAAGATTGCAGGTTATTGCACAAATCGCTATCAAGCCCCAAACTGAGCAACTAGCCTTGTACTATGGGTACAAACCAAGTACAAGGTGGATGGGTGAGTTCTCAAGCTGAAGTGCAGACTTTACCTACGTCTGATAATATTATCGTGAACGTAAGAATTCGTTTTGAATTGCTAACAAGTTACAAATGGGGTTTAGTATACCCAACCCAAGTGCAAAAAAGTGGCAACGTGTTTTGACCGGACTTTTTAATCCTGATTCGTCAACCAATGCCAAAGTTCTAATTCGCCAAGTCAATTTTGTTACGATTCGCCAAGCCTTATTTTTGTTCTAACTAGTCAAATCAATAAAAAAATAATAAGAAACGAGAAATAAAATCATACCTGTTCCCTTCTGCAGAGTGCTGGATGTACGAACTTCCTGTAAAGTATGGAGGATCCCTTCGTCGCTGGAGACAGAAGCCACAGCACAAGCACTATCTTCACTTCGTAGTAGAACGGGAACCATGATAGGAACACGTCTGTGAACGTCTCCGTGCATGTGAAGAGAGCGAATACAATCCAGTACATCATCCATTTTACCTAGAAGAGAATTAGAACAATTTGTTTTAGCTTCTTTTTCTATTCGTGTAGTGGTGTGACTCATTTAGTGTACGAGTTTTCAGGTCAACCTAAGGCCGCTAAATTGAACAAACGTCTGCTATCATAGGTAATAAACGGGACCTGCTTGACGTGCCTTCCGAAGCACGGCTCGAGAAAATGTGTTATGCCACACATAACATAGTTTTTTTTTTTAGCTGCAAACTAGTGTGGGTATGTCTTTGAAATAACTCCCTAAGATATTTCAACGTACGATACGTAGATAAGGTCAAAACAGTTTGTTGACATGAGAAGACAAAATAGCGAGAATAGACGTAAAAAGTTATTTCAACTCAATAAGGACAAAGGTCAGAAACAAAATATAGGAAATGCTTTTAATGAAAACATTTTAGAGGGTGGTTGGAGCATTTAACATTTCACAAATACTGCAGGTAAAAAAAGGACACCATGTCTAAAACCAGATGGCTCTTTTTATCTCTATAAGGTAATGGTCTCTCAGTCAATAATCTTTCATATGCGACCGTTTATGCCGTCTGTTACTGCCCACTTGTTTTAAAACGGCGCAATACTTAGTACCTACTATGTAGTTATTCACAGCCTTTCGGCCTGATACCAACGATGAACAAAGAATGCCTGAACTCGACTCTGTAATAGGTTGTGAATAACCGTGCTGGGCAGGGTGAAGGACTTTACATTTATTTTTTGTGTAAAAGTTCCCACCTACAAAGTAATCAACACGAAGTAATAAGTAATTAATCATAGGATGCCAGGAAACAAGGTAAAGGACGCTGCGGGAGTCGGAGCGTTTCAAACGCGAGCGTGCATCCGTGACAAGGCCATTGTTGTACTTTACCAGAGCATTCACTGTGAACTATGGCTGTAGTTTTGACAAACATTATATTATTATAGTACGATTATGTAGGTATTTTCAACAATTATCTACGGCATGTTTAGATTACCTACCTACTATACCTACTTTTCATAAAAAGTTAGAAAAAGCAACTTACGTATTCTTTTAAATTCTTCGTCCGCACAGCTTTATATGAAGCGTAAGCTGGGTAGAGGGTTCCAAATACCAATCTGCAAAACGGATACAGGACCAAGTAAGAAATCATCCTCGGAGCGAATAATCCAGAGGCAACAGCCAGGGCACCAAAGTTTCCAAAGGTGACGCTGGGAATGCACCGGCTCAATGCAAAGTGGAGAGCGTTGGCGAATCGGGCCCAGACTCGTCTTCTCGAATGGTCGAGAGGGAAGTCATCGTAGTCTTCGTAACCGCTGTCTATGTTAGGGTCGTATTTCACGAGTTCCCGGTTCGGGGTATCGTTTGTAATGCGTCCGTACTGCGCTTCAAACTTATTGACAATGAGTCGCACACTGGATATGCCGAGGCTTAGAGCCTGCAAGCGGACGTCGGCGTCGTCACGGTGACACGCGCGACCTGCCTCCATGGATACCACCACCATCACATCAGTGTTTTAGCGACACATTAATTTTGAACAATCATCTGCCCGAGTGCACAGCCGTGCGCAATTGCGCTTTCGATTTATAGATCTGTACTGAGTGTTATTAGAATGATTGTGGTCTGTATGAAGCGGTCAGATGCAGCCTTGTAAATCAATATAAAGTAATTTTTAGGCCATTTGGAGAATAATTAGGTTTGAAAGGTTTACTTGCCCTTGAAAGACATTGGACACTGTTGAAGTTAGAAACTATTAGAAAATGGGTTTAATGTTGTTACCAAATAGTTGCAAATTATGCTTAAGATGTATGACTGTATTGTGTTTGATTGAAACATTAACAGTTACGAGTAACCTTTATTTATCGAGGAAGTGAATCATTGTTGCAGATAAATAAGCAGAATTACCGTTTCTAATTAATTAGTATTGCTTTGCTAAATAATTCCGAATTACTTCTCTGATAATACCTTAATTACCCTAATTTCACATAATTGAAGTTGATATTTTTATGTGTAAGTGTATTAATATTTATGTTTTATTCTCTTGTTGTGGAATCTCCTACACAAGAATTGTTGATTATTTATAACAAGGTTCCTACAACAAATATTATATACAATAAAGAAAGAAAGAATAATAAAACAATGAAAGATTTAAATTACTCATTGACATCTGATATCATACACTAATATTTATAGACGGAAACTAAATAGCCACCTAGTTGTTCAAATACCGGCAAAAAGCAAGTGTGCGTGAAAATTTAACGAGTTATACCTACTCTAAATTAAGTGGGTACTGATTACGCGAAAATATAGGTCTGAAAAATAATAGTTAGTAACCAAAGGATTAATATAACAAAGACAGCACAAAAGAACCATGTAATGCAAGACACGATAATTTAACGAATGAATATTAGATGGACGCAGCTAAGGCCTTTTAAGTCCCTGGCCAGTTTTACTAGACCCACCCTGATACTGTAATGTTTTGTAGACCAGTCGACTGTTAAGTGCCTTAGTAAACTGGATAGGTAGATTCAGAAATAAACTAAGACAATCGCAGTGCATATGGCGTGTGGCTTGTGCATGTATTTTAGTAACAATCGGTATTGTTTAGTTAGATTTATAAACTGAGAATTACGTTCTTTATTTTGTTTACAAATATTCAACAAATGTGTTGTATATCTAAGCGTGTCATACATAAGTAAAAACCATTGAAAAATATAAGAAACATTTTCCGAACGTAAGTAAGTAGATCAAAGAAGAACAATATGTTATCATAATTCAAGTTAACCATTAATATAACAGACACAGTTATGTATCAAAGATGTATAAGGCGGTATCCAAGAACCACAGCAGATTTTGACATGATTACCCCGAAAAACATGCTTTCGTAACTTCCTTTTAAAATAAATAGACTTGACTCAATTCTTGGACTGAACCATGCCCTACATATTTTACATAAAACAGATCTGGGCGTTGCAATCCTTAGTGGCAGACGCTTTATACAAAGTCAAAACGCCACAAGTTACCAATTTTAGTTAAGTGTGGTATAGTGGTAGGTAAAATAATTATCTTCAATATTCAAAATCTCTTTTTCATCCCACAAAGTTTCATACATTATTAGAAATAGAATCATATTTTATTTAGAATTTATTTTAATATGTATGACCTACATACTGAACAATACAATAAAATTATGAATTCAATAAGTACAGCACCTATCCCCCTTTGTTGTTACCGGAAGTGGTAATGCAAACCTCAATAGTTAAATGAGGCGTAACACCCAATCAACTGTAAAACAACGTTCAAATTATTGATTTAGAGTATTACGCTGATTGTTATCAAACCAATAGAATTTCATTTTAAATATACTAATAGATAAACACTATAAATGCTGAAGATCGTGCGAAGTGGAGACGTAAGAGCAGACTCCGGGCTCCTGAGAAGGATGCAACAGGGAACATCGCACGGATGATGATGATGACTAGAAATGTTGGAATATTATACCGTTGTCAATGACGTGTAAATAAATAGGCCTTTTTGACATAATGATTCATAACTTTGAATACAAGTCTTGCATGTTGTTTGTACAGGATGAGGAAAAATAACCCGTTGATCTAGTTGCAAAAATGCTGTTTCCACGTTTATTGGCAGGTCAAAAACCTCGATTGTATACAATAGGCAATGCATCCGATTTCTCACGCGATGTTCCTTTATCGTTTCCTATCTGAGTTGAATCGTTATGCTATAAACAAACGGATAGCAACCAATGGTAGAGTCGATATTCAGTCATCGCACCGATACAGCGATACCCATAGTTTATTCTTCAGAAATAATCACTGGACTCTAGACATATTATGGGCTAGTTCTACCCACACCAATGTTCTGCTACATAGTATAAAACGATAGTTACAACTATATTAAAGCACTAGCTGTGTCCCACGGTTTTACCCGCATATGTCCAGATTTTTCAAAAATCCTTTCTTATCGGATGTACGATGCGTACATCACATAATGAACACACTCTCCAATTCCACCCTCTACTATCAGCGGTACTCTCGACTATTAAGTTGATCAGTTCAGTCAATACAAAGCATTTAATGGATATGGGTAGATTAAATTAACTAAAGTTAGAAGAGAACCTATTTTTTAAACCAACTTAGATAATTCTCATCTAAATAATTATTACATCTCTAACAAGTCTCTATCGTTATACTTGTAAGTCTATTTTTCGAGTTGTTATTCTTATCGTAGTTTTTTTATTGATCTCATTAGAATGTTTCGTCATCTATGAAACTGGTTTCTAGCAACGTATTCGGATCACGTTTATTGGAATGCATCCTGTACCCTCTTATAGAATCGAAAATCCCTTTCCACGTGCTGTGGATACTGTTATTAAACTAAATATGGAAGGCAGTTCATAGAGACTATAACATTTTTATTGTATTCGTAGTACCTATGCTTTGTGAAGCGGCTTTGTTCCGTTCGTCAATAACGTAATAATCAGCTAAGCGTGGCCTATTAGGCTACTGACGGTTTAGCAAGCATTTGAAGTTAACTATCTCAGTCCATCCGGATTTTGATGAGCGAATTCAGAATTAGGGAACTTCGGTGTTTCGTTATTTAGCGTAGGTAGGTGTCGTGTGGGGTTTATTTATTAATAATTTCAATAATTTATGTAAAGATATAATCTATACTAATATTATAAAGCTGAAGAGTTTGTTTGTTTGGACGCGCTAATCTCAGGAACCGCTGCCTGGTCCGATTTGAAAAATTCTTTCAGTGTTGGATAGTCCATTTATTAAGGAAGGCTATAGGCTAAACTATATTTTATTAAAAATTAGGCGGACGAAGTCGCGGGCACTGTTAGTCATTTTAGATTTCAATTCAAAAGATGCTTTTAACGAAGAACCTAATTCAACATTCTTTATACACATATACCTAAAGAGAAAAAACTCCAAGCGTCTTCATTATAGCAGAGAAGACAAGGGTAAATAAAGGAGAAAAGTATCTCTATGTACCTATTAGTTTTATTATTAGTAAGTAACGTTCCAGACTATATTCTTAGAATGATAAAACATCCATTACAGTTAGTAAGTTTCATAATAACTTCCTGTCATAAAACAAAAACACCGGAAGGGAGAGATGAGACCGAGGTTCCTGTTGATCAGTTCAATATTTATAAACACGAAATAACTAATTGTCTCATTGTAAACCTACCGTGTCCATTATTTAAGGGTAAATTAACAAAACATGTTCGCGCGTCATAAGCCCAGTCAGTCACTATGGCATGGTTATTTTCGTTGGCTAACCTACTTATTATCCGTGCTGCTACTTACTCATATAAAGAGTTTAACAGAGTCACAATTTGTACTAAAACCAAGCAATTATCACCAGATTTTAAATATCGCATAGTAAGTTTGGAAGGCTAGGGAAAATAAACACAATTATCAATTTAACTTTATTTCCAATTCGACAAATAACCATTCTTTTCCCTATTTACATTGCCGTCGTTTAAATATAAATTACTACAACATGGTCTTCGTAATAAATAGTAATCCTTATATCGATTTTCGTACGGGATGACATTTAAAATGGTACAATACAAACTCGGTGCAATGTCAGACTCAAAACTGGGTAAAGGTACACGTAATTCAACCGAGGCTGCACCTAATAAGGCAAGACAAGTGGTTTCAATAAGAACATAAATGTTTTCTGTCAAGGTAGGCGATGTTGGGTCAGGCGAGCACACTCGGAACAAACGGTTAGAGATAAAGATATACTAGATACATTAGATCGTTCGATTTATGATTCACTCGGCACTACAGTTAGGTGTCAACGCACTTCACTTGGGTTGGGTTGCATAGACCACGAGCAACCGCGAGAGCCACGGACTAACAGCGCCTCCAGTGCAGCAAGAGAGGCGAACGGCCGAGGCACGCCCGAAATAGCACCCGGCAGTGCACCGGGATACCCTGATGACGAATTCCGAGACGCTATTGCTTCTTTGTTTCAATTAATTTCATCAGATCGAATTTCAACGCTTTGTTAATCGTTAGGAAGTCAATCTCTTCGCTGATCTTGACGCACGGTGTTTAGCGTCACTATTCAATGCAAGACGCAAATTTTTGCGTAGAACAAACTTTGATAAATTAATGGTTTGTTTTTATTTTGCTTTTTTCATTAAGAAGTTATGAAGATGAACGCGTGTTCACGTCTGAGAGTAAAAATTAGATTTTCCGACTGAAACATGTTTGCATTGCCAAATTTTAGACCAGTCCGGAGATGTTACAACGGAGTGCTGGATCTATGCCAACTTTGGGGTATTATTGTGGCAGCTGTTTTAATATGGTTCGAACAATTGAACCATTTAACCTTATTGTATGTTTGATATTGATTTTATAGACTTGATGAAAATATATTGAGCTGAAAGTAATAAATATAGTCAATGTTACCAGGTAAGTACTAGGTGCCTAAACTTTGTGTACAAGTTTTACACAAAGTTATGAAATATTTTTCGATATCAAAGTTTTTATACTTCTTTGAAAAGGCAGGTATTAGCAAATACCTAAACAAAGTTCTTTGAAACTGGTTTGATTGATATCCAAACATTATAAATCCATTAACATGTTTCTAACATTAGTCATTGATGCTGGCTTTTCTTCAACAATTACCTATTATTTCAGTAAGTTAAAAATGCTTTTGAACGCCAAAATTACAATAATAGTTAGTATATGGTGGGTTAAAACTGTGACATTGCATAACATTGAATATGTTCATGTCTCCGTGGAATTCAACCCTAGTTCATGTGGTCCCAAAGTAATTTTGTGGAAAAAGACTTTATTTGAGTTCTGCAGACAAGTCTGTTTCCTTTAAAAGGGTCTGAACAAAATGATCTCAACTTTAAGACCAAATATGACACCAGAGAGAAGACAGTTGTAAACAGCCACTGTGGTAACATAACCACAAATTCAATTATGGTGAAATATTTTCTTAGGCAAGAGAAGTGATTCTAAGTAGGTAGGTAACATCCTAAAAACAGATGTTTGAAAAGTGATCCTGAATGGTTGGATCACCTGCCTGACTAAAGATTAGTCAGGCTTCTTAAAATTATATTACTTCTATACCAATGTAAGATGCTCCAGCATTTGTCCAGTGTTCTTTATACTCTAATCTGACAATTATTGTCAGTTTTGATGGTCAGGTCTGTTACTTAGATTTTTTATAGATAACTTTTTAGCCTGGTGACTGCTGAAAACACATGTGTATTTGCGATTTTTCTGTTTTGAGTTTGATTTGCGATTTCAAAATCAGTAAGACTTTAGGCTCATACCAGCACAACTCATTTTAGGGATAAATACTATCTTGGTTCTTCTACGTAACCCCTCGAAGAGTTCCTAAACTAAACCTTTGCCCTACAGTGAGACTGAAATTTGCAGAGTAACAAAGAACCTTGGTCCATATTTATAGTCATACATTTGATGTTACATTGCTTTGTGATATACTTATCTATATTTTAAAACTGAGTTTGCAGACATT
This sequence comes from Idaea biselata, assembly GCA_958496205.1. NCBI lineage: Eukaryota > Metazoa > Arthropoda > Insecta > Lepidoptera > Geometridae > Idaea > Idaea biselata. The sequence continues at coordinate 20,569,626 of OY292400.1, read as the reverse complement.
TGGTGAGATATTAGCGTTAACAAAATACTTATTTGTGTCCAAACTGCCTACCAATTTGACAATCGTCGAGGTATTTTATAGGATGATGGCACAAATAAATAACCTAGAGATTGGGTGCATTGTAAATTGATTATTAAGCTTTTATGTAAAGTAAATACACAGTTTAAAGTCACTAGATATCAGAAAACAGCTGTTTATTTGTGCAGGTATACGTACTTTGTCACTGGCTGCTGGGTATCATTGTTGGAATAATGCCTGACAGAAAATAATCGCTATTCTATTAGTAAGGACTTCATTAATCATGCAGGGCGATGCAAATGTAAGATATCTGATTAATTAAAGCAATGATGTGAAACAGATAAGTACAGTTAAATGCGTAATTTTCATTGAATGTTAATTTTTAAAACAAAGAAGATTACGTTTCAGTTACGTCTTGTTTTCTAAGGATAAAAAGTTAAACAAAATATTTTTGATACTTACATCACCAACCGCGAAATTATAGCAGATATCATATTAAAAATCACATAAAACTTTCTCACTCAAATAAACACAACAGAATTCATCAAAACACAACCGTCCGACAGAAAAGCCAAGTCGGCCATGTTGTTTTCATTTTGACATTAGTTTGTTTTTTTTTGACAAGTGACAAATCGATGAAAAATGTTCCAGTTTTTTAATGCGATTTACAGCATAAAGAAGGTAAGAATATTTAATATTTGCCGTAAAAGACAAAAAACAACACTATATTTTACGCAAATCAAAAACCAAAAACTGTTATAAAAATACCTACATAGATTTTCGAGGATTTAGAATAAAAATCAATCCATTATGGTTTTAAACAACAACAAGAAAACTATGTTTATTTTAAGCGAAGAGTATATGCTGGACCATTTAGAGCACAAATTGAACAAAATATAAATTTGAAACTGCGCCATCTAGTAATTGATTAGTTAACTACTTTAAATTAAATTAGAACCCTAAGCGTTGGGTGCTTAACGCCATCTATTGCAATTTTTTGTAACTACAACGTAGATTTTACGCAATGGTTTAGGTAAAAATTCCAATAATACACCGGGAAATTCAAAACGGTTTTGTTACCCTGCATTTTCAAGTTACTTAGCTTACTTCAATTTGAGTACGGTTATACACCCAAAGCCCAGTTTGCTATAACACTGCCAAGTTAAGAATGCTCGCGGTATTAAAAGATTCCGTTGATAATGATAACTTTCGAATTTAGTTTCGTTAACTTACGTTCCCCAGACGATGTCTCTTGGCGCTTTCCACGTAGTTTCTTTTCGCTCTACGAAGAGTGTGACGTGCTGTGTGTTCGATCGAGCGAATTCTAGACGTTCAGTGAGTTGTATGAAGTGAAAATAATGCTTATAATGTGATTGTGCAGTTCGTTATGGCATATAAGTACCGTGAAGATTTAGTTGGCAAACGATTTCTCGCTGTGAGTGGTGTGACAAAAATTAATGTGAATAAAGTATCGGAATGGGTTTGGAAAGCTGGTGTTATCAGAGCAGCTTCGCTCAAAGATAACAAGAATAAAGAGCTTCAGGTAATAGCTTGGAAAAGCTAACAATCTATCTACTTACTTACCTAGTTAACTAAGTAGCCTACTTAAAGATAGCTAGTCTTAAGTCTTACAAGGTGTCTCTACGCTTGCCTCTTTGTCTTAAATAATCGCGCGCTTGAGCATAGCTCGGAGGTAGGTAGGTACTTAAACTACGTTACCTAGACGACCTAGCTAGACTAGATAGGTACCTATCTACGTAGTAGATCTATACTATTATACCTAGACTTTTATAGTAATTAACTATAGTCTATATCTTTAGGTAGCAGTAGGTATTTTTAAAACAAGCTCTTTCTTACTACTACCTAGACATGGTACTTAATAGGTACATACACACTATGTATGTACTTACCTTGTAATCCCTGCTACCCACTTACCTTATTCAAAAGTTATAGATAGGTACATTGCACACAACGCCATCTATCCTAAAAAATAAGCTACTTTTGAAATATAGGTGCCAGACTATGGATAGATTTAAATATTTACATACCTACCTAACACGAAACACTCAGAACCGGAAACTTATGTACCTATACCTAGGTAGATCATGCGAGCAAGTCTAACAGGAATCGAACTAGCCACCTTCGGTAGGTATTCTATTAACCGCGCCAGCGCGAGCGCCAAAAATGGCCTCGTAAGAGCTATATCTTATTAGGCAGGTACCGCAGGTATGATCTAGCTCTTTACCTAGGTACCTACCTAGTGGGTAATTAGTACCTACACGACTAGCCAAAAAATTCGATAAATCACGGTAACGCAGGAGCCAGCGTTGCCGTGATTTATCGAAATTTTTGGCTTCTTCTACACAATGTCATTGGTAGGTGATACTACTTATGACATTGTGTAAGGCCAAATGGAAAACCTGTCAACAAAAACACCACGCTCGCCAAGTTTTTTGTTTCGAGTGGGTTGGTTTTGATAGGTCACTCGTAGTAACCTAGGCTAAAACACTTGAATATATTCCAGCATTTAAAATATTATTTCTAAAATTGTTTACCCACACTTAGGAAATAATGTTTTTGGGAAATTACTCGGGGTTTTTTTTTTAGAAAAACTATTTCTTGATTGGTTAGGTACCTACCTACTAACAAACCAACAGCGTCAGCAACGGCTTATACTTTTTGTAAACCCATTCCTCCATAAACCATAACCTATTCCAGGATATCTGGGAATTACCACAGTTTACCTAATACTTGGTGCGAAAAATATCTAGACGTTTTAGCCAATTCATACTTTTTTAGAATATTTTATTATCCAAGCAACCACAAGGAGCATCACTAAACTGGTTGCTAAATCATTTCCTATAACCCTTTGTATCTAGTTCCTGTAGGTAGGTACAGCCAGGGTTAGAAAGGCATTGCCATTAGGTATACACCACCATCTTTATTTACGTTCCAAAATTGCTAATAATAAAAAGTCGTCGCTAATTTTGCTGAAGCATATCTAACTGTTGACATTCTTCATCGGAATCGGATCAGGATCGTGGTCTTCATTGGGTAGACTGAACTTGGATCGTATGATCTTGCGCCACCTCAATTCTTTGCATCTCTCTCGATTATGTATGATAGTGAAAGGACGGCTAATAAGCCCTTGACCATAAATAAATAGCAGGTTAATTTGTCCCATTGCAGGGCAACCCCTGTAACAACTGATCTACATATTATATATGTTATACTTTCCATTAGGCCGTCGTCGGCTCATCCGACTTGCAGGCTAGGTCCGCTGTACGGTCAGGCCACCCACAGGGGCAACCGTCCGGGATCAGCTATAGACGGATCGTGCGTGTCCCCAAACGCTAGTGTTTGGGCGTGTCTCATTGCAAGGCAAGGGCCTCCTCTTAGACGGTTTAGGCAGTAAGACGCCACGGGAGGTTATTCCGGATTGGCGAATGTCCCATACCTTCGGAGTCTAGGCCTAGGACAGGTCGGCTCATGTAGTTTTCCTTCACCGTAAGAATAATGGTGGTAGGTAATGCACTTTGGACTCTCGTGCCGCTCTCTTTACTGCATGGGTAGTCATAGGTGTGTAGGTACGTACAAAAACTTAGGACTGATAGTAAGCTAGCTCTCCCATAATCTATATCGGTGTTCCAGGCATTTGTGCAATTGATTCCAACATTGATTTGGCTTCTCCACTAGGTTACTTCGCCAATGCCCTACCGCTTTACCTACCTAGATATGACACGGTCCGTATCTAATTCTCTTATTTCACGTAATTCCCACCTAAATTGATCATCATTCAGCATTGATTCCGAATCCGAACATTTATAATGCACGGCGACGAGGTTCGTCGACCCCGCTCTTACTGCGCCCGATGCACACCGGCCACGCACTGGCTGGTTCGATGGCCTAAACTTTAAATTTCGACAAAAAAACAACATCTTGTTAGGAGAAACACGTAAAGGCTTTTGGGATTGATTACAAAGGAGTTCCCCTAATATTAAATAGGTGTATTTATTCATTTAGAAATCATTTAGTTCTATTTATGTATCACCATCAAAGTTACCTATTAGATTAGATGTTAGTTGTGGGAGTTAGAGCTGTCTTCTTAAATCCACATTTCCTGTACCTAGTATAAAAAGGAAACAAGTGATTGTGATTAATTACCTAATCAATTAAGTTGTTAACTAAACGCTCTACTACATTTTGTCGGATATTCTGCTCCATCAGAAAAGATAATAAGTACTAATAACCAATAACACCTTGCTAATCAAAAAAAAATGAGGGAATCCAATGAAAGTCAATAATAAGTCGGTAGTCGGTACCTACTTAGAAAACTGAATTATAAGAAACCAGATTAAAACTATAAACCTGCCACATCGTCGTGTTGTCTTGCTTGATTTGATACAAGTATTTCTTGAACCGGTACTAGTAATGCCTCATATTTCATACCATCTTCATCATTTCTTCACATGAAGCGAACTAAACTCGTTCTGTTCCTTATCTTTACGACTTTCTCGGGAATAGCGCTCGGATGCGTTTGCTGAATAATAAAAATTAAACGTGGACAAAGGTGTAAAATGATTTTACCAACACTGACAACAGCAGTGCCCGAAACTTTAAAACCAGTTTTATTTCTTATCAAAAATTTACTCGTTGAATAGTTTTGCTCGAAGCCACACAGGGCTTTGGGCAACATTACCTAGGTACACATATAATATCGCCTAAAATAGCAGCCAACTGATTAGTACACTTTGAATCTTACACGATTTCCGTCAATCATTATTATTAGACACGGGTCTAATAATAGACCCGTGTCTCGGGTCTCTGTGTCTTCTCGGGACCACGGCCAGTGTGACCCGTTTGCCAAAACTGAATTGTAATTAATCAAAATGAACTAATTAATTTATCTATTACGCGATCTAGACCCGTGTCTAATAATAATGATTGGTATATCATTCAAATAGATTTAACATTTTTACAATGTTGATAAAGAAGCACCACAATCTCCTTCCAACACGCCTAGTTAAATATCATGAAGCATCCATTCAGCATCATTTCGAAACATACAACGTGAACATATCGGTACCGTTTCAGCACACCCTATTGTGCAAGTCATTGCAAGAGTTTGGAACTGTCAAGCTGACACATCTAAACGGAATGCTGTTCCCACTTCTCATACAAAACGTACAAAATCAAGACACACGACAAAAGCGAACTCACTCGTTGATGCGCCCGCACGGCTGCAACTCAGTTTATAAATAGACGACATATCTTTATACTCGTACGTACCACTGCAGCGCTATTCGCCTCCCGCCGAGTGAGTGAACGCAGACTTCAACGTAACACCGTGCGCACATGATACTTGTATTTGTTTAGATTACGTACTTAGATCAATTCTGAAGGCTGAGTTTGAGGTGGTAACTGCCATTTGTTAAGATTTACCAGCACCTGTCCACACAAAATTCCGTACAGCTAAAGCACTTCGACCATGATTAAACATAAAGAAGAAACAACGGCTCATTATCGTTTTTGCTTGTTCTTTGTACTATGCTATAGCTCTATATCTATAACACATTAAAAAACAAAATTATGATACATGATTAACTAGTCATCATCATCCCCGAATTGTCTCTAGCTCTACCCATAACTGGGCATAAGCCTCACTCCAACTGTGCCATCCCTTAGTGAAATTTCTAAATACGTAGTATGAAATGATACTCCCGAATATAAACTCGATGACCACACTCTTAACTTTTGCCGACCTGTAAAGGTCGAATTACAAACATACATTTAATAATCTAAGTAGTTATACCTAGGTAGGGACATATCAACAAAATGTAATAAAATATACTAATAATTCTATAGCACCTTCACGATCAGACAGTAAGATCTAATTTTGAAACGGGTGGATCTAATGAATGTTAGGTACAGCTGAAGATATTTGGCTAAATTAAATAAATTCATCAAAACCTAATGGTCAATAAGTCAGTCCAATTGAATAGAAACATTTGTCTGTGTAAGTACCTAGTAGGTGTGAGTGGATTGTTGGCAAATAGAAACACATAATACCTACCTACACATCTACTTACTACGAAATAGAGTAGAATTATCAAGTGTAGGTAAGTATCCATTTTCACTAAGAAAACATTTGATCATACACTTCCTGTATAAAATCTTCAGAAGTTTTTAAATTCTGTGGTTATGGGCAGGGCATCAAAATAAAAATAAACTGCATAAATACTGAATAAAATTGAGGTTATTTGGAGACAAATTATTCAGAATGATTTTACAGCTTCTGAATTCATGGATGATATGAATTTTACACCTGAACTTCAATAAAACAGTTCTAATAAAAGTAGCAAATGTAGTGTTTTGTTTGTCAAAGAACGTAACATAACGTAAGGTGATAAAAATACACGTACTCGTAGCTACTGCTTGAGTGTGACCTTGCCAAGGTCTTACGTATCAGAGATTGTTTTATTCAAGTACCTAGTACTACCATTGTAGATGTTTGTTTACAAAAATACTAATTTAAGATGAGGTAGACCGTGAAATAAACTAAGGTGACTAATTTATAATTTAAATTAAGTGTATATTCTATCTATCCCAAATATTTTAATGACAGTGGAGCAGGCAGTATACTCTTTGGTTTGCGAAAAGTTATAAATTCCAAATAAATATATTAGAATTTAGTGTGTTACATATTTACTAGGTTATAAGAATGATGATATAGTCCCAGTGATCTGTTAAAACAAGTTATATTTTTAATTCTCTATATATTCCACTAAAAGGCAGAATTATCCATTTTCGAGGCGAAATTCTGTTCAGTAGTTCAGAAGGCGAGTGTCTGAACTACTTCTGAAATATCCTTAAAATTCTCTCAAGCAAAAATCTTTAAATTTTGTGTCATTAAAACCCTTCATTTTTGTAAACTGTTGAAAAGGAAATTACTTCAAGGAAAAAAATGACTCTTCTCACAGAGGTTGTGTAGTGTAGTAAGATGTCATATGTACTTCAGAATAACGAATCTCATGCCATAAGCGGAAATTTCTGGTCCCACAAGCTGAGCTTGCTAGACCTTCAGATAGTAGGTTGAGAGTTAGGATATCTCCAACTAAGTTTCAAAGTTCTATTTTAAAGTACCTTATCCTAAATGATAAATAATAGGATGTATGTTACCTAAAAACCTTAGTTAATGCTCTTTGCAATAAGCAGATCGTTATATCCCAGACTTATCATACAAATTAAGTTACAGAACCTTAATATTCTCACATAAACAAAGTTAAGTAAACAAACGTATATAAATTACATTAATAATTTATTACACTCTATTTGTGACATTATATTTAGTTACCTACCTACATACCCATTTTACAATACCTACTTGATTAAAGCAGCGAATGAAACAGGTAGGTGATCAAACAGAGTTTTGCAATCCGTTCTAAATATAGTGGATCTAATGTTCGGTGGGTCGATTTGGTATCTTCCAGCTGATATCTATGTTGGTTGTGCAAGTGGCGTGCAGCACAAAGATCGCGAGGGCGAAGGGAGGGAAGTGGGTCAGAGAGGCGCGGAGGGAGCCCTAAGGCCACTTATCAACCGGGGCCGAGCGCGAGCTACAGCGGGGAAAGCTGTCTCTTGAAATTTTTGTTTGTTAGCTGGCTGTGCAGATGTTTATACTTGGCCATGTTACGTTCGCTTGATGAGAGAAAGTAGTGTATTCAGTATACGACGACGTAGAAATAGATAAAAACCCCGTACTGTCAGAACCTATACGTACCTACCTTTGAACTTAGAGATATTGATTCAACCCAATCGTACCGTCAGATCCCACTACAAATGTTCGATAATATTTATTCTTTGAAAATCAACGATAGCATTGTTGACCTGGTTGAATTGTCTTTTAATAATTTATACATTTACAGATAATAGAGTAGTACTTTCAAGGTTGTTTTAGAACATTAATTTCATAGCAGATATTTTAATTCTCCGGATATTTTTAGCAAGATGACACTATAATTCAGCTATTAATAAAATCACAAACTTGAGATTGCTTATGTTTATAACACAACTCTAATTCATTATCATCTCGTTGTAAAAACTACTGGGTGTCCTTAAAAATGCCTGTATTGTATATAACCTCGTAAAGGCCCTTTGTAATCAACCTGCGCGGCCTCCGCTCCTCAGTGCCATCGACTAAAATACTTACAAACTTGTTTCGTGATCATTATTTACGTCGTATTCACCTTACCGATAAACCTGTCTTTTGACCGGACTATTAATTTGTAATTTCACATTGATACATAATATTTCATCAAAAGAATTCAATTTTATTTTTAACTATGGTACCTGCCTACATTTTACGCTTTTATCCTAGCTGCTTTCGTGTGCATTGAACTATAAATCGTTGATACCTACTTTCTTTCTACTATTATATATAACCATTGATTCCACTGGTATTTCCTGTTTAGTCAGCTTTGTTTTAAACTGGTAGAGAGTCAGACAAAGAACAGTTTATCCGATATAATCAAGTGACGACACAACGGCATCAACGGCTATACCTACCTAAGGCTTCATTATTTTAATTACAATACGATTGGTGGCAGAGTTGTATTTGCTTCGCTAAACTTGCTAAGTTTGTATGTTTCGAGTACCTAGCGTTCACAGTTGGATATGCGTACATGATCTTTGACCTATTCGCAATAACAATGTATATGACCTTCAATAAAATGTACCAACTTAACTTCCAGACAATGCACCAGTTTATAAACATATAGGTGCCTAAGAAACTTGTACTACATATATTTAAATTACAATTCAAAAAGATTGGAAACAGCTACCTCCTACTAATCAAGTCGACCCAAATATTGTGCCAGTTTGCAATTAGATAATTAGGTATTTATGATCAAATAGTTTAAAGCAGTAAGTAACATATGCATATATCAAAACTTCTTTTTTCTGTTTAAAGACTGTTTTCTTATCTATACCTAAAACTTTAGTAAAACAAGTCTAACACCTCAAGGTCTTTTGCCTGAAGCAGGATAGATTAAAATGCAGCAAACCCATTGTTTTACTCCTACATACTTTGCTGTAGTATCTATCATCTTAAGAACAATACAGCCTGATTACTTGCTCATTAACAATAGACTTTCATTAAAAACTTCTGCAAATTAAAAGCAATTGTTGATTACGGCTGTTTGAAAACAATGCCAGTTATGATCTGAGTCTGAGACTCAGTCGCTTTGAGGTTACAGAGATGGCAAACTTGATTTTATTATCTAACTAAGTAGATGCAAATTAATACAAATAGATTCGATGCAATGCGACAAAATAATAATAACTATGGTCATCCCTCAATTCCTTTTCGAGCAGACTTGTTTGTATAGCAATGTATCACAGTTTGTGTGACTTCCGCATAATATGAACATTCAATAGAGAGAAGTTTTGTTGGTTCTGTTGTCAACATTAGTGGTTTATATTCCCTAGCACAATACAGTAGCGTGTATTCGTCGGTCACGCGCGATATCTTCCGTTCTTGTATACTTGCTCTGCATTTTGAGTGCCTATTCTAACAGTATGCTAGATAATTCCATTCCGCATTGTTATTCTTCGGATTCGATGTTTCTATTTCGTTTATAATCTACCTGTTTTCAGTGGGAAATGTAGTGCTAATAATTGAGTTCCTTACCGAAATAAACGACCGAAGTTATTAGTAATTAATGTAAATTGTCCTCGCCCAGTCAGTAGCTAGTCTGTATTAATGAATCGCTAATTTTAATAAATAAATAATTAGCTGTCTTGTAAAGTTTTCATCGTTGATTATAAGGAATTATAGGAATCTAGTGTGAATGCGAAGTGGGAAGGAAGACTTGTGCGCACGCGACTTAACCTAACGGAGCGTGACACGAGAAATTAACTGTTATAAGAACCGACACCAGCACGGCCCCGTTGAAATAACCTGTTACAAAATCGACGAAAGTATTTGGGCGTCGTCGATTGCAGTTTATAGCGGTCCTAACGTTCGCATTTTCACTTGTGTATACGAAAATAACTCGTGTTCAAGTTGTTTACCAGTGACTTCACCTCTGTGCATTCCGACAGTCATGGCGCAATGCTTGCTTTATAGATTCGAGACAATTGGTTTGATGTTTGATACTAGCAGTTCAAATTAACTTTATTTGTAGTAGGTATAGGTCTTCTGCGACTAAGAAAATTAGTGATTTCAGAGCACGGCACGGAGCTAAGTAGCACCGTGGCCAGCCGTGACCGCTGGCCTTGGTCTGTCTCAGTGAACGGTTTACTACGCCGAAGGTTCTTTTTAAAGGTTTCTTTATTGTGATGATTTCGCAATTTTAGTTGCAGTTTTGTATCGAAAATTGATTATTATTACTTTCAAACCTGTTAGCGTTGCTATAATAAATATTATTCAATGTTTTGTTATAATCGTATAAGATTAAATAATATGGCTTAGTCCCTAATGCACTAGGTTCTTTCCTCTATCTAGGCATGGCTGACTAAACTGGGAGATATAGGTTCTGGGCTAGCCTGCTCCACCTGAGAATGACCCAGGCAGTACAGCGCCATAAACAACATGGTTTAAAGTTGATTGCGCTGTAGATATAAATTAAATAAAAAATTCCTAAGGTCTGTCCTGCCCCTGTTATAGTTGCAAGCAAGTAAATCATGCTGCTTAATTGTCAAAATAGTAATTGGATATTATTTTCACTTTCATTAGTTTTGATTTTAGCAACGATGGGTGGTGAAGACGGTGAAACTTAAACTTCTCTAATAGTCCAGGAGAAACCTTAAAATTCCATAGCGACGAACCAATTAGATGTTTGCGTAACCAAGACTTGTAACTAGGTACCATTCTTACGTAAGATGTGTGGTGTGATCTCTGCTTCGAAGTCGGAATGTCTACTCGTATATATAAGAGTTAGGAATGTAGATTTATATGATCGTCAGATTGTTAACTGCTAAGTTTATGAAGATTAAAGTTATGGGAAATCTTGTGATATAGGTATGTATACCAATATGGTTGGTCGTGTCAAGCCTTTGTCTTCCCATTACAACAGATATACCTACCGTATATAAAATTCGCAGTTTATAATACAAACGTGAGACTAGGACCAGTGAGCACCACTAATTCTATTTACTTTATTGTTCTAGTATACCTATAGTTATTCTATGCGAATCATCTAAGAAACATTTAAAAACTTCTCCCCTTAGTATTGGGGCACTGAATTTGTTTTCAATGACAACTGACTAGTCTCATTTGGCGAGGCAATTTGTCACAGATAGCCTAGCTCGGATCAATGCCATCTTGGATTTCAATACAACGACATCACATGATGATATCAAGTTTCTTTTCCTCAATAGTATTTCCCACCAGAAACGGATTAATCAGCACATAGTGATGTGTTTCTTCTTAAATGTAAGGTACAGACTTCTAAAATATTTTATCTTGCTTGATAAACTGTCAAATCAATAGGTACATATCCAAACCAAAGAGACGGATCCGGCTTAAATTTGGGTATAGGTAATACAAAAACATCAGCTAAGAAAAGGTTTTTGGAAATTCCCATATCCTTTTTCCTATATATTTCCAAAGACGAGACTTAGGTACGCGGGTGTATACGGGGACAAAGATAATATCCTCGAAAAATCGAAATATATAGACTTACTAGCTGACCCGGCAAACGTTGTTTTGCCTTATAAATCATAGATAGTAGCCGATTCTCAGACCTACTGAATACGCATATAAAATTTGGTAAAAATCGGTAAAGCCGTTTCGGAGGAGTACGGTAACTAACATTGTGACATGGAAATTTTATATATTAGAAGATTTAGTAGCGTACATAGTCTTTTCTTCCAAATTATATCTCGTTGATGCTTTGCTCTCAAAAATATCCTGTGGCGCCGCGTGTGGTTCACGACATCAGTTAATTACGCAACGTTCCAGCAAACCATGATAATTAAACCTCTGGACTAATTAAATTGGCTGAATAAGCTACTAAAATGTAAACAGTCTCCATCTAATACAACGTCTATTCGATTTATGTTCCGCCCGAATTGTGGCGATTAATTACAGGCCTATGTTTTAGGACTGAGTAATTTGAAGTCAATGGTGGAATATTGATAGGTGTATCTTGTTTATTTACGCATTCTGGTTTAAGGTAGCCTACCCATTGCAAGGTTACGTGAGTTTTTGTGATCGGGATAAGCCTTGCTATTTAGCGCGTGAACGTCCGCGTCGCCAGCATCTTGGGCACCATGCCTTGGATGGGCGATGCCGACAACTTAACTTTTGTTTTAGTTCTTCGTTTTAGTTCTATTATATAATATTATTAAATGTTACATAATTACCTACTTTAGTTTCATCCTGTAAATTAATGTATTCATCTAAAACTATTACGGCATCGAATAATAGAATCAGACTTTGACTAATTATTTGAACCTGGATAAATACAACCATGTTTTTCTCCATACAAAGATAGATACCCATTTTCACAGTATAAATAAACGAAGAGAGGGCTATCCAAATAACTCTTTATATTATTAGGACTTGTCACAATCAGACCCTCACCCGTTCATTATCTCTTTAGAATTTGCTCAGTCTTTGAAAACAGTGTTTGCTCGAGTACTCAGATTGTACTGTTTATTAGTACGAAAAGTAATTAAGATAATGTATTTGAGTACTTGTGCCCTGCACTCAGTCTGTTTATGTCTTTATTGTTTAGTGATAACGAGTTACTGAAGTTTATCACGACTCGTGACAGTGAAAATAGGTACTATGACATTAAAACACAACTGCAGGGCAGATATCCAGATACTCTACCAATTAAATGTTACATATTGCTTACTATATCTTGTATAATTAAGTCACTAACACATAACTATTGTTTGTTTGTCCATTGAATCCCACTGATTTACACAAAAAGGGTTACAAGGATAATTCTTACTTATATAGTAATTTAAATAAGTGTCTGAGACCTAGCTTAAAACAATTCGAAACTTTTCTTTGGGTCGCGCTGTCGGGAAAAAAGCTATTTTTATTTTTCTAGATAAATTACCGGATCTACATAATCTACTTACATAACCTTATTGATATAGTAACTGTACTTATATTTATTGATTTAAATTGTAAAACAATAGATGTAGATATCAGCCAAATCACTGCCTTCACAGTAGCGATAAAGGCTCATCAATTGTTCTGATTTGCAATGATAATAAAGATATGACATCTTTATCGTCATATACAACATTTATTACAAATAGTAGCTGTGATTTCAGTAGATAGGTACATTACATAAATACATAGGTACATGTTAAATTTGCTATAACTTATATTGTATGACACATTCATACAATAAAAGAGCATACCTACATACATATACCTTGGCACCTAATTACTAATAATTAGTATACCTAAGTATACTGAAGTATTTTAATGAAGACTAATATTATTTAACTAAAGTGTTAAGAAAAGGAATGCCACTTAAGGGGAAAGGATACCTACTCTTTTATCCATACAAACAAAACGAAAAGGCATGTTCATGGCTAATGGCAGATATAGGTTGTATGGTATAACAACACAAACAAACATATTTGCTCTAAAGTCTTTATCCCGGAAGGGAAATAGTCATACAAACGAAGTTTGATGTATAACCAGTACCTATCCTTTCCTAATAAGACACTACGAGATACCTATTATTTTACGTTTTCCTAATTCTCTTCCTAAACTTATTACTAACGTAGTACTCCTGTCGGTCCATTATTCATGTTTCTTCGACATTTGTACCTTACCTACCAATAGCATTGATAAATCATTAATGGTAGGCGTAGATTCCACTTTGTTTACTACAGAGTCAGGCACCGCGACAGCTCGGTTGGCTGCATTTGGTTTACGCAATCCAACTGACACAGAATTACCACAAACGCGTTTTCTATAAAAATATTTACTTGTACCCACTACATATTTGGAAGGAATAAACGTTACATTTTGCGACTATCACTTACAAATAATATTTAGGTACAATATTACCCTACTTACTTTTAGCTGATTATTTAAATAAAAGAATGTTTATATAGGTATGCCAACTAATTTAATCCACGTCTTACATATCGAGCGATACAATTTGGACTGCCTCAACTTAAGAGCATAGGATACATCAAAGCCCTTAAGGGGCCCCCGCGGCACAATATAATATTTCCAGTCTAACATTACTTACTAAAACGATGTTTAACTAGAATTAACAGATTAGTACATAAACTATCTTTTGTATTTTACTGTGATTTGAGGTTCAAAGATGACAGACAGAAAGTAACGTTACATTAGTTAATAATTCATACTAATCATGTAATGTAAATCATCGTTCATATTATAGCAAGGGAGTGGGTACTACCTAGCTGATTTTTTAGGGTTCCGTAGCCAATAAAACGGAACCCTTATAGATTCGTCGTGTCTGTCAGTCTATCCGTATGTCACAGAATTTTTTTATCACATGTGTATTATCTATCATTAAAACCTGACTTTGCCATTGTACGGTATTATGTGTACTTAAATTATTAATAATGTAGGTAGTTGTTATTTTGATAAGGTAATATTGGTTTTGTTTAAGGTTTTGAAGCCATAAAAGTTATGTTGTAAAAAAATGGCAGCTTTTTCATAATTTATTGAGAAAGAATAGTAAAACAAAAGAAAAAATATTTACGCCGCAGTAATCTACAATAAATAAAAATACAAAAAAATTACATTACCTATTAATTTTTTAGTATATTTAGGTTTAATATTTTGGTAAAAGCACATACATAAGTAGGTACAAGTAGTTTAAAGGTTCTGCATTCATTCTTATCAACCCGAGACGTGCTTAAACAACGCAAAAATCTAAGAAAACATTGTTAGGCAATCATTGAATTGATTGGAGTGAAAGTTATTCGACGTTGATTTAAATTTAACTGTTATTTTTTATTGAACAGGCGATTATAATTGTGTTTCTATTTATTATTTTTATAGGTAGTTTGATTACCTATAGAAGAATAAAATAGTAGGTAATTCATTCGTGTTTACCTTCCCTAATCTGCCACATACCTAAGATTTTCGAAAAATAAAATTGTATAGGTTATTTACCTAAAAGTGTTTGTAATAGTGTAAATTCTTCTAGGAAATGTTGGCAGAAACGGGCTGACGAAAAGTGCTGCTGATTTCTCGTAGTCGTGAAACCTAGTTAGGACTCGTGTAAAATGTTTAATTTCGGTGTCATTTTAATCAATTTAGTTCCCTGAAAGATAACGAGTGTAGTGAAAAATAAACTTTAAGAAACACGGACTATAGAGCCCTATAGCTATACCCTATAGCCCTATAGCGTTTGCTGTAAAGAGTTGCTGTAAAAAATTCCGCTATTTTGCTGACGAAACACGCTTTCTTGTAGAATCTCAAATGACTTAATATACCTACATTGTTATACGTGATTTAACGTGAAACTGGCTCAAATTGCCCTATATTGCTGGAAGAGCGGCCATAACTAAGAAACTGAACTGAATAAATACCTACCTACAATCTACATATCCCTTAGGAAAACACCGCGAGTTACAGGCTCCATAGTTCTATACATACCTACCCACATGAACATGGTACATGAAAATGTTCCGAGAGGTCAGGGACTTCAATTTACCGTTTATTACTAGTAGTTTTGTAAATTCATGTCTACCGTAGCTCCCCCTAGCGGTCTCAAACGTCAAAACTTAGCTAAGTTCATGCTCCGTAATGAGACCTATACCTACAAAGAAAAATCAACCGATTAAAAAACACCTATTCACCACCAATATCAACACCAAAATACGTTATACTAATACCAAATAGTTACATAAAAACTACTTTAAATCTATAGATTGAATAAATGTAAATTTTCACACACCTGCTTTTCCGACGTCTATCGATCATAAATATTTAAATTTTAGCAGTGGAATTCTAGATGTCTATTTAGTGACATTAGGTAGTATAATATTAATTAAACACGTTCTAAGTAGGTGTAATTAAGTAGGTATACATTATGTATAATACGTCTACGGCCTTGTTTGCGTTTTTGCGACATAGAATTTCGTCTAGCGAGATCGGTCATTCACCTGAGTGAGAGGACTCTCTCGGTCTTACTTTCTTGACGGAGGTGGGTAGGTACTAGCTAACTACCTAATAGTGCAATGGCGCTGTCTGATCTTATACTCACACTTCACACATTCGTAACATCAATCACAAATAATTATTTTAAACCTAATTAATACAACATTAATCCTACATTTTGTCAATAGTCGTTTTCAATAGGGGAAAGTCTACCTACTCTTTTCTCCATGACCATGTCCCTACGTGCCCCTATGTTTGTTTGTTTTTTTTTATATTCTAATTTTTCTAAATTTTATTTCTATTCTAATAAGACTATGGTCGATATAGGTTAGGCTATGGTAGATATAGGTTGTATGGCATAAACATATTTGCTTTAAGGTCTTTATCCAGAGAGAAAACAGTCGACTACGATTGTATCGAGAAAGAGCAGGTAGACTTTCCTCTTAACTATTATCGTGTGTTTTTTCATGTATCTACTCAGCAATAACGAGGTGTACCAATATATCTGAAATTATTACTACTCTCACGAAACTTACAAAAATCGTTCAAAATTATAATAGATAATATTAGTATCTAAAGCAGGCTTGTTTCCCTCAATAGCAGACACAACAAAGTTGGTTAAAAGTAGGTTTCCAGAAATGAATTCCCATTTGGCCATTATTTCGATGGCATTGGACAGAATAGGACTATAGATAGGACCCTTCTCAAATGTCAGCCGTCTGCCAAACTATTTACTTATGTAGGTACTCACTGTAAACACTCAATTTATTCTTTCATCAACAATAAAATAGTGCCCACAGAGCTCAGTATTATGCTATAAATTTGTACAAATGATCTATAAATCTCCTATTTGCACAAAATACTAAGAAATCTTGAATATTTTATCTTTTTATGTTTATATTATCTTTTTGTATCTGCTATAGCTTTTTTCTATCGATCAAACAGACAATTAAAGATAGGACCTATTAGATCGATTATAGTATATTCTTTAAAATTGGAGTTCTTGGAATTCT
This sequence comes from Idaea biselata, assembly GCA_958496205.1. NCBI lineage: Eukaryota > Metazoa > Arthropoda > Insecta > Lepidoptera > Geometridae > Idaea > Idaea biselata. The sequence goes on along the minus strand of OY292400.1, from coordinate 20,552,475 downwards.
TTCAGTTAATAGGTACATACCTACTGTTAAGGGATACTACCCGGCAGCACCTAGGTACTGTTATTACCGAGAGTACCAACCTACCTACAAATAAGATAAATTTCAAAAACCTTATCTGAAATTTGCACAGTTCTGTCTCAAGGATTGTACAATGGTTTAATTTCCCTAATATTCCATTATTCCTGAGTTGCAACACGTAAAAGTTAATGGCAACGAGGGCAAGGGAGATTACATGCAACCCCTATATTTAAAGCAGCGCGGGCGTCAAACGAGGCTTCGAAAGTAGGTCAAAACCTGAAAGGGACAAAATTGGGCCGAACCCTGGGGGAGAAACACGGACTTACTGTTGACGAACACGAACAAGTTTCAATTTTACCAAATATGTGTTCTGGAAACGAGAATTCCTTTATTTGACCTGACACTTTGCATTGGGATGAGGCTGTGAATTATTAAAGATACAAATTGAAGTCGAATCAAATAACAAACATTATTCTGAAGAATGCGGCAGTAACTTACGTTCTCATACTTGTGGCATCATACTGATGATTGTATGTTTAATTAAAATATTCGGTAATAATATCTTTTTTAATGATACTAATAAATAAGTAGGGCTTTACCAAGAAATATATTATTAGGTACCTACATCATCAACAGACATGACTAATCATCATCTTGCTACGTGCGTGACCTTCACAGATAATAGATTGTTTGGATAAACAAGTTCCAGAGACTAAGGAGATAGGTTAACTAGACCTACCTTAAAGTAAATCTTCATATACTGCCTGAGAGTCTAGAATCTATACTAATACTAGCTGACCCGGCAAACGTTGTTTTGCCTTATAAATTATAGATAGTAGCCGATTCTCAGACCTACTGAATGCGCATATAAAATTTAGTAAAAATCGGTCGCGCCGTTTCGGAGGAGTACGGTAACTAACATTGTGACATGGAAATTTTATATATAAGAAGATACTAATATTATAAAGAGGTAACGTTGGTAACATGTATGTATGTATGTATATTGGGGGTAATCTCCGAAACTACTGGACCGATTTCAAAAATTCTTTCACCATTAGAATGCTACATTCACCCTGAGTAACATAGGCTACTTTTGATCCCGATATTCCCACGGGATCGGCCCTTACGCGGGTGAAACCGCGGGTATCTGCTAGTAGTTAATAAAGTTTAAAAGGTACGTATAACGGCTATGTGTGAGAAAAATCCCAGTGAAACTAAACTGAACCAGCAGTACTTTTCTTTAGTACGTAGCTACTGCGCCAAATAAAGGGATATCCTGGCTAGACTTTGAGAATAACCAGGAGGTATTAAAAAACCAAAAGTATTCCTGCTTTTCTATGTTCTAATAAGACTATATTGTTTCTAAGAAAAGTCCCGTTGATAAAATTCTGTATTCAGCACCTCCTTACCAATTTAATTTTGGTTTTAGTATTCAACGCAGAATGATAAACCTGTATCATTAAATATTTATTATGTTAAAAATTGTAAACTCAAGTTCAGTTGCAGAAAGTCAACGCACGTATAAAAATTTGAGGCCAACAGAAACGATGTCGCAACACGATTTCGTAATAACTAATTTTGTTTCATTGACGACGTGAGCCAAATTTTTAGTGTTCATTAAAGTAGGAACATAATTAAGAATCCGTTAAAACTTAAATTTTATTCATCATGTCTTTATACCTCTACTCCAGAATTCACTTCCAATTTATTAGCAGCGAAAATTAGTAGGTACATAAGTATTCAAGGGGAAAGTCTAGGTACCATACAAACTTTACAAACCTCCCTAAATAAAGATATAAGAAAAAATATGTTATGCCATAAGTCCGATATCAGCCATGACCATGTCCCTACGTTTTTAATTTCCTAATATTTCTGATTTTTATTTCTATTCTAATTAGAAAATGAAAAAAAAAAACAAAACGTAGGGGAATGGTCATGGTAGATAGGTATAGATTTTGTGGCATAAACATATTTGCTCTAATGTCTTTATCCAGGGAGGAAAGAGTAGGTAGACTGTCCTCTTAATTATTGTGTTATAGATTTCATTAAAATTAGCAGGATTTGAACTTGACTTAACCTAATAAATATGTATCTTTTGCTATCTTTCCTAATGATTCTAATTGCTTTGTCTTAAGCACATGGCATTTATACTACAGTGTAATTCCACTTGTTTCATGGTCATGAATCGTTGATAAAATTCGTCGGGTCGTCGGATAGTATATTTCCACGCCAATTACTTAAGTACCTAGTTGCCTGATAGTAGGTAGCTATACTATATTGACTTTGTTGCCAATTACATTGATTGGCTGTATAAAATGTGCGGCACATTTTGCTTCTAGTCAACCTAGTTCAATTTCCATGTAATATATGTCTTTGTGGAAATTGACTAGGTAGGTAGGTACCTTGTAAGTTTTCAAATACCTAGTCGTTGTGTTTCGTTGCTGTTTTATTTAAATTTTAAGCTATTGCATAGCTTTTATCGCGGGCTTTGAGCTTTGAATGAAGAAATTTCGTAACGAAAAAAACCTAACACCCCCCACTCCGCCTACCATGGCAACGTGGTACAAAATAAAAAAATACTATAATTGCATAAGTTGATAAAAAAAGCTATGCAATAGCTTAACCGCGACAGTCCCCGAGTGCCACACGTTTTTTTTTATTTGTTTATTGTCTGTTATGTATTCAGAATCTTTATTAGTTTCACAGACAAGTAATTGGTTAGGTATAAACATAGGTAATTATATTGTAGTGTATGTGGGTATATCGTTCGGTCAGCTCGGCTACAAACAACACAGGAAACACTCATTGATTGATTCTTTCCACCTTCCACCATCACTCATACCTTCGCACAATAGAATAAAAGTAAATAAAATAACCTTCCGTTAATGTTAAAATCTTTGTTAAGTTTTGTTAATGATTTGATGATGACGACCTCTGTGGCGCGTCGTGCGAGAGCGCGACTGCAATGCAGGAGGTTGCGGGTTCGATTCCCGCCGGGTGCAAGTATTTATGCTTAAAAAATAAATATTTGTGTCTGGTCTGGGTGTCCTTCTATGTATAATATGTATGTATTTACAAAAGAAAAATAAATATAAGTATTATATCCGTTGTCTAGTCACCGTAACACAAGCTTAGTCGCTTACCACGGGGCTAGATGTTGTGCTGTGTGTTGTTCGCAGAATTTATTTATTTATTATTATTATTTGTGTCTTTTTTTCTAATAGTCTGTTGTTTCTGTTTCGATTGTCTTGTGTCTCTGTTTCGATTGTCTTTTGTCTCTGTTTCGATCGTCATTTGTCTCTGTTTCGATCATCTTTTGTGTCTGTTACGATTGTCTTTTGTCTCTGTTTCGATTTTCTTGTATCTCAGTATGGATCATCCTTTGTTTTGGGTTAAATCATCGTATAGGTGTACGTTCATAGGTTCAGATTTGTATCTAGGTGCAAATCAAAGCCTACGCGAACTACGTTGAGACGAAAGCGGCTGGACGAATTCGTTTATTTTTTTATTTTAAATAGATAGTTTAAGAGTAACTAAAAGCTTATTTTTATCTCGTCAGGATCGGCATTTGCACGAGTTCAGAAATATGAGTAAAAAAATATTGGAACAGTATGGAAACAGTTCGTACGTTCAAGGAACCACTATATATTCTGTAGGTTACTGCTATTAAAACAGTCGGTTTATATTGAATAATTCATTCCGATACTTTGTGGGTTGACTTGACGTAACTTCCAACTATAACGCCATCGTATTTAAGTCAAAGGTCGCGTTTTAATTGACGATAAGACTCTTGACATGTTAGATAAGGTGATAAATATCACACTATAATATTATCTCATCTCGGTTTGCAATAACGAAGAACGGCAATTTTACATGCGAAGTTCCTTTGTTTCATAATTTAAATGCATTCATAGTATTATTATTACAATACAATTATACTTGGTATAGCCTACTAACAGCTGCAGTTTTGTCATACAGCTTGCAAAAATGTCTTGATGCGGAACCATTTTTATTTTTACTAGCAACACTTTCTTTCTTCTTACGAAAGATGTCAAGTGTTGCCGTTTTAGCATGGAAAGTAGCGCCCCCATTATTTTCAACTTTTTTTGTAATTCATTAACAGTTCTGAGTTTAAATCGTAACTAGATCTTATATTTTGGTAAACTGAATAAAGAAACGCTACTCAAAATAAACAATTAAGCACCTGTCCAACTCAAAAAAATCCATAGGTACTAATTTTAAATTTAGAAGCCACTCAATTATTTAATTTTAGCTCAAATTTTAAGTGGCTGTTAGTATTATAGATACAATTTGCCTACAAAATTGAGAACAACTTTAATTAACCAAGTTTTTCATTCTTGATTGGAGAGAGAGCCCTTTTTTAAACTTTTACAATTCGGATTTATGTTTACATCCTTTCGCTTTATGTGTAGATAGATATACTTACCCACAGCTTTATTTGGAGTAGAAAATGACTGCCGGGTAGCGTACCCCCATAACCGTAATACACATGTATATAACACCTAGCCAGCTATAGATGCTGAGTACTTTGTATCGATCGCTGGAACCACCGAGGAAACCTTCGTCCCCATTGAATCCATCCTACTTCAGTCCAGTGAAACTGAAAAATTAACGCCTTCGGTGCCTCGAACAGTCGACCCTCTTTGCGTTTCAATCTTTCTAATTGCTATGCCGCAGCGCAGTTGTCTCGCCACTTCATCGTTTGTTTTTTTTATTAATTGATCGGTAGACCGAGTAATTCACCGTAAAATTACGAATTTCAGGCTATAGGTATTAAAAAGAATTTTCGTGAGTATAGGTAGGTACCACTTAAATGAACAATTTAATAGGCACTCTTATAAGGGATTACTCACTCATGTATACTTTAATTATTAGGAATTCGAATATCATAATATCATGAATTCAAACAAGTAGGTAATATAGATATAGAATTTGAACGAGTTGTAGAGGGTTAAGAACGCGGCGACTGTTACCATTTCCATACAAACTTAATACCAAAATAAATTATGAAAAATTTAGTTTTCTACCTTAATATCGATATTATTTAGATTAAGATTTTACTTTTAAAGGGTCCCCAGTTCCCCACTACAAGGTTTTCCAAAATATTCATTCTAAATGAAATAAAACGGAGAAATATTTTTTTCATTTTTACAGCGTAAATTACTTTTTATTGGGAATAATATAAAACAAATGAGATGTAAACTAGTAATTTACGCTGGAAAAATGAAAAACTGTTTCTCCGTTTTATTTCATTTCGAATGAATATTTTGGAAAACCTTGTGGTGGGGACCCTTTAAAAGTAAAATCTTAATCCGTATAATATCGATATTAAGGTAGAAAACTAAATTTTTCATAATTTATTTTGGTATTAAGTTTGTATGGAAATGGTAACAGTCGCCACGTTCTTAACGTCTTGAAAATAAAGTCACATAAAATCAACGCATACTTATGTGTGGTGTGATACTAAATACATTTGTTTACCTACAATTTTCCAAAATACATAATCGAAGGCAAAAGCTAGGCGTTCGGTTACACTGTCACTAAACAGATTGCTATCAGAACACCTTCCTAACGTTTAGATAGTAAACTACATTGTATGAATATTGCAAATTTAACTTAGTTACAGCATGTTACACAAGCTTAGTTTATTTTACGTTGTACAATCTTAACACTGCACAGCTATAGCCATAATAGGTACTTAGGTAGATATAGTATGTTTGTATAAACATATATATTCCTACGATACTACGAAAAAATGATTGTAGAATATTTTTGTTAGAATTTGAATGTCTATCAACATAATATCTTACTTGCCCGCATACAGATATGAGTCATACATACCTACCTACAATTCACACATTTACCTGAACATAGTTTTCACCTAGCTGTTATTAATATACCACTTCGATATTTTATCAGTCTTCTCTAAGATGTTCGTAACATCTTGTACCTACTATCTATTTTACACCTGCGTGCGTTGACCGCCTGCGGTATGCAAGCCCAGTCGAATCGTTCCGCTTCGTGACAGCGAGAGTGGGACACTATTATTTTTTTATTATACAGGTTATAAAATCCATTAGGAAGTTCATTGTTATGAATAATTAAGGGGAACGATTAAGTCTGTATGCATGATGTGATTCCATTTAAAATTCAATCAAAACCATTATGAAATACTCTTGTAAAACAAAATGTTAAGCACTAAAATGGGGCATTATTCTTAACTCTAAATTGCAGGAGCTAACTGGTGCTTAACCTTAAGATTTTTATTTCATCTATTAAGAAAAAAATAGCTTTAGTAGGTTTAGCTTCTGCTATGCTCGAGCGTCGATGTTTGCCCTTTCTACCGAAATACCTTAGATAAAAACAAAAATAGTAGATACGGTATATTCTAACATTGCGTTTGCGAAAAATGAGCTAGAAACACCTATTATTGTTTTTAAAAACATTTGTCTTTAAGAATGATCAAGACATTTGTAAATAAGCAAAAAGGCATTCTTATGGATGTCAAAAAGATGATCGCAGTGTGACAGTACGTGCTCTCGCGGCAACGCGCAACGGTTCGACATACGACTGAGGCTAGTGCGTCAGCTAGACGCAGCTTTATCGTCTCATTTTCCGAGACTAGGTACCGTATCTTTAGTTTTTTGTTTTAATCTAAGCGAAATACTATAAGTATAAATATTACCATCTCGGAAGTTAATTTTGTTATTAACAATTAAAAGCTTTGATGGGCTATGTTTCGTAATACATACCTTTGTTCCGCATGCGTTATGTAAAAACCTTTACCAGCATTTACTTAACTAACTTTAAATCTGTTGTTAAAGTCGAGGTTAAGAGTTTGTAAATCTATCTATATCTATAAAATTCTTTGTTCTGACTGACTGATTGATCTATCAGCACACAGCATAAACCGCTGGTAGTAGAGAGCTGAAACTTGAAGAGTGTGTTCTTTACATGATGTAGGCATCCGATAAGAGAGGGTTTTTGAAAATTCCAAGGGGGTCGGGACTTCCGCGGGTAAAACCGCGGGACCCAGCTAGTATTTTATATAAACTGAGATGTAGTAGGAAAGTGAAAGTTGTAGGTTGATTAGGTATGTTGAACAAGAGAGACATGCATTTATAATATAGTAGGTATAGATAGGTACAGTGGCCGGCAGATTAGTTGAAAAAAATGGCGGATCCGCAGAAGTCGATTTTTCATAGAACTCGCATGTAAAATGTACCGCGCAAACTTTCACCTTCCACGTCAAAATTTTTCAACTTATCTGCCGGCCACTGTACTTAGTTGACATTTTATCACAAACATTGTCTGACATTTTGTCCAAAAATAAGCATGAAAGCAGAAAATGTACGTCCTTTAGTATAAATATTACTAAGTATAAGATAAAGGTCGTTTGATCTATATTCCTTTATTCTTTATATTGTAGCCGTTTCAGAAACTAGGTAATTTCATAAAATTTCATTCATAGCAAATGATAATGAATTCGAATAGTTGGGGAATATTTTGAACACAAAACGATATGCTTAGAACACAACTTATAGAACGTTGGCGTAGAATAGCAATTCTTTGCTTATTCTGGAATAACTAACTGGTTACAGAATCTGTTCGATTTCATTCAGAAACACGGAAGAGCTCGAAGGCGTATCTTGTATAGTCGTGTGAGTTAGCAACGCCTATAACCTATAGTAAAATTAGTGCGTGGCATATTTTCTCGAGTCCTCCTAAATCGGACGGAAGGAATTTTAAGCAAATGGTCCATTTAGGTTAAGTTACGTCCTAAAAACTCTAATACTTGAGCTACATCACTATTCAAAAATAAGAAGAACTGATCAAAACATATTGTAATGTCCTAACCAACCTTTATGTTTCGTAATGTCTTGCTAGTACTTTACATGGATCGGTAGTATTCGTTACTGTGTTTTCTTTGCAAGGCCTTGAGTAAAAAGAAGTTCCCTTCCACACCTACAAGTTATAACATTACAGTAGGCACTGTGGAAGGGGGAATAGCTATCAAGGGAGATATTTCAGACAGTAAGGAAGCTCTTACGGGCTTACGGTATTACCCGGGATGGAAAGAATGATTCGATTATTCTTTGTTAGCGGTTATTGTGTTGTAGTAAGCTGTATGCTGTCTAGATCCTGATTTCGTATGAATTTTCAAAGCCTATGTAGGTACATAATCTTATCTGCGTTCGTTTTAACAAAGTTTTTTAATTACATATTTTCATTTCATTTTGGAACAATATTAAATCTGCAGTTAGATATCTGGGACTAGGAACTTACATTCGAGGTGCCTATTTTAGTTATTTTAAGAAAATATCTGAGGTATTTTCTTAAAAAGAACTACTTACCTATATGTGCAGTTTTTTTTAATAAAACACACATCTACACCTTCTTCTTTGAATAGTATAAGGTCGGATCGTGTATTTAGTGCTTTTCGATAGTCATAGGTACTGCTAATCACAATAGATTGATCAATCATGCATGAAGATTTTCAGTGATTGTTTTTGGCCAAACAACAGGGTTACTAATGCGATTTGTTATAGTACACGCACAGGTCAATACCTACTACATGATATCATCACTATAATAACGTTTTATAGGCAGACGTGTATGCAATGCCAGACTTAATATATTCACTTTCAAGGCACGGCAGTTATTCAATGACGATCTTAATATTTTTACTCAGTTTACAACATTTTACACAAATCGTAAAATGTTTTGTTTGATACCCAACTATGTGTTATACGGTATCTGCAACATATTGGGTAAATAAAAATCCAGTGCACACTAGGTATATTAAGTCCAGTTAGGTAGAACCAATACTGCCGAACAAAATAAAATAGGCCACTCCTTTTTTTTTCGTTTTGTATTAGGTATAATTTTACTCTGTCTGTAGGTAGGTATGATTAAGTAGATAGGGTAGCATTTTTTTTCGTAAATCGTTGCTTGCTTTATGCGGTGGCGCTAACTAAGTGTACAGTTTATAGTTAGCACCTCCGTTACTGCTTAGTTATTCCGAAGTGTAGTTAGTTAGTTCGGCCACTGAATGCTAATGAAAGTGATGGTGCCCGTCCACGGAACTATTAGTTCCATGGACGGTCACCATCACTTAGGGCCGGCGCAGACCTGACGGAGTGCAGCGCAGATAATTTTTGATTGTCATAATATTATCGACCTTGTTCTCATTAAAATAATATTCAAATACGCGCGGAGGCGCGAGTATGCGCGCGGATTTATTTGTTGTGTTAACTGATTTTGAATATTATTTTAATGAGAACAAGGTCGATAATATTATGACAATCAAAAATTCTCTGCGCTGCGCTCCGTCAGGTCTGCGCCGGCCCTTACAATAGAACACGCGCGAGAACAGCGGAACATGGCGCAAATCAAATCGGCGGCACAAAGATCTAATGTCATTTTGTATGGTATAGCCATTCCAGCGTACTTGTTGAAGATAGAGTTAAGTGAGTTCGGCAGGTACCAAGTAGTACCAACCTAATATACATATTGCACGACTTTACACACAGCGCAATCTAGCCCCAAACTAAGCACTAGGCTTGCACTATGGGTACTAGACAATGGATATACTACATATTATTAGGTACCCATACATTTTTTTTTTTGTAATACCATACGTATGATACATAGAAAACACTTATTATCCCATGTCTTCGGACCGTGGTGAGTCCTAGGACATGTTTCCTTCACCGTAAGAGCGATGTTATTAGCGCACATACCTTTTTCTTAAAGAAAAAGACATTGGTGCGCGGTCGGTCTGGATTCGAACACACGACTCTCGGAATGAAAGCCGGGGCCGAAGCCTAACCTAACCTAACCTAACCTACACCGCTCTATATTCGTAGTTAATTGTGACCATACTTCACGTCAGTCAGTCACTTGGTTGCGTAACGGTGATATCGACGAAGACCCCTACTGACACAATTCTCTCTTAGCTAGAAACATGAAACCGTACCGCATTTCAGTAGGAACAGGAAGGAAAGGGACCCTTTATCCCTAAGGAGATGGGGGTACAACAGTCGGTACGTCCGTCTGAAGAACCTGCACATCTAAGGAATCCGGCTTTAATGTTTTACTGTTTCTATTCTACGTTTTGTCTGAGATAAATCCGTAGGAAATAGTCGTAAATATTTCATGATGTTGTTACCATTTTCCCTTGCACAGAATATCTCGAGTATCTCGAATCTTTTCAGGTGTAAAATGATTTTGAAAGAAATATTTTTATGATTGTTGTTGATGCATTAACGATATAGTCACTTCTATATCTTCTTGTTTGTACCTACATCGCTACAAACTAAACTAAAACGTGAGTCGTGTAGCCCCGGCATAGAAAAGGGTTACCCCATCTCTTTCAGTGGATGTCGTAAAAGGCGAATAAGGGATCTGAGGGAGACTAGCAAACCTTAAGTTCTCACCGCACGGTGGCGGATAAACTGCTTGGTCCCTAGAAGGATTTGACAGGGGCGGCCGGCCGTAATTATATTGCCAAATCTGCCTACCTCAAATTTTGACATTTTACGACAAAATCTGTACAGTCAGCAGGGGGATGTTGGTCCCCCACCAATGAAAATGCCGAGTTTTTTTTTCTTTCGGTCTGAGACCGATATGGCCAATTTGGCGCCGAGAGTTGTAAAAATCACCTGTTTGACAGTTCTTAATTCAAACCTAAGATTAGTCGACCAACGCCTTCTGCCGGGATAAAAAGTTAGTGTTCCTCCTCATTCTGTCACAAAAAGTACCAGTACACAGAGCGGCAGCTGACTGTAGCTGCATAAATAAGGTTGATTTACAAAACAGGTCGAGATCTAGATACCTATGAGAATTGAGGTCCAGGATCACCATGCCATTTTCTGCTGTAAATTCTTGATTTTTAGGTCGTTGCTGATTCTGTTACGATTCTATATGCTTGCCTAGATGCTAAAGTAGACAAAGATCATTTTCTAGCAATTATTTTAATTTTTCGTTCATGCCGATTTCGGTCGCGGCAACCGATATTATTATCTAGCCTAGATGTGTCTTTAAGTGGGGTGGGTCTGAAGTCTCATCCGTCCCGGTCATCGACCCAGTATCGAAACGGATGGGACCTATCGACTTACCCTAAGGGTTTAATCCGGCCCAGTCGAGCTCTAATTTTTAGGGACCGGGACGTTTGAGACCTTTTGGGTATGTCGATATAAATGATGTGATAGCTAAACTGCACAACCAATTACTACAAGCAATTATCTAAAAATCAAGCGGACTAGCAGCAGTCTTCTTCTTCGTCGCCTTATGACAGCGACAGTACCTACTAGCCGACTAGCAACCAGTTCCATTACTCCTACGCATATATGTAATAGCGTCCCAAGCTATGACCAGCTAGGGTATGAAGAGATGGGTCCGCTGTTCCGTCCGGCCACCCCGGAGGGGCAACCGTCCGGGATCAGTTATAGACAGATCGTGTCCCCAAACGCTAGATTCGGTTCTCTTAAGGGAGAGCTACCCCGTACCAAAGTGGTACTACCAGATACCTACTAGCCGACTAGCGGCAGTAGTTAAATGGCAAGCTTCATTGGCACAGTTGATACACACCACGCATCATTGATAATCTAAAATTCAAATAGCATTGATCACGCCTCTAATGAGAACATGTGTTTCTTCGAGCCAAACGGACAAATCACCACTGTTTTTACCAGGCTACTTATAAGAGAGTTATTGTCTTTTTAAAAGAAGGTTTTACGGAGCGTATCCGCGGCGTAGTCTCATTGAATATGGATTATACAGAGGTCGGTCAATGGCACCAAGGTCATAATGTTTCGATAGCATTGCGTTTGAACAATACACAGCGTATTTACATCATTGTAATGTAAGCATGTTCCAATATATTTTATAGGAAATAACGTCATTATGTAAACGGTTAAATATTTAGATTTTTTATACAAATCTTCTACTGTCCTAGATAATGTGCATCTGAACTGCACTCCATTCTACCGCCAGACATCCAGGCCAATAAAATTGCGACACCGGTTTATGGTCGATGTCCCCGAGCGTTTCGCTTCGTCATTCCGCATTCGCACTGAGAGACATTGCGGATCGACCAACAATCAGTTGCCGGAGTCTATTTCCTGGAGCTTTCATTTAAAACCGCTCGTGCTATTTTGGGCAATTTAAATAGCTCTATTTCTCCTGATTTTCGTTCGGTTTCGGACTCCTGCAGCAAGTGATTGAAAACACTCGTTGCGGTCGTGCGACTCACATAGAAAAATGACCGATATCGAACAAAAATCAGAAGAAATCGAGTATTTTAAATCGCTCGAAGTGGCACTAGCGATTCTAAAATAGAGTCTCTGGCATGTACAACTTGGGGGGTCTTCAAATCGCAAGTAAATATGTTTCTTCTAGGTCAGCGTGCTTCATGCGTGATAGTTGTTAAGAGGACAGTCTACCGACTCTTTCTTGATACAAACGTAGTCGACTGTTTTCTCCCTGGATAAAGACATTAAAGCAAATATGTTTATGTCATAAAACCTATAAGTATCTGCCATGACCATGGCCCTACGTTTTGTTTTTTTTATTTCTAATTAGTAAAGTTTGTAGGGAGAAAAGAGTAGGTCGACTGTCCCCTTAAACGCTGACCAGTATATTATACCTATTAGTAGGCATACGTTATAAAAATATATTCTGTGCACTTAAAAGTGTGAAAGACAATGTTTTGCAACCCATCGCACGACAGGTCTACCTTGTTAGCGACAGGTTCATGTCTGGCTTGCCTCGAGTTCATCGACCTAGTGAACCAGAAGGTCTACCTACAGCCACAGCTACAGCACAAGCACCTAGATAGCGAATCGACAGATTTTCAAGTATTGTTCCTTTGGATCGAGGAGGGTTGTTTTGTTTGAGTCATTTGAAGTCACTTTACGGTGTTAAAATACTTCGACCTCGATGGCAGCGCAAAGGCCTCTTCTGTGTTCTTGTTTGTGAAGAATCAGTGTCAGTAAAAAGTCTTTGATCACTATGTGTCATTAGACGGCTTGTTGCGTTCCGGACCAAATCGTGTTCGATCGAATTTGGTCCGGAGCCGGAGCGCACCAAATTCACCCCGTGCGAAACGCACCATATTCGATCGTCTATTATCTATGAGTTCTAAATTTTTGCGTAGCTACTAAAACTTTTTAAATAACTTATTAATTTGTTTATATCTCTATTTTATTAGGTACCTACTACCTACTCATTAGTTGCCAGTAGTAAAAATAAATTCACGTTAACGTTGTGTTTAAAATTTAAAAATCAATCACGTTTCTTGTATGGAACCCCCACATAAATGTTTATTTTGTTACCTATTCTGTATTTGTTGTTATAGTGGCTACAGTAATTCATCATCTGTGAAAATATCATCTGTCTAGCTATCACGGTTCATGAGATACAGCCTGGTGACAAACAGGAAAGTCTCAGTAAATGGGGCCCCGTTTTAACCCTTTGGGTACCTACGGATCCCTCAAAACTATAGGTATAAATAGTGAAAAGACAGCTAACTATACCTAGCATCAATTCACCCGCCAATCTGATAAGTTGTGCAACGAAACTGAAATCGAATTGATCGGTGCTAAACTGCAAATCACTGATTTAATCTGAGATCAACATAATAAACTGATATGAAGTGCAGGCAAAGTGGCAAGCACGATCTCGCGTTTGACCCAGTTTCACAACCTTGAATAGAATAGTAGGTAGTATATACCTACTGCCCGTTTCTAATAATAATATAGGCGTTTACCAAAGCGGTCTCGTCGGCTTTGGAGACGCGACGCAACGAAGATGTGCTGTGCACGTAATTCTATAACTAAATCGTGTCAACATCGCTTCAGTATTGTTAGATTTTCTCGAAAACGGCTCTACTATTGTTGTCAATTTTGCAAGAAATTACTAAAACTTCAAAAGCTTTAGCAAAATGCGAAGAACTAAAACATTCTTTCAAACTATTTTTTTTGGAAAATTAAGGGGTTAGGTTCTTAGATAAAAACAAAAATAGTAGATACGGTATATTCTAACATTGCGTATTCGAAAAATGAGCTAAAACACCTACTTTCATTTTCTTAAAATTATTGTTTTTAAAAACATTTGTCTTTAAGAATGATTCATGCATTTGTAAATTAGCAAAAAGTCATTCTTATGGATGTCAAAAAGATGATCGCAGTGTGACAGCACGTGCTCACGCGGCAACGGTTCGATATATGACTGAGGCTAGTGCGTCAGCTAGACGCAGTTTTTTATCGTCTCATTTTCCGAGACTAGGTACCTACCGTTATCTTTAGTTTTTTGTTTTAATCTAAGGTTAGGTTACCTACTCCTTTCTCCATACACACTTTAAAAACGTAGTCGTCTTTTTTCCCTTGCTGCATAAAGACACCAGAGAAAATATGTTTATGCCATAAAACCTATATATAAGGCATGCCACTACGTTTTGAATCTTTTCATCATTCAAATTTTTGTCATTTGTTTTCTATTCTATTTAAAAAATGAAAAAAATACACAAAACGCAAGGGTATGGTCGGTCATGCCATGCTTATGGCAGATAGGTATAAGTTTTACTTCTATAAATCTTTGTGAAAATTCGAATTTCTTCACGTCACATCGTTTTATCTTTCAATACAATACTCAAGTACTCAAGTAGGTACTTATAGTAGTCAATATGCTTCAACAAGGCTACCTAACTGACAGGTAGGGCTTCAGGAAACTAGATCGTAGGTATCCGTCCTATCCTACCTATTCATTTGTAGGAAGCGTACCTTAGTGGGCACGAATATAATAAGATTCCTCCAAGTTATCCTCTATTAGAAGATTTTGAAGTACTTTATTTGGCCCACAACGGTAAGATAATATAACAAAATCCCTATCAAAAGAAATCCAATTTAATTTAAAAATTCTAAGGCAGGATCTAGGTTATTAAATAATGTTACATAAACTTAGGTACCTATTATTTATCTCGTAGGTTTAATGCTAAATGACAAATATCTATACTTTTATTTACGTTACCTTGCCTCCAAAGAAACACTCAGTCCTACTTAGGTACCTACTGCCTACTCTAAACACTTACGCAGAGTTTAAACTACGCGGCATGAAAGAAAGTTGATTTGTTATTGTTTTTCTCCCCTTCAGCAATCTCTTTTTCCCGCGCTTGCCGGGGCGGGGTCGAGTTGCGGCTAACTCATTGATTTAAAAACAGGCAACGCCATCTAGTAAGGAAATTTCAAAACACTTGGTGCGTTCTTGAACCCACATGGGAACGTAGTTTATCTACACTCCGTTAGGTGGCGCTAGATGTATTATGCTTTTTGATTTTTTATTAAACGTTTAGGTTATTTTTTTAGTTTTGTAATGTGTATTTCTAATAGTTTTTTCTATTGTTACAGGTGTTAGTGGAATATGACGGTGTCGATTGGCAAAGGCGCGAGTGGGTTGCAGTTTATTCGCGAAGAACGTTTCGTGTGTTTTTAGTGGAACGGACTCTAGTTTGGTCACCTAGGATTAGTGAGGGAAAAGAAGTGAAATGGCCCGCTTTGGTAAGATATCTAAATCATTAATTGAAACTTTTTGTTAAATTTTAGTTTGGCTATTCGGTAATAGATGGCGCTACTAGTAGCAAAACTAAACACTAAACTGGAATAAGAGTGCCATATTCCGTGGAAATTTTATTCAAGCTCGTCTTAGCTAAGGATTAATCACATAGGTACTATTAGGTACCAATAGAAACGGCTGTGTGAGAAACTAGCATCATATCTTTTTACGTTTTGAGGTAGCGGTTTCGGCTGTGCGTTGTCTGTCAGTGAAAGTTGTGTCATTAAAAGTAGGTAGATAGATGGTTATCATTAGGTATTATTCCAATTATTCTACTAATAATAGTGTATTTGTTTTGAACAGACGTTCACAGCATTGGCTGCGGATCTCACGCTGCAGGCAGATGCTCAACCCGTGGAATTTCTTCACGACAAACACCTGCAGTTTTTAGACTATGCTACGTTGCAGCCCTTTCAGGTATATTACTAGACTTTTTTGACAATTTAGTTAAAATACAATAACGTCATTGGTACAGCGAACACCTACTCTCCATTATCAATTATGTAGGCAGTATTGGTATGCACCGTAGAGCTTTTATGAGTCGTAGTAGTATATGAACATGCTTTGTCTTTTTAACCGACTTTAAAAAAAAGGAGGAGGTTCTCAATTCGTCGCGTATGTATTTTTTTGCATCTGTCTTTCTTGGGAAGGTAGTGTATATTTACTGTTAATGTTGAGATCAATGGCTATAATATAGCTTACCTACACATTTCCTTTTTAGGTTGATTGTACTTAATAGGTTCTGCAATTTGAAGTCTGACTCATCCAATTACATCAAACGTAGGAAAGTTCTAATAACGATAATAACAATTGTCGATAAATAACCTGATAATAGTATAACATAAATCTATCTAACTGTAAAAGTAAATGAATTAAATTGATGTTAAAAATTATTACATGCACAAGTTTACCATAAGTACCTTATATGAGCACATATTATAAAGTCAGAATGTGATAATGATAAAACACGTTTTGAATATACTTGGGAAAGTAGCTGTGTATAAATAAGAAGACATATCAACGATGGATTAAACTTATTATAACAAAAGGAGGTTCCAATCCAAGTTTTAATTCCAAGTGTTAATCAGTTTTGGAATAATTAACTAAAGAACTCTATCAACTTGTAAAATCCATTTTTGCATTTAATGTGGCTTAAAATTCCGAGAAAGTTCAGCTCTAAATTGCAGGAACCAATTCATGCCTTAGAATAAATAAATAACATTCCAAACAACAAACATCAATAAGATTGTTTTCTGTATAATATTAGCAGGTATGCTATGTATTTAAAAAATCGTATGCTATGTATTAGAACGGGCCGTGGCCAGGCCGGGGTGTGGACGGGCTACTTTTGTATGAAGATCATGTTCGTGTTGTCTTCATACAAAAGTAGGCCGGACCGGACACGGCCCAGTCTAGTATAAATCATCCATAATACAAGTTTTTTAGAGCTGAAAGTTAGTAAACCTTGCTGTTTACGTTTTATATAAACACAAAAGTTGGTAGAATAGTCGAAAGGCGCCCCTAGCGGACTCAATGCTAAGCTTTAGTAATACATCCATACAATTTTATGAGATAAATACTTACTATTGGTACCAAGGAATAAGGAATAACGCAAGTGAACCCATGAGGCTCTACCTGTGTTAATACAATTTGTTTGATTTACATACACGTGAGTGTTGTTTCAACAAATATAGCATCAAATTACCTTGAACTTCGGTTTTTCGTCCGTCTATTGTTTGGTATGCTCATTTATTATGAAGGTAGGTAGGTAGGTGTTTGCTATCGTGCAATGTTCATGACTAGCCAATACCTACTACTAGGGAATGCAAACTTGGAAGAAAAAAATCGAAAAACCCGGTCTTTTTTTTCGGGGTTTTTCTTAAAAATAAACGTTTAAGCTGATATTCAGTGTTGCCGTATGAAGAATACAAAAACCGAAAAACCCGAAAAAACTGGGTTGCATTCCCTACCTACTTACCTACCTACATAACATTATTATAGGTAGGTACCTATGTCCTTTTGCTAGTCTCTTAGCTATAATTGTAACCAAATGAGCGGTATTATGACTATTATGAGTGTATGTGTCAAGAATTAAAACTCTCGCTAGAAATATTTTTTTTTCAATAAAACGACTCAAACATACTAAACGGTTCAGCAATAGTTGGTAATTTTGTAAGAAAAATTGATTTATTTTTTAAAACAACTTTAGCGAAATTTTTGCAAAATTAAATGTAAAAAATCGGTCCATCCGTTTGGCCTCTGAAGCGACATATAGGAACAAACATAGGTACATACATACATACATAGACTGATAAACACATAACTAGGGCATGCAATATCGGAAGGTTTTCAATCTCGGAACGATATCGATATTAAGAGCTCAATCCCGGGATCCCGGGATTGATACTGAGATTTTAGATATCGTTAAAAAAAGCGAATTTAATACAATAAAAATGTGTTAAAACTAAAATATTTAAGACTGTAGTGGTTTTATTACGTAAATAAGTTACCCCGAGGGCCGTCCACCCCATCATTTTGAAAATTTGGCGGACAAATAGCCTAAACCCGAAAGTGTCTAAACTTTCGGGCCAAATTCTAGGCGTACCACTAAAATGTTTTTAGCAGAAAAAAATTGCATGCGAGCTTGTATAAAAAATAATTGTCTTAAAAATTGCAATGAATCACGTTACTTTTATTGTTTTAAACATTTCACCAATTCCCTACGCTTCTAAATCTTTACAGATCTCTTCCTCAGGGGTAGACTAATTTGGGTTTAATTTTAATAGTTCTATTCAATCATTCCATGAGGAAAAAAATAGCTAAAAACCTTAATTTATACCCAAATAGTAAATTGCTCAAATCTCGATATCGGATCACTCAATCCCGGGATTATAATATCGAACTTTTGCGTCCGAGATCCCGGGATTACGATATCCCGGGATCCCGGGATTCATGCCCTACACATAACCCTTCTTTGCGCCGCGCAGTCGGGTAAAAAGAATAGCGAACCTATTTAAAAAAAAATTGGGCTGTAACGTGTCTGACACATTTATAAATTGTAGAATAGGTACCCGTGTTATCTACGCACAACAATCATACTGAATGCGTCTACCGCATACTAGATGGCGCTATAAGTCTCTCTGCGATACACACAACGCAGAATTTTAACTGGATCTGACTGGACTATACCTACCTACAAAAAGTTTTTCGCCACAACGACCATTCGCTACAACGTCTTTCGCAACTACGTACGGGACCCACATTTTACAATTGTATTAATTTTGATAACATTCAGAGTCTGGATTAAAAATATTTACATTATAAGATTTATCTACTAACTAACTTTAAAGTTTGCTATCGTTTACTTTCTCTAATTCAGATATACCTATGCATCTCTGATTATGATTTAACATGAAGAATATAGAAAGTTCAATGAATAGATGTGCGTAGGCTACTCGATGATGCTCATCAGAGAAAATATCATTAGGTACTAATGAATATATTATGAAACAATTGCATTATGATTAAGTACCCACTAACAGCGGCCCTCGGTTTCACCCGTGTAACTCGTGTAAGTCCCGATCACGTGAAAGCATCGGGATAAAAATTAGCCAGTGGGTTACTCCAGATCTCCAGCTACCTGCATAGTGCATACCAAGTTTCATCGCATTCGGTTCAGTAGTTTTTGCGTGATTAAAACACAAACATCTAACCATTCGCATTTATAATATTATATAGGGGGATGGGTGTGATTATAATTAAACTTAAAATTATGCAGTCGTATTTGGAAAGTAGGTAGGTACTTAGTCCATTGCATTTATTTGATGTTTATTGAGTACTAGCTGCGCCCCGCGGTTTCACTCGCGTAAGTCCCGATCCCGCGGGAATTACGGGATAAAAAGTAGCCTATGTGTTATTCTAGGTGTCCAGCTATCTATATACTAAGTTTCATCGCAATCGGTTCATTAGTTTTTTCGTGAAAGAGTAACAAACATCCAAACATCCATACAAACTTTCACATTTATAATATTAGTAGGATAGACGATTGTGTTTAAGTCGGATAAGGAGGCGCTTCGTAGGGTCGCCGGTCGTTGTGAATTTCTTTGTCAAACCCAGAGAATTAAACGTAATGGTTATACTTATTCTCTTTGCACAAAAAAGGCATTAGTTACTAAGGGTTTCAGCGACGCTACGGCGACGCACCTCCGCTCCGTCGCAGCTTATTAGTTCACGTTTTTTTTTCACAAATAATATCAAAAGGTATGTAATAGGTATTCGTGCCTACCTAAAGATCTTTTTAAAAGATGGGTAAGTATATAGGTAGGTAATATGAAAATAGTTATTTGCAGAGTTAAATTTATATTAAGTACCTACCTAGCTACAAGTTAATGAATCCTAGAATATTTTTAACAAAAATAATTGTAGGCGTCTCATAATAAGTGAAGCTGTTACGGTTAGTTAAGGGTAACTTGATATATCGGGAATTACACATAATGTCCGAGATTTGGACAAAGTGTTGAATCCTCGTTTTCTTGGTCCGTCCGCATTATAAGTAGAATTATAAATGTGTGACAAAACATTTTGATCCCTTAGTAGGTATGTTTGTATTCTCAATTTCAAATTCTTTATTATATTCTCTACTTATTTAAGTAGAGGTGTTCCTTAATAATTAAAATTGGTTAATAAATTGTCACGGTTACTTTATAAAAACCTCAAATTTACTCGTCGACCAGTAGCGAGCCACAAAGTAGTATATTATATACCTACATATTACAGTATATAGGTAGTACCTATATACTGTAATATGTAGGTATATAATATTATACAATATATACATTAACGCCGCAAAAAAAGAAAGTTATTTCAAATTACTGTGGTAGATATTTTAATACAACTTATAAACCAAAACCACATTCAATTTATTATTTTACCTATGCCACGATGAGCTTTGTACCTCTTCATTTCACTAACTGGCAACATTGGAAAAGTGATTCATCAGAGTTAGGTATTGTGCATAATAATAATAATAATAAGCCCCTCAAATCCTACCACACGGCCCGATCGACCATCAGATCACGTGGGGGGCGGGCAACGCACTTTTATATTACTGGGCGGCTAACGTGGGGGTAAACCCATCAACATGGAGACGAGATTAAAGAAGAAGTTACGATTAGGATCGCTTCCCGGGGGCGATCGCCGGGGCGCACTTGGAGCTGACGCTGAGTGCCTCAGTGGACGGACCGTCAGTGGCAGTGGGCTGAACAGGCGGGCCCCTGTCGGGTCACCCGAACAACACGACAGCCGACCATCATCCTCATCCCCATCATCTACTAAATCTCTTTTTCCATCTATTTCTTCTTCCCCACCTTCATACTTAAATCCTATTGCTAATCCATCTTGCTCCTCCCCCTCTTCAATTGATCACCCCCATACAACATCAACAACTGAAAACGTTGCGCAGTCGCCATTAACTGTCGATAATACTGTGCCCGTTGATGTTAAACGTGTGCGTCAACGATGGACGAAGGAAATGAACATTTTTATCCTGCGCACATACTTTATATTAACATCCTTAGAAAAAGATACAATTTCCTATCTACCAGACTTACATACCAAATTTTGCGAGAGATTCCCTGATGTACTAGTTAGCAGACAGCGTATAGGAGACCAGCGAAGAGTTATACAACGAAATAAATTATTAAGTTTAGATGAAATAGCTACAGTTCGTAAGGAAGCAGAAGAATATTTGAATAGAGTAACTACAGAGAGACACAACTTATCAATAACCACAAATAGCGTTGAAGTAGAATCACAGACAACACAATATCAAACACCAATAACTTCACTAACACAAACAAGTCAGAGAATGAGGTGGAGTTCAGAACTAAATGAAGAAATTATGAGAGCGTATTATAGAATAACGTCAATAGAAACTAACAAGACACATTACCGAAAACTACTTCATCAACATTTTGTTGACAAATTTCCACATTTAGCACATGTAACTGAGCAACGAGTATCCGACCAGAGAAGAATTATCATAAACAATAGGTTAATTAATAGCATAAGACTTGAAGAAATTAGACATGAAGTAGCCAGCAACTTAAACTTAACTGAAACATCCGCTGAAAGTTGTAACCACACTACAGTAGACCAAATAGAAAATACCAACTTCGATAGTTTATTCAATACAAATAATGATTTTAATACACAACAGCAGCAAAATACTACTGAAACGGAGCAGGAGAATTGCCCTGAAATAGACTCACTTTTTGATGAGGCTTTAAGTTACTTTAAAGACTTTGAACCGATTGGTAGACCATATATACCGAAACAAAAAACATCAAAAAAATTTGCGAAAATAGTTCAGTACATAAATACAACAGTATTGCCTAAGCACATTGACTCCGATACTTCATTTGAGAAACAACAGTTAGTACTTTATGTAGCAGCATGGACTGCCGCTAAATCCAACGGAACTAAACTTAATATCCCACCAAGAGTTCATAACTTTCAACAAATACAACAGATACATAAACCAAACTGGCAAAAGAGACTAGAACGTAAAATCAGAGATCTAAGAAAATACATTGGTAGATTAACACAATTCATTAATAGTAACAGAAACAATAGTTCACTCTTAAATGATATAAACAAAATATTACAACAGTATAAACAACACACCTTACATGAAGAACCTAACACTCAATTATCAGAATTTTTAGATACCCTAAAACAAAAACTTTCTGTTTATAGTAGCCGCCTTAAGCGTTATCTAGCATGCACCGAAAGAAAGTCACAAAACACCCAATTCACAAACAATGAGAAAAAATTCTATCAAAATCTTAGAAACCAAACTAGCAATACAAACAACCGAAACACAACAGATACCCAAACCCCCGAATCTGAAGAACTAAGAAGATTTTGGTCCAATATATGGGAAAACCCTATTAGTCATAATCATCAGGCCACATGGATAGAAGAAGAGCAACACAAGTTAAATACTACTGAACCGATGCAATTTGAGCATATACCATTAGATATATTTAGTAGAGTTTTAAAAAAATTACATAACTGGAAAGCACCCGGTCCAGACAACATCCATAACTACTGGTACAAAAAGTTTAATTATATTCATCCATATCTTTACCACCATATTAACAACTTTATTCAGAACCCAGCCTCAATGCCAGAATACATAACACAAGGCGTTACTTTCATGTTGCCAAAAGACTTAAATGACACCAGAAATCCAGCAAAATACAGGCCTATAACCTGTTTACAGACAATATATAAATTAATTACCGCATGTTTATCAGAATCAATATATAACCACATTGAACACAATTCCATATTACAAGAGCAACAGAAAGGATCCAGAAAACTGAGTCAGGGCTGTAAAGAGCAATTAACAATAGATAGTGTAATTCTTAAACAAGTTAAGGCACACAAACAAGACCTCTTCACGATGTATGTAGATTACAAGAAGGCGTACGATTCCGTCCCACATTCATGGTTATTCAAAGTTTTAGAAATCTATAAAATCCACCCACAGATCATTGCGTTTTTAAAACATTCGAGTACAACATGGACCACTAAACTTAAATTAAATTTAAACAATACTAACATACAGACAGACACAATAAAAATCAAACGTGGTATATTTCAAGGAGATACATTAAGTCCGCTATGGTTTTGCCTTGCTATGAACCCACTGTCTAACATTTTAAATTCAAATAAAACTGGTTACTCTATGGATTATGTAAAACAATCACCGGAAACTACAGAATCAGATTTAGATAAATATAAACTTAGTCACTTACTTTACATGGACGACATCAAACTGTATGCAAACACTGAAACGGAACTAGAGAAGTTGATAGACCTAACTGAACAGTTTTCTCTTGACATAAGAATGGAATTTGGCATCGATAAGTGTAAAATAAATGCAGTCAAAGCAGGGCAGAACCATATGTTACATTACGAGTTACAAACCGGAGAAATAATAGAACCTCTACAAGAAAATCAGACATATAAATATTTAGGATTCAATCAGACGAAACAGATTTTAGACACAGAAACAAAGATAAAACTAAAACAAGACTTTAAGCATAGAGTAAATAGCATAATGAGAACCCAATTACATTCCAAGAATTTTATCAAAGCCATCAACACATTTGCAATTCCCATTCTAACCTATTCATTTGGTATCTTAAGGTGGAACAAAACAGAGTTAAAACAGCTTCAGCGGAATATCAATACAACGATGACCAAACATAGGAAACACCACCCTAGAGCCTGTGTCCAACGCCAAATATTACCGCGAAATGAAGGTGGTAGGGGTATCATCGACATTTACAACCTGCACAATAACCAAATAATAAATCTTCGCCAGTATTTCCACAACAAATCAAATACTTCAGATCTACACCTAGCAATAGTACAGAATGATAGAAAATTTACACCACTAAATCTACAGGATATCAACACCCAAAAAAACGAAGAACAGATTAGCGAACAAATTAAAATAAACGATTGGACCCGCAAGGCCTTACACGGAAGACATCGCCACGATTTATGCCAGACTAACGTCGACAAGGAAGCGTCGAACGCATGGCTGACTCGAGGCGAGCTCTTTCCAGAGACCGAGGGATTCATGATCGCAATTCAGGATCAGATTATAGAGACTAGAAACTATCAGAAGTATATTATAAAAACACCCAACCTTCCAACAGATTTATGTAGACGCTGTAATAGTTCATCAGAGACCATACAACATATTACCGGAGCATGTAGAGCCATAGTCCAAACTGATTACAAGCACAGACACGACCAAGTCGCCAACATAATACACCAACAACTAGCCTTAAAATATAACCTGATCCCTTCAACAACAATAGCACCATACTATAAATATACACCTGAATCTATTTTAGAAAACAATACATTTAAGTTATATTTTGACAGAGGTATACTCACTGATAAAACAATACATTATAATAGACCGGACATAACCCTAATCGACAAAGTTAATAAAACAGCAAAAATAATTGATATAGCTATCCCAAATACACATAACATCCAGAGTACAATAACAGAAAAACTAACTAAGTACCTAGAACTAAAAGATGAGATTATGCGAATGTGGCATCTACGAAATGTAATAATAGTCCCGATAGTTCTTTCAACAACTGGTGTTATACCAAAACAATTGCATCAATCCCTAGAATCATTACAGCTACCATCATTCACCTACATTAACCTGCAAAAGGCAGTAATTTTGAACACCTGTCGAATAGTCCGTAAATTCCTGCAAACAGATAGTGCCAGAGAATCTCTCCCCAATATAGTTAGAAGCAACAGCGTACCATAACCATCTATTTACTTGGCTTCGGCCCGTAGTAGATGTTACTCCGGTTTAAAGCCGAGATGAAAGAAATTTCATAAACAAATAATAATAATAATTTTTATTTCAGAATATTAATTACATTCCATTTGTTAGTATGAAACTTAAAAATTAAAGTTAGTAGCTTTTAAAAATATATTTAAAAATGTCATAATAATTTGATTTACAATTTAGTCGTACACCAGATTATTTCCCGTGATAAGGATGTCACGAAAGTGCCTCTGGATCGGCGACTCAAGCCTCGCAGCCACAGTTTTCAGGATGCTGTTCTGGCTGCCCCGCAATCTGCTGCACAAGGAAGCTGTCTTTTTGCGAATCACTGCGTGAAAGCCATCTGTGTGGGCTAACGCAAACATTGCTGAGGCACTACAGAATCGGGGCAGCCCCAACAGCATCCTGAATGCATTATTATATTGTACTCGAAGGGCATTGAACGATTGTTTAGAGTAACTGATCCACAGACTTGCCGTATATAAGCTCTGACAATAAGCTTTGAAAAGAATAACTTTTGTCTGGTCAGAGCATCGTGCAAATCTGTGAATCAACATATTACTCCTCACAGCCAATGCCCTGCGTTCCCTTTCAATATCTGCATTGTCTTTAAGGTCTTCGGCTATGAGATGTCCAAGATATTTAAATAAGGTAGTTCTCTTAATAGGAAGACCGTTCAACGTTATCACTGGAGCATCTACGGGGTATCTGCCGGAGGCCTTAAAAACCATGTACTCGCATTTATTTACATTATAAATTAGGCCGTGTGCTTTGGCATAGGACTGGCATACCATCAACATTTTGTTCAAAGCTCCCACAGTCGGGCTCAGCAGCACCATGTCGTCTGCGTAGCTAATGTTATTTACGCTGACGCCATCCATCCTGCATCCGACATTCATGCTGCTGAGCTCGACTATCAAGTCATTAATATACAAGTTGAATAGTCTAGGGGACGCCAGTCCACCCTGTCTAACTCCGCACTCTAACCTGTACGGCTCTGACAGTGATTTAGCCCATTTTACTAAATTGCTCTGATTACCGTACCAGTACTGCAAAATTCCAATCAGATCCTCCGGTACACCCCTGTCCCTCAACTTTCTCCATAGGATTTCATACGAAACAAGGTCAAACGCCTTGGAGAGGTCGAGAAAACAGGCGTACACCGGAGTCCTACGGTCGGTATAATACTGGACGGTGTGTTTAAGGCACAGGATTGCACTTTCAGTGGATAACCCGGGCCTAAACCCAAACTGGGCGTCGTGCAAAGTTATATTTTGACTTAAAGCCGAGTCAATCACACCGTCCAATACCTTTGCAAGAGTGGTAGCAAGTGAGATCGGACGATAGTTACCCTTATCCGACACATCACCAGTCTTATTCTTTATAATGGGAACTACAAGTGTCTTCATCATCTCATTCGGCAAGTACGAGTGGCTAACGCAAAGGGTGAACAACATAGCAAGAACCCGTGGTAGATGCACTCCTGCATGCTTTAAATGCTCGATGCTGAGCGCATCGTGCCCAGGTGATTTACCCCCACTCATGCGATGTATAATAGATTTTAATTGTTTAGCCGTAACTTGAAATGTTGGTACGCCCCTCCCACCACAAGGCCCAGCATCCTGCGAGGAATTCAATGTCTCGAGTGGAGACCGGACCCTAAAGTGCTGCCTGAAAATATTGGCAATATCTTCAGGGTCGCTTGCACCAGCAACGCTTACAGGCAGACTTGGCATAATAACCGGAATTATTGAATTGCCTGGTGCATATTATGAATATTAATTAATTGATAAATTGCAATTTAGATTTCTGGTCTTCGATGAGATATTGTTTGTTTCGCCCTAAGGATCGTTATGGAGAAATACAGATCGAAGAATACGCCTCTGCATTTTCTGTTCCTGGACTTGCAGAAGGCCTTCGACTGTGTTCCTCGCGTGATGATCTGGTGGGCGCTGCGGTCCAAAGGGGTGCCTGAAACTTATATTGAAACCATCAGGGACATGTACCGAAATTCCGATTCAGTGGTGCGAACTGCTGTTGGTGACACTAAATCTTTCCCCATTACAGTCGGAGTCCACCAAGGATCCGTCCTAAGTCCGTTTCTGTTTAGCGTAATACTGGACGCACTGTCCGTAATCATCCGAGACGCACACGAGCAGCCCCCGTGGATGCTCATGTATGCTGATGATATTGCGCTAGCGGACTCGGATAAGGGGCGGCTTGGAAGGCGTGTAAATGCGTGGAAAGAGTCACTTGAGAACGGCGGTTTGCAACTCAACGTAGCGAAGACCGAATACTTGGCTAGCAATACCACAGATCCCACACCTGTCTGCGTAGACGGTCACATGGTCGAGCGGACAGACCAGTTTAAGTACTTGGGATCTGTGCTTCACGAGTCCGGCGACATCGATTGTGACGTCAAGTCCCGCATTTCGGCAGCTTGGGCCAAGTGGCGAGAGGTAACTGGTGTCATCTGTGACCCGAAAATGCCGGTTAAACTGAAGGGACAGGTCTATAAAACGATCATTAGACCTGTCCTTTTGTATGGTAGTGAGGCGTGGCCATTGCTTGAGCGACATAAGCAGGAACTGCGTGTCACGGAGATGAAGATGCTGCGCTGGATGTGTGGAGTGACGCGAAAAGACCGCGTCAGAAACTCCCGCATCAGGGGCAGCCTTCATGTCCGAGACATTGCAGACAAACTGCAAGAATGCCGCTTACGGTGGTACGGCCACGTTCTACGGAAACCGGCTAGTTACGTGGGAAACAAATGTCTTGCTATGGCGCCTCCGCCCGGCCGCGGCAGATTGGGAAGACCCAAGAAGTGCTGGCTTGACGTTGTAAGATCGGATATGCGTGCAAATGGCCTCACTACACGGGATGCCGAAGAAACACCTAGCTTCTTGTAATAAAATGTTAAATGAGTAGTAGGTACAATAGGGTAGGTAGGTATATAATATACCTACTACATTAAAGTGAGATAGGTAGAGTAAGGCACCTACTTTCAAAAGCTAAATTCTTCGGAAAGGGCTCTTTCAAGGCCCTGAAATGGCAATTATTTTGTTAGCATGTGGGGGTAAGTACAGTCGTGAATATTATCGCTTTTAGTTAGGTAGGTATTTTTACTGTTATATTTTTTAAACGTCGCTAGCTTGTAAGCCATGGAAAGCCATTGTCTCACTGAATAAGTAGGTAGTTCACAGTATGAAAACCACGCTAATATTTTTCTTTCATCTCATCATCATTCATCATTTCAGCTGTAAGAAGTCCACTGCTGGACATAAGCCTCCCTCATAGATTTCCAGATGCTTCGGTCATAAGTGGCCTGCATCCATCGTGAACCCGCGGCCTTAACTAAGTCGTCCGTCCATCTCGTTGGTGGACGTCCAACGCTGCGCTTTCCGATCCGCGGTCTCCATTCGAGAACTTTTCGGCCCCAACGACCATCTGTTCTCCGTGCTATATGTCCTGCCCACTGCCACTTCAAAGAGCTAATCCGTTTGGCTATGTCGGTGACCCTCGTTCTTCTACGTATCTCCTCATTTCTGATTCGATCCCGTAGAGAAACCCCGAGCATAGCTCTCTCCAAAGCTCTTTGAGCAACTCTAAGCTTATTCATAAGGCCTATAGTGAAGCACCACGTTTCGGATCCGTATGTCATCACTGGCAACACACACTGATTGAAGACTTTCGTCTTAAGGCACTGAGGTATTTTAGACGAAAAGACGTTGCGGAGCTTCCCGAACGCTGCCCATCCGAGCTGGATTCGACGATTGACCTCTTTCTCGAAGTTGAACCTACCTAACTGGACTGTCTGTCCTAGGTATACGTACGCGTCAACAACTTCGAGAGCCGAGCCGATTGTCCGTGCAGTGTCGGTTACGAATGTCCGTGCAGTGTCGGTTACGAATAGCACTGCCCCCTTTCTTCCCGTGGGTGTCGTAAAAACCGACTAAGGGAAATATAGCAGAAGATGGGCAGCAGCACCTTCTTGTTCAAATACAAATTATACTGCGCTCGCCAACCCGCCTGCCAAGCGTGGCGAGTATTGGCAAATCCCTTTATGGACAGAAAGTGCAACAAACGGCCCCGAGTCCCCGGCAGCCCCGCTAGCCCGGACTACGGTAGCGGTCTCGGTAACGGCGGGGCTAGGGGTGCTAAGAATCCCCGGCAGTCGCCCGGCTACCAATCCAAAAGACAACTGGCCCTGGCAACACACAACATACGCACTTTGAGGACTGACGAGAAGATTGTTGAGCTGGAAGAAGAACTGAGCAAGTTACGGTGGGATATTTTGGGGTTGTCTGAAGTCCGTAGAGAGGGCCAGGACACGATAACTCTGAAATCTGGTAACCTGCTTTTCTACCGGGAGGGCGACCAACAGTCCCAAGGTGGTGTCGGATTTCTCGTCCACAAGTCCCTCATTAGCAACATCATTACCATCGACAGTGTGTCGAGCAGGGTCGCATACCTAACACTCAAAATATCTAAAAGGTACTCGCTGAAGGTCGTTCAGGTTTATGCGCCGACTTCGTCACACCCAGATGAGGAGGTAGAGTCTATGTATGAGGACATTAGTAGGGCCATACATACTAACGAAACTCACTTCAATGTTGTTATGGGGGACTTTAATGCGAGGCTGGGCAAGAGAAGCGATAATGAGTTGAAGGTGGGGAACTTCGGGTATGGGCAACGGAACCCTAGGGGACAGAAGCTGGCCGATTTTCTGGAGAAAGAAGGACTCTTTATGATGAATTCTTTCTTTCGGAAGCCGCCTCACAGGAAATGGACCTGGATGAGCCCCGATGGTTCCACGAGAAACGAGATTGACTTCATTATGGCCGACAAGAGACGAATATTCAATGACGTCTCAGTGATTCATAGGGTGAAAACCGGTAGTGATCACCTAATTGTGAGAGGCACATTGAATATAAACGTTAAACTAGAACGGTCTGGTTTAATGAAGTCCACGCTCCGACCTACTCGCGCTCAGATCGAAAACCCCGAGAGCTTTCAACTCGAGCTTTCAAATCGCTTTGATTGTCTAGAAGATCACGCGTCGGTGGACGAGATTAATAACAGGTTCGTGGAAACTGTCCATGCGGTCGGGTCTCAGTTCTTTAAGACTCGCCGTAATAGTAAAACTCAGAAGCTCTCCGACTACACTCTTAACCTTATGGCTGAACGACGCTCGCTGAGACTGCAGACCCCCGATGATGTTGAGTCACACAGGCAGCTTAATAGACGTATCTGGAAATCCTTGCGACACGATATTCGTATCTTTAATACTGCTCGTATTAAAGATACGATAGAGCGGAATAAAGGCTCCAAAGTGTTCGCAAGAGATATGTCTATTGGGCAAAGCCGAATGACAAAGCTGAAGCGGGATGATGGCAGTGTAGCGTCGACGAAAGCGGAAGTGTTGAGAGAAGTCGAAAAGTTCTATGGACGGCTCTACGATTCAGTGGCTGAGCCTGTTACAAGTGTGACCTCAGACCAAAGAGCCAAACTGACCCGACACTTTACCGAAGATATCCCGGACATCAGTCTGTATGAGATTAGGATGGCCCTGAAACAGTTTAAGAACAACAAGGCGCCTGGTGAGGACGGAATTACTTCTGAGCTTCTGAAAGCGGGTGGATCACCGGTACTTAAAGTCCTTCAGAGGCTCTTCAATTCCGTTTTGCTCGAAGGTACCACGCCCGAGGCATGGAACGAAAGCGTGGTGGTGTTGTTCTTTAAGAAGGGTGATAACACCTTATTAAAGAACTATAGACCCATCTCGCTTTTGAGCCATGTTTATAAGCTTTTTTCTAGGGTCATTGCAAATCGTCTCGAACGCAGGCTTGATGACTTCCAACCTCCCGAACAAGCCGGGTTCCGAAAAGGTTATAGTACCGTAGACCACATACATACGCTACGACAGGTTATACAGAAGACCGAAGAGTATAACTTGCCGCTCTGTCTAGCGTTTGTGGACTACGAGAAAGCCTTTGATTCGATCGAAACGTGGGCGGTACTCGAGTCTCTCCAACGATGCCATATTGACTATCGGTATATCGAAGTGTTGAAGTGTTTGTATAAAAACGCCACTATGTCGGTCCGAGTACAGGAACAGAGTTCGAGGGCGATTCTATTGAAGAGAGGCGTAAGACAGGGAGACGTGATATCTCCGAAACTCTTTACGGCCGCTTTGGAAGACACCTTCAAGCTTCTGGAATGGAAAGGACTGGGTATCAATATTAACGGCGAATACATCACTCACCTTCGGTTTGCCGACGATATTGTAGTCATGGCAAAGTCGATGGAGGAACTCAGTACGATGCTCGAAGGCCTCAATCAAGTCTCCCAGCGGGTAGGTCTTAAGATGAACATGGACAAGACGAAAGTCATGTCTAATGCCCATGTTGTACCTACCCCTGTTATGGTTATGGTTCTTTCATCTACCTACCGGATATTAAAATTGGAACCCGCACTCTCACGCAAATTCATTAAAATGTTCAACACACGAGTCCCTAATTCTTACTCATCCATGAATTTATAATGACAAAGATGAGATCGTTAATAGGTACAAAGAGATAGAAGGGGCCGATATAGCAGAAGGCATAACCGACCCAATTTTGAGTGAGACGATACGAGTGTTTATCCAAAGTTGCGAGCCCGGGCGTAGTGGGGAGATCAAGGACGGTGTCTGCCAAACATAGGGAGGGTTTCCCCGGGAGACAGGGGGAAAACGGGAGGCTTACGGAGGAAGGGAATGGGACGGGTATGTTTTGATGCCGGCCGCCCGCTTTATTGATTTTCCTCGCCTGTGCCTCCCCTTTATATAACACTTAGGTATACATATTCGCCAGGCAGGTGGTACGTATACCTACCTACCCCTGTTGTGCTATTTTCGGCTGGCCCAGGACTGCTCGAGCTCAAAACGCTATGATTGATCACCTAGCCGGAATCAAATCACGTTTTTGTAATAGCAATTTTATCACAATAGAAATATCTGAGAGCCTTTAATCTATATTCTGAAGGTCGGTGAAGATATTATATTTCTTTGTTTGTAGGTTTTGATTTGATAAGCGCCACTAACGGGTTACTGACTAGCCTTGTATTGATTCATAATGATAAAAAACACTGCGAGGATTGAACCAGCGAATATTTTCAGTAGGTTTCGTAGATCGATCACGTTGACATAGGTCGACGATGTTGATACCTACTACCTATATGATTTGTATATTTATCTTGTCTTTTAAAACCAATCTTGTGGATATGTAGACATAACAATGTTTAAAAGGCAGTTATAGGTAAGTACCTACTGTAAATAAGTTGTTAGCTAAGTACTTAGAATCTAGTACACCGTCTCTAGCTCCGAACAAAATATAACGAAAGGGAAAGAGGGATGTTCTTGTTCATTAATGTTAAATTTCCTTTCAGAGTCAACGAGGCAAATTTTTGATCCCTCTTGGGTTTTTTCTGTCCTTTTCAGATTTCGTCTAATACATAGGTTTTACTTATTTGGTTTAATTTAACGAAGTCTTTGTTTCTGAAATTTAATTATTTAAGTAGATAACAAAGAGAGAAGCTATTCAAGGATCTCTTTCCACCCGACTGCTATTATATTAGATGAATATTCGAAGGTTTGTTTGTGAAAGCTTTCAGAATTTATACAGAACTCTTAGAACAAAGGAAGTTATTTTCAACTCTACACAAGTCCTATCGATCAATATCTAGCCTTTGTCTACGTTAATGTGATATTTTTACATTTCAGTCAATTTTCTATATTTTCTTTAAGGCTATTTATAGAAATCAAATAACAAGTGGGTACCTACCAGTTTAGGTACTTTCTCAATAGGTTTGTTGACCACTATACCTGTGTTACCTGATTCTATAAAAAGTTACCTTCTTCTCTCCGATAAGTAGGTTTTACTTTTAAATCTCATTTAATTTAACCTAATATTACTTATATAAAGAGGAAAGATTTTTATTTGTGTGTGTGTGTCGTATGTTTGTAATGAATAAACTCAATTTTAAATACTTGGATAAACAAAGAAATTTGGGCAAGCAACAACAACATTATTATTCAAAATTCATAAATAAATTAAGACTAAATACTACCTACGTTGTTATTACATACCTAACTAAATTAGCTAGGTAGATAAATAAATAGAAATGTGTGTGATGTTAATGCCTACAATGAGCAGGCAATAAATATAAAAGTTTCTAATTATAGAACTGTAGAATTCCCATAATTTAAGCGAAACCCCGCGTAACATAAACTTCGAGTTTTAAAATTCAAAACTCAATTAGCCAACCGGCAATAGAAGTTGTGAGTTTCTTAACTTTGTCGTCATTAGTATGCACGCAACCGAACTCAGAACTGTTTCCCGCAAAATTTAAACGAGTAAAGTTTGTTTCAGTTAGCTCAGTGTACCTACCTACTGTCCGGCTCGCCCATTCCCCCCCTTCTCACTCCAGCTCCTCTTTAGGGAGCGAAAGTTGGGAGGGGGCATCGATGTATGCGTGTGTTAGACACGAGACAATGTTACTTTGATCGTGTTCTTTATGAACCTACTTTATGGGGACAAATAGATTAACATGCGTAAAACGCTTCTCTTTAATACTAACCTGCTGAACTATTAGGTAGGTACGGTCCACTGAACAAACATTGCCTTTCAAATTAATGTTTATAATTACTAGAACCTAAATTAGCATTTAAAATTAATACCAACTAGGTAGAATGTGGTTGTAAATGATTTTAATCGATTCGAACGATTCGCTACGGTCACTGTTTCGCCGATTATTATTATCGGACCAAAATCTAAATTGGAATCCATTTACAAATGGAGATTGGCTCGGCAAACTGGTTTAATTAATCAGTCGTTTGATTTGTGTAATGTTTTACGACCGGCAAACTTCCTGGTAAAATATCTTAAGTTGGCCTCGCTTTTATGATTTGCTCGGCGTCTATTCTCCTCTTTATTTAATGTTTGTATCCTCCATTGTACACGGTAGCTTTACAAAAGCTCAATTTATGTTCCCGGGGCTCTGTTTACGTGTTTGCATTTTCTCATTTGTAATTTAGCGGAGAGGGAGCGTTTTGTAGACAATCCATCTCCCTTGATGGATGACATGAGTGCATTGTTAAGGCATCTGAAACCTTTTGCATGACCGATTCGGTATGAAGTTGTAGTCAGCCTTAGATTACCTAGATGGTGAGTATTCTAACAACGACGTTCGAATTTTGATCAAATTTTAAAGATGTGTAAGTTACTTTCCCGAACAGTTTGGAACTGATTAAGCTCGTTCGGAGTTTGAAATGGATTACTATTAGGCGATCTTTCTTCTTCTATAGTTCTAGTTCCCCTCCAGTTCTATGTCGTTAAGTTAACGAACAGTAACTGCTGATTGTCTAACTAGCTAGAGTGAGCAGATGAATGTGTGTAAGTATTTTGAGTTGACCTGTCACGTTATGATAATAAGGATATTATTGAAAAAACAACGCTGTAGAGTTACTGGCAGTTTTACCGTAAGTCTCGGTCCGGTGGGAATATCGAGATAAAAAGTGCATTTTGTTATTCCAGTCATTCAGCTAAGTATCTATCTACATATCGAGTTTCATCACAGTTGGTTCAGCAATTTTTACGTGGAGGAAGAACAATTTATACACACACACATTCAACCGTCCAAAGCTTTACACTTATTGCCTAAAATTAGGAGAACAATCTTTAGAGGATTTTATAAGTACAAGTAGGTATTAGTACCTATACTATTTATGTATTATGTATGTACTTTCTTATAATTGTTTTGGCATCATAAGCCGAAAGGCCTAAGAAAGGTTGCCTTAGACTACATAAACAACTTTTTTCCTACATCTTTTGGATTTTGGTTTTTATTTTCGCAAATTTTGTGTTCAGGAGCATGCTAGATTGGAAAATATGGCAATTATTTGAAAGTAAAGGATATTTATGTGTGAAATAGTACCTAGTCCAAACTAAATTAAAAACAGCGACACAGCTGATTTTCGAGCAAAAATTTCGTTGTCATATATTACCAAAGTCGGTTTGAACTCTGAAGTAGAGTATAGATTGTAGACGACGTCATTTTCGGCTTAGATTTTATCCCTACTACCTATGTTTTTTTCTACCTATACCTAGTAGTAATAGGAACCTAGTCGTTTTGTTATCAATATCACAAGGCAGGGCAGGGAACGAACGCGTCGGGCAGGAAATTGAATGAGAGCCGCGGGATCGTAGAATGTATGCCAGAGGTAATGATTTCCTGGTTCGTTCGCCGGTCTGGCTTGAACCTGTGTGTAGGTACATAAATGCAGCCCAGCGGGCTAGACTAGACTAGTATCTACCTATCTAATATTTTAGCCCTGCGAAACAGGTCTCAGGTTAGATATGTGGGTAGCTCGGTAGGTAACTATCTGGTAGAATTGGTATTGCTTTGCTTAATACCTAATTTACACGTTTATAATTCACTTGAAATATAATTGCTAGTGAATAGCGTGTGATTGAGTTTCAATTTTGCATACTTACCAACTTGCTCACGTCATTATTCGGCGCTATCATATAAAAAACGTTTGGTTGATGTCATTTCGTATAATTACGTTGTTTATTTAAGTAATTATTAATATACCTATACCTCTCATACCATTATTTTTTTCAATAATTTAGGAAGAAAGTCTACCTACGCGTTCTCCATACAAACGTAGTCCGTTTCCTCCCTGGATAGCGACATCATTAGAGCAAATATGGTTTTTTCATTTTCTAATTAGAATATCAATTTCTGAAAAAAGGCTGTCAAGGCTGATATTTTTTACATCAACATATTTCTCTAATGTCTTTTCCTTATCCAGGGAGGAAACAGTCGACTACGGTTGTAAAGTTTGTATGGAGAAAAGAGTAGGTATCCTTTCCCCTTAATATCCCCATTGTACCTGAGCATACCGAAGTGGAAAGAAAATTCGTGGTCTGTTATTAATTTATTATAGAAAGAAGCCACGATGTCATTTACTTTTATGATTTCATGTTTATTACGAACTTTATGGCATCTGCATTGTACGGTTACTAAATCCAGGCGAATGTTTAGAAATTGGTGGTTCCTTTGATGTATACTTACGAGTCAGTTTCCTTTCTAAATTACTATATTATTAGGGGTACTTAGTATATTTTATAACGAACTCACGAGATATAACTAGTGTTAGTGTATAACATCTAAAGAGTTGTTTGTATGTAATGTTACCATAGCCATAACTTTACGAGTTCGATTAATCGTAAAAAGGTTTAACGATCGAAGATAAATCTTTATTGCTGGAACTTTCGAATTTCGTCCGAATGACCGTTAATCCAAATTATGATAGAGAATATTAATGGCGACCAGTTCGTCAAGCAGAGAGGGTAGTAATCCAGAACATCGTCTTGGGGCCACGACCTGGCATTAATCACGACGTAAGCTCAACAAATATAGTCTCGACGTAGAAAATAAACAGTAATAGCTTTGCTGTTGTGTAACCGGTATGGTGCTGAGTCATCGCTTACTCCGTCGAGTCTCGAGACTCATCAGTCCGTGACTTGACAAATAAGTTATAACAACGTTGCGAGATGTGGATTTCAACGGATTACGTTCAGACAGAGTTTGACCGTGAAAAGGGTCGGTGATTGTATTGTTAGCCGGCTTGTTTTTTTTGATGCCTTACTATCATTTTTATCTTTAGATTGGTAGGTAGACATTTTTTCTTTTCGTTTTATGAAAGAAATATATAGGTAGGTTTTTTTGCATTTGTCGATGTTAGTAAACAATTTGTTTTATTCATCTGTAACCTTGAAGCAGCTATATATTATCTCCTGTTGCTAATATTGATTCACACATATCTGTATATTAACTGCTCAATATAGATATGCCATTGGTGCCTAGCTAGTAGCTACCTAGTAGGTAGTAAGTACCAATAGTGGTGGTAGAGAGAGGTCTAACCATGTTGCTACATAATATATCCTACGTAGATGTGGAGGGTAGGCTGAGGGGAGAAGAGGGGGGCCGGTGTCAACGCACCGGATACGTCTGTCGCCGAGAACAAGCCAGTTGTATGCTTGCAATAGAAGCAGGTGTGAGTGCACACTACTGTGTGCGTGTTCGCCTGTAACATTGACATAAATACAAACTTGTGCATGTGTGTAGGTACGTTCTAATCTAAATAATAAGGAGTATTAAGTTTACGCTGGCACATATTATATGCATGTACTCGTATATGGTTCGGTACATAGGTACAATATTTAATCGTAAAACGTTAGGTACAAACCAACTACGTAGTATGTATTACGATCATGTCCTAGTTGAGTTATTACTACGACTTAGTGTATTAGAGTTATAGTTGTAGTCGAATGTTTAATGTGGGTATACTAGTTCCTATAATGTATGTAGATTGTCGATTTTATCTATGAAAATCGTTTGTTCATTTGCTGTTGCTCATTCATTTCACTTAACTCGGTACCTACGAAAAAAATACTAAATAATGATATCGGTACCTACCTACCGTAGTTAGCCACGAGGATAATTAGATATAGTTAGGTACCTACGTAAAATAAACTTTAAACAGGGAATTGCCTATGATTTGCGTAGATATCCAAATTAAAATTACAGCACAGGAGACTGTCGGATACTAATCAAAGACTGTTCATATTATATGTGTGCAAGAAGAACCTAAGCGTGTTGGAGCTAAAACGTGATATCCTACTTCACAGGACTGGGACGCTCGTCTAGCCGGTTTTGAAGCAGGAGCTGATCCAGCACTGCTCACTGCATTATCCGCTGAGGCTTCAGAATGGCGGACCATGCAAGATGGGCAGAGAATACTAACCACAACGCCTTCAGTGCTGGGAGGTTGTAGAGCCCAAGTGTATAGAGTGGCTGGTGCTACGCAGTGGTACACTGCTGTCATCGTTGGAGTCAATGAGCATACTGGCGTAAGTACAAGCCTGAAGCTTAATTATCTTTTCATTTGTTCCCGTCATAAAATATACGTAATATTTTTAAAACGTTAGTACTTTTACTGAAGGTTATCGATATTTTTTCATCATCTGAACAATAATTACAATGTTGTTTATCGATTCCTCTCAGCAGGTGAGGTTAAAAAAGGCTCGCACACGTAACTGTACAGACATTCTACAAGATAATTCAAAGCGGGAAGTTCTGGATGGAACCAGTTTGGTTTATTGAACGCGAAGGCATCTGATATGACCACGTCGGATTTATA
Organism: Idaea biselata; assembly: GCA_958496205.1. Lineage (NCBI taxonomy): Eukaryota > Metazoa > Arthropoda > Insecta > Lepidoptera > Geometridae > Idaea > Idaea biselata. The sequence continues at coordinate 20,514,178 of OY292400.1, read as the reverse complement.
AGGGCACGTTGGACCCATACTTATGTATAATTCAAGGAACCAGTTATCGGTCCATAAGACCAAAAGCGGACCACTTCACCTGTCTCCGATTTAATTAATGGCCGTCCTAAAAAGGGTAACGGTCCAATTTTATGTTAAGTAAAACGTCGTTTGGTCTATCTTTTGATCGGTATTTAATTGAATATGCCTCATTTTAACCGCGATCGTGACATAATTGTGCTAGTAGAATTACAAACCCACTACCTACAAACGAGCATTCACGCCGTAAAATAATTGCGTTGATCTCATGAATTGGTTGGATTAGAAGGGATATTAGTATTAGGTATGTAATTGTAGGTGCAGTATTGTGCAGTAATTATTATGCTAGGTAGGTACTGGATTGAAGTAGACTAGTAATAGTCTGGTCAGTCATCGTTATTTTGTATTAAAGCTTACCCGTGGAAATTTCAGAATAAAATGTTTGTCCCAAGAATTCAGTATACTTACCATATAAAATTTCATAAAAATCGGTTCATTAGTTCAGGTGATAACGTCCAAACAACATTCATCTACACGATTCCTATTTAAAATGTCAGTTTAGAGGTTTGTTGATAAATTAATTAGAATTATTACATTAAATCGATCCCCTAGTATCTATTTATCTACCTATATACTTAAGTGAGGTGAGGTTTATTGGAAGTCTAAAAATTGACGAGCAATGAATACCTATCTACAGGTTCAAAGAAATAGATAGAAAATACATTAACAATTTCACGGAATGAATGTTAAACGAACCATTGTATCAATAATAACGTCTAAGTTGTACCACCCCTAAGGGCGCGGGCGGTTCCATCCCGTCGCCCACGCACACCCCTTCTGAACTTGTGCAAACAAACTTTGTTGTTTGCCGTTATTGAAACACTTTGTTTTTCTTTCATCTCGTCTTTGAAAAGGATGTTTCTAGTTCTATAAGTTAAACAAATCTAAAGTTAAAATCACTGTGATTTTAAGGTGGTTTCGTTTTAGAAATTAGAGGGTAGGTATTAAAATTTCGTGAAAGTTTTTATTCGAAGATCAACATTAGGGAGTTATCGGCGCTTCTTGTTGAGGCGTCTGGTGATACTAGGACTGAGACGGATGAGTTTTGCTATTCAGGGCGGAATAGCAAAGCTGAAAAAATACTAAAACTAAGCAAATTACAATTTGCTTAGTTTTAGTATATTTTTGGTTTTATTTAACGTTAAGTTTTAGGTTGTTGTACTTTCTTAAAGTAGGTAACAAATAAAATAATCTATTAAAAAAATAAATGTAGAAATGAAATAATAAACCTATAATAGCTATATAACAAAGCTTCAAAAAAAAAACAATGTAAGTTCTACCCAAAATTATTTTAATCAACAATAGGATTTTATTAACATTAATATTTATGTAGCTTTAGGTGAAATGAACTCTGAAAATCATATCAACCAGGCCCTGTCCATCTGACTGTCATAGTTTATGAGTGCCGATCTATTCCGAACTTTTCTAAGTAATTACAGTTAAAAAGTTGAGACGTTAAACAAATTTATACAGCGAATTAGCGAGTAGAACTTTGTGAAGATGGTATTACTGGACTTTGAGACGGTAAAGTTTTGAGTAACCCCCTTTCTTGCCCCGCCTTGCTGGTTTTCTATGTAACTTTCACAAAAGTTCTCGCGTTGTTTCAACTTTGTTCTGAAACTGTTGATTGAACTTTGTCTTTTATTGTATACTTATACGACATAATCAGAAAATTAAGATTTTTTTTAAGTAGTATATCTGTGCCGATGGCGTAGCAAAATAGCAGACAAAGACACAATAGTTTAATTGTAAGGGATGTAATTTTGTATTCAATAAAACAAAATCTATATATGAACTGTATATTTTGCAAACTTAAAAACGAACACTGCGAATTATTCTTTATGGTGACGATGCCACGGAAACTACCACCAAAGTTTTGTACGAAGACTTTCGATTATTGTACATCAAAACAGAATATATGCGATGGCGTAGAAACAATAACAAGAGGTAATCTACGGGAAAACATTTGCATACAATTTCATATCTTTTAGAAACTTCCTTCAACGCACTGAACAAATTTTGAATTGGCGTGTGTTTTGCACGTATAAAGTACCTAACAAAAGTTTGCTCAAATTCATATATTATATTTTGAAAAGTTGAAGTCGGTGTTCTTAAATTTCCTTTTAACGTGATTGGTAAACCAATAGTCCACGGAATATCATCAGAACATTTCATTTTACTCCATTCGAGTTCGATACCGCTGCACCGGTGTTTTTTGAAACATTTAAAAAACAAATATGCTGCTAAATACTTAAGTTTATGATTTTCAGGCAAATTGAATTGATAATCAAAGTCTCCATTCAGAGATTTTTTTCTAAGTGGTATAGTTTTTCGTTTTGAGTTAAATATTAACGGTTTCTGGTTAAGCTCTAGTATTCTAATAGCAGAAGCTATCTCGTTCCCTCTTATACATAGTTCTTTTAAATTATTTGTAATATTGTAAAATTTCTTATCTTGGATCAATTGCTTAATAAACTGAGTTCCTAGAATTTTAATAAATTTTATTGCAGTTACTTTTCCTTTCAAAGAATTTTTTATTTTTTTCTGTATTTTATCTAAGGGATCTAGATGAACGCGTTTTGTTATAAAATGTGGTATTCCAACCTCTCTTAAACCGTTGTTAAGTAATATTAAGGAGTGAAGCGATATTAACACACAATCAAAAATATAAGGAGTGTTTACACTCTTTGTTCCTTTACATACTATTGATAAAGTTTTAATTAATTCTTGTAAGTATAAAATCACACTACATTGTTTCTTGTTCATTTTAAATGCACATTTAAGGTCGTTCTCGTGGTTTACCGTATTGGAAGAGTATATATCAATTAGAAAGCTTATACTTCTGATAAATCTTGCAGTAGGAAGCGCTTCTCTGGGAATAAGTGATAACGATATGTAAAGTTCTAGTGTAGAACTAATTTCATCACTGAAAATTTCTAATGCGTACTTATATTCTGTTTTTTGTTCTTCATCTGGAAATACATGAGCTTTTGTAAGTGTAGGTAAAATGGTTAATTTATATTTCTCTTTGTGCTTATATAAATCTTTAACATAGTCCCATGATATTTTACCGTTTTTGTTGTCATAGAAATTGTTTTCAAATAAGAGATTTCTTATTTGTAAAACTAAATCGCGAGGCTCAAACATAAAATATAGCACCATTGAATCAAATTTAACATACGGTTTTTCAGAAGTGATTTTCAGCCCTTCTTTTGCATATTTATACATGCATGGATTGGGGCGCATTACGATTGCTTTTACTTGAAAATCAAGATTAGCTAGTGATTTCAGGGTAGAATCCATCTTATAATCTGGTAAATTGAATTTTTCTTGGTTAATAAAAAAACAGCTAATTAGTTGCTGCCAATCATGGTTTATACCCCGGAGCATCATAAAATAAGCCTTTGTGGCTTTTACATTCGAAAATGTTTTGTGGGGCACAGTTTGGTGTAATCCCACGAGCTTGTCTTTGGTAATATTGTAGTACACATGTGGCTTAATATCAATTGCATCGAAGAACAAGATACAGTACTTTGATTTATTTCCCATCAAATGAAGCTTTTCCGCAAGATACCAATTCACTATCGGTCGATCAAGAAAGCATGATATATCTATATTCAATTTCATAAGTGCCGATACTACCGGCAAATGAAGTGCAGTTTGGATATTATCATACAACGGAGTGCAACTAAAGTATAAAGCCAAGGCAAACTTTTTGAATAGATTTTTATCTTTGATATTTTTGAAATATTCAGTTTTTAGCCATCTATTTAATTCTGTTAAGGGATTCTCAAATTCATTTAATTCGTTCGATTCAATAACATATTTGTTGTCATTTCCATCTTCGCAAGTGAATACAGCATTTTGTATATTTGTACATTGTGTGGCTTGAGATGGCAACACGTTTGGTGACAGGTTTTGTGGTATTGTCTGAGTGCTAATAGTTCTCTTTTCACTAACTATTAACGGCTGTGTATTAATGAAAGTAGCGTCGTTTAATTCCCAAAATCGAGTTTTATCAAAATTTTCATTTTCATCAGTCTGTACTATCTTATCAGTAACAAATAAATTTTCTGAATCATTTTTTTCGGGAAGATTAAAAGCCGGTGTTGCATTTTCTGACAGTGTCCTATGGAGAATCATCATAGAATCATCGAAGTGTAGAGAACAAATTCTGTATCTAGACCCTCTACTGTTTTTAAGACGATTACTCCATTCCCCTAAAAGTGGAAGACGATTTATCGCAGTCAGCCATTCTTCAACTCTGTAAACGTAAAAGGAATGTCTAAATAACATACACTATTACCTTTGGCCTTAACAATATCTACCCACCCACCTACATATATTATTCCCGTTTCTATATATCGGAATTTTAGGATAACTTGTTAATTTAACCTAACCCAACTGAAATGAGTTTTATTTGCTCAATTGGCAGCTTAACAATCCAAATTTATCTACACCATAATAATAAATAATAATATTGTAGCCAGAATTTGAAGTTCAAAGTTAAGTTCTGTCTTTGAGCTGAGTATGTTTTTTTTCTTCAGGAGTTAACTGTGACCGACGACACGGTGCTGGAGGAGCATAGCGAAGATCCCTCATTGGTGCAAATGAGACTACTTGGAGATGGAGGTAAGAATCGATGTTGTGAAGACAAGACAAACGTCAGGACGCAGCTATTCTATCCAACATTTATCTTACCGAGACACCACTCCGAATACTAATACTTTCCGATTAGAGATGGGCCGACTAGTCGGGAAAGCCGACTAGTCGGCAGTTCAACCGACTAGTCGGCAAATTATGCCGACTAGTCGTCAACTAACAATTATGCAATAAAACCAATATTAATAGTTTTAGAATTAAGTAAGTAGAATTAATAGTACAGTAAGAAGATGGATAGTCAGAAAAACGTATACAAAACACGTCATAGCCTACATATATCATCTTAACATCAAACATCTAAAATGTCATAAGCATGCCTCAGCTCCATGAATATTTTTTACAACTTTTCTTTTTATTTCAAAATTTTTTGGAAGTTTCGTTACTGCTTTCGAAGTGCAAATTGTTGGCAAAAATACCAACAATCGCCGAGTGGTCATGATTAACCCAAATATCTGGGAATTATAATGATCTGCATTGCCGACTAGTCGGCCGACTAGTCGGCAATTTTGGAACCGACTAGTCGGCTAGTCTGCTAGTCGGCAGAACCCCTAGTCGGCCCATCTCTATTTCCGATCCCCTGAGAATATCGGGATAAAAGACTGTGGTGATTCCAATCTCCAGCTATCTGCATACCAAGTTTCATCGCGATCAGTCCAGTATTACTATTACAGTATTACATTTATAATTATTAGTAGGAAGACACCTAGGAAGATTCCAATAATCTAAGTATGTACCTACCTACCTACTTATTTATTTTACTATTTAAAAGATGAGATACACGACGTGATGTATCTTTCCATTAAAAAATACCTACTATTTCTGCTGAACACATAATCCTTAATGTAAAAAAATAAGGTTGAAATTCAATCAAAATGTAGGCCATAGATTAAACACTGCCAATATCGCGCAACTCTTAATGCATTGAAAAATAAACCTTATCACCTTGACATAACAATAAAATTGTCACACATGCGCTGAAATGTAGCTACAAGGGTTTACAAAATAGTCTTACTTACTTGTTGATAGGTATCGGATGAAACTCCAAATGTGGATGTTTGGACTGCGTGCTTGAACAGCCAGGTACTATACAATTATTTTGGGCGTTTGATTTGTTCATGACTATAAGGTTGAATTTCGTATAGCAAATCGGGTTAAAGACGGGTTGCCACAGACGCCGCCAACGGCACACTGAAATGAAGTTCGTGCGAACCCTGTCTCGTTCTGTGGAGCTTGTTGCTAGGGTTGACCTGAAAAGCAAGCAACTACACGTTCATGTTTGAAATGTTACTATACTTAAATGCTTTTAGTCTACAACTATCAATAGTGCAAAAAAATCATATTTTATTATTTATTTACAACATCATATTATATAAAACATCTTTGTTGAAATTGTTAAATTGTAGCTCGAATTCAAATGTATTTTTGATCTGGGAATGGTCGTGCTTCAGTCGTTCTGAGTTAGTACCTAGCTACTCAATAGGTAAAGCGATAGTTGGCATCATAAGAATTGAAGATGGCCCGACTATGCCTTCTGCCGACACGCCGACTAGCGAGCAATGCAGATAATTTTAATTGGAAGATGGGATTGGGTTAGTCGTCATCACTTGGCCATTTTCGGTAATTTTGCAAGAATTCTCACTTTGAAAGCTTTTTGATAGTTGTAACGTTATTAAAAGAAAAAAAATAGTATAGAGGAATAACAACTAAGGCATAGTTACTTTAGGTTTACGTTTTTCTGATTTTTAATTTGGAAGTAGCAACCCTAATGATATTGATGTTCGGTCTGGTTACTCTGCCGCGCTCGGCACTGTGTAGCGCATCGCAGTCGTCCTTCTCGCTCGATTTTGTACCGACGAGCGACGACGTAAATACCTCTATGCAATGTATGACCTCTTACACCCATCTAATCTATAACATTTTGAGCCCAATATGCTGTCTCAGAAATTGATGTATCATAAACATTGAAAGAAAGAATTACAGCTAATACGTAGATACGTACTTATACTACTCGGGCGTACTACTTCTTTCTATAAGTTCTCAGATTCTAAAAAAGAATATGTACTTCCCTAGTTTAAACCCTATGTATACGAATTAAAAAAAAACTATTGAGAACGGACGGAGCCTTAATTTTAATTCTATTTGTAGATACTAATTTATTTAGTAATTCCATCTTGGGCGTTCCCACCTAATTAATGAATAATATAAATAAATAATGATTCTCTTGTTTACAGTTATCGAGTCAATAATGAGAGGCGAGGTCGTGGGTGTTATGCCTAGAAGATCTCGGTCCAATCTTCAAGTAAGTCAATAATTTATTTCTAACCAGTAATCTAATTAGTAATTTACAAATGTTACTTTAATAGATAAATCTTTATCTTATTTTGGCCAATGACATCTGAGACCTGTCTCAGATACTCGGCCAGACTTTCAAAAATATTGCAGTTCGTTTTCTTATCTAAGTTCATGTTTAATACAGTAACTATGAGGAACAAATATACACAGTAAGAGGAATTCTCTCAATGTGTTCGACTGCCATTACCTGCTCCTGCCATATACATACTACCTATATTAAAGAAAGGAGAATGGGCAAAATTGTATGGAGCTTGGCCTATTAGCGGCCAACAATAAAATTGTTATTTACTGGTATGGTTTGGTCCTACAATTACGGTGTAGAAGTTTTATCACTGTGGGTCTTTTTAAAAGTGAGTAAAATGACTTTTGATTTAAAAGATTTTGCATCATTTTACTAACTAGGTATGCGAGCTTTTTTAGTATAAAAATGTGAAATGAAATAACAGAAGTATATTTTAGTACTTATATAATAATATATATTAATTACATATTTAAATATATTATTAAATATGAAATATATTATTTATTAAATATATTATTAAATAACAGTCATACATAATATAGTTACAAACATTAAAAAAACACTTGTTTCGTTATCTAAAACTTACAGTAAGTAACAATATAAGTAGTTTAGGCTAAATACATAAACATTTTTAGCCTTATTAATAAACATGTAGTAAGGTTGGAATAATTTTATCACTTTTTGTTTGTTGAAAAAGACAAAGCATGTTCTCACTACAACAACCTTACTCCACGTTTATTAATAAGGCTAATTATGTTCTCATGTTAAGTATAAGCAATATACACATACTTACATTAACATAAACATATCCATCCAGTTCACAAAGGAAGTCAAGTCCACAATCAAAAAAGTCAAGTTATCAGGTTAAGAGTAAAAACGGAGTCCCGGGGCACAACAGGGTTCAAGGTAACAACAGAATTTTAAGATGATCGCACAGTTCACAACGTCACAGGTGGCGTCACATGGCTATGCGCAGCACTGACCGCTGCATTGTGATAACAATAGCGGCGGCGCTGATTGGCCCTTTGCATGAATGTTATCGCTAAAAATTAGCACAAAACCGGTTTTATTAGGTATGATTGCAACGAAGTTGTCACAGTTGTAATATTTTAAGTGTAAAATAATAATAAATAAAAATCAGTCATTAAAAAGAAAGAAATGAAATATCAAAGAATCGCAACAATAACATACTTAATCTATTTAAGGTTCTTTTGGACATGTATGATGTCGATGTATCTTCCTGTGTGATTTTGGATTTTATAAGTATACCTGCCTACTAGTGCCTACCTATATAATTTACGTAATATCGTGTTATTTATGGTGTTATTTAATAAAAGGTAATTAATGAATTATGTAAATGGGACCGCAAGATTTTACCATTTATTCCCCTTAACAGAAGTAAGTATTTTTAGCTTTGTCACCTTGACATTTCAGCAAGTTTTCGTCCTTGCTCCTTCCACACGGATACATTACGTAAAAATCCTTTAGACGAGCTATACTTTTACAGCATTATTAATAGAGCAAATTACGTCTATACTAGTATTTACTACACAACATTTACAATGAATTTCATTACAGTTTCCCAAATGATGTCTATTTGTATAATAATATAAACATCAATAAAATTGATATTTTATATTATGCCCTTTAAATCTACAAACTAGCTATTTATCTACTAGATGCTTAAATATGTACAGGTTCTATATGCGAGAAAAGGATGCACATAATGCAACAGCAAGAAATGACCGAGAACATAATAATTGTTAAATCGACATTTAATAAATTAGTCAGATCAGCCAAATAAAGCCGTTTTGTCCGGTATGGTGAAGGTACCTACTTCAGGACGGGTGATGTATAGTATATTAATACCTCAAGTATCATATTTCTGAAAATGATTACTAGTCTAAAGACTTTATGAAAGTACACGTGTAAACACGTGTAGGTCTCGCAAGTTATGTTACGTAGATATTTGAGGAAGATAAAAGTTTCAATTCAATTTTCTAATATTTTTTGTGCGGTGGTAAAGGAGAACACCCTTGACCATTTGCCATCATTCGCAGAGAGGCGGGACTTGAAACCGCATGTCTTAATTTTCATGACCATACGACTTTACGTTCGTCATAAATTCGGAAATGCATTTCACCCATTCTGGTTCTGCACCTATGTTATGTTTTTCTAGACGTAAGTAAGTATTAAAATATTTTTGCTATCTTTAGACTAAATTGGAATAAGTCCCAAAATAAACTCTTAGGTTGGGGTTGTTTTTTTCACATATGATCTGATTAACTACTGATTTGATCAGAACACCCACGTCTACAATAGTCAAAGTCACAAATTACTACAAATACAAGCTAACGAGAATTTCATCCTTCAAAAATAAAACCTAGCCATTAATTTGCCAGAGCAACCAATATAAAAAGTAAAATCAAAGTTCAAAGAGGTGTTCTCGTTGAATATAAATAGGATATCCTTGTTTATTTTAGCGCTAGAGTCGCGACAGCTCCTGGCGTCTTCGTCGATGACGCATCGCGACTCCCGAAGTTACGAGCTAAATATGGTGGAAATGACTAATGAACAGGTTTGACATGCAATTATCGCAGGCGCCAAAACACGAAACGTTGAGATAATTGACTTTCTTAAACGATATTTTAGTTCAAAAAAAGTCGGGAGAGCGTTAATTATCTTGTCAAAACACACTGAATAGGATTCTTGTTCCCATTTTTCTTCCTATAACAAGTGCACTGTGCAACGTATGGAGTATAAAAACAAGTAAATTATTCTCAACCTAATATGATTCCCTTATCAATAGGCTTTAGGTAGGTAGGTACTTACTACAACCTAATAGAAAACAGAGCTACATTAAATATCAATATTGTTTAAATCAGATATCTTATCTAAATTGCTAAGTTTCGGTTGAACTAAACTCATTTGAATATCGGACTCGAAACTGGAAGTACCGGTCTACGAACAAGTTCCCTCGCCTTTGTTTGAGACTAAAATGTTATTCTGACTGGAGATGTTTATGTTAGAGGGAACTCTATATTTCTATTTAGTTCTGTAACTATACAAACCGTATAATACGAATTTCAATAGAGAATCACACACAACTGCTAGAAATATATATTATTCTATTTGTCTCACTTCACAATATGTACTAATTTAGGGTCATTCCGATTTCACAGGAACTCTCGAAGGTTGGTTAATTTAATAAAGCAATAGTTAATTTAATAAGGTTTTATTTAATTTATCAATCTAAGATATTTCTTCAGTTTTTGCGATGTTAAATTGAAATTAAACTCATTTTTAGGGTTCCGTACCTAAAGGTAAAAACGGGACCCTATTACTGAGACTTCGCTGTCTGTCTGTCTGTCTGTCTGTCTGTCTGTCTGTCTGTCTGTCTGTCTGTCTGTCTGTCTGTCCGTCCGTCCGTCCGTCCGTCTGTCCGTCTGTCACCAGGCTGTATCTCATGAACCGTAATAGCTAGAAAGTTGAAATTTTCACAGATGTATTTCGGTTGCCGCTACAACAACAAATACTAAAAACGAAATAAAACAATTATTTAAAAGGGGCTCCCATACAACAAACGTGTTTCAAAAATAACAAGGAGTCGAGTCAGGACAGGAAGAAGGACAGGAGGACAAATCGAGTTGGTCATGGAATTCAAAATGGCTGCCCTATCTGTCAAATATACTAGTCTGCCTTACTTACCAAAGAGTTTATTTTATGTTTCAGATTTTCTTTGTGCCAAGGTTTTTTTTTTTTCAGTGATTCGGTCGTTTGATGGGAGTAAGAATCGAAGATAAATATTTCATATTTTCCTATAAAATTTAAAAATTGGTTGTTGTAAACCATTTTAGGGTTCCATATCCAATTGTGATAGTGGTACGGAACCCTTTATGCGCGAGTGTCGCACTTGCCCCGTTTTTTTCGGTTTTAATCGCGTGGTGTTTATTACTTTTAGCATTGTTTTAATGCTCAACGTTTCGAGACCTTTACAGGTCACTTCTTCAGGAGTAGGTAATAAACACTACACTATTAAAACCGAAAAATGAGTTTAATTTTTATCTATCTAAATTAACTTCGTAGCCAGAGACTTCTTAGCTGATGCTTGTAGAATGTAAGATTATTATAACACTGTCTTGAAATTGAAGGATGTTCTCAAGGTTTTTAAGGTCGGTCGCTTCAAGGTCTTCATTTTCGTGAAGGTTGCTTTTATATCTTTTCAGATGAAATTCGTCGTGAATAGAATCCAAGGTCATGCGAGATAGAACACAGAGTTCATAAAGAACTACTGCATTATAGTTTCGATCCTTTGAGGATATTGCAATGAAAAGTAGCCATGAATAGGGTAAAGGGTTAGAGTGTTACATAAACGTTTGTAAATAAAAGAACTACTATTATTATGTTTGTATTATTGCGTTGAACTAGTCTTAAACAGGGCGGGCCGTATCAGGCCAGTTTGCCAGCTTTGTTCAAGAACCATGCATACATTCACTAAATTAGAGAATTTCTTGAGAAAATAGGTCAAGCGTCAGTCTAATAAAGACTGAACGAACCAACGTAAGATTAATAGCCCTGAGACAAAAGATCCTTCCGTTACTACGCAGTTATTTCTAGGGGGTAATAACCAGTATCTGTAGACCTCCGCGTCCCCATTTAGATAAGTTAATAATCCCTCTGTTTCAATGTAGATTATTAAATCACATATCTCAAATTACGGTGGTTACTGGTTATTATTACGTTTCTCCACCCACGCCCACATTTTGTTTAGGATTATAACTCGAAAACAGGTTTCTTTATTATTTGGTCACGATTCACGAACAAGTTGGAATGATTTTACTGTTAGTTGAAGATATTTGTACAGGACGAGATAATATTTATTTACGACGTTAAAAATATCTAACGAATGGCTAATTTTATTGCCATTAAGAAGCGGACGTAGAGAATCGATTATTAATAACCTATTCTTATGGATCTTGTGATAAATTCATGTCATAACTCGTACGTAACCAATTTTTCTTTTGTGAGGCATTGAGAGAGAGATTTAGTGGTGAGTTGTATATGTACGTCACGTACAGCCGTGCAATGGTCGATAGCTCTCATCTCGTATGCGACCAATACACTCCCCTATAATTCAGAACTAACCCTGTTTGCGCCGATTCAACGATACCAACAACGCTCTAAATCAAGAGACGTGCCTTATACAAAAACGGGACACCAATAATGTTTATTTGATAAAACCTTCGATCATAATATTATAACCTGCCACGTCACACTGACGCCACTATAAGTACCTAATAATATCAAGTACTTACTTACCTATGAATAACAGGAAACTTTGAAGAGACAGTAACGTGAATAATTCACGATGCATCCATTCCGACAGTGAAATTAGTTCAAAACAATCCCATATAATTTGAATTTCCACCGGAAACATGGTTTAAATGCGATTTACACCTTTATATCATAAATGTGCAATTAGCGCAAATTGTTATATCTCTTACCTCCAATTTTAATCCATCAAACTACTCGACGTAAATTCCGCAAATAATACGATTAGTCTACAGCATTGTGAGCTGATTTGACAAAGGGAAGCGTGCGTGTTCTCTACGTAGCAATTTGTCTGGTTCATCGACCCCTTTTTGGAGGTAATGTATTCCCTGAACCCCCCGAGCCTATAACCAATTCATCTTGCGAAATCTACTCGTATAAAGAACGTAGATATACCTAAGCTTTATGAATGCCTTTAGACTTCTATCGATTGTGAAGGTACATTCAAACAAATCATCGTTACTTTTCCTTACAGTTCTAATGTAATAGCCCTGTCTCACTTGATACGTGTGTGGAATCGTGAGCTGTAATCCTGTCTCAGTTGGCATGCTCACGTACTCCGGGAATAGTAAATGGGACTTTGCAAACTGCACTTTAAAATGTTCTTTGATTACGAAGCCATGTCCGAGTGCAGGTGCTCCCATATTGAAATGGTTATTACCTAACGACTTATCCAGAATTGAACTCACAATTTCTAATAGTCTACCTACCAATTGTATTTCTTTTTGAAACTGTGTGTTTTATTATTACTTTTATTGGCACCAAAATGTTAAACTAGATCTTTTGTCTAGGAAATTCCAATGATTCACACATAATTTTTGGTTTTCAAAACTCCATGACGCAATCTCTCTTGGCATCAAGGCACCGTTCTGTTAATAAAATAAATACATTTTGTAAAACAGAGTTATGTATTTTAAATTAGCATAGATTAGCTAAGAAGTTAAATAAGCTATAGATATTATCCTAATCGGTTTCTCGACAATGCAAAGCAACGATGACTTTCCTAGAATTAACACCACATCATTGTTTGTTTTGTTTATCATTATAATAAAAATGCTTTTTGGCCTGCGTCCTGGCCTTTTAACATTATTACATTATTATTGTTAATCAGAATAATTTATTTACATTTACTCTTTTATTTATTTTTAACCCCCGACGGAAAAAGAGGGGTGTTATAAGTTTGACGTGTCTTTAAATATTGAAATGGGTAAAATAAGCTGAGACATGTTGTATGTAAGTTAGTCCTGAGGAAGTCGTCGTGGATTTGCACCATTTCCAAGAAACCGTTCAATATTGGACTTTTGCCAAAACAACTCGTCAGCTCCTGGCAAATTCATTAAAAACATATTAATCATTTAAATCATTAAATCGAATGTTTATAGTGTAAATTAATGGAAAGTAATCTTATTAGAAGCGTGAGCTAAATCTTTAGAAATTATGAGTTCATGAAAAGGTATAGATACTTACTAATTTTATTACTATATACTGTTTACCTTCTCAAAAAAATTAGAAAAGCAATAACACAATAAGCTATTTACGTTGTGTGTGTGTATTTTCAATCATCTACCATGTTCTATTGTAAATGTTAATTAAGCGAGCAGTGTTGTTTTATAGTGGTTAATAAATAGTTGAGCTAGATGCTATACGTTTCCATATTGTTATACGATACTACAGAATAGGTATACGTATCAAAGACATAGGAATAATGTTACCGTTATGACACTTTGCAATAACGCTTTCCCAGTCTCGAAAAATGATATTGCATGTAAATTTATATTGCACAATGTGCAATAAGCCATCTTTGCTGTGAGATGGTAAGATTTTCATAGAAATCTGCCGTGAGAGTCAAACGCGATCGAAACTTTTCCCATTATCATGAAATTGACTTCAGGCACACTTGTTTTTGTCGGTGTATTTCAATCGTCATACCCAGTTTCCTATTCGCGTCGACCTTCCTTATTGGAATATCTTTTGCACTGTAGGTAAGTATTTAATTCGAATTTCACTTTTGGAGTTATTGCCTTCGGATGTTCCTTTAATTTCCTTAAACATCGAAATCTCGTTTATCAAAATGATTTATAACTGCAGCAGGTAACCGTTTTTGCGTGTCCAGTTTCTTTAACGAGTGTCGAAAATTACCTGCCTTTACAGACATTATATTTTATTTCACGTAAAAGTAAAGATTAGGGTACGTTACTTAGTTCGATGATATTGGTTGTTAAATAACAGTAATTACAATTTAACATTATCGCATTGTGTGATAAACTTTCTTTAAAACCTTAAATACTACAATATCCGAGTCTTTATGATAAGCAACCGCTTCAATATTCCATTTCTACGAAAGGACAAAGCACAAACAACGCAACTTGTTTGTTATGTAATTCAATGCTTGCTTAATGTTTAACTGGAAACGAAATTCCATAAAAAATTACATTCATATTGCTGCATGTACTACGAGTATATGACTAATCCAAGTTGCTGTTGTATATTAAAGTGCAGTTAGGTAACTCTTAAGAGATTATAATAATACATATTATAACATCTTCTATACTTATTAAACAAACAACATCATCATAGATTTTAAAGTAGGTGCCTTATACTCTTTCTCTTGTACATGCATACTAACTAAACTAACTAGAACTTTACAATTTAATAAATATAAAGCTCCCCTTTAACTTTAATCCAATTATGCTGAGTTCTATACCTACACTTCCAAACTTTAGGTAATTCCAATATGTTACGTCGTAGTCTGGTAACGAGTTGTTGATTCATTTAGAAACAACAAGAGGTAGAGTTTACTTACTCCGTCGAACTGTAATCGCTAAAGTTTGCAACAACATCGGCCGACTTTCCACCTCAGTCAGTGGAGTTGGGTAGTTAGTTAATGTTCCCGTGGCGTGCAACGGATATCGATCGCGACTAGTGCGGGATGCCGGGATTCGTCTGGCAGGATTCCCCCTGGCCGCCTGCCTCATCCCCTCACTTACCACCTCTACCTCCTCTGAAATCTGTCAAAAGACTTCGTATTAACCTGCTACTTTGGTCTTGTTTCGTTTGAAGGTTAATTTAATATATGTTTTGACCTGGATGACAGGATCGGTGTATGTTAGCGCCCAAGGGAATTGGATTTAGATAGGTTTGATTTTGTGGTCGTAGGTACGTAGTTTAATTTGCTTTTTATAGTAGGTATACATAACGGTTTGATTTTAAGTTATACTATATAACCCTGTTAAATGACAATTTAGGTATCTAAATTTAATAATAATGTACCTAATGACTAAGTAATGAATGTACGATTGATGATCTTAAGTTATATGATAAAATGATAACGATAGCTATAATTGGCACCATTGGAATTTTACACTTGGAAGTTGTTTTTATTTAATAACCGTCTTCTTTTCCTAATGCTATTTTATTTACGAGTACATTAGTTACCTAAAGAATAAACACTAATTGTTCGATGTTCAAGGACAAAAAGCAGGCTAAGGCAGATATTGGAAGATCCTATCAAAATGGATGACCTTGCAGTACCTAATCAGAAGGCTCAATATTTGTGTTAAATACAATTAATTATGTAAGCTTATGTCTGGCATTTAGGTCCGCGACCGGGCGGGCAGGCGAACGGGTGAGGGGAAGTGAGGTGTCGCGCGGGGTGCCCCTCCCTCCCTATGCCAGTTTGCGCCATTCTCCCGCGCCGGCACCACAACGCGAACGCTCGGTTACTCCTTGCTCGGTTTACCGAACGCATCTTACCTTTCACCGCGCTAGCACAGCGTCACCTGTTTTCCCAATTTGAATGTTTCCGCGACGTCAATCGTCATCGCTGTGAAGTGATTATCGTATTTTGTGTTCACTGGTCTCTGTGGAGCGCGGAACTCCCACGTCGGCCGACGCCGCACCGGTACTTATCATGAGTCATTGTTTATTATTCTATTAGCTATCAATCATTTCATTATCTTTCAGCTTTTATTGTTTAAATGTTTGTATATAGCATTTATTATACTAATGTAGGCACATCACGGCACACCTTGCTACCAGATTAATGGTCGCTTCACATATGTATACCTCTATCTATGTATCTATTAATTACGATAAATATACTCATTTGAATAGTTAGATTCATCACAATATGCGTTGTGCCACTCCTAAATAACCTTTAAATATTCAATTATATATGACATAAAAATTTAATCTGCTACAGTTATCAACTGATAACCGTGCATTAAAAAACTATCTAACATAATTTTATTATAATAGGCTGAACTTATACCTACTCGTATACTTCTATCTAATATTTACTTGCATATAATTGTATATATGAAAATGTCCGCATGCAACTATGTAGGCGCACTGCATACAAAGTAGAGATAGCCACACCCCGATAAGAGGACCTTCTCTTTCCCACCTGCAGTGAATTTATTTAATAGTCTTTCTTAACCATTAACCATTCGACCCAAAGAGGATTCACTGCCTACAAGTTTTACTACTTAAGTATTATCAGTTATTCACGATTTAGTGGTAACTTGTCTCAAAGATATTTATGTATCCGGAATTAGTTGACCAATGAATTTTCGCATCGCTAATTTATAATCAAGTCACGCAAGCACGCACAATGTCCGCCATATTGTTATTATTACACAGTCACACTACACTGGAAGGAAACAGCTTGTTTGACTCGCTCTCTATGTTTGCTTTTTGTTCTTTCTAACTTCTTTGTTAGCCGATATTGTTCCTTTGTTCCGTGTGATAAAACGTATAAACTATCAAGGGTATTATTTATAAACATTTTCCATTTAAATACCTTTTCAATTTCAAACAATAAATATAAGGTCATGTTGAATCCGTTTGGAATGTTGTGCAATCGTCTAATTTGTCAGGTGTTTTAATAATGTAAACTAATAGGTAGGTTTTTACGAAATACATAAAACCATGTACAGTATAGTTTGTACGGGAAAAAGTGTCTGCTAGATGTAGAATAACGCCGGTTTTCAAAACCAAGGATGTCTGCAGCCCACGTACTAACGCCCACCAAATGTCGAGGAGACGTGAATAAATCTCGCTCTTCGTGAATAATGTTTAGCGGACGGTCTTTTCATAAGAGTGCTCTAAAATTGTAGGTTATAATCTCCAAGCAGTCTGGTATTCAGCTCGGTTCTTCAATTAGTGCGTCCCGTTTCATTTGTAACAATAAACTTTGAAATGAGCATGTGAACATTTCTCATGCAATTCAATTGTGTAAAATACTTTAGTCAATGTTTACCGAGATCATCTTAGATTCTCAGATTAATGTCAGGTATTAAAGTGACATCGGCCTCACACAATTCTATCATTTACATGTTCATATTATAGTACCTACTGCTTACATCATCTAAACAGGAATGTATTTCCACGTTTTCATAAATTCTACTTGTCACTTAGTGCCAGGTAGGGCATGAATCCCGGGATCCCGGGATATCGTAATCCCGGGATCTCGGACGCAAAAGTTCGATATTATAATCCCGGGATTGAGTGATCCGATATCGAGATTTGAGCAATTTACTATTTGGGTATAAATTAAGGTTTTTAGCTATATTTTTCCTCATGGAATGATTGAATAGAACTATTAAAATTAAACCCAAATTAGTCTACCCCTGAGGAAGAGATCTGTAAAGATTTAGAAGCGTAGGGAATTGGTAAAATGTTTAAAACAATAAAAGTAACGTGATTCATTGCAATTTTTAAGACAATTATTTTTTTTACAAGCTCGCATGCAATTTTTTTCTGCTAACATCATTTTAGTGGTGCGCCTAGAATTTGGCGCGAAAGTTTAGACACTTTCGGGTTTAGGGTATTTGTCCGCCATATTTCCAAAATGATGGGGTGGACGGCCCTCGGGGTAACTTATTTACGTAATGAAACCACTAGAGTCTTAAATATATTAAATATTTTAAATTTAACCAATTTTTATGTATTAAATTCGCCTTTTTAACGATATCTAAAATCTCAGTATCAATCCCGGGATCCCGGGATTGAGCTCTTAATATCGATATCGTCCCGAGATTGAAAACCTTCCGATATTGCATGCCCTAGTGCCAGGGCTATTTATAAATATTCATTAATGAATGTTGACCTACTGAATCATTACAAGGTTATGTTTTAATTTTGAATGTTAGGTTAGGTACCCGCTTAAATTTACGTAATGAATTGGTGACCGGTTGTAAAATCATTCGAAATGTCAGAAAAGTAGTAAACTGCAGTCACAGCCTTGAAGGAAACTTTTAAAAATATGTTTAATAATTCTTTTAGTAACTTTTAAATGCGACGAAACGAGTTCTGCTAAAGGTAGTTAAAGATTTAATTTCTTCTTTATTGTTTTGACCTAGTTTACAACGAACATTCACGTAGATTAATTATAATTTATTCCCTTTACTTATAGCTGCTACAAGACATTTGTAAAAGAGAGTTGGGTCATTGCCAAGTTTCTGTTTGTAGTTCTTACATATTTATCTACCTACATTGCATACATATACGGCTGAAAGCGTACTAAAACCATTTATAGGGAGTACGAGAAACATTTGTATTTGCTTTTACTCTTCGTAATTTACCGTCTGTGTTTGCTACTATAACGCGTTGTAGCGTTTGTATTTCTGTAGATGGCTCTTATCCTATTTTGGTCGACGGAAAATTTATTACGATATCGTTTACCAATACGGGTATGTGATCGTGTCAAATAAATTAGGTTCTTTAAGGTTTGTCATTGTTTTTACCTCATTGGAATTCAACGTTACGATTGTCGATATTACAAATATATGTTCTTTAATTTAGCCTGAAATAAAACAGTTATTATTTGATACTTACCAACATATCAGCAATACCAGACCAGTCTATCATTAATCTCTATAAAACCAGTCTGATTATACATTTAATCGAACATCGAACCAAATAAACATAAAACAGAAAGCCATAACGTATAACCTGTTAGTGGCCATATGTGTAATCTAGTTAGCGATGCTTAGCCGTGCCAGTTCTTAGATCGGACCGGTTGGACTGGTTGCACCCTAGAGGCATTTCTCGGGCTTCTTAGGTATAGATAGAACGAGGGATATGGCGCTAGGTACCAATCTCTAGAGCCTCCGGCTATACGATTACAGAGAAAGTAGGTAGGTATGTACCTACACCTATATTTCATTTAGATACACAAGTCGATATATTTTAGAATTATGTCTTTTGTCCCATTAGTTAGCGCAGAGCAACCTTAGGTACCAAAAGTCTTTTGTGATTTCATACGAAAATATATTGTTATTGAAGACACAAAAGAAATTGTTAAGGAAAATATTTCTTGTAAAAGTAACAATGTTGCTTTGGTATGAAAATAACCGATTATTATATGGACACCATCAAAAGTAAACGAAGAACGTACCTATACGTGGATTAGGCATATAATATGACAATGTTTAGGCACAATAAATCATATTTCGTGTTCTTGTTAGATCTTTTTATGCATGAATGAGGGATATGAAATATTTTAGGTTTAGTTATTCCACTTTCACATATTTTTAATCATAAGGAACTGAATAGTTTGCTTTATGTGATTGAAATAACCTTTGCATAATAGTACATAATAGGCTGCTTATAAAAATATACTCAAGAAGTTGCACTAAAAAACAAACATGTTTTAAAGAAATGCGGCTAATTAAACAATGATTAATGAAATATTATTACTATTGGCTGTATAAGTTGATACAGGTGTTTTATTCATTTAGAAATGCCTAGAATGTCATAAATTCTTAAAATGCACCTTGTGATCTGTAAGGTGTGGTGTGGTACAATTATGACAATTGATATGAAATCGGTATCTAACGCTTATCAATTGACGTTTAGATTATACCTAATGATTATTTTTTATCGCAGTTGTAACTCTATTTTTGGGTATGATTCCTTTTTATGAAATAACGTTGTGCGGTCTTTAGTTTTGTAAAAACATAACCTGAAATTAAAGACATTTTTCGGTTTGAATCGCGTGGTGTTTATTACTTTTAGCATACAACATCGCGAAAACAGAAGAAAAATCTATAAAAAATAACCTTTTTAATGTTTTCCACCTAAAACTCACATATTATTCATTTTTTTCCTTTGTTCAGTTCAACTCATTATCGTGTCCGTTATACGTATATATTACTTTGTCGTCCGTTAAATAACGTTCTTAGTTTAGATTAGAACTGTTTTCTGTTCAAATTATGTCGTCAGTGGTTAGTTAACGCTCTAAAAGTACCTACATATATTACTTTACATTTAATTAAATCCTATTGTCCTAATATAGTAAAAGACAACATTGATCCGTCCAAAGTGACTAAACCAATTACCTATAGCACAAATACGTATAATTTAACAAGGAAGATTACATTAACTACTAACATAGACGTGGTTTCAGTATGTATATTATGTACCTACTTGTATTGTAATAGTCAGACAAAGGTCAGGCGATGGTTGCATAACGTTACGTGCAGCTCCGTCTGCCTTATGCAACTAGTCATTATACGCTATGAATAGTTTATCGCTACCGATTTAATTAACGTTATCATTTGTGATATCTTTTAATCGGCCTGTTTTTAATTAGATATGAGTTAAAGATTTCGCACGATTTAAATCTGGCATAATAACCTCTTTATTAAGACAGGCATAAAAATAACAAGATATACAGCTACTATTAAACCCCGAAAGTAGGTACTTACAAATACTGTTCAAAGATAACGAATTAAATTTACATAGCCTTAAACGTATAACGATTTAAATAAAGCCGTTAACATCTCATGATGTCTTTAAAGCTCAGAACAACTGGACCGTTAACCTTCCATAAATTGGCCAATCAATCCAGACCCTTGTCTTCAATACGGATGAGCTGTCCCACGTTAGTATAATCAAGATATAAAAAAGAGTAGAGCTCTATTTATGTTAGCCACGTTATCTTACTGGGAGCGAGTTCCGAGAACCCAGAAGGTGAATTTGTAAATAAATCAGCCTGTTTGAAGCTTATAGGGACATGCACCTGTACTTACGATATCCCTGTAATGAAAGTTTATTAATCTGTTGAATTAGAAGATGAGCTGATGAAAACGAGCTTAACTTGTCCCAATGAATATTTACCTAGAAGGAAGTGATGGTCTACGAGCGTCGTACATAATAAAGAATCTTTATCATTTTGATGGATACCATGTGAGCGGATGTTTTGTACGTATCGCATTCATCACCACATTCACATGGTTGCGAATACAAATTAGTTGTCTCGATCATAATCGTTATTAATTTATCTATACATTAAAAGTAATGTAGTGCCGGCTAGTTTCAATTGTGTTTGTATAATCTACAACAATTGATAAGACAACGTATTTGTTGTAAAAAAATAGGTATATTTTTGTAATAATAATTAATCGATCAGGCTCAAAGATACTAAAATCTAAAATGTAATTTTAAGTAATAGGTATTTATTTATACTTTTATTATGATTTATTGCAGTTGGTTAGTTATTTATTACAGTAGGTACAGCAGTTAATGTTGTGTGTGATTTACTAGTAAGATTAAAGAGGATTATCTTGGGAACGGTAATATTTTAAATCTTCTAATATATAAAATTTCCATGTCACAATGTTAGTAACCGTACTCCTCCGAAACGGCGCGACCGATTTTTACCAAATGTATATGCGTATTCAGTAGGTCTGAGAATCGGCAAAATCTATAATTTATAAGGCAAAACAACGTTTGCCGGGTCAGTTAGTTGTTTATATATTTTCTTGTGTAGGACTGACTACGCTAGCGAGATTTAGATGGTCAATCTGAAATAAATAATTTACTAGCTTAAATGAAATCAGTTATCAATCACGAAAGCAAAAGCGTATTGGTCCGAAACAGAAGTTAAAGGCAATAATAAAATACCTTAATAGAATATTAGACGTAGTTAAGAGATATCGACGTCAAGATAAGAATAGTGTACCGTTATATAGAACAGAACACGGTTCAGTGCACTCTACCTACAATGGCCCGGTGTATATTGTGCGCCCATTTCAAAGGGTGTGCCACAAAGGCTCGATACACAATGTCAGAGTTACGTGCCTCGTATTGCGACTGGAAGTGCTACTAGAGGCAGACTATAGCTGGTTGAATATAACTTATCGTGTCACGTAAGACTCGATTATTTAGTTAAGGGAATGCGGTTCATTATAATAATTAAAATATTACACTAGTTCTAGATACTGAACTAGGAACGAACACTTCTGGAATACTCGTAGATGCAGAAACAAAATTAACAAAGAGGTCAGTCGGACTCCGTTCAGCCATTTTAGCGTATCAAGCGTGTTTTAAATTGGCAATGTTTCTTTCCAGCCGTGTAATTTTAACTTTGAATTGAGCACTAAACAAAATTAGAGAAAAGCGGTATCATTAAGCGTAGGTACCGAACCGGCAAGGTGCAATGCAATGTCACATAAAACGGACCATTCACTTTTATGCAGAATAACTTTGTGAAATTAGTTCACTCCAGCCAGCTACAATTATAATAGGTCTCGAAAAGTTTCAACATCATCAAGTATATGTAAAGAGTAATTGTTTTTGCAACTACTAAATCATAGTTGATGATGATAACAGTATAACTTTTACTATATTATGAACAGGAAAAGCTGTGCCAATTATCTCCGAACGTATTTCACCGGCTTCTAACGTACGAGTTAACTGTATATACAAAATAGTCGATTTGGAGTTCTGCCAAAAACTACCTACAGCCCATCATTAATTTCTTTATATCCGCATAGTGATATATGCAGTTACGACGCATAGTGATAAAATGTACACGGTAGGAATTAATAGTATTATTACGTAGTTTCTAGTTGAAGGGTGAATTGCTGATGCTAATTCTGTTGGTGTAAAATGCCTCTCTTGCTAGATCCGTGGCCTAGTTGTACAGTCGCATTGCGTAGGTCAGTCATGTCATGACGGTTGTGCACAAATCATACTTTCTCTTTTACTGCATTTCACTTTCACTTAACGTAAAGATTTGTCATCCATCGTTAAGTACTGTAGTTTTGATTGTATCACTTACATTATAATATAGCTTATTAGGTAACTGGCTTTATAGATATCTAATAATAAATGTCCATCTTTCTTAATACATGTGGGAGGACTTGAATGATTTGCTTCTTTAACATTTATTTACTTTTCAAATCAAACAGACAGACGTTGTTGCTAAATTTTTAACAGACAGCTACTATAATGTATTGCGTAAGAAACAACAAAAGAGCAAACTCTTATAATAGAATTTGTAAGTTGTTAAGATGTAATTCACAGTTCAATAACTCCGTAGCTCTTACGTAATTCTATGAAGAAATTAATGTTCGGAGAGGTGTGAATAATTGTGATACAACTAAATATGCTCATAGTAGATATGAGCACCAACCAAGTCAATCATTAGAATTAATATTACGTTTATAAGAGTCTGACGTAAGTCGGAATTGAGTCTTAAAGAACTAAAAGTCAATATTAAACAGAGCTAAATGACTCATACATACACAACTTTCTCCATTCGTTTGCTGCGAATGCTAAGTTTTAATTAACGTTTTATAAACTTTCTATTCATTTTCAAAAGTTTCAACGCTTATTGTTTCCATTATTATTCGTGGTATATGCGAATAGGTATTGTTTTCGTTTAACATTTTGTTAATGACTCTGTAGTGTGTAGGCAGGCACAGAGTAGTTGCTTACATATTAATATGCGCTAGGTACACTTTGTACAAACAGGTTGTTTGTCAATTTCCCGATGACGCAGCGTTGTCAAAGCACAATGCTGAGCCGAACACATAAACAGTTGAGTCGCGTCCGTTACCCCAACCCCCACAACAGGGAGACTCCCTCGCTCGTCCCATTTTTCACGAACTTGCCTAGTCTTGTGGCATGAGTCGCCCTCTTCTCCCCAATTTCCCATGTTTCGCAAGTTTCAACGATAAATTATTGTTATGACAACACGCGGTCAGCTGAGCTAATATTTTTTTAGGAACGTTCAAAGTTATTATTTTTGATTTGTACTTTGTACCTATATTCATTGTTACTTTTTCCGTTTTAGAAAGTTTTGAAAGAAGGTTTATTGTTTCCGGGTAGCTTTTAACGATTTGGAACAGTGAATGTCAGTTTTCTTGTTAGTATTTTAGTTAATCTTCGATCAAAACCGCTTAGCGCTTTTAAGTAACGTTTGGCTGTTTTAGAAAAGCGATGCGATTTGATTCGTGTCATTACACTAAATAAAATAACAAATAAAGTGTATACCTAATGTACATTATACAAAAAAAACTAACTAACTGTCAGAAAATAAACAACGATTGCGTCGTCAAGGTGTCTAATATTATGTCAATTTTCACACTAAAAAAATATCTATCTATAGAGTTGCAATGGTTTCATTGTTCAAGTTTATCGTTATCGGATATCAATCAGTTTTAGTGCATTAGAGAAGAGCGTTTATTTCACTCCGTCAGCGCAATAACCGCTGCTGGCGAGGTGCGGTGCTGACTCTGCAATATCCGTGCTCTTGCCGAGTCTGGCATGAGTCAGCTCAAACAGTCAGGGGACGCCATCGCGCCATGACTCATGACTCGGCGTAATTCGGACTGGGATCGTCAGACGTCAGCTGAAATAAGTGGATTGCGCCTTCACGAATGAATGCTTCCATTTTAAAAAGATCAATATGATACTGTTTAGTACTCGAGAGTAATAAAATTCATTGTGATGAACAAAGACATTTTTTCCAAATTCTCGGTTTATATCTCACTCATTGCGCAGTTAGAAGCGAAGATCATTCGCGTCACGAAGTCACGAAGCCGAAGGGATCCGATAGAGATTAGCCAGTGTCCTAAATTACTTTTTAATAAGCCCAAACGTTCGTCTAATTTACGACGCTACTGTGCGACTTCTATTAAGTTTGATATTAAGTTAATGTTTTATTTTAGGTTAGCAATGTAAATACATAAACGATATTAAATCACGTTTGTAGATGTTTGACATAGTATCTAATATTTTTTTCTAATAATTTTTATCTAATGTTTTAATTTTGTTACAGAGAGTTGAAAGAGAGAGCACAAAAAGTCCAGCGACTACAGGCGGCAGGAAGAAGGCGGCAACTGTAAGAAGCAACGGACAGATCTCCGCTGTAGAACCTCCTCCACCACCTACAGGTAAGCTAATATTTTACTTGAGCCATGGCTCCCTCATTGAAACAACAAATTCAATCTCTAACTTTCAAGTAGTTATCATTCTTACAAACTTCGATAATTGGCAGTAACTTCGAAACTTTGAGTATAATCAAATACGAATAATAGAAAACGACATTTTGCGAGGTAGGTAACTACAAAGTTTACCCATCTTAGTTTGAACAGTGAATATTATTTGCTAAAAACTTGGAGGTCGATGGTACTCGTAAAGTGGATGTTTTTATTACGAAGTAGATATGATTGATGGCTTAAGTTTATTCGAGAAGGTTTCATATAGAATTGTACAAGTTTTTGCTGTACTGAGATTGCTTGCTAATCTTGATCTTACGCAAATTAATTACCTGGTATTAAATCGAATCAAATGAGGTTGAAGTATTATTATTTCTATACTTACATAGTTACAAAAACAACAAATACAATTTGTATGCTTTAGACGAATCCTTTGAAATGATGTTTATTTATAGATAGTATTTATGCTTATCTTACGTATTCAATAACCGTCCTTATCTTGCACCGCTAAGGGACCGAGCTCTCTTACTGTTAGATTTCGATCAAATAACTTTATCTCTTTTGCTCTGACTACACAGTTCCTTTGAATTTCTCTAACGAAGCAGGCTTCGAATCGTGTTACATCACAAGGTTGTTAGAAATTCCATAGAGAGTAATCCTGGCTTTAGTCTTACTTAATAGACGTATTCTGATGTGGATATATACGGACAAGCAAAGAAATCACTACCTATTAATTATTCACAATAAAAAATCACTGTTAATTATTATGCAGCTCATGATATCCATGAAAAGCAAAGCTAGGTTTGAATCGGTATAAATAGAGAGAGAATATATTGCGTATCATATAACAATAATATCACATGACAAGATGGTAGGTATTTACAGAGTAGAATAGTGACAGATAGTTAGGTTCAATAATGTATTTGTAATGAGGTGGCACACAATAGGAGTCATTGTGACGCGTTTAAAGTGTCGTCCGTGATATTCTATTGCATAATATTTAGATGTAGAACCTACATGTTTTGTTAAAAACTGTCGTGCGACAACGCCAGTTAAAATTGCTTACTGTAGGTGCTTTGAAGTTGAAAGTAGTCTGGAAAATCTACAAGCCAATAACAATCGTAAAAATGAAGGCAGAAGAAAAGCTTGTATCAAAATTCCTCCCAGCTTGTGCAATTAAGATAATCTCTGTGAGTGTGCTGTTAGAACCGAGCACGAAATTACTTCCATTTTCCTTTAGCAATAAGATATAACAGAAATGGTAATGGGAACTTCACACAAGGCTTCCATTTACTCGCCTGTGTAGGATAGTAGCTCTATGTTTGCATAGTGATACAACTAAGCTCTGCAGGTTCTCGTACCTACATGTTATATCTGGCTTTACGCCAAGTCTGCCTTTATAAGTTTATTTCAGTGCTGCCGGAGCGCAAGTTAATAAAAACTGCAGGTACTTTGCAAACTTACTTTTTTACAAGCAGATTTAATTATTGACAGCAGACAGTACCATAGAGTTTCGATCAAACAGCGACTCATTTCTAAAATTGTAATAGCTAGATTACAGCGAGATAGCGTACCAGGAAGCCTGTCGAGTAGCTTTACTGCAGTAACTCGCACTGTTTGATTAAACGCTATGTATGAACGAGTAACTCGAACGTGTGAGACTACGAGTAGACAGACACTGAATTTTTGTTCAGTAATATTTTAGTGTTGAACGAAATTAACAAATAAAAAAAGGTTTTATTGGTGCCTACAAGTTAACCTACAAAAGTAAATAGAAACTCTTTTGTCGGTTTATGCTTCAATAAATAAAAACTTTTATTTAAGAATAAAAATAGCAATCGCATACTGTGTTATATGCCAGGGTACCTAAGTGTGGAATCAAGTCAACAAAAATACGAGGTACATTTCTCTATACTTTCACGTTAATGGATGATCTTGCTTCGGTTCTTGACTGTACAGCAAGATGGATGGCAACCATTTGCTGCAGAATGATTTACCTTTTAATGTCGTGTCTTGTGTTCTCGGTTACCGAACTCTTATTTCAGATTGCAGACGTTTTGAAAATTTACGAACGAAGGTTGAAACTGTAAAGTAAATTTAATTGGCTCATAATAAACTAATAAAATATATCTATTTAACTAAGTATAATTCTTGTTGTGGCATGAAATTGTAACTAACCTATGTTATACACATAATTAATAAATAAATCAACGAAGACTTACCTATTTGGGATAAGAAGAAGAATAATAAATAAATAGGCCGATACACAAAAATTAAGAATTGAGTCGAAATCTTTAAATATCCTGTGAAGAAACAAATTAAAACGTCGAGTCTTTAAGGTTTACTTGCATTGACTACGATGTATTGTATTAAATTCGTTTCTATCAATAGTGCTCAAGTTCTTACCTGCAATAAATCTAAACATCGCAGAAGATTTTCATTCTATTCAGACTTTTCTATGAACACCCTACATCTGAGTAATTCTAAATGTTCTAAAGCTGACTGCTGGTCCGGCTTTAATTGCCAAAAGCGAATTGAGAGTATTCAGAAGCCACAAGCCGAGGGCATTAGTGTAATGAACAAGACGATGTAGTCTCTCTCTATTTCTACCAATTTTTGCTGAATAAACCGAACAAATCTTCTTTAACAAAGTTGATTAATGTTTTAATGGTAACGATATTTTTCGAGAAACTCTGTAGGTAACTATACCTACTTAATATATTCTATGAAACGGGGTACTTTACTAATAGTACCACGATAAATAGAATATATTACGTAGGTTTTCTGTCAGAAAAATGTCTGACGGTCATTGATTAAATACCTATTTAGAAATTGAAGCTCTTGTGTCTAAATGTAATCCTTTGATTGAAATATGTCTACGATAAAGGCAGATAAAACGTGCTTTCATTTCGAACCGTGGTTGGAAATGACGGCCCAGTAACGTTAGGGGCCAGGGGACACCTCCCAGCCAGGGTCCTTTGTGGGAGAAGGGAGGGATATGTCTGTTGATACATTTTGTACTCGTTTCATATAAATCATCGACAACTGCGTAGCGTACTGAATTTATAACCTTTTGATGTTGTCGCGCACGTGTATGCTCGTTATCTTTGTTCTATTGAAATGAGTAGGGTATTTGTTAAAGAACATTTATAATAAAATTATTGTGTTGCTTTTGTGCGGGAAATCGGTCGCCGTTTGCGGAATAGGGGGTTGGATAGTCGCTCCGGGGCTTTCCTGGTGCAGAGACCTGGATAGCAAGAGACAGCCATCCAGCGTGGCAACGCGGCTAGTTTGCTTGGCAGCTTTGCATCGGGAACGTTGGGGGACGGCTTGTTTGGCTGAGTTTTTCTTGTTCTATTTTTTATTTAGTTTTAGTTAGTTTTAGGATTTTTAATTTTAGCATTGTTTTATTTGTATTGTATATGATTGGATTTAAATAATGTATTATTGTGGTAAGTAGAATATACACCTACATCAGATTATTAGATTACTTAATACGCAGTTGACTTCTTTCTCTTGAATATTTAAGTAGGTAACTATAAAGACTAAAAATATATGAGTATAATTTTGCTACTTTGAGTCTAGATAGCTACATAAGTAGGTACTTAATATATTTTCTTCTACCTACCTATTTACCTATAATAAAATGTTGTAGTATGTACCTATATGAATATTTAATAAATTTATTCCTCTGAATGAGAAAATATCATTGGTTCTTGAATAATTCACAACCTGTGGTTGTTAAATTCGTTTTGTGGGGTCAATGAATTTACATAATGAAGAGTAGAATTTTGCTTTTGACAATGTTTTGTGGACAACATATCGTTTGTTGTTTAAAGTAGGTACAGACAGACAAATCCAATTTACCTAACAACAGTAGGTACAAAATTTAGAGAACGTTATTGCTTTAACGTTAGGTACTAAGTAAAATACTACATTTTATCCATGATAGCTTAAATTCCAAATCAAGATACACGGTGTGTGGCTAACTTTAAATTGGCTATAAAGTACCTAGTAGGAATATAGCATTGTGTAGTGAAGTAGTTGAAAACAAATATTGGCTGGAACTGCTAAACTTTCGCATTGTTGTTAGTCGTTCAAAGTTCGGTCACTTTCGTTCAACATTTCGCAACCTGTACTCGAACCGAGACCAACTTCTGAATACTAAACTAGCAAGTTTCCAAGGTTCACGAGAAACTTCTCTCGAAGTCGGAGCGGTATAAAATAAACAATATTCTATATAATCGAGAATGTTGTGGTATTTTCCGCTTCTACATCAATATAAGTTTCAATCACGTAGGAAATTGTTTATTGGCTTCATTTGCGTAGGTGTTGCTTAATTTATTGAAAGGTTCTATTTAAATTGTCCATTGTTATAATACCCTAGATTTCTTGACGTCTTTATAGACCGTTCCTTTGACACTATTGTTTTAGGACTTTTTGATAGATGGCGTTAAGAAATTCTATAGATACCTATGTATCGAATGAACAGTCGTTAACTCAAAAATCTTTACATTTTCACTGTGCAATCTATTAAAAAGTCAACTATTTCATGAGAAAGTAAAATTTTACCCATCGTTTAATAACAGTTTCACGATCTTTAAAACCTCGAGAAGCTAAACTACCCACTATCAGTTGTGCAAGTGAATTTATTCAACAATCTTTTCCATTAAATATCTTACGAGTTGGTAATTCTAAATCATTTCTAATAGCGGCAACAAAATAAATGAATATAATTTTAAACACGATAATTCAAGTGCTCCAGGCATGTGTGTGTTAAATCTACTTGTAAAGTTTAGCGTTCACAAAGCGAAACGTAGCGTCGGCAGTGCCACCGACAGTCCTTTGAGTAAGCGGAATTCGGATATTGGATAAGCTTCTGCGCGGTTGCTTGTTTACCTAACAATTTGGTTTAATTGGTTTTGCCATGTCGGGATTGTTGTCATCAACAAACGTTATAATAGCTTTTGAAGTTCGTTTATTATTGTACGTTGACCTATTATCATGCTAACGACTTTAACCTGGATTTAAGTGGGTTTTCTAAAGATGATATTTTAGAAATTAACTAAAGTTCATAAAATACCTTAGTCTATTCTTTTCCCGTCACACATATTTACTGAGACGACGGAATTTGAGAAGGCATTTTCGTAGAAAATGAAACATTGGATGGAATTTCAATTCACGAATATAGAGTCGGTAGGTAACTTCCACCGGCACGTGCCATTTAAAAAAGCCCGGCATTAAACTAGTTAAATAAAAGTCCTCCGATTCACAATGAAACAAAGTGATAGCTTTTAAACAACTGAACCGAATGTGTAGTGCACCTATCTGCCCCGATTTAACTTGTATGGAATGGGCTTGTATGGAAATTGAGTCTCTATCTCCGCAACAAATATGTAGGCAATAGTATACCTATAGGTATTACTACCGTGAATTTTACAGCAACCGGCGTTCCATCTTGACGTATTCAGTAACGAAGCAATCTGCATGCTTGGCAGAGTACCGGCATTTTGCGTGCCATGTCCGTGCCGCAGTTTGCATAACTTTACATATTTGCTGTTAAACGCATCGGGTTGGAACACACGGATTACCTTTTTTTTTTTTTTTTATACCTGACCTTACATTTTCTTTGAGCTGAAGTATTTCTATTTTACTTTTATTAAAATATATTACAAATACCAACTAGATATTGCCCGATGGTAATCGTACACGTGTCTATGAAATTCCTGCTCTACGTAAATGTATTTATTTTAGACTATAGTTTATAATGTTGTTTAAAAGAGTACCTACCTAACTGATTATTTAGTATTTCAAGAAATCGACGCCTATATTATTATCGTTCCTAGATTCCACTTACCTAAAAGCTCTTAAATTATACGGGAAAATTGGAGAAATGCCACACGCTATTATTCATATAATGCCCCTTTATCATGCTTTACTCCCCCACTGCCCTTGTGAGTTGGAATAAGAATAACAGTATTAAATTTGCATGCCGACAAAACTGGTGTTAGCACGCGAACACCCCGTCTCCCCCTTTGTAGGGATGGTGGGTGGGGAACGTGATACGTCTCGCGCATGTTTGGGGTGGATGAAAATTCGTGCAGGAATGCACTGTCATGTCACCCCAATTTTTCCGTCAGTAATAATAACCCCTCACCTGAAATTATGTCATCTCTGTTTAATGAAAGGTTAAATGTCATTTTGATTGCTGTTTCATAATAATTAGTGTTGTTTGTCACTTAAAACGGTTGTAAGAGGTGCAGAAAAGGATATATGTTTATATTAAGCAATATATTTCGAAAGTAACGATCCAATAGAACGGACTTAATGGAGTGCAATACTTCAATGTAGGTACCTACATCTACCTACTGTACATCGATTAATCTACACCAGGCAGCTTTATGCGCATTGTAAATTTAACGCAAAGCTTTGATGAATCATTCCGATAATTACTTTCCTTAATAAAACGCCACTTGTATGTCGAGTGAGTACCGTAATCTGAAGTAATAAAGATCTTTTTGTGTCAAAGAGAATCGTGACACTTAAATTAAATATTACACAAGCACATGTACTATATCTTATATCCGGTGAAACAAGGTCAGTGACACGCGACCAACACTGCGTGATTCACAACAAACAAACAAGTAACCTTTCATTAGGAAAGATTTTTTGAGTGTTTTTATGTTACGTTAATGTTTCCTTCCACATAGATAACGCACATAACTTAGTTATGTATGAGTCAAATTTTATTAGTCTTGGTTTATTAGGGCATAATATTTTGTAACGTATGAACTTATTAATCTTAAACACGCCTGTCAGTTTGTCAGATTTTTTAGAAAGTAGACCTTAAGCCTTAAAAATCAAAATTATTTTCGGTCAAACACTTTTTAAATTTTATGAGGTTTCGACACTACAACCTAGATTTTTTTTTTTAACTTTGAAAATGACTAAGTAATTAAGCTAATATCTTAATGTTAATATTGTAACTATTATGCATAACATCATTACGGCGATAGGTTTTTCATTCATATGAATATAAATAATATGGTAGACGTGGCAGCATAACAATAGGATGTATAAAGAAAGCCAACAGGCTGCTTGTGATCTACACCTGCTTAAGCATAAATAAATCGGTGCGGACTACAGCCACGTCGACGTTACGTAAAGAACAATGGCCGGCTGAGAACGCGGCCGCCAACGCGATGCGAATACTTTAATAAATATTCCATTTATATTTATTCATAGCCTCGTCTTCGATTTATACAATATCAATGTGGAATCGCAAACGGCCGGCAGTACCGTTTCCGTCGCAAGCACAACTAGGCATAAACAACAATTTGCATTTTTTCGTGCGATCGTGATGTGCGTGCGAAATAGCAGTTTTGTTATGATTAAAATGCATGTAGAAATCGTTTTTGTATTATACGTACGGTCTTTCCAGTCTTATCGCCCTTTCCTTTGTGCCTCCATCCATATATATTGTTACATGATCTTGATTAATGCTTATTTGCAATTTTAACTTCCTTATTGTTTAGTTGTTCTTTGGAGTTTCGATCTTCGAATTGTTCACTTTTTTCAAATTTTTCAATTTCTTTATGTAACGCAAACTCCTATGCGAGTTAATGCGTCGTAAGAAGTTAGAAGCTTTTAGTGTTAAATTTAAGTATTACATTACTGGCTGAATGTATGTAGGTACTTTCACCCCACTTTACCATTACTTGAAATGACTACTAGTCTATTTATTCTGTTTATTCATACATTTTTAAGTATTCTATCATTGCTTCGGTAGAGCAAGTTAGTATTTGTGTAATCATTATCTATGTGCTATATGTAAAATGTATAATATAAAAAAATCTTGAAAACATAAATAGCAATCAAAGTTAAAGAAGTTACTCGCTGATACAAGCTTAGTAATTTATGTTGTTTTGTGGGAATAGTTCCTACAACAATTAGTTTTTAAACAGTAGGATCTCGTTACATACGTGTATTTGTGTATTGTAAAATCACGACTCGTCAAACCCGTAGAGGTCAAGAATATTTCACACGTTGGCGCAAATGCACAGCATTCCTCACACAATTATCGCCAGCAACTCTCGCCTCCGTTACGTCTTTTATTTGCCCTCGGCCACAATAACAGACCGGTTTTCATGCCATAAAATACACGGACGATTCGTGCATGCTCTATCCCGTCCTATCGCCGTGATCTCACGTAACATTCGTCTTTGTAGTATAATCGCCTCAGGCTCAAAGATTCGTTGTAAGTACTTAGGATAATCTACTATAGAATCTTTTTTTTAAAATTAAATATGGCCAATGGGTCGAGTAGTTAGTTATGTATCAACCTACCTACTCGGGCTTACTTGAAGGTTAGGTAAATAAAATACAAGTTTACGAAAAGAGAAACCAGGTTTATTTACTTTCTAGATATACATACGTCGTAGACATTTTATGTAGTCAAGTTTATCGACAAACAGATAACAATAATAACGGATATAACTTTTAATAAATGTCTATAAGTCAAGAAACAAAGGCTGTTTCGAGTCAAAAGTTGTTTTCAAAAGCCTGTTGTTTTTTCTTAGTGTATGATAAATTCTAAAACGTAAATATAGTGTTTTTATAAACAAGTCTGGAAAGCATTCACAAGGCTTGTGTATCTTTTCGTTAGATTCAAATGCATTCAACAAACTTGACAAAATCTTTTCATCCTGCAAATCTAAAGTGTCTAAACTCATAAACGATTTAAAAGTGTCTTCCATTTTCTTCACAAATATAACCATACAGTTTTCACTATTATCATCGTCTTTGTGGTTTATTTTACAAGTCTCGCAATTATTATGTTGCGGTGCCGCTTTAGTCTTTTCTAGCAGAAAGTGCGTTAATTCTTTGAGAGGATTATTACTCAAGTTCAGTTTTTTATAATCTGCTCGTACAATTTTATGTTGGGTAATTGGCGTTTCAAAGCTCAAAAAGACACTTTTTCGATCCACACAGTTAAACAAATTGTGGATATGATTAAGCATTTCTTCTAAATCTGTTTTCGTATTTTTGTTTATAGGTTGTAAAAAGTTCTGTGCTCGAACTTGTCTAAAAATGAGATCAACTGTTTTAGCAGAAGGAACCATATGCTTTTGCTTAGATACAACTTTATCGACCATAGTATGAAAGTAATCGAAACTATAAGGTAGTTGGCAAAAGGGTGAATATCTTGTAATTTTTTTTGACTTTGACTCTTCGTGCATCGCCAAAATGGAATTTATTGTAATTTTCACATTTTCTACAAATTCATCTCGTGGTTTAACCTTACCATTACACTTTAAATTTAAAGAAGAACACATTTGCAACGCTATATGCAAATAGCTGATTGTGACTGTAACTTTTTGTTCCATTTTGTTGTTTGACTCGATAACTTTGGGATTCAATACGTTAATTAATTTTAATATTGACAAAACAAGTTTAGCAGAAGCTTCAGCGGTGCGTATGTCTAATCTACCATAATCACTGTATAACAACATCCGAGCAGCAACATCATAGCTGAAGACTTCCTTTATTTGTTTAATATCATTATATGGTTGTAAATGTTGTTCTCTAATATTAGATGACCTATACTTTTGCTCATCTAATTCACTTAATTGGATAAAATCTATAAAGTCTTGTTTAGAGGCCAATTTGTTATGAGCATCAAAATAACCGTAGGTCATCATATTATAGAAAAACAATTTTAAGAGTGAAGAGGCCTCACATATGTAATATACCTTCCCTTCTGCTATATTTAGCATATATGGTTTTTCTGCTTGTATATCTCTATTCAAATATTTAGAATCTCCATTGTAAACCACTGCCCTTACACGAAAACCGGTGCCTAGCGCAATCTTTTCTATACATCGTCTAATCCACTGCCATACTTCACAGTAATCTGTGCTGTCATCTGTGTATGCTATACAGATACACTGTTTCCATTTCTCTATAATTCCGTGTAATGTTAAAACAATTGCCATAGTTGCTAGTCGAGGCTTTGGAGTCTTGCCGATATTGTTGATACCCAAAATTAAGTCTCTTTTGATGTGATAGTAATATTTAGGTGTTAAGTTAATCTCTTCGACAGAAACGTAACATTCTTTTTTATTCTCTATCATGGTTTTCACTTTCATGGCAAGTAATCGTTGGAGAAGTATATCTTTATCGCAAGAATTCACTGTAGCAAATAGTGTTTTTTTTACTTCTTCAAAAGACATTAGGTGTAAAACAGAACAAAACCTCTTATAAGCTTCAGGATTGTTGATATAAATTCTAAAAGACAAACCTTCGTAAAAATCTCTTTGTTCTGACGCTTTTATTACTTGTTTTTGACAATGGTTGAACAGGACAGTCGAATAAGTTGCGCCATGTATAAGTCTATTACATTTAATCTTTTCCTGTAATATTTCAATTTTTTCCAGTATTTCGGTCTGGTCTTCGTTGGTAGGTAAACAGAGTGTAGGTACAGCATAATCTGCTAAAATGGTTGCTCCGAATTTGTTAACAGTCAAAAAACGTTTCTCAAAATGTTTTTCACAGACAAAAATCTTAGTTTGTGGTTGGTATGCACCTCCAACTTGTTTCTTCCATAAAGTTAATCTGAAACAAACGTAGGTAAAAAATAATATGTTTTTATACTATTAAATTATTAAGAGTTCATAATAATTTGACATTATAAAGATTTCACACAAATGCATTATTCTTATTTTACCTTTCAGTATCTACTGGTGCAGAGTAGAGCGTTTTACTTTTATCACTGCAATCAGGAACAAAACATTCTCTTTCCTCCATATTGAATAAAAATAACACTTTTAACACGATAGTACAAAACGTCGATATTAACGTGTACTTAGGAGGCGCGCTCGTAGCAAACTGTTTGGTCTCGTTCACAAAAGCCACTTTACTGGGTGGTGGGGGGAGTTAAAACACCTATCGCCAACGCTGAAAGAAAATGATAGTCAGTACGCCACGGCCTGAACATTGTTTCCTTTATAATCATAAAGGTGTTAAACCCATACTTAGGTCCCGTCGAGATCGGATTTTTGGTAGTATTTTTCAAAATTAATATTGATTTATTGTCATCTTTGTCATTTCATTGCATTGCTCTTATTGAGTATTTAAAATAAATAAAAGTTTTCTTAATAAAGAACAACTTAATTAGGGACATAGTTTTGACGAAACAAATCAATGAAAGAATAAGAGGGAAAACCGGGTCAGGTTAAATTAATGTTGCATGCAGGAAAATTTAGGAAGGGCGCAGCGCATGGCGTGCAAAATGGCCGCTGCGGCACGCGCAGTAATGGCGGCCGGCCTTGGTCTGTGTTCGCAATCAACTTATTATTCAATCTCATGTTGCGAATTGGTCCGAGGTCCCCAACGTTCGTTGACCCTTTTCGTTCCACTTTACACACTCGTTACACTCCAGAGGAAAGATTATACACAAACAGATACCAGTATAATCATACTACTTACATAATAATATAAATACCTAACTAAATTTATTTCCTGACATAGACAGATGGATCATGAAATACGATAAACAAACAGCTTAAAAACTTGCTATTATTGCAAACCAAATAGCAAAAAGTAACATGGGTATAACAATGAATGACTGATTTATTCATTATAGCAGTTACAAAGCACATTAGTAAATGTCAAACTTCTATTAAGAATTATTCTTCTCATCGTACCTACATCTTTACAATTTTGTTTAACTACCTATCCTAACTAAAACATTCCAAAGGTCGTTGGTCGGTTCTAGTTGACGTAAATCCGACACGGTCCGTTATGTCCTCTGAGAGAACAATGGTTTGCGTTACTTGCCTAATGAGAAATGTTTGTTTTCAGCACAGACAATAGGTTTTGTTCACTTGTATTTATTATTATACAAATATATTATATCAATTGCCTTAAGCGCACATCGTATCAATAACCTTAAGCGCACATCGTTTCAATAGTGCAGAAATCGCAGTCAGTTATTCAAACATCTTGTTTTTAGCCAAAATACATCGCACCAAAACCGTGACTACCTAAACGATTTTTTTTTTGCGAAAATTAAGTATAATGCTATTCCAATGTAAATCTCTCAAAACTATAAGATAACATTAAGAAAAATGTTTGTTTTCGTTTCGGTTTCGATTTAACAGTGCGATTTGTAACGAATTTAAAACCCGGCTGCATTAGTTTTATTTCATTAGCAGCAATTCGAATTACAAAAAGTTTCTAATTTTAGTAGTAACCAATCAATAATGAAATGAATGCAAGATACGAGATCAAAGTGACCGTTTCCGAGTGAGAATGACGAAAATAACTTATTTATTTAAATTCTTTATACCTAGATACTATCAAATTATATTAAACAAAAGGTAAATCCAAAGATTTCTAAGCAGTTTGCATAAAGGAATGAATGAACCTACTATACTGCTTTTAAAAAAATACATGCAAATTAGAACTAAATTTAACATTGAATCTTAAGTACAAAAAACTGGAATTGCTTAACGAATACAATTAAAAAGATATAAAACGAGTTCTTTCTACCTGTATGTAGATGTGTAAGGCAGGCTATAAATTACAGACAGTAATGTTTCGAACAGTCGACCTTGATTGAAGGCTCATTAGCCGCAGTCGAGACGAGCGAGACCACGAGTACGCATCGAACCGGATCGTGAGCCCGCATGCCATGATTTATGCTTTGGACTTTATAAAGACTGTTATTTTTTTGTCAGACCGGTTTTGCCTGCTGCTCCCCTTCGAGCGGTTAAGTTGCTCTACCTGGATGTTGAAAAAAAATATTATGGTATCAGTTTTTTACCATCGTAATAATAATAGTGGAAGATTCCTTTTGTAGAAATGCGGACGTGGGCTCTGCTAGGAACGTGATATGCTGGTCTGTGGCTTCATTATATTAATGGACTCAACCGGATGAATACAAAGATGAGCCGTTTTAAAGTTAATCAGAATAGAAACCTGCTTAACTCACAATAATTGTATATGCTACTAAAACTGTTTATGGAATAATGTAGATTAGGAATATATGTACTATATACGTGTACGTAGTTATGTTATCATTTCACTTATCAATAGCATATCAAACCTTTAGGTATCGGTAGAACAAATTTTCACATTCAAGGTTCGTTATGCAAGTCTACAAACTGCTATCAGAGTTACCTAACCGTTTGTTTTTTCCTTAAATGTACTTGAGTGTTATGGTCATAATATTACCAATTTGTTATTCATCGTTCGATGAAATCGTTTATATTAGAATTGATTTTTATAACCGTAACTGGTTATTTCTTTAAATAAGATTCTATTCGACTCAAACGTGGCACGACCTTCATTTGACATTGCCAGTTCTCGGCCTCGGTTCGCTCCCATCTGAAGTTTTTGCTGCATTTTTTGTTAAAATTCATCGCCATTTATTTACCACCTGCCGCGGTCGTTACCCGGGTAGAAAAACTCCCCTATTTTATTTAACAAAAGAGATTCCCAAAGTTATTCTTATAATTATGGATGACAAAGCGTTTCGGGGCAAAATCATCTTTTTTTTGTAACCAAAAAAAACGTTTTATTTCTTAGAAAAAAAAAAAAAAAAATGTAAACAATTCCTCTGAGTGCGACAAATGTGCATTGGTTACATAATACAACCATTTGTTAGAATTATGGCCAGTTACACAATTACAACAGTATTCTTTATTTTGGCTAAAATTTTATCATTTATCATCTTAGTTTGCTAATACCTACCTACCTTCCGTGAAAAATTGATAATATTTATCAAAATAGTACCTACAATGCTTTTATTATTTATCAAATACACAAATGATAACGTGACCAACTCTATGGTATCAGCTAAGATATTAATAACCCTCTCGCCTTCGAGTATAAAAGCACGAATGTTTGAAAACTATTAAGTCACTTGGCTATGAATTATCTAGTAAGTAATCAATAAATCAAATATACAGGGTGTCCGGAGACCAGTGGATGTCCCGGCACGGGCGGCTGGCGGGGAAGGGTTGGCTGCCCAGAATACTTTTTTTTTTTTCTATATCAAACGGTTCGAGCTGTACGTCACTTTTTAGTAAAAATTGAAAAATGTCTACTTTTTTGCACATTTCGGGGCATCACGTCGTACACATTATGCCGTGCGAGTGAGAAACTATTTAAATGAAAGTTATCCAAGAAGATGGATTGGCCGATTAGGTCCAATATTGTGGCCTCCACGTTCGCCTGATCTGAACCCACTTGTCCACACATCAAGTATACAAAAAAAAACATAACCACAATTGAAGACCTGCGTCTACGGGTCCACGAAGCGGCACAACAAATATGAGAAAAAATTATAATCGTGTCCTTAAGACATCGTTAATAAAAAGGTTAAGGGCCTGTATAAGAGCAAGAGGAGGACGATTTGAGCATTTGCTGTAACATTATGACATATTAAATCTTAATAAGTGTCCTTTTTTGTAGAATACTTGTTTCAACTTTTTCATGTAAGATAGTACCTTCGCTGCATTCATAGCACTAGCTTAGTAACTTATGACAAAAAGTTATTAGTATAATATTGTTATAGAATCCTTATGAAATGGGCAATTTTTTTCAATAGTCGGCCAGACAGGTTTCATACATTTTTTTATACCACAGATGCTCAAACTTAGCAGAAAGTAAAGTTTATAAGACTAAATCTATCTTTGGGGACATCCTGTAAGTTACTAACTATAGTATTAAAAAAAAAAAATTAGATGATTTACAAACATCAATATTAGTGAACACATGGCGAAAAAAAAACAATGCTATCGCTTAATCTGTGGACGTGATGCCCCGAAAGTGCAAAAAAGTAGACATTTTTCAATTTTTACTAAAAAGTGACGTACAGCTCGAACCGTTTGAGATAGAAAAAAAAAACGTATTCTGGACAGTCAACCCTTTCCCGCCAGCCGCCCGTGCCGGGACATCCACTGGTCTCCGGACATCCTGTATAGGTAACTCAATGAAAATATAAGATATTCCTAATTCGAAGCGACATGTTTTTATTGTTACGAAATTTCGTGTTACCTCTCTAGGCCGATTAATATAATATACCTAGTCAACAAGTCGTTATAGTACATTATGATATAAGTGCGGTAAGTTGAAAATTACAGCCGAGGCGATATTGCTAGCCCGAGCCGTAGGCGAGGGCTACAAGAAAGCAGAGGCTGTAATTATCAAAGCGCACGTATGTCATACGACGTTTTATAACACATTTGCGAGGAAATAAATAAAACTCGGACTTTCTTAAACGAATAAATCTTTAATCACTTGTTAAAGCAGTTAGAAAAATTTCTTAAGATTTAAAAAAGTACCGTTGGTTTTAGACGGAGCATGATAAACCGTACGTGTTACCTTATTAGAAAGAAACTCGTGCGTTTTACTTTACGATTACGCACAAGTACGTAATGACATACATTACGATATTGAAATTGGTGAAATAAGAGGCCCTTTACGAGCAAATGTGTTATAAAATTAATTAAAGTATCATATTTCGAAACATCGTCCGCCGTCGTCAAAACGTAATACTCGGAAGTGGAGCTTTTTTTTCAATTTTAGATCAAATTAACTAGTTCTTTCTTGATTTTGATATGTATTACATATACCTATTATGTTTAAAGTTTATGGATGATCTCTTTTAAACGAAGAGTGAACTAGGAAGTAAACATCAAGGTATCAATGATATTTCAAAGCAATGAATACTAGAATCATTAAACGAATTCAGTACTAGGCTGAATAAGTATTTTGCAATCAACGGAACTTTCTCAATCAAATGAAACGTCACAGGCAGTTGTCAAGAAGTTAGAAGGTAACATAAATCACGGTTTAGTTCTTTATTGGCCGCAACCGTTCTACGGAAACTTCTACAAACTTTACAAAAGAAATGCCTAACTTTTAATGTTCTTTCCTCGGTGTCTAATAAAAGAGGATACGAACTTGTCTCGTCTCTTACGATTTTGGTCCCTTTATTATTACGCTATGAGATTTATTTGAATATACAATGCAGCCAGTCGTTTGCATTTACTGATGGTATTATGTATGTATTCTGATACCTAGGAACTTTGATCAATATTGTATGCATTATTTATACGATGAAACATAGTACGTGCATCCTGCCTGTTTTACATATTTCGGCAAAACAAAATGACTAATATAATAAAAGGTAAGTAAACGCAGACTTTGTCATTTGTTCGACACAAATATAATAAGGAAACTACAAATATTGACACAGCTTTGTTTCTCTGCTGTGAATTGCGTCGAAACTTAACCTAAATGAACTTAATATCCATTAGTTGCGATAATAAGGAATGCACGGGTCGGGCGGGGGGCGGGGCCTTGTTTCGGATCAGATGATCAAATTCCACTAAACAAACTCTTTTGTATGATAGATAAGTCCTCTGTTTTGACTTGCCTGACCTTTGTAATTATCACGAAATTTGACATTTGATCTGAGGCACAGCTGGAAGACATAATATTTATTTTTATGACATTATTTAAAATCATTAGACCTTCAAAACATGCGTTTTCCACGTGTTTCTGCTTTTTCGTCGTTATTTCAAAAATATATTTTTACCTTCCGGGCAATTCCACGTATAAGTCTACTAAAAATGAAAAAATAAATATCTGATTTTGATAGTAAAAATACTTAAGTATGGTCGCAACATTATGTGACTTTTAAGTTTTTATAGTGCCAACAATTTTTGTTTGATATTTCTGGCAGCACTTTCATTTACGAGATGGGGCGTCGTGAGCTCAGCTGATAGTGGTTTTTTGTGGTGTAGTTTTGATTTAATTTTCACGGTAAGTCTTTTGAATTATTGTTATATTTTGTTACATACTGACTGTTCAAATGATGACGTGTTAAATGATAGAGTTCGTAATTCATGGAAAATTATTTTTTTAAAGAAATATTAGGTTTGTAAAATCACAGTGTCAAGGTGTGGTGTCGGTCACAGAATATACACACTTTTCTCTCTAACTACTGTAAAATTACTTCAATATCACGAAAATAAGTATTTTTTTCCTACTTGATGGTGTTATTCAAATGATGCCGACGATAAAAAATCTATTATCTTTTGTTTTTAATGCCTAAACTCTTAAAAACATTGTTGTAGTGTCAGTCACATTGTAGAGTCGGTCACGTAATTGATAGAGTCAGTCATAGTCCATGTCATAATTAAAT
Organism: Idaea biselata; assembly: GCA_958496205.1. Lineage (NCBI taxonomy): Eukaryota > Metazoa > Arthropoda > Insecta > Lepidoptera > Geometridae > Idaea > Idaea biselata. Next base: position 20,471,283 of record OY292400.1, on the reverse strand, counting down.
GTAGCTTTTTGTTTTTTTTTTCATGGACGGCTAAAACAGCTGCAGAAAGGAAGCGCACGCAGAGACAGAAGCTGAAACCTAAAGGATTATTCGAAGAATTTAATAAATAGTCTAGATGTCTTTAAAAAGGCTTAAAATAATTTATAATTTGTTAAAGAAATTGTTAATTGTTTTTAAATTATGTTCTTTGTTTTTTTAATGATTATATTTTGAATTATTTTAGTTTCAATGTTGGTTTCTAACGTTCTAATTACACTTTTGTATCTTTCAAATAATTTAGAATTCCTATTTCATAAAATATTTATCACAGCACATATGCTGTGATTTAAATTTTAAGATTTCATCTAAAAATACTGACTTTACGGCTACACAAAGTGAGTGTAGTGTCGGTCACGTTTTGGGCTGTAGTGTCAGTCACAATTAATTTCACTAATAAATATTGTTTTCAATAACTTAAAGCTTTTATATCACTATTTTATAATAGTTTGTTTCATGCACTTTCGATAAAAATACAAATTAAAGTTATTGCGCCAGAAAAAAGGAAGATTATTGAAGTTTAAAAACACTCGAAATGGACTTCCTTTTGCATGTAGTGTCAGTCACGTTTATATTTTACTCAAAAAATGATATTTCAAAATATCATTGGTTGCCAGTTTTTCTGAATATAGGATAATTGTTGAAACTGCTACAAAGCCATGTTTAAATTGAAACTAAAAACATAGTACTAATCGTAATATAAGACAAAACAAAACGCAAACTGTGTCAAATGTAGAGTCAGTCACATATGGAATTGCCCTTCCTACATCAATAAATAATTCCTAGTTCCGTTTAATAAGATAAGGTATCGGTTGAACCTCAACGGAAAAGGCTATCGCACCATCTGCTAACCCACATGTTTTATAGCTAAATAAACACAGGTTTCGCAATTCAGCTGGCAGATTACCACGCTTATCTATTCCATAAATGTGATAGCGGCTCTATCGCGACAAAACTTATCAGTTCACTTAAAAATATTCCAAATATTCTTATTGCTGTGGGTTTTGTTAGATAAAATGTTACGTTTATTTGTATTAGTTGTTTGCCTTCAGGTAAATGGCATTACTATGTATAACAGACGTAAGTACCTACCTACTCAACGAATAAGGAAGTTCAGATACTTGTTGACATGACGCGACCTACTTAAAGTTGGGTGGAACATCCTAATGGAATGACTTAATTTATGTTACCAACTGTCTATATTATCTAAATTGGTCATCTTCATCAGTCACAGTGGCCTGCTCTAGACATAGCAACCAGGATAGTTAGCCTCGTTGTTCCAATAAATAAATCCATCCTTATTAAGAGCACACACGACGAGTTCGGTCCTCTGCGCTTGTCAACGGACCCCCCGGCACGTTGATTATGATGGATCACTGATTGCATCGTTCAATTATGACGAAATACCTAACTGCCATGGGAAAATGCATCGAACGGTACATCCGATTAGATTGGCGACTGATAGAATTTCAAATCATGTTGGGTGAGCAATATTTTATTCCCACGTTACTGTTTTGCATGAATTTTGTTATGTTGACTTTCATTGAGCACGTCATCAACAGCAAAGTTTTTTTTAAATTGAAATCGCCATGTTACTGTAGTTATAAGTGTTTATAACAAAAATAATCAGGAAATCTCAGTGAACTTTCTCGAGTTAAATCAACAACCTCGTTCATCCGCATTAATCGATGGTACGATGCACAGCAAAGAACTGTTTACTGTACTGATTATAACTAATTAGTTCAATGGACCGTTCAGTCGGGCGTCGGGTGGACTGACCTAACACGCCCAACGAGGTGTGCCCGACAAGATTCATTGCGCTATTAAAATTCAAATTAGTGAAAGTTGAAGTCTTAATTATATTCTGTCATTCTAATACTATTATAGATTGCTTTTCAATTGTGTAGGTACGTGTTCAATGAACTTTACGAACGTCGTGTCGCCTAGTTACTCATCCTTTCTTATCTTAAAAGCCATTTTAGGTAAATTAGGGTAAGAAAGCGCAGTTATAAACAACGTATTTTTATGACCTTGCCGAATGCTGATATAAAACAGTAACAAAATAAATAACAAATGGTTGCGTTGTAGGAAGACAGATAACAAAAATATTTGTTTCATTATAGCTTGACTCAGATATCTGAAGAACTCGGGGTCAGAAGCAGTGCCTATTTCAATTATCATGTGGGTTATCAATAAAATGTTTCTAGGTAAAATTGTCTTCACATTTTAATTTAACCTAAGTCGATTATGTTTTGTAGGTTAATAATATTCATTCCTAAATATAGAACATTATTTCTTTCTTTACTAATATGTATAGATGTATGCAAACTTATCATATATACACAAATATACACCCACATGTAGTAGGTAGATGTTAAACGTGAAATATTTAGTACCATGCATAAAAGGTTTATTTTTAGTAAAGTCAGAGAACTATTATTTATATTATTTTTACGTTTATAGATCCTAAAATATTTAGTAGTGGTACGACAGCGGATGTAAGATACAACTTCCATTTGGCAACCGTCAAATATTTATCTAACGTTATCACGAAAGAAAACGAGGTCATGTGTTTTACTCTGAGTGAATCAACCCTGACACTAATCAAGTAGGTACCTGCCTATTTACTGTTCATATTCACTATGTTAACGCTATTTAATTGTTTGTTTGTTTGTAACAGGTATGTTACAACCGTAATTGGTAAGTTATATTCGCAGAAATATGACAAGAAATAAATCTTATCTCATTCCACGACATTTTCAGGGAATTCGAAGCCTTCTAGGAATGTTTTGTTATTTACAGATTTATTAGACGTGATTCCGGGAATTCTTAATTATGTAGGTACTTACTTAATAAAACAAGCGCTCGAAATAAAAATATAAATTTGTTTTTCGATTAATATTCTGTCGACGACATTATGTGGAGAATAAATTAGTTTGCTTCAACAATATTGAATATTGTGCGTTGTCTGCGACAGATATCTAGGTCGTTCTAAGGACAATTATTGTGTTGTGTTAATACCTATCTCGTTTGTAAATAACACGTGCTCACGTTTTTGATATAATAATTTTGACTGACTTTAAAAAAATGATAATTCAAGATGAAAGAAAGAAAGAAAGAAAGAAAATTGATTTATTCAGACAAGCACACAACTACATTACAATAAAAAAAATTATAAAAGTAAATAACTGGATGCTAGATAACTAGATGCTTTATTAGCCTATTTTTCTTGTGGTTTATTTTTGCTGTTTTTGCTTAAATTTAGATAATTGTATATAATTGGCAATAGCTTCAATTTGATACCATAAAAATAGTACCTAGACATTGTTACAGAATTATTATTTAAACAAAACAAGTAGGTAAGTAATTGTTTATAATAATAATATACCCATTTATATGTAAGAATGCTAATTTAGTCTGATATACGTGGACCCACATTAGTTCTAAATGTGGAATAATGTGGATGTTATGCAGAATATATTTGAATTAAAAAAACCTGTTAAAACTTGAATAAATACTACTACATACATAACATAACACATAAATATAATACCTATATAATGTAATAATGGTTGAAATAAAATACAAGCCAAATATGAAAATTTCTAGAATCCAAAGACCTAGATCTAACTTATATAATATTCTGTAGTTAATAGAGTCAACAAATTGGTGCAACAAAAATAAAAAAAATCTACCTATATCAGTTTGACGTCAATGGCGTTGGTTGACGTAGTAACAACATGTTGAAGTAAACCGATACAAGCTAATAATACCACAGAATAGGTAACAGCTAATACTAAGAACGTGATGAATGGCAATAATGCGTGACTTGTAGTAACTACATACGTACGCATGTAAATGGGATACAATATCAATACATTATGTATGGAAATTTTACTGGAACTTTGAAGTCTTTGTGATAAAAGTGAGTAGGTGCGTACGTAACGTGATAAACTAATGTCATATCGTTGTAGCGATTTATATTTAGCATATCTTTTTGATCATAGTGTTTTTCGGCTAGTTCGTATGAATCTCATCTAGGGACAATTTATTTATTTTAACCTTAGATAATATACCTCACTACTAACGATAAATTATTGTCTATATCTTTAGCATTCTTCATGTTGACTGTAGGTTGAAATCTTTGCAATTTTAACACTCAATCGCTAACCATAAAATCCTAAAGCAAAATCGCAAAAACACATCCTTTGTGTCATACATAGCAGAAGATTCCATTACAGTTAATGGAATCTAGGTATACTAACAGCAAAGATAAAACAATGAAAGTACTGATTTACTTACTATCTCTCTCCTGTCTATACTCCTCTTCTTACTTATTATCTCCTTTACATTATAATTTGTTATCAATTTTATGTGAACACATACAAAGTACAACAAAATAGAACAGACTAATGCAGTAGTGTCATCATAACATGAAAGCAAAGCTATAAATTCATTCATGTCAGTTTCGTTTAGTACATTCAGATAAACACTTGCGTATCGTATATGCTTTAGGTATATTATATTGTGGCAGTTAGGCAGACTGCCAAAAACGTCCGAAATGCCTTCTATTTTCATTATAAATCAATGCAATGGTATAACATGCCGAAAATATAATGTTTCTTAATTGTCTATGAATAAATATATGATGTCATTGACATCTCCAAAATGTTTATAAAAGCGACGCATTCTATATGAAAATGTTAATGTAATTTGCATACATACCTATCTACTTATTTCCTTAAGTATATACAGAATTTTGGTCACGTTCTTGTTAGTTTAACGATTATCTTTTTACACACCAGTATTTATGAGTCCATGTTCTCTTTTAAATTTTAAATAAGCATATTTACAAGGTTTTTCAATAATGTATCTTTTAGTAGCTATAAAAACATCAACGAAATCATGTGACATTTCGGCTCTACAAACAATAATATCATTCACATAGATAAGGTTGTTTACTGACCTGTTGTTATCTCTAAATTGCTGTTGATATGGTAAATCTCCAGCCATTCTAGTTATCAATACCAAGTTGTTATCACTTGTGTGTTTAATGATTGCGAATTAGGTCATACTTACCTACTACCTAGTATCAACTGATTATTTGCAAGTTAGGTACAATTAAATGGAAGATTTTAAAACTATTTTAGCATTCAAAACTCAACAATTTAAAAGATTAATAAGTCACTGATGTAAATATGACTTTTTATGTCCTTGCATTTAAATTCTCTATTTATGCTATGTTAAATATAATCGTTTTTCACGCGATTAACATTTATCATGCAATCGTTACTAGAATAAATTGTTTTATTTCGTATATTCTCTGGCGGAATCTTCCATTTTCCTTGTTATTAGATGTCCCCAGTAAGTTATCATCTTATATTCATCATAGACAAACAAACTGAATAAAATACTTTTGCATGCGTAGATCTATACCTATTGTTTAAAGTTTTATCAAGTCAGAAACTCAGAACCAACAGTGGTTGACCTTGTCATAATGTTAATCGTCTATATAAATATTTATAAGTACTTATCTACATTTATGAGCTATTCGATAAAATAATGTATGTGTTAAATATGCTGGTAAGTATGACTACAAAAATAGACTTTCCGTTTGAATATTTAATCATTCTGGAACGCAAAGTACAGCAGTAGTTAAGTGGAATAAACGTTAAGGAAAATGTGGGAATATGGCCAGGTGGCATATTTATTCGTAATGCCAAACGTACATTGCATTGTAGGTTCATTTTAATTTATAATGCCTTCCATCCACCGCTATAATTGCATATGATTAGGTAAAATAGTCTATCCATACTAATATTATAAAGAAGAAGAAAAAAGTTTGTTTGTTTGTGATAAATAGGCTACGAAACTACTAGACCGATTTAAACTCTTTCACCATGAGAAGGCTACATTATCGAAGATTTTGATCCCAATATTCCTACGGGATCGGGACTTACGCGGGTGAGACCGCGGGATGCACCTATTTTCTTATATGACTTTAAGAATTTTTTTTTTATATTCTTTGTAATTCTAAATTCAGCACCATTTTATGGTCAATAAATAACTAACTGTTTGTTTTATAATATTATGTTAATTTCCGTCATTTTTTAAATTATATGAAGTTGTAAGTGATAAATTGATTAACCCGTTCTATAACCTTCATTTAATTTTTTAAAACATCAAGATAATCTTGTAATCAATATGCGAATATAGTGAAACGGACGTCCAATCATGTCTCGATATTGGTCAAGGCGAGGCCTACGACCGTGGCGGCACGCCAAGCGGCTGTTGAATGCTGATTGCCAATCATAACGACATCATTTGTCATATTTTTATCTCTAAGTAATTTGAGTTCTGAAATATTTTAACTTTAAAAGCCATAAAAGACAATACTTTTGCCTATATTGGCATTCACAAATTGAACGCAAAAGCGTTCAGTTCAAAGAATTACTGTTTAACAGCTCAACGTTATTATTATCCAGTGCATTAGTTTTATAAACTGAAATGAGGAGTTCTAGAACGGAATTATTTCAGTTTCTTATTTTGTTTTTGTTTACAAGCTTTTCACGTGGCGTAAAGTTTTTAGCTAATTATGTTTCGCTATGTTATGAACAAATGAAATTTATCTACAACAAACGTAGATTATCTTCATTACAAAGAAAAATAATCTACTTGCTGAGTGCTTTTAACACGACTGGATTTAGGAGGCTCGAAAATGATTGGATAACCGGTAGAATACTAATTAATTAGGTTAAAATTAAAAAATCGTGACAAAACTTCTCATGTAGAGTATGTATACGATACGATACGACATAAGGCTTGGAATCGTGCCAACAGCAATGTTGAGGCAATCGTACTCGAAGTGGTCGTATCAACTAAATGTTGATTGATGGTTTCCGTCTTCGTAAACGACCGGATCGACCTTTACCAAACGATATAAAGTGGAATTGATTTTATAGAAACGATTATCCTAATTATTTTACATACTACAACCGATATGGACAACGTTAATAGTAACTATGAATTTAGAATGACATTGAACTTTACATTTCAAACTATCGATAAAGAACAAACATATTAATAGACCTTTGTGTTATTATTTATTAACGTGAAATAGAAAGAAAATACAATATAGAATATATATAGAAAGAAATAAAATACGTTTATTCAGACAGGCACACAACTCACACAGTACATAAACACATTAGTGATAGACACAACTTATAGCAAAAGCATATTATTATATTCTTATATTAAACTATAGTATTTTAAAGTATTTTATATAAATTTCTATAACAACCTCTTACTGCACTTTGATACAGCTTTTAATGAGTTTAAAGTAATTTATAGTTATTGTGTTACCGCAGTGCCGGTGAATTTGGGACTTGTTACTACCGTTGAATACCAAATTGAGTTGAACTTAAAGCAGTTACGTTATGTAACATCCGATTAAGTTAGTTTCTCGGTTTAACTTTTATTATGATTAAAGCCGTTTCCGTAAAGTAATTTAATTTAAAGTGGGTTTATTCTCTATGAGATGTTAGTTAGTAGGTACGTACAGCCTATTCCTATATCATCTAGCTCTTTTCTAAATAATGTTTGTATAAAATCTACTTTTTATGAATCACAGCACGAAGAACTTACTCCGTTAAATCGCTAAATTACAACAAAAGACTTAGATAGCCATTCTTTCTCATTTTATTACTAAATTAAATTAGTTTTGTTACTAATAGAAGTATCTTATCCCGATGTCTAAGTTAATAATCAATGGACAAAGTTTGAGATTCCTTACCAACTCAATTAAATCTGGTAGAGGTCGATGTAAACTTCAGTATTGCTTACTTATTCATCAAACTGTTCAGAAAGTCCGATAAAATTATTCTTGTTGTTTTAATCAAGCTTTTAGTCACTTTAATCGTTTGGGGTTTAGTTTGAAATTTCGAAACTTTCCCTTTTTTGTTCTATAACAAGTTAACAAGTTACAAGTTATATTTGTCACTCCCAATTTATATTTGGAAACGCTATTAAAGAATTTTCAACATCAATGATGAGGACTAAAAAAAGTTTAATATTTTTGCAACCTGAATTTCATCACAATGCGCCACTTTGGGGTTTCGTTGAGAAAAGTTTAAATGTCGAAAAAGTTTTTTTAGGTAGCAAAAGTTTCTTGGGAGGTTTAGCTTATAATTAACTCGTTGAGGTGTCGAAATATAATTTTGTTTACATCGCCGTTGATGTCACGGGGAAGTCACGTGTAAAGGGGAAAAATTCGTCGGAAAACTGAGTGTAATATCAAAAGCGAAATGTTTGATGTATCTTAGGCTTAAGGAAACCTCGTGGCCTAACTGCATCTATTCTAATCCTGTACAGTTGTGGCAATCAAACAACGCCTCGATGACGTTGTGTGTATTATTAGCTTTAGCTCCGTGCTACAGAAGGCAATTAAGTTTATCCCGGTTATTATCTCTGATAGCAGTTGTTAGGTCAAGCTAGACCTTGGACGGCCAGAAAACTTGTAACACTAGGTGAGCCACACCACTATACTTACGAAAAGAAGAAGAATATCTTATCAAAATCCTGTTGAGAAAGTAATTAAGGATCGCATTACTGGAATTTGGTCTCGGTGACAAACTTGCAGATTATCTGCTTCCAGCCATTACAGTTTGAAGTAGCTTAGCTCCAACTCCCGGCACAAGTTGCCAACTTTAAGAACTTAGTTCAACTCCTGTCGTAACTTCACATCTTCCTGCTTTCGGATAACGTATTTACTTCCAACTTTGTTGTTTTATATAGTGTTTATGAACAACATTGTTTCGTTGTATAATGTTATTTACCAGGTATCAATTACAGTTTTAATGTTTATGTTTGCGTTAGCAAAAATATCTTTCAATGGAGCTACTTTAACAGCACAGCACAGGACAGCCACTTTACTGTGCCGGAGCACTATTTAATATTTCGTTATCTAACTAAGTAGAAAAAAAGGTTTGCAAAATTACACTCCAGTTTATACATTAAAACTAAATACAACTGTAATATAACAAATGCTGCTATTAAAATCAATTACCAACGCGCACGAAGACCGATCATCCACGTTATTGATTAGACCATTTTATGTACAATCGGTCAAGCAGGATAGATGGTTCGAATTTACTAAAACAATAATGGATTGCAGCAAAATCAGGCATGTACCTAGTTAGCCTACTTCCACGTGGCGCGTCGGCCAAACCCTCGGCTGCGCCATAGAAAGTTAGGAGTTCGATTCGAATTATGCTGACCATAAATGTTTGTTTCTGGTTCTTGATGTATTTCTATGTGTATCGTGTATGTATTAACAAAGTATTATTTTTAGTACATCCGTTGTCTAGTACCAATAGTACAAGGAGTGATGCTTAGATTTTGGCTAGATTGCACTGTGTGCAAGATCCTTTATTCTTTTATTTTATTTAAATTTTTGTTTACCTAGGTATATACAGATACACTATGTCGAAAGACCCTTTCTCTACAAAGTGTTGCAGAAAGTTAGCCTGAAAAGATTCCGAAATAATCACACAGCGCTATAGGGTGGTAGTAACTTTATCACCCTCTGAGTTTCAACCGTTTCAAAGGGGTGACTATGGGAGGGATCAGGGGGGAGTAACAAACCTCCTCTTTGGTGTTCGTGAATACCGCTTAAAGTTCTCGGCGTAATTGCTGTCTGGCTGCGAATAAACTTTGTATTACATTACCCGAGTTAATTTATAGTGTCTTCTTATTCATTGCGTTAACTTAGTTTAGTTTTCCAAACGGCCAGAGTTATAATAACTAGTAAAGTTTTTGAAAAGTCCATATATTCATAAGAACATTATGTTTTGTTTACTTCCAGAAACTGTTAGTTTTGTTATTAACTTAGGTATTTTATCCTTCCTTGATAACAGAGATGTTGTTACAAATATTTCAAGATTTAAAGAGACAACGGATCTAATATATTTTTTGTAAATTCATACATATAGAAAACTCCAAGAACTAATTGAATTAATAGGTAACGTAAATCTATAGAAAATAAAAACCATATCACCGGATTTCAACGAAATTTCCGGAATTAAATGTTCAGAATCATAGTTAGTTAAAACGTACTATTTATGTATTCTGTGGTTAAAACAGAGTCAGAGAGAAGTCGTGTCACTGTCGTCCAATGACCTTGAATCATGTCGGGTTTACGAAAAGCTTATTTGCTTTCAGAACATGATAATTCTTAAATTATTTTAAATTGGTCATGAGGTTTCATGAATATTTATACTTACACGTATTTATAAGATTAGAACGTTATTTTTGAACAGTTAATCACGATATAATACTAATAGTTAGTTAAACATATTCTATTTATAATTCATAACAAGTCCCAAGTCCTCGGTCAATTGGTTCTCGTTTGCACACAAGCATTGAAAGTTCACAATTATGTTGGAGCACTAATTGACTGCAAACTCTATCATTAAGAGGTTAAATGGACCGTTAGCTTATCAGAAGTAACTGTAGTCATAACAATGTAGGGTAATAATAAAATGATTAATCTTGATTAATCTTGAGAAAGCAGCTGTTAAGAGTCTTACGAAATTCGTATAGTGAATTTATTAAAGAGCAGTGAAATGATCGGTTGTTACATTGAGGGCAGTTAAATGAGCTGCGGTCGAAGGTTATCTGAGTAAGTAAGTAGTTAATTATTTTTATGCATGTTGTACAAACCAGAATTCTATGGCAATTGCGACCGTAGGTAGGTACTAGATTTTATTGATGATGTAAAGTCTAGATTCTGAATCTGGATATGGCGTTTATAATGGATACATTTTGCATTGCAAAATAATCGGAAAAGCTACAGTGCCAACCTACCTCCCACAACAATTTCGTTTTTCGGTCGTAGTTTGTTACTCTTTTCCAGTCCCGTTTTAACGTTCGTTTGGTTTCAGGCTTTTTTATACTTTTCAGTTTCAATTTACGTAAGAGTAGGTACATGTCCGTCCCTGCCTATGCTAGCGGCCGTTTCGATGTAGAATTATATTACATTTTTATTCTCGTGGTAAGTGCAGCGACAAAGAGGTTAAATTGCGATTGAAATTCTTTCAAATGTCGAACTGAGCAAAAAACTAACAATTGCTAAACTAACATTACATAATTGAACGTGGCATTTTTTGAAACGGATGAGACATTGATAGAAAAAAGTAGTCGTTAACCACATTTAAATGCAAGACTAGACATACCCCAAAGGAGGCGAGATAAAAACACTTTGCATAATGTATTCAGCTTCAGTGCGAAGGTCAGTTTGTTTAGGAATGAAGGTTCTTATAATGGACCGTCTTTTTTCGGTGTTGCCTTGATATTTATTGTTTATCTAATATTCTTCAGTTACTACGATGCATAAGGAAAAGGCAATCACTCCGCAAAGACTTTTGTTGTTAGTCTAAATATAGTATTAGATAAAAGGGTACTAAGGTATCTAGGAGCTAACAGGGTTCGTACCTATTTTACATGTGAAGCAAATTACGTCTTGTAATATTCACAACCAACAACCGTAATTTTAAACAAACCGGTGAGTCACGACTGGGATGAAGATGTTTAAAAACAAGGAAATGCTTATCACGAGAAACGTTTTAATATTAAACATAAAATAGGTATATATGTAGTAGAATAAAGTGACATTACAAAGTGTGGGCGAACACAGGTATCAGAAACATAAGGTTGTCAAACACCGTATATGGTAACACACTAACTTTGTGGAACTAGTTTTACTAAAAGTGGAATAAATGACATCTTGAAATGGTTTCTTGTTTATTAGCATATCTGTTACAACATTATAAATGTATCTACATAGTTAAGCAAACATGTTGTGAAACCACTTTAAATACATAAAAATTAATACGAAAACACATCTTATGTAATCACTTAAACAGCCAGATTCATAACCGTGACTGTAGTGAAATGAAAAAGCCATTATAATAATGTTTTTTTTTGTTATATCCATATACTTCTTTCTTTATTTTAATACAAAGATTATAGATGATAATAAAGATGAAACCACGTCTTCTATCAGTTCAGTTTATGTTCTAGAAATATTTCATTTTATGAATTCATCTAATGCCCTAATGCTAAAGAATCCTAGTATTTTCTAGAACACGTACAACTTGCTTTTACCTATATTTAGAGTTTTATTTTGCCAGTACTGAAATTAGGCTTTTTTTTTAAAATTCAAATTTTATTCTAAAATAGCATCTAAACATTTTGTTACGTCTTAAAGACACACAGACAATTGTTTAAGTTGCAGGTATGAATTATCAATTATGTTTTTGACATTTTGATAATAAATTAGGTAGAGCTCTAGACAGTCTATAATACAGAGGTAGTTATGTGTAAAAAAATTGCGCCATAATTTTGTAAATGAAATGTATGTGGAATAAATAAAGCTATATTATTATGTGTATACGAGGTCGCAATTTTAACCAAATTCTCTGTTATACTGACTACCGAAAGGGTAGGTACGTGGAGCGGACCAATCAATAATTCAGCAGCAGTCTGGGATAGGAATGTTAGACAAATAAAAAGCCACGTGGTTGCACGAATTGTTCTGCTCCGTTTAGCGCTTGCACGCTGTTACCAGGCGGATGCGTGTACACGTGATGTTTTCCGAACGAGCCCAATCCAAAATGGCTGCCGCGCCCGCCCGGCCGGTGCTTAAACCGCCATGCGCCATTCGCTTTCCCACGTCGCTCATCGTCGTCGCATATCGTTTCCACTACCGTTCCATTACTTCCATTCCTGATTCTTACATTGTAATTACGATTAAGTTATTTTAATTTCAACATCGAGTTCTAGGGAGTTTATTTAAAATGCGAATACCTCCATATTTATGTTTTTACTCAATCGAACGTGACACGGCATCGCTTAGTTAGTAAACATGTGTTAACAACTTTGGCAGCATCTTGTCAATTATGCCGAGATCCCATTTGTGGTAATTATATTTTATCAATTAATAAATTTCGGTCTAATATTAAGCACCTTTTAAAGTCTGCTTATTATATTACAAATTTGATTAAAATTGCAATATTATTGTAATTTCGAGGTTATTTCTGGGACACGCGGTGCTTAGGTGAATATAAATGACACCTTTTAATTTTCTTTTATTTTTATTGCAGTGGCTATGTATTGTTCTGCGGGTTATTAAATTCATGGCAGTTCACATTGTTTTGCACTTCCACGGTGTGAGTGATGTCATGCTAATGCTCATCGTTCTGTAAACAGTACCTATTAATTAAATCCTTAAATAGATTGCGCTTTCAAATAGTTAGATTGTTTTCCACATTCCGATCATAAATAAAACGAGGCCATTGTTAAGCGGCAAATCCGAAAAAGATTAATACAACAGACGTAATAACTATCACGGGGTTGATATTAATTTTAGAATTAAATGTGTATGTGTACTAAACTTATCGAAGTCTTGAAAAGGTTATACGATAACAATAAAAACAAGCATCACGAGGAAGACAATCGCCTCTATTGTTATTCACTGTTGAATTAATTATGAAGTGTAGTAATGAGCCTTTATTATCTATTATCGGTGCCTGCCTACTTATTAATGCGTTGCATCTAGTTTCACTTCCACGCAATTAATGAATTAAACATGAGCGCCCTCATTTCTGTTGTCAATTACTTCATTAGATTTATTGTCATCTGGAAGAATGGTCCAATTAAAGATAAAATAGGGATTTACGAGCTGCATAGCATAGTGAACATGACTGAATTTGACTGGATGTGTGTCATGGTTAGAAATGCTGTAGCGTGTATATATGTGTGTAGCGCTCTACAGTCTCATCCATATTCATCATACAGTGGACTAGCGATCATAGTCGATCGCCATGGGTACGTTGACTTGCTGAATACTAAGCAGACAACGTGTCGATATTAGCATTGAAATCGTTTACATTTTTTGGCAAAATTCTAAACCAGTTCACAGAAAGAAATCAAGTAAAAGATAATACCTGACGATGAAAAAAGATACAAATGAATTACAATAGTGACATTATCGCCCGCCATGACGGATTACCGTCAGAACAATATTTTTACAACAAAGAAGTAGGTAGTGTACTCTTGTAGATAAAATGTGTGTGATCATAAATACTTGTTTATATTATACCTACTAGTCGTAATCTGTTCGTTTAGTGTTGACCCACTTGCAGCTGATAACCGTTATCTATCCGTTATGATGAGTGATGTATTAGTTGTGCAATTTCGTTATCGTCTAGCTGGCTAGTAGTTAGTGTTCAATAGATAACGTTGTTGATTTTCAAGTTCATCACCGTCCTTTGTTCTTATTCACTGCTCTGTAAACAAACATATCTCTTCTTTCACTCGTTTAATAATCAATACAATTTGTTTACGCAAGCGTTGACGCAAATTATCATAATGTGACTTGTGTTTCTAGAACAGATTACATGACTGTTGTTAGCATATTTGTATAATTATTACTTTTTTGTATGTCAATAGAGCTCAGTCGCGAAATAGAGTACGAAATTCATTAGGGACTAGGATATATCCACATTTCGACGTTTTCCACTCTATAATTTTTGTTAGGTAAGTTAGGTATGTATATATTTGCTATAATTTCATAATTAATACGACTAGCTGTATGTTTATTTATAAATTTAACACTTAAAAAAACATCGGATCTGACTTTCATAGAGGTCATTTTATAAACATCCTATAATATCAATTACGTTGGATATAAAGTTTTAATTTCATTACATTTTATTGAATCTACAAGTACCTCATGCTGCGCTGCGAGCTCGGTCAAGGTGACCTTCCTCAAACAGCCACGTCGCAAGTTAACGGCTCCCTATTCAATGTAAATTTTTCAAGACCTTGCTTACGACTCGACGCTAAAATCCATTACAAAGACAGCAAATAGCACACATGATTATTAATTACCTCTACTAACATTTCAAACTATTTTTAGATCGTTAATGCCATTGAATTGTACCAGTATGTAAGCATCACGACGGCTGTTTAAATCAAGCTGCAATGTTGATGTTCTTTTAATAATAAAAGAAAGAGGAACACGTGCTGCGCGAAGTCCGCCATTTTGCAATATAAATAGCAAGATGGCGTCGGCCCGTTTGTTGGCGAAAGTACTTGGTAATTATAAGCAGTGTGCGGGAAGGCAACCGAGGCGAGGATCTATGGCCGGTCGGTGCACGCAATGCTTAGCTTGATTTATAATAGCTCTCTTGTTTCCATTCGGTCCATTGTTCTCGGTTTCATACGTTCACAACTCAGATGACTGGCATTGTTTCCAACGAGCTTGAGAATACAGCTTGTTTGATTTCCCAATGACCTCTATCGCATGTGCATTGAAGAATTGGAATTTGTTGGTTCAAGTTCACAAGAATTTGATTTAAAGCTAAGTACTAAATCAATGCTGTATTCCCAGTTTAATCTTAAAAACTGCTACGTTCTACCTTAGCTACTAACTACGTAAATGAAAAATTAGTTAACAGGAAAACATTAATATCACATTCGTTATTTAATTAGCATAAAGAAAAATTAAAGATTTTTTTATAATCGAATTCTATTTGTCATTTTCATAAATTAGTTGTTGTAGGTAAGTTGCAAAGGGCTCTCTTTGATTAGTGAAATGAATGAAATCAATCAATTCTGTGTAATTGTTGTATTTGTAGAAAGAAACCAAAACAAATACGGCAAGTAAAAATAAAACAAACAATCGTTTTACGTGTTTTCTAAAAATACAGTTCAAATAACACAACTGCCAATTCGATTTGAAAACAAATTCTTAGAATTCTTTTGTACGATAAATGTTTACGATCGAGGTATTTTTTATTAAATAAAATGACTGTATCATACATACCTAAAGTAGAATCGTTTCAGTAGGTTCTTTTAATTAGGTACCTACCACTACACATCTAGGTAATAAAATAACACTTTGGTTTGATTCAACGGTACCTGGTACCTACAACTATATTTTGATTCATTTTTAAGTAATTGATCATTAATTTGTAGTTTGCCCATCAACGATCGCAGCACGGCATGACCTTGATTCATTTTATTTATTCATCCAAAAACACCAGTGTCAGAATATTTTTTGTGTGTTCCACTAAATTTCACTAAAATCGATTAAATTTTTGTAGTATTTTTTGTTTGTAAAATGTAGTTTTTAGATTCATTAAGCTTGACTGCCTCTTACAAATGATTGCTTTGCCCAAGGTTGTTGGTTCAACACGGAAAATTAAAGTAGGTAATGAAATAATGAGTCAAGTATGTTAACAATGTAAATGCTAAAATGTTTTTAAATTAATGCATTGGTTGTTCCTACTGGAGTAATTATTTTGCAGTGGTAATATGTATGTATTGTCTTTTCGTAGACAACAAGGTAACAACGTACGATTTTAATAAAGTAGGTAGGTATCTAGCTAACATTGAAATATATTGTACTAATTTAAGTAGACCTATTGTGTGAGACAAGTTTCTAAAGATAAATTGCGTTGTCGGCAACGTGATTTATACAGAAGGCCCTGTTAAAGTTAATTACTGAGACGATAAACGTCTAGATAGAATCTATTACACGTAATATGCGCTTCATTAATTGTTAGTCAAATAACAAAAATGACGCATCACGTTTTAGTTTACAATTCATTATTTATATTCATGTTTGAATGTTGATCGTTGCGTGTGTACTGTGTACGCTATTAATAAATCAAACGTTTCCGCCCAGCATGTGTTCTGGTTTTAAAATAACTAAACTATTTCTTGGCATTATCGTGGAATCTCAAATAATAGCAACATGCCATCGAATTGTTTTTTGGCTTTACAATAAGCTTTTCAGCAAGTCGGTAGGTGATCGTATGCCAACTCGTTTGACCTCATTCCGGAGAACTAGCCTGCATAAATTCTCATATCGGGTATATGAAAACATACCTATTTTGAGACTATGTAAATGTAGTTCTTTCCAACTTATTTTATGTTTATTTAACAGAAGTACGGTGTGCCAAGTTTATGCGGGTTCTCAATAGCCAACGTTACTCAACCTGATTTACGATAAACAAACCACGAGAAAGGAGTTGTTGAGAGATAACTAGTTTTTTTTTCATCGGCGTCAATTTGTAGCGTTTTCTTAAAAGTGAATGATTATAACATCGGTTCCGTAAGCAGTTTTAGGAAAATAAACAGAAGTCGGTATGGATAGCGGATACCTACTACCTTTAACACAATTTAATCTATTCTAAATTCTGTATCAGTAAATTCTGAATTATCACATGTGATTTTACTACCTGAGCACATAGTAAAAACAAGTTAAAATCACTCGGGTAGATGCGCAGCTAGAATACAATAAGCCCAAATGTTCGTGACAGCTCTTATTAATTTACCTGTATAACATACATACAACAATATGAATAATATTAACGATGACGGTGAAACTGAACTTTCTACCCCAAAAGAATGTAATTTAAAAACACATCGCAATAAATTGAATGAACGTCCGACTGGTTTCTTCCGTGGCTATATATTTCATGTTATAAGAAACCGGTATGGACTAGCCACGTTATCTAGTTGGTGTGCGGGTATACTAAGAGTCACTGCACCTTATCTCCGATGAGAAAGTTGCACTTCTCAACACGTTTATATCGATGATTTACTCTTGACGTGATACGTGACTTGCTCATTCATTTCAAAGGATCGTGTTCTGTGACCTTTAAGCTTGTATTTCGACAGACTAAACAAATAGGCGAAATAGAATAGAAAATGTCTATATATAAAACGTGTAACGATTCGATAGGTAAGCTCAGACTTCAAATGAGCTTAGTGATTTTACAATGTTGAAAGTTCAAAGTTCAATTCAATAATCTGTAAGCACATTTTAATTAATATGATTAGATACACAGTATTGCGAGCAAAATATTGATTTGGTGATGAATAAAATAATGTGAATGCAATTCTCTCTGCGACTATTATAATTATGTCGAAGAGTCGGGACTAGCATAGGAAAAATCACGAGGTGCATTTAGAACAAAATTATTTTTGCTGTGAGTAGGAATTTCAATAAACTACTTTTAAGATTTCCGTAGTCCACAGAAAACCAGTTCGAAACTTTAAATAATATTATTGATATAATAATATATTAAGCAATAAATCATATCGAATTCTAGATCACAAGATAATTAAAGAACAAATATATTGGATTTCAAACAGGTTGATACAGAACCACCTCGAAACCGCTGTCATTTAAGTATCGAATACGAAAGTTGCAAAACCGCATTAAAACACTAATTTAAACAATCGAGAGAAGTAGTTTCCACGGAAATATTCTCTGAATTGGTCGTAAAAATACTCGTTTAAGGAGATAAAACCACGATCTGGATTGCTTTATGGCATTTCATTAACATCGTTTTAATTGATCATTATACCTAGCTGCTGTAGGTAATCTATGAAAGTTTACAGTTTATTATTATGACTTGTTACCAATTTGATACACAATGTGCGTAAGGTTTCTCCGGTAATCACTTACAATTTGTCTCGACATCACTACACTACATAATTTGCACCTACCTACCTAGTAATGACAAATGGACTTAATCCGTCTGCGATAGGCCACCTGCGCAACTCTGGCTTAACTGGATAAACTTGCTCAAATGCTAAGAATTGATTAAACGTGTTCTAATAAAATAAATGATAGGATTTTAACAACTGAAATTATATGCAGAGGTAATAAAATACTATAAATTATGATTTGTTTTAAACAACCCAGTATCCGAGTTGAAATATCAACATAATCTACTCGTATTCACTGCAATAATGGACAGGTGATTATGTTAAACACTAAAATGCAGCATGCCATTTAAATATTTTCTATTGCATAATATACTTAAACTGGTTTCTATAAATGTCAGCCGACTCGACTGGCAGAATTATTGACGAAGAATTTATTTGTACACTCGCAGCTGTTCTTTTCATACTTCTCTCTTTACACATTTATGGATACTGGTTTTTGACGAATTTATTGCATTCATTTCTCTCTTAAAGGATTGCGTTCCCAATTTTGTCGATGTTTTATGATATAAAACGTTATGAAGAAAAACGCTGAATAATTCGAACATTGATTGCTACTGACACGCTACGTTGCCTGCCATATCGAGCTTGCATGCATATATTTGACACACATATTTATATTCACTGTTAAACATATACGTTTTAGTTGTTTGTAATGAGACTCAATACATTAATTAGGTATTTTAATTTTTATCCACTGTGTCTGCTTCCCTGTGACGTTTACTTTTGTGTTGTTGCTAAGATCTAATTGAAATAAGTTTTCCAATAGTTTTTCACTTTGTTGACTAGTCAAATATATAAGTTTCAAAATATTGGCATCAACGTCATGTTAACTCTTATAAACTAAACATGATCTCTATCAGGTATAGGTTATCGAACCGGCAGATGTTGGTGACATGATGCGGGCTTACATTACATACCTCTATACAAAGACGAACTCACATGTAGATAGCAGGAATACCACACCAGCCTACCACCTGCCTGTAACCATACATCGTCTTGATCAGTGCAGCTTGTATGCCGCATTGCAATCACTTTTATGTCACGATGACAATTTTTAATTCATTGGAATTCCTACGCTGAATATTGCGTATATATCTTGCGCGAAAAAAACTCCCATTAACATTTGGATGCTAAACTAAGTAATAAAATATAAGAAACCGATGATTTACCACTAATAACCCAACAGTGAATAAACAACGTACCTAAAATATCTCCCTGCGACATTTGAATTTCAATGAGAACCAATTTCGTATCTCGAATAACAAGTTTCATTTATTTATATATTTAAATGACTTTTAAACAGCCCAGTTTTCATAGGAGTATGCTCATACTATAAAAAGAACGTTGCTTCACATACCTATAACCCAATGCGCCGAAACAGGTACCGACTAAGTATATCCTTTTAACCTTATAAATATTCAGTGAATAAAATGAATATAACTTTTTTAATGAAATACGTTATTTAGTTATAATGAAGCTTTATGCTGCCATCAGTCCATCGTTGTTAAAATACATGTTCCGCTGCCATACATCAAATTTTGAAAATTAATTACACGAACAGTGGCTATATAATTTTACATATATGGAATGTCGTCAGGTTAAAAAGTAAATTTTAACAGAATCAGTTAACTTGACAAAAACTCAATATCTTCATGAGTCACGTTGACTTTGCAAATGGGAACTAGTTTAAAATAAGTAAAAACTGTACTTGCACAATATTTTAAAGTTTGTTTATTCAAACAAACTTAAATATTTCCAATATTGTGTATTTTCAATATTGTAATAGTGTTAATATTTTTTATTTTTAAAAGTTTTAAAAAGTTTATTTTATATTTATTTCTCTTGTTTCAGGCACATCACCTGAACGTGAATCAGTTGAAGCAAATAAGAAAGGTAAGTTGTATGTACGTTTGACCATTTATTCAACGATGAATAAATTCAACGTATTTTTATTTATTGGTCCTAAATTTGAATAACAAATGGTTCAAGCGTCACTGAAACGCAACTGATTTTAATTTTTAAATGTGACTGTAAAGGTGATAGTGGAGTAGGGTGCCAATATTATTTTGTTATTGTAGTAAAAAACTAATAGCTACATAAATCAAACTTAGATAAATAAACTACTGGGAACCGAATTTTAATAAAACAGTTTTCAGAAATTGTTTCAATATGAAGAAACGAAACTTTTTGACTTAATAGAATACATCGGATCAGCTATAATTTACCTACTTCATACATCTTGAACTGACTTATTATATCACATATTAAATTAAAATGTCCATATCATCGGATGATGATGATGATCTAGGACAGTAACAGATGTTCCTAATTTAGTTTCAAATTGGCAATCTGCTTCTTGTTAAAACTTTAATAAGAAATGAAAACAAGCATACTGTAGTTTATCTTTCCAGATTATCATCAGGGAAAGCATGAAATGAAGATTAAATAATCGATAATTTTCTTGTCAAAATCAATTTATTATTGTTTAAAATGGAAATATAGATTTATACCATTCACACTCTTAAAAGCTTATTTTATTCACGCAAAACAGTGAATAAAAAGGACTTTTACTCACGCTGTTTGGTGTTTGAATTTAGAACACAATTTACTCGTCGTCCATCTAACTAAATGCATATACAACCTCATTGCGTGAAAAAAAACTTGATACAAACTCCTTGCGCTAAGAATACTCGACATACAAATTCTTTTTAGGGTTCCGTCCGTACCCCAAAAACGGAACACTTTTACTGATACTGTGCCGTCTGTCTGTCCGTCTGTCACCAGGCTTTATCTCATAAACTGTGATAGCTAGACAGTTGAAATTTTCACAGTAGATGTATTTCTTTAGCCGCTATAACAACAAATAGATAAAAAAACATTTAAGGACCATTCAACAACGTGATTTTGACATAAAAACGCAACGATACCTCGATGTATTTTTACCACTAGTACTTTTTACCATCTAGTGATGAATTGAGACTGGCGCCAGTGGTAAAATAATTTTTAACGTACGCGTTGCGTTCACGGATTGTTTGCCGGTCCAGTGTTCATTTCAGGGTTCTGTACCCGATTGTGATAGTGGTACGTAAACCTTCGTACGCGACGCGAGTCCGACTCGCACTTGACCGGTTTTTTTTCTCGTAGTCATGGTATAAAGTATAGTATGCAACTCTTGAATAAAGTACGGATTTACATCGGCGTCGCTCAGGATTCTAACACTTGAATAACTCGCTACGCTCGTGATTCAATCATCATGAATCACTCCCTACGGTCGTGATTCAGTTGTTAGAATCCTTCACTTGCTCGTGATTCATCTATGGCCCTCGCTTTAAATCCGTCTTTTATTCACTAGTTGCATAATATAATATTGTTTTATTATTTTATAGTAATGAAATTCAAGTCGCCAACATATTTTTATATTTTATTTCATATCTTCGCGCGCTCGGTATGTCGTCACCTTCTTGAGAATACCAAACGTGTTTTTGATGGAAAATTGAGATCGCCATCAGTAATTTTAAATTCAAATCAGTATCTTTCTTTGTCCAGTCCTCATCTGCGTATGTATGGTATATTTATACATTACAACGGACGACTTTAAAGTGACAGAGGTCATTGCGGACGAAGAATACATAATATTATTATTTTCACGATTTAAAATTCAATCAGGCATCAGAGTAACGGGGTCATGTCGTTTTCTATAGATACTTCTACTTGTTTATACTTACTTATTTTCGTAATAGTCTTATTAAATCCTATTTACTGCTTATGTTGAATAAATATTGGTTTGTGTTTTAGTAAGCGTAGGTATCGCGTTTTAATGTTTGGTTTGTTATAGCCGGCTCATGTTTGCAATGGGTTGAAACAACACGTCCCGATTCCCCTTTGTTAAAGGCCACCACACACGAGGTGCCTGCTGATGCCACCCTCTCTCTTATAGCTTTATTTTCTTTTCTCCACGTTTATCGCACCTTTTCATGTTAAACTCAATAGCTGTAACCATGTGTATATTCACAAGAATCGACTCATTTTTTTCTTTATTAATGTTTGAAAGTTGACCTTCAGTACTATTTATATTCGCCTCATTCTCACATTATTCCAAGAACAATAACATCACGTACACGCGTTGCCATTGTCGTTTACCTGACTAAAGAAATAATAATTGAAAATAATGATATTGAATCACGAATCGCTTTGAAAATCCCAATAACGAAATCTAATTTATTTGCCTAGGTAAATGTTTTATTGGTCATAGTGATGTGTGAGTGAGTACTGTAGAGAACAGTCGTCACAACATAGTTGAATTCCACGAATTCGTGATCTGCGCTATAAATAACGATAAAAAGAAGAAAAAAAGAACACATTACAGAACTGGTAACTGAGTTTGATTGTGTGCGTCATTTAGAATATCTTTTAAACACGTACAATTTAATGAATATTCATAGAGCAGTTCGCGTCAGCCAGACCAATTTGAGGCGGTGCCAAGAACTGTGATGGCCTCTCGATTTTTTATTGATGTTATTCAACTTTATAATTACAAATGATTCCTTGTCATTACCTATTGGAATGATCATAGAGTTATTTTATTTTATTGCTTTTACGTATCGCTTCGCTAGTTGTACTTATAATATTTTATTCAAATGTTTATTCATGGCTTTTCAATGACGCTAGCAGAAGATATAAACTAGCAATGTATTTTCCTTCGTCATTAGTTTACGTCTCGAGAAAATGTTACCTAAAATATATTTAAAAACTTTCTAACTAATAGTAATCATCTTAACTACCTGTTGACATAGACGAGTGTGCATACTTTTAATGTCAGACAGAAAAAAAGGAATTCGACGCTCTGTGCTGAAAAC
Source organism: Idaea biselata (assembly GCA_958496205.1). NCBI lineage: Eukaryota > Metazoa > Arthropoda > Insecta > Lepidoptera > Geometridae > Idaea > Idaea biselata. The sequence continues at coordinate 20,447,803 of OY292400.1, read as the reverse complement.
AATGGAAAGAGGTCAAGCTAACAAGTCAGACCAGTATTTCATGCAAAGAACTTGTGACCAAGAAAGTCGTCGGTGAAAGTATGAAGACCATGCCTAATTCGCTCAACTGAATTCATTAAATACGTTTCATAACACTGCTCGTAACAAAACCGGTTAATTCGTCTCGACGAATTTAAATAAGATAATATATTCGACATATTACTAAAGAGGCCAAAAATAATAATAAAATGTAATGTATGTGGGATTTAGAAGGTGAACCTGTCCTTTTTATTGCCTTGAGACCTAAAACCGAGGGTCCCTTCGGGCATTGTTGAGTTAAATAGAATGGGGCTACCATTTACAATAAAATGGTAACTGTTATTCTTTGCTACCTGCTAAAATATACTATGGTATTCGCCCTTGAGTTTTTTTTGTTGCTGGAAAAATACATACGGCTTTGTAACTGTGACAAATTTCATAGCATCGTGTCAACTGCTGTTTTTATCACTAAATAATATGCTGTGGATGCGTATGGAGTTTCTTTCTAAGTGGATATTTAAATACAAACTACGTGACAATTTTTCTATTAAAGAAAGCGTGATAAAAAGACAATACGTGTAGTATTCATAACAAGTAGTGAGTTAATGAGACCGTTACTATTGACTGGTTAGACCGGCACAAGCAACTAGAAGTTAACGCACTGGTCTCAGTAAGTATAGGTAATTGCAATGGGTGGATTAATATGTCTGCATATCGAATGAAAGTCATCGCCCTGTTGCCGGATCTAATTACAGCAGACGGTCAAGCGTTTACTCGATCAACTGTAACTAGATTATATTGAGGAAGTTTCTCGGATAAACATGGACTACTGTTAATTGAATAGCTGTTATCAGTATCACTCGAAACTACTTATCGTTAAGACTTTAAATTAAATTATCCAAAATACTTAAATGTATAGTAGATAGTTCTAAACGTTTTAATAATGCGTCAGTTCATTTGGTTATCTAAGGTAGCTTAGATACTTACCTAGTAGATAGGTAGGTAAACCTATATGGAATATTATAGTCAAGGTAAAGTAGAGCAATAAAGATTAATTTAAATAATAACAGTTAAAAAATTCTCAACCTGTTATTATTATTAATCATGACCTTATCTTTTGCATATGGAATTGTTTAATAGAAATTAATGCCCGCATAAAATATTGTGTTAATTTATGTTTTATAAATTTTCGTTGGTATTTATGGCATGGTGGCGCTCGAGTTTCACATGTTGCGAAGAGAACTGGTCTCGATGGAAACATGCAATTTTAAACGACTTTCTAACAGGCTATGTATGTTGGCAGCGCTCTAAATGTGTACGTGTAGGTAGCACTGACATGATTACGAAATGCATCATCTACATGTTACATAAGGTTATGTATAACATTCTGAAGATAAATATTGACGTAAGAATAAAAGACAATTCATTTGAATAATAAAGATCTGAACAAAGAACTTACTAGTTTCAAACGACACTAGTCAGGGGGTTTTCAAAATATTTACAGACATTTGCAGATTTCAGACCTGCGTAGCTATATTCTTTAGTATTGAAATAAAAAGTATGAATCATGTATACATTTTAGAGATCCAGCCTAGATACTAGATAAGAATATAAACTCTAATGACCAAAACAAGAAATAAACATACTACCTCATATACAAACAAACTCCTAAACTTCGAATCGAGGATTAGATTTTATGCATAATAATGTCATGTATAAGATAGATAGGAGTAGAAGAAGACACAAAAGATTAAATATAAGCAGACAAATTGAAGGCAAAGAAATGAAGTGTGTTTATGTTATCTATCAGACACGTCACTGAATAATGATCAGATGATAATGACTTGTTGTGAGTCGAATTGAATATTTAACAAGCAACACACAACACAAGGGGAAACATGGCAACTGACTGACTCTACAATTAAGTACACATTTCTTAAGCAACGAACTGTACATGAGTAGGTACGTAAAAAAAAATCTCGTGCATGGTGTGTTGTATTTAAGTAATTAATTTATATGGTTTATCTAGTATTTTCATTGAAACCTCGTAATATTAGATATTTCTCTTAGAATTTAAAGAAATGTATGTTAATTATAATAAATTGATTAGTAGTTTTCGTGTTGAGCAAATTTAGTATCCGCTAGCTTTCGAAAGTGTAAGATCAAATCTTATCTTCTTGAAATATACTAGGACCTACATACAACGAACTTAGAATATATATGGAACTCGCATTTGTTTCAAAACATGTTCCACGGATATAGCAGACTTTTGAAAATTGACGACTTGATCGCCAAACCACAGTACAAATAAGGAACAGTATGGAAACTAAGCCTAGTTGAAGAAAATATAACCTACGCAAAAGGGTTGTCACTTTTAATGTTTTGGATATTTTTTCCAGCACCGACCAGAACAATAAACATGTTTTCTGTTTCCATGAACACCCTCAGATTTTTTTAATTAATATTTGCCTAGACGAAGTTAAAACCCAACTATTAAGTTCACATTAAATGACTGATCCCCCACTGTTTAACACTATCCACTATGACCGTATTTATTGTCAGTCAAGTCATCAATAATACAATCCAGTGCGCGGAATGTCTGCGCGATGGTTGACTTTGGAACACATTTTTACCGGGTTTACCATAAGAGTTAGATCTCCATTTCTATTTGTTACTCGTAGCCTACATAATATAAATTATTGAAGCTATAACATAGTATCCAACTTCTTTGTGTTATATGGATATAGTGAAGTGACTGCAAACGATGTCATCGATTTACTTAATTAAAATTATCAGCGGTAATTGGATTGACCTTTAAAGTTTCTCTGGCCAAATTTTTCAATAACCTACTGGTTTCTTGGATAATTTTACGGTAAAATGCAGCGAAGCAGTTCAGTTCAGGGCCATGTTCAACCGATTGTCAGTTAGCACCTGCATAGCGAGCGACACCGGTTGGACGGGTTCTCTGATCAGTTGATCACCGTCATCTCTTTACTTGTCTTGTAGTTATGAAACATTATTTATCGACATGATTTGTTTTATCGCTTGAGGAATTTGTCATATGGAAATAAATTTTACAATCAACTGATCGTCTACTTTAAGTATCATCTTACTTATTCATTATTTCAGTCAAACGAATTTGATTTTTTTAAGGCAACCAATACAATGAGTAAGTGTTAATTAATTAATTAATTAATTCTAGTTTAAAGCATTGGTTATTTAATAAATAACACTCGTTCGTCATACTCGTTGTGATGTCAAATGAGAGGTTGCTGTTGATTGCTCACCTACTAAGTTTATGTTGCAAAAAAGCTTCCGTCTGTCTGCTGTTATGTCATAAGTTATGACTTTGATAAAGTATAAGGTTCGTCGCGTCGATAAAATCGATTTGAAGTTCAGTCGTTGTGAGCACGGTCGACAGAGCCGTCACGATCTGCGCTCAGGCGCGCGCTAGCCGTGTAGGCAGCCAGCTACTTTCTCCTAACGGGACCGACTTTGCCCCCTTCACTTCTACCAGCTCCAACGTCGATTACGATTACGACATCCATTTTGAATTTTATTATCTGCAGAATTACGATGAAGATAATATTACACGTTTCATAATAATAAAAGCACCAACAATATCGAGCGATTCTGTTGAAATTCTGACAAGACTCTTGGAGTGGTATTGGATTATCGACAGACATTTGTTTCAAAGTAAAATGGTAAAAAGCAGCGTGAAGTATGATATGAAATTAACTGCGTATAAAATTGTAAGTTTGATAAGCTCAGAGGTCTTGTATTGTTTGTTGGTTTCAAATAAAGGTTAACAACAATCACGGTCCATTATATACATAGTACAAGACAAGGGAATGTAACAGGAATCAACCAACATGGGCCGAGACAAGTTCTTCGCGCCCCGGGGGACTGAAGTCAAAGGGCATGGCGCACGATCTCTGCCGCGCTGGCATCACCGGTACTTATTGTCGGCTAGTTCCTTATTTATAAAATTGATGATTTACTTAAAATATATATGGGTAAAAAATAACTATGTTTGTTGATTTAATCTTTTAAATATTATTAATTCGATTTTCATATAGATTTATGTATGTGTTTGCCTAAGTAATTTGTCAGTCAAACATCGTCAAATTTTATCGATATTAGGTTTATTATCAAGTCAAGTTATTTTACATAATATGCAGAGAATGAAACGGTTACATTTAACTACAACTATTTGCATCTAAATATTACTTTCGTAAGCCATAAAATAAAAGGAGTAATTCTCGATCTGTTTGGCGTTTCTCCAAAATATGTCGATGTTCCGAGAATTGCATCAATTCGCACTTGATGTCAGTCAGAATCAGTGCCAACTTGCACGCTTTGATAGGAGAATATATCTTGTATGTGTACAAACATAGCATTGCATGTAACGGTTATGTCAATTCTTTTTGGTTGCTTGGTGTAATTAACTCTTTACCTTTTTTCAGCTTAAGTAAGATCTTTTTAAAAAAAAATCCTTTGTGACGTCACTTTTACTTTCGGTAAAGAGACTCACGGTCCACGGTAACTCTTTCATTTATCGCTGTTGTTATTAGTACATCTTCAAAGGTCTTTCTGTCTACATGTATATGTCTTGCAATGTCTTAATTGAACAGATATATCGAAACACTGTTAAATTAGTTAGTATCGATTTTCTTTTCAATAATATCGGCTTTGTCCGTCCGCGTTGTGAAAGCTCACGATCACAAAGCGTGAAGTAACAAAAACTCGGAGCACAAAAAGGTTGAGCGTATCGATGCGGTTGCGCGCAAGACTTGCATTATTCCACTGGGTGGAACAGAACGCACATGTGCGGCAGATGTTTGGGGTTCGTTTTTTGAAATGTGTTATTGTTCGGCCTCCGCCCTCGTCCCGCTCTCACCACCCTACTGCGCAGTCACTGACCCCTTTTTGTAGAATCACCGAGTGCTCTAACTTTGTTATTGACCTGTTTAACTCAGTTATTTTTGGAATGTCAGCATGTTCTTTATCTTCTCCGAAATGTTGTATTACACATCATAAATATCTGGCGTTTAACATAATAACTTCATCTGAGTGCGTTATTTTTAAACTTTGCGTGGTTCTTTCTCAATCCACATGTCTCTAATCCTTGTTGTTCATCAGAACACTGCTAAGGTGAGATTAAAACAGCTGGTTTAGTTTGGTTAATTAAATTATACGATCGTCGATTCTATTAGATGGATTCTAGATTTATTTTGCAAATTCCATTTGCATGTTAATGGAATTTTATATTATGCAATGAACAAACACACGACAACACCTTAATAAAGTGTTAATCGATATTTCTGATTCAGGTGTATAAATAAATCTAAAAGTCATAAAAATCCAAACGGCTAAGTTCAATGCTCCGGCAGTTATTTGAAGCGAAGTTATTGCAAAACTACTCAATAAACGCAAAATAACAATTCGCTTCGAGAGAAAATGTCGAAATATTTACGTTTAAGACTTTTTGTTTAATTTCTATTTTGAGAAATATAATGTGTAATTCTTCATAAAGGAATTTGGACTTAAAGTTGTATGAATACAATCTTAATTCGTGCCTTTCCTGCCAGACGGTCGTTATTCTCAATTATAGTGAAGTGAGCAACTCGACTGGCTCGTCGAACCAAATCGTGCGTACCTCGTGAAACGTGTTTGCCAAAGCTATAAAGGAACTATGTATACCTATGTATTAGTAAAACTTGTATTGTGGTCTTGGTTTCTTTTTTGGTTGTTCGAAATTTTTAAACGGGTTTTAAATTTCGTTGGGAATTCGCATCTTTTGGCTTCTAGTTTTTAGGTACCGTGTCTGCCGACAAAGTTTCTATAATATACACAACAAGAATGGAATAGTTCAATAAAATACTATTTATGCCAAATTGATTATTTATGTCCTAACTCTGCATACCTACCTAGTAGTATTAAACTAAACGAAACGTAAATAATACAATTACTGTTGTGTAGTAAACGCAGTTACGCAGCACACACAAAAGCAATATAAAACTGATAAACATCTTAAAATGAATGTCATTTAATAGCAATAACATTCCAATTTAATTAATAAGGTTAATACCAAGAAACCACCTATTATTATCGATTGGCATTCACTGGAATTTCACTAAGATGCCGTGTTCCAAGAATCTCATAATAGCATTTGATTGGATGCTTGAAAGGGTCGGTCTCCAGGTTCTCAGGTAAAATTGTTCGGAGCATGTTTTGCCCTTCCATTCTCTCAGATGATGATCCTATAAATATTTCATTCGTGTCTACACATATATTTTACGTAAAATACTTTCGTCTTTGGTATGAAACCGCCACAGCGAGTTTTATTTAGTTTTTTCTCTCCCACGAACATAAGCAGAGAAGTCGGGTCAAAAACTGGGTCGTTTATCGATATTGAAGCCGCTGACTCGGTCGATTGCTTCTTCCGCGACACTGCGTTAGAATTGATACCCATTCATCAATTCTTTATATTCCGGTTGACTTTCAAAATAATGTTGACTTTTACATCATAACTGTAATGCAAATTGACGGAGGTAGAGTGTCCGGACTGACCTTCGTAGCGATTCTTAAACGCCGATTTAAATTACATTACAAGCGTGTTGTTTTATTTATAAGCGTATTATCATAATTTTGTTATTGTATTTCAGAATTGGGGGTATTCAAATAGCTGAGAATATCAGCTATTTTTTGTCAGTTGGCTTGTTGCTAGTTGCTAGTAACTTATCGAGATATCTATGAAATTATAAAAAAATAATAATAATGGAACATTAACTAGTATTCAAAACATTGAATTACCCAATGTCAAATGTTTAGCACACTGTTTACAAAATCTCGTGAAATTTAATTGAATTTGCTCTAGTATTTGTAAACAGGGCGGGCGAATACTGAATGCGTGGGTCCTAAAATACTTCAAACAGGAATTGAATCAACGCCAAGTGGCGTGCGTAGACGGCGGGCGGGCGGCGGATCACACTATAGCTACCCTCTTAATTTTCATGTATTTGACACGTCTCGTCTAATAAAATTAAATTTAAACATTTGTCTTTCATGTTTAAGTTAAATTATTATTCGTATCGTAATACTTCTTTATCTACGAAAGGAGAATCTTAGAATAAAATGACTATTTGCATATAAATATTTGCAGATATAAATATCTTTAGTTGACAATACATATGTTGTGGTTTTTCTCCATAAAAGTTATCTACTGAGTTTGTAATTCAACTAATTGGAAATGTAGCCGATCAAATTGCTGTTCGCTTACGTATTAGCCTTAGGCTTAGGCTCAAAACATTCAATACGAATCATCTATTCAGAGGTTCAGACCAACTGTAAACTATTAACCTTGTCTGAAACGTCTGAATCGTAGACTGTATTTCTATTGACATTGACAACCGAGAAGACTACAAATTGTATGATTGATTGAGCATTGTTAACTCTAATAGGTACCTACTTATTTGTTTGCTTAATAATTTGTATCGTTGAAGTCGGTGGTAGGTATCTAATTAAATTAGATATTAATATCTATGTCTTAAAATCTTGTAATTAACAATGCTTAGAAGTTTCTACTACTCTACCTGTTTTTGAACACAACGATAAGTACAACAATTTAGAAGTAGGTAAAGGTGTAGGTTATTCCATTTTAACTCCAAAAGCCATCCACTTTAACTCCAAAATACGTTTACTATAAAATATTTAACAAGAAGTTCTGCATGCGAATCCTAAGCAGTGAGTTGAGAATATTGCTATGGCTACTGCTGCGGCGCGTATAAAAGAATTGTAGACAAAACAAAAGAACACGCCGCAGTACCGCCGGGCCTCGCTGACCAATCAGGAAAGAGATACTTTCTTAGCCAATCAAGTGATGATTTCTTATCTCATATTTTTATGGCCTGGACTAGGATGCATTATTTTGCAACATAATTAGTACAAAATTGGCTCCCCTGGCGATTACTGCTGTTGTGACGAAGTGCGTTGTTCGTGCCGTGTGTATTTATAATCTAATATCGAGTGAAAATGAGTGAACCCGAAAATGACGAACCCATGGTTGATTCCACTACAGATTTTTCATTCATTGAAAGAACAGGTACTTAAATTATACTTTTCACTATTCTTATAGTCAGAAGTAGTCAAACAACTATCTTGTGTAATGTTATGTATGTGCGCTAATTCTGACTTGACAGGGCTGACATCTTCGTAACACTGTTGGAGATATTTCGTATTATTCAACGTCATTATTTTGTTGATTTTACTTGTAAGTGAAATTTAAGTGCATTTTTATCTTTGTTAAGTAGAATCTAGCTTAATGTCTTTAAATACAAAAAAAGCGTTAAACTCAAATAACAATGAGTCGTGTTACTCTAAGATTGTGCTATAACAGCGCAAAACCCTGCGAAACGTGTGATTTTGCTGCTGACTCTATAAAATTGTTTTGGAGGAAATAAAGTAGTATGGACATAATTTTACAAGTTAATTTAATACCTAAAATCACTTGACCACTTCACATCAAAGTGTAGTCGAAGTGGACACAACGTATTTAAAATTTTAAACTTTTCATAGCTTTGGAGTTGACGTGGAATAACCCAAAGGTGATGACGATAATATTGTATTTTTTAATATTTTTTATGTAAATAAGTTATACTATTTTTTGGTATAAATACTTATTCGCTCAAAAACAGAAATTAATTGCCTACATCACCCATTTAGTGACTAACCTTCAAATGACCTTTACTAAGATAGAAGCAAATAGTTGGACTCACGGATGGCCTTAGTGAATTTTGTTCATTGTTACTTTAAGTTCGTTTCCTATAAATATTTGATAGAAACGCATTATGTTTTTTAAGAGTTTTAAAAAAGAAGTATACAGTATACTGCTTACAGATGAATTAATTACTTTGACCGCTTTCTCACGCACCGTCCAACGCAAATCTGTTTAAGGAAATGGAAACAGGATGCATATTTAGTTATTAAATTTCATAAGCAAAATTAATATCAACACTAAAATGGACTAGTTTCACTTCAATTTATAACACACATTCCAACTGAATAAATGTATATCTTCCACGTTCTCTCATATTACATACCATCTCAGTTCTCAGAGATGAATGCAACTTTTTATATGAAATACCTCTGACTCTGAAATTAATGAAAAGCATCGCTAATGCATTGTTTCAGTGCGGTGTCGTGTAACCGGTTCGCAGTTCGTCACGCATGTTGACTTCGAGGAAACCAACAGTAAAGTTGTTTCCATTGGCATCCTTCGCGCGCTAGCTATCTTTACACTCAAGTCAGCGAAACTTGACGACTATCTCATCTCCGTTTGGCATTGGTTGGAATGGAATACTTTAAATGTGACCTCGTTTACACTTCGCCTGACGTGTTGCTAAGCAACCGAATAAAATCGTTTCGTTAATCGGCACAGTCGTGTTGTGACCATTGTAAATTGCCGAACTGACCTCGAAACGTCGTCGATCACTTTCCGTTATTGGTTAATGATGAAAAACACTCCCAATTTCCATACGGATGCTTCTTCAAGGTTCCAAACGAAGCGTATCTGTGCCATATCACCGAGCGCCAAGCGTATAATTTATTTATTTATTTGTAAAACCGGATGCGAACCTATTTGCGTCCGAGCAACCCAAAAGAAGGTTATTCGCGTTTACACAACCGAGAAAGGTACACAAAGAAGAGCAACAGAGTTAAACGAACGTTGCGGACATTAATCAACGTTGTCCGTAACTGTAACCGTCTCTAGGGAATTAGTCGTAGAGATATTCTATTCTTCGGCCGTAATTAATAGCCGTTGGCAAGTGAACGCCCAACGCGTCGCGTCAGCACATGGCACAAATAGGTTTCGTGACGCGACATGCAATTGCGCAATTGGACAATTAACACACGCGATATTAAAACATTGTGGGCATATAGGAAATGTTATTTAGACGTAACTGTATCCTCTGTAATGCGTCGTGCACATAATATTCGACCCACGCTCGTGTGTAAAGCGGGCCAACGGCCTTTGACTAACTACGAGTCTAGATATCTACCTACGTCTCGGGCAGCGACGATACCAGAGGAATCTTGACTACGATCCGTTGAATAGCAGAATGAATAATGACTTTGGGCGTGGGTCGTCTACGAACTACATAATAAACCTACCAATGTAAAGCGTGGAATTTTTTTAAGAACTCTTGGAGGGAGAGTACTCCAAGAGTTCTTACTCTAAATTTGCACTTGAGATAGGAAATTTTACTTACAGGAAATCTTCCTTTATTATCTTTTTAAATGATCTATAAAATGCTTTGTCCTGACTGACACACAGCCTAAACCCTTGATAGTACCTATGGCTGAAATCTTGCGAGTATGTTCATGATGTAGGTATGGGATGAGGGTTTTTCAAAATTCCCACGGGATCGCGACTTACGAGAGTGAAAGGGACACAGCTAGTTTTCTGTAATAGAAAGTTAAAATAATTGACAGCTTTTACATAAATGCTGCTTACTTATTTCAATATGGAAAATTTAGATTTTTACTTGTCATTTTCACGAATTTGACTGTAATTCAGTATGAAACCACCTTATTGTAAGTTATCCACTATGCAGAATTCGCACTTTTGTTTGTTGCCGGATGTACTACATACGTTGGATACATGATATGGTAGTATAACCAAGTCAAGAACCTCGACATTTAATTAGGCATGACTTATGAACGCCTACGGCTGTTGAGGCAATGACTTCTGCTTTTTGATTCATTAGCATGCAATTACCTTGTTATGTTATACCATAAGCTGATTATTTTGTGTTTCTAGTTCTGTTTTGAAAATAATCTTAAGTAGTAAATCAAGTAGGATGCAAGATGGGCTTATGGGGTACTTTTACGTAGGTATTTTTTCCCGACTGCGCTATGCAAAGGAAGGTAATGTGGTATTTATAAAACTATCTCTATTGAACTAGCTCTCGATGCTATCTATCATCCTTGACACGTTGCACTAACTAAACGACAGGTTTTAGTTTAATCACACTAGATTTATTTTAGAAACGCTATTAATTTCATTTTATTTATCAACAGGTTTTACTAGATCTACAAATTTAAACGAAATATTAACGAGATATCTATCCGTTGGATCTCAGATATCAGCGACTTTACCTCGATTTCTTTTCCTGTTATTGATCAATTCAATTAATTTACATGTTTTAAACGAGTTTACTTATTATGTCGGTTTTCCTTTTGGCGGTTTAACAAATTGAATCATTAAATTTATAAATAAATTATATTATATAAATATAACATACAAAGACAACAATATTTTGCTTACGTAATGTTCTACATTGACCGCAAAACCGGTAATATTATTTCAAATAATGTAGGTATTTCAACAATTATTATTGCATTTATAAGAATTATGTTTATGACTTACTAATTAACTTAATTGATTAAATTGCTCGTGCAGTGAATAAAAACACTAAAAATACGTACATATACACTTTCGTAACATATACTTCGTACTCATTACCATTCGATAGCACTAGTTAACGAATTAGGAGAGTAGGTAAACTTGACTAATAAATACTGTCGGCTGTCAGAGACACTACTACGTGACGTGGTCACAAAGCCACAGAGCGCAAACGAGCATTCTATTGACGTACGTAGCATATCTTCACGAACTACAAGTCACAAGGGCACTTGGTCGAAATATTTTTAAGTTGTATAGTAGTACCTACATACATACGTTTGCAGAAATTGGAACGCGACCATGCAGAGCTACACGACAAGTTACGTCATAAAGAATTTATGAATATGCATGCATTGCATTTCGCTTTACGATTAAGGATTGTTAGTGCAAGCTTACGTACGAGTTAAGTTTTACAAGACGATTTAAACTACGTAATATCACTATAAAAAACTGGAATACCATTTTATTCATATGCCTTATTATTTTGTACTTGTTTGTAAAACCGAATTAGAACTTCGTGACGATGCTCAAGAAAATTTCACTCATCATGAAGTGCGAGAAAGTAAAGGCCGAGTGTTGTTCACTGAATAACAAAACACAGTTTTGTCGCGTTGATGATTGTGCAACAAATTGTCCATCGGCGATTATGGAGTACAGACGTCACGCGGAGCGAATGCATGAGCAGCTCCACCGCTAAGCTAACGAGACCCCGGTGTCTCCAACTCTCAAATATAAATTGCACAACTCTACCGAACTATCGGAGATCAGTAAAAAGTGGACGTGACGAAACCATTAGAGAACGAAATTGACGAATAAAAGCGCAAACAACGAAACTACTGAAACGTGAAAACGAAACTATCACGACTCGAACTTGCTACTGGACACTTTGTGGAATGCTTTTTTGTATCGAGATCTGGCCTACATAAGTTGATTTTCGGCTTGATACCGTTGGCCTTGTTGTTTAAATCATTACCATTATTAAATAAAATTGAAATCTTGTTATTCATTCGTTCCAACCGCCAACCGGTTTACTTCGTAATTGCAATTTGATTCAATGGTCGATAACATAACGCCGTCATTAGTACGGTGAGTCATTGCCATCTGACATATGACCTCCATACAATTTAATATCTGTTTCTATTTACGGTGTCAAATGAACCTCTTGTGCAATGATCTCATCCTAGCCTAAACGAATACCGAGAAGATACTGGTCCAATTACACGCTTGTATGCAATCATAAAGACTGACCAAGCACAAGTATCCAGTATCACTTCATTTCATAACCGCGAACGGTGACGTAGGTCAAACTGTGTATTTATGGAATAGATACCAACTGGGGATAGTATAGGCTGTGTCGTCTTCGTGACTTGATAATGAAACATTTAAACATGATGTTGACACGAAACGTGGACGTAATTCGGATGTTTATGCGAACACGATCCAATACTCTCGCTAATTAATTTGTAAACGAAAGTATATACTACAAAGTAAGTAGAGATCTGCCGACTAGTCGGCAGTCGACTAGTCGTCAACTAACAATTATGCAATAAAACCAATATTTATTTAATTAGTAGTACAGTTTAAAAGGTGGGTTAGTCAGAAAAACGTAATCAAAACACATCATAGCTTACATACATCATCTAAACATCTATAATGTCATAACTATGCCTCAGCTCCATTTTTTTTCCAACTTTTATTTTTATTTCAACCATTTTTCGGAAGTTACATTATAGCTTTCGAAGTGCAAATTTATCCAAAAATAGCAACAATCGCAGAGCGATCATGATTAACCCAAATATGATAAGAATTTTAATGAACTGCATTGCCGACTAGTCGGCCGACTAGTCGGCAATTTTGGAACCGACTAGTCGGCTAGTCTGCTAGTCGGCAGAACCCCTAGTCGGCCCATCTCTAAAAGTAAGTATATATTTCAAGTGATAATCATTGTTACTTTAAATATTACGTAAAACGTACGTGTCTACATTTGTTTGGTTATTCTTTTCTAAAAGAACAATTTATATTACTTCCAAGATTTCTACTTCAAATAATCCAAAATGAGAGGAGAGGATACGGTTTGTTAGAGTCTCTGTGCACTCTTATGCAATGTACAAATATTTCACGATTTTATGCAGGGACTTTGATAAATGTTGTTTGTCAACGAAATCGAATTGTTGTCGAGTCGTCGTAGTTTGTTTGCGTTAAGTTGTTGTCAATCCTTAAGAAAAGATCTGTGAAGGTCTCGAAACGTTGAACAATGCTAAAAGTAATAAACGCCACGCGATTAAAACCGAAATATGAGTGTAATTTTTTAAAATTGTTTGTTTCGATATAGGTATAAGAAATCCTTAACTATCTATAACTGACCATGCAATGCTATAATCTCTTCGAGAGATAAAAGCTTATATTCATAAAAATACAAACAGAGCAGTTAAGTACATGAATGAAATCAGCTGCTCGAGGGGTGTCCAATCTTTGGCTTTTTGTAAAATGTAAACATTGGGGCTCCTTTGTAGTTGTTTTCCGTAAGTAGACTATGTTAATGCGATGTATTTTCTAATATTGTTTACTGTTATTTACGATAATTTGATGTGAGTATTCATTTAGGTTTTGATCTAGCCATTAATACGAGGTATAGAAATGTATTATTCGCAAAAACAAATCATTGCGAATCACCAAAATGTCATATTCCATTTAATAAATCACTCCCTCGAGGAATATTTTTCCAATAAACGGCCTCTTGTCGCCGTACATAAAAGAATAACTAATCAAACTTTCGCCCCTGGCTTTACCTCGATTCATGGGCGACACGACAACGTAAACAGGCCGCTCGCCGGGAGCATGGGGTGGAAGCTCATTCCACCTTTTACCCGTTTTACCCCTTGGCGGGCGCCAAGCGCTTCAATCGTGACATTTTCCTCTTATGTTCCCCCCGCACAGTTCAATAATCTTTTTACAATTATTATTGGAAATTTGGATATTAAACGCGATCTCGAAGTTGTTTTCAAGTGATTCCTTTTCAATTTTCTATACAGAGTTTTTATGGTCGTTCTCGAAGTAAAATATTTGAAAGAGTTTTTGCAATTATCAATTATTAAGACTTAGGTACCTTTGTGACATACAGTGTAATAAATAATGTTATCTCTTATTATTTAAGGCTAGACAGAGCTTATCGGCAGTATAAACTGATACGTCAACTCATCTTGAAGCTTAGTATTGTATCAACATTCTTTGTGTTCTTAATAACGTCTAGAGGTCATATTTCTCAAAGCTCATTACAGTGACACAAAAGGCTAGAGAGTAAAAATCCAGTCTTTTGTTCTGTTATTTGGCAAGTATCCAGTAACCGAATGAATGTTTAAATAACATTATTTAACTTTGTTGTTGTAGAGTGGGGAAGTTTCGTATTAATTCCAGCTTTGTTTTGGCTTCCAACGCAATTGTTCCAATTTCAATTAATTTAATTTGAAATAGGTTGCATTTCTCTTACTTACAATTAAATACAGAGTAAGTATATTTAAACATTTCGAAGCAAAGTTGTTTGATATAAGATATGATTTTATGAGTCTAGATACCTATATTGTACAACTTGGCAACAATCATATTGCTTATGTCACCGGGGCAAGGAAGTAAAGTGTCGAATATCGCTTGGCACTAGTCCAATTTTGTATTCTGCATTTTCTTGGAAAAGCCCTAATAACCTGCAGCAGTTAGCCGGTAATGGTTGAGGGCTTAAGGCTATGAATAGTCCCCTCTGTGGTGGTTGGCACCGACAGCCCCCTCGTAGAGGGTGGATTCGGTTATGTTGATCAACGACCTTACTGTCCGATTTAACGACATTACGCTTTGTTTGATGCTGATGTATAGACTGTAGGGTTGCGATGTTAGTTAGGCAAATGACGATGAATGGGTTTGCTTTTGACCTACTTATATATTCTTTAATCATTCACATGCAAATAATTACGCATTTAAGCGATCCTACGCCATCTTGCTTCTTTTCTATTCTATTCATTCTTACATGTATGTTATGATTCGAATGCTTACAAATACCAAACAATCTAGGAAATGCGTCGAGTACAGCGAAATGTGAACAAAGAATGTGTCTGTAACAATGGAGTCATTGTGCTATTTGATTAGTGAATTGAGGCGCTAGGGGCGTCGTGAAGTCGATCACGACTTTTAGATCTCACGACAACACTCTTCCCAGCGCCTTTACAAATCGTAGGTACTTAACAACAGTGTACGCAAAAATAATAAAATTCCCTACAAACTATACATTATCTTTGAATGTAACAAATTGTATATTCTGTTATCTTATCACAAAACGTAATTATTTCTGCAAAATATTTGTAATAAGTATATAGAAGTAATTAAGCTACATGTTTCTGTCGTTGATATAGGTATTATAATTTTATGCGTTATCATCACGTTCCGTTAGAATCGTATCTATTCAAATGCAATGTGTATTCCTAATTATACATATTTGCATGACAGGATACTAGATTGAGTTATTTGCTTGAACTATTGAATGCAAGAATTCTAATTTGATGGTTTAGTCGAGAGATCTAAATATGTAAGTACATATTGTAAACATACAATTTTAAGATAGTTATTTATAACGTATATTACTGGTTTTTCATGAAATAAAAAACGGTTTAACTGACTACAGTAACAGACTGAATGAGTAGATAAGGTATTAAAGATTTTTATCTGCTTGTTACGATCCTACGAACATTATTTACAAAGTAATAATAATGTTTGGTGAGGAGTGTAGTGTCGCGATGTTGTATAAAATGCGTCATAAAAACGTTTGTGTCGAGGTAAACAATAGGTCGTTGGGCTTACAGGAAGTACGGCTGTGCTGCGGTGTTCACAGCTGTCTCTGTAGTCACTCAACACTTAACACGTTTGATACCTACTCATGTTTTTATTGGATGCAGACTTTTATATAAGGTTTAGATATATTTATGGCAATATTTCTTTTATTACCATAGTTTTGGGTTTGTATTGCTGTTCTGCGAGCTGCGAGTCTCGTATAGCGACTGTTCGTTCTGCTGCTGCGTTGGCAACTCTGTGTATTAAAGTGTAGTTATTGGTGTTAATTCAAGTGCACTTTTCGAGTTCCGGCTATGTAATAATAATTTGTAGTTCATGGTTACGCATTCACTTGTATAATGCACGTTGGTAGCGTGTGTCGGGCGTGTCTCGCTCGCTGTTTGCGGTTGTAGAGACCGCCGCTATTTTGTTTCGCATTATTACGAGTCGACGAGCGGTAGACTTTCATCAGTAATGAGTACTCTACCGTAGAAGGGTTCGACCGCAACGTTGAATACGTACAGTAAAATCGAGAGCTTCAAATGTAACGTATTATTTTGTTTCATAGTGCTTAACATTAGCTATTTTTATTCGAAATGAGGTGTTGTTACCTCATTTGCCTGCCTATGACTACAACTATGTTATTAAATAACAAAAACAATTTATTTATATCAAAAATGGTCCAAGAAGATTATTAATCGTGGATGTTCTTATCATGACTTCAGAAACCTCTCGTCACATGTAAAGGATAGATATCAAATACGACATTCGCTTCGGTCCGGAGAAAATACTTTTGATTACGATTACACGGTACAATGGACTTGCGTGAGAGTTCCTCGCCTCGCATTGTATAGTAGGTACTTTAGATTTATTATGTATTATACTGTGGCATGCTCTATTTATTCAGCCGTTAACAATAGAAACTAATAATGATCATTCTGTATTAATTGCACGTTGCGTGCCGAACCGAAGACTGTTTGCAATACTTATCGTGTCATGATCGATGGTTACGTGCGGTCGATAGAGCGCAGCGGAAGTAAAACGAGAAAAAATGTAATTATTCTTTTTTTTAATGATGAGTTATCTGAGCGTAGAGTAGTGAATTGGATGCAATACAACATAAGGTCATATTTAATATTCAGAATGCGGTGCACCCGGGGCGGGCAGGCTTCACAAAATGGCTGCCGGAGGCGGTCGAGCCGACCGAGTCGTGACCGTCAAGAATCCACGCGCTCGCTCTGAACCCTCATCAATTATGCATGAATGCGGCTGAATGTCGATGTTTACTCTCCATGAGACAACAATTTATTGCGTCTTGCGGTTTTTGACATTCGATCGACGACGACGGTCGGAGGATGACGAAATTATTACGATTTACGTCCGCACTCCACTCAGATATTTCGCGTGTAAATAAATTGCTCATAATTTGATAATGATCAAAATGTAGGTACTATCAACCGTAATAGATTTGTAGTGGCTCCATTCCAAAATATTAATGCTCGACAAACTAATTTGAAAACATTTTGTGTATCATTGACACATATCACTGACAGATAACCCACTAAGTAACTTACTATTCTTGAAACCAATCAATAAAGTGAATCTTTACAAGAAATTCTAATGCACGTGTTTATATCCGTGACTTAAATAGACGAATTTATCGGTTACAAAAATTCTAAATTTCAAACATCGTCGCACACAGCTGTGTAAGCTTCTCTATTGAATAAATGATAACACGTTCGCTGAATGAACTTCATTGTTCTTGCTGAGCGTAACGGGTCACGATAGTTAGACTAACTCACCTATGGTAGGTACTGTGTATTCCTTCATAACGAAGCGAGAAAGGAATTTAACTAGTATTGTAAGTTGTAAATTCTCCCACGCAACCTGAGTCATGTAGTCCGGAAACCGAGATACAGCTCTCATAATCACATTTACGAGCAAATAAGGACCATTGCCCAAGTTTGACGACCTACATTATGTGGCGCGGTGGATGAATAGAACGCCTCTGCAAAGAAGACTGCAGATACGATTCCTGCTGTGAAAATACCAATTGTATCTACAGTAACTGTTTATAGTCTGTGTCCGTTAACTATCATAGTTTAGCACTGGATGAAATGTAAAATAGGTTTTGTTATTATTATGGTTTAATGTAATACCAAATCTACCAAACAATTCTACAAACAAAAATCCTCTGAAACTTTCGTTTGAAGTGCTATCTTATCAACTTATAGGCTTAAAATAATCGACTTCATAGCCTTAATATGATCAATGACCGTAAAAACAAAATATAGGTACCTACGTTATTAAACATGAAAAATATAAACCAAGTTAATTATTGTTCCGAGATAATTGACCTAGTAATTAGACAATGAAGTAGATATTTACGTGTATTAATTTAATAATCTAATTAAGATATCGTGATAATTTAGAATGAACATCTACACTTCATTCTGAATTTATCAATCACGATACAGGAATTACGGATAAGTACAAGATTCTCTGTTTAATATGAAATGAGAGAGATATAGTGTTGTTAAGGAATGTGAGATGTTAGATTTGGCTGTAACAAACGTTCGTTGTTCCGTTGGCTTGGTTTGTACTTCGGTTATCTGCAGTTCCCCTATCTTTTTCCGTGTTATCACGTTTGCTGACTTCGTGATTACTTGATAAGAAACTTATTTTTAGCCGATAAAATCATTCCGGCCCTTGTAAAAGGTAACGAGCACATCTAGGTTAGTAATCTGAACTTTAAAGATTATTTGTTCGTAAGTTTAGCATTTTTTACAGTTAAAATATAAACAAAGTAAGTTACGTATATTGTGGGCATTAATTTAGTCCTGAAAGTATTAAAAACTCATACATAAGCTCTATGTGTTGCATCAATCCACTAAAATAAGTGTTGGTTTTTCACAGTTAGCATGTGCGAATTACAGAACATTAGCTATTCGCGTGTAACCGCTAACTCGATTAACACAAGGCCAAAATAAGATACCCGACCTCCTTGCCTGTCTTTTCTTTCGCAAAAAATAGAACTACGTAAACTGGTTTTGCCTATGTATCCGCTTGCCTGAATGATGAAGCAACAAAATCCAACGAGAATCTACAGCAATGGCGACACGATCTATAAAAACATTATCAAAAAGAGTTAACTTTATTACTACATCGCTTCGAAAATTGAATCATCGTAAATACAGGATCATTAATTAATATTACCGATCAGAAAACGTTTGAAAGCAAAACTGTGATTTTATTGTGCTGTAAATAACGGCTATTTATAGATTTATAGAAACCATAAAATATTGGCGCTAATAAAAAAGGTAAAAAGCGGCTATTTAGATATCAATTGAATTTGACCTGCAATATGAACTCTTTGTTATTTATAAAACTGGACGAAAAACGGATCGCTTGCCACGGAATACTTGGATCTGTGCCAGATTGTAAAATATGTATACAATATACATGTAGGTACCTACTTCAAAAGTTGGTCAACGATCGGTAGGTATTTTGTTTATAATCTAGCAGCTCGTAAGCTTTACAGAACAAATAACACACGTAGCTAATTGTTTTAAGTCTGGTTTTCTTTTATCTATCATCGTTGAATCTCATAAACTTCAATAAACTGTAGGAAACTAGTATGGCGTGTAATTTTCTGAGTAGGTATAGCAATGTTTCAAGTGTTTTGTTTTTAATATCATAACAATATTAAATTCTTATTATATTTAGCTAACGGAAATTCCGAAGAATATTTTATGAAAGAATTTATGTTCTTTACAACATTCTTGGAAGTTGTTTGTGTATTATTCTACCGCGTAGGCGTCAAAATTTTCCCGATCGATATAGGTACAGACATCTCATCACGTATTTCATTAATGTTTGCTTATTCATTTATCGGATAGTAGACAATCGCATGTGGGCAAATATACCTATTACAAGTAGGTAAGTCATTGTTTATCTTCGCCTGGTTAGATAAGATCAACATGAAACTCAAATAATAACGGTTGCCTTATTTAATTCCTTTAGTTATCGTTTTGTGCAACGTGTTTGTGGACGGGAGGCAGACGGGTGCTGGCTGCATGCATCAACGTTAGGTCAGGTGCGCTCTTTGTGTGTGAGGAGGGAGACTCCCCAATTCCACACCCTCCCCGGGCTTCTCATCCCCGAACTGCCGGCGGCGTTCACTTGTTGCTACGTTGCGTTGCCTGCTACACTGCCGTCGCGCGAGACTACCGTGGGTTCCGGCCCCTCGCTCGCCCCGGTCCTCAGAACACCACTTCCCTCCCCGCGCCATACTCAGTTCTTTGTGCGCCACTATACCGTTCGCACGTTCCATAAACTCGCTACCAATTTTGACGTAGTCGTGAATCGTATAAGCCACGACATCGTCAACTGAAGCTGTGTGAGTGTGTACAGGTGAACGCTTCGACTTCTTTGATTTCCTGACCGCATTCAAGGACACCCGTTGGATTGGAAGAATTTGAATCTACACCCAAAGGATTACTTTTACCTTGTGATTTGTGATTGGTTTATTATTGACGAGAATTGTGCCACTAGTCTGAGAATTAATGAAAGTGATACAAATAATTTAAAGAAGCAGCAGATTTCACTGTTTCAAGCTGTTAGCTCGCAAGTTCTAGAAGACATTTGTCATATCCCCTGCCAAGTAAGTGATTGTTTTTTTTTAATTAACGAGATAAGTATCATATCGCAGTGGAATCTTTCGTGTTCATGAATACGAGGACAATCTTCGCTAACGTTATTATGAATAATACACTTATGTATGTGCTAAACGCTAAACTTCCGCATTTTAATTGACAGTTATTATTTTTTATGGCGAGGTTTACCTACCCTTTAGACCGGCATAATAATTATTTTTCAGATAGAATTATTATGCTGTTCCGTTTATTACTGACTGACTAAGGTCATATTATCAATTTAATGTCATAAACACTCAAATGTACTAGTACCTACTTAGTCTATTCTTTGAAATCAATTGCATTATGCATGACTGAATTTGTCAATGAAATAATACTAGATACCTAGGTAATTGTGTTAATTGACTTATGTACGACATTCCTACCAAGACAAACCATTTATGTTAGATAATACCACGTCTAACCACATAATGGCATTACAATGACGCATATACATCGCTATAAATATCTACCGTCTCTTTATTACACTATTAGGCTTTTCATGTACTTGCTGACCTTTTGTATCGTTATCGTCAAAGTTATTGGCATGTTATTTATTAGCGCTATTAAATTGTTCGTATTATCGGAACATAATACCTATAGGTACTTATTTTATTGTTATCTGCTTTCTATGTTCGATTCCTATCTTAAGCCTTACAATAATAAGAAGTGTTCATTGTTTATAAGCCAACGTCAATTATTATTATTGATATGTTAAAAATCTCATAATAAAGGAAAGGTGGGTATGTAAAATACATTTAGGTTCAGTTCAATGTATTTTACATACGGATAAGATCGGGGAATGTTGAAAATGGGGATCATGTACATATTTCAAGGAATTAGTGTCTTATTGTTGGTGATTCCGGTCACGAAGTATCGGGACGTTTCGTGTCGTGAGATGCGAGTCAGATTACAGAGGGCTCGCCTCCTCGCTCTTTCGATAGCACATTGAGCAATTTACTGCACGAAAGAATCTAGATTCGTGAGACTAACTCTACCTACAAGCTATACACTATATTCAAGGCCCTATTGCATTTTGTAGTCTCACGATAGAATACAGTAAGTAAGTATGGTTAAATTTTATTGTCATGACGAGATAATTGTTGTAACTCGGCCTGTCGTTTTAAATCGAACACGATACTGTAATACTTACCCAGTCAATAATTTGTGCGTCCAGTCAATAATTAAGAAAGTGAGAATCAATTTGTGGTTTCAGTTTTGAAAGATTAAATATTGAAATTAAAGACATTTTTCGGTTTGAATCGCGTGGTGTTTATTACTTTTAGCATTGTTATAACGCTCAACGTTTCGAGGTCCCTTCTTCAGGAGTAGATTGTATACAACATCGTGATAACAGAAGAAAATTCTAGATTAAATATGATTTGCCCTCGGATAAGCATTTATTTACGTAACATTACAAATGAGTACACACATGTAATTGGCTTATTAAAGCTACGAAAAAGGTTTGTTGCCTACTACTAATGTTCCATTAACGGTTATTGTCCGAGTGGAAGTGTTTCATTACACGGTTGGCGAACATTCACGCTCTACTGATTTTAACGAGATAGCTTTGACTTGACAAACATGTTCAGATAATGCGGTAACCAGTTATTTCATTTAACAGGCGTTTCTACTTGTTTTTTAAACTACTTTTGAATTTAAATTGAAATACTAGATACCTACTGACAATCAATAAACCAGTCGTTTAGCCGAGTTTATTTTATTGTCATCGTTATTTGAATTCATTAATCTATTACGCGTCGATAAAATGCCAATAAAAGAAAAAAAACACTGCCGCTGGCACCTTATTAGTTTTATGATCTTTGCTTTCTATTAACTTAATAGTTTGACCTACTATTATGTCACTCATCATAACCAGTTTTCGCAACGAGTTTAAATAAAAACCACATTATATATGCTTTAATAGTTTATGGTAGTTTACTAGTTATGTCGACGGATGTCCACCCTTCATGAATAATTCAAGCAGTCGGTCGTGGTCAGGATTTAGTGCCTCCGGGCGACGTCCGTTCCCAGCTCTCAACGCACTCGGCACTGGCATCGCCGCCGTCTGTGCCAAGCTAACCGTCAGAATAGTATTTTCAAACAGGCTACAGCCCGATCTAATGAAAACCTCTCTCTCGCCGGTTCCGCGTCTGCGTTTGTCTTGTCAATCAAGCGCTGTCAGAATGCGCCTCGCCTCGCTCTTCCCCATCGAGTTATTTGTTGTCCCATTGTCCCCACTGTTGATCACTGTCTCATTGTTTTACAACTTTTGTTTACATTTCGCTCAATATTCGTTTATTTGTAAAGAAGTGCGATTGTTTTCTCAGCTTCGTGTATTCTTTAACATCTTTAACACAGCTGTGGCTCGTATTTCTTGTTATGGAATATTGTTTGCTTAAACAATCTATCGTTTCTTTTTGTAAGCAATAACTAACGCTATCGTAGCATTGTAATTTTGCAATTAGGTATATTTTTTTCGTCGCAGCAGGTTCGTGTTATTAGTTCAGATTACGTTATGCAGTTATGATTGTCGAAGCGATTATTAACGCTGACATTGTCAACTAGTAGAAGGGGATTTGCTAAAGTTTTACGTTGTCTTTGTCAAATGCGTGTTTCGGTATAATATAAGCGCCGTGGAATGTAGTTCCTGTGATTGCACTCGAACGTCGCATTGATTTAGCCGAGACCGGTTCTGCTCCGGTGAGTAATCGTCGGTTACATTGCATTAAAATGGCGGCCTCCTCCACAACTGTATCGCAATATATTATCATATCATTATGCGGTCGAGATGATATCTCGCGGAGCACGCACTTCGTGGATAATGACCAGCTGTATACACAATCGCCATTCGTCTTACTGTTTATGTTTGTTATGAATAATTATTTATGCGATTATTCAGATGAGGATCCTCGTTAACAGACCGCTCATTAAAATTCCATTGTTGTTCGCTCGACACCCAGACTCATACTTTTGTGTAGGTGTCGTATTGTAGTTAAGAACGCCTTTCTAATTTACAATTTAATAATCCGCAAGCTTAATCACGTTTAGCGTGTTGTTTACTATAAGTTTTATTAAAGTGTAACGTTCCGTAGACTTTATGATTAATAAACCATACGAATTTAGTTCACGTTTTAAAAATGTTTATTTAATATCTCATTCGGAATATGTTTCAAGTTTAATTAATAATCATACATTCTAAATGTAATCACGTCACGCTTTGACTTTTGTCACATTCCTCTTCTCCTGGTGAATCGCCAAATGGCCGGTAGTCAAACATCGGCAGTTGGCGCAGGGCGTCTTGGCTCAGACTCACTGTTTACATGTGTGACCTGCAAAATGTTGACAGATATACTTGCTTAACCTACGCGTCTATTAAATCTTTGAGGAAATCTTCTTGTTCCGGTTCGCTAATTCCGCAATAATGTCTCACTTTAAATATATTCTCATCAATAACCTCTTCGGGAGTTGAAATGCCACAACAGCATCGTTTGATATTTTCTTATAAA
The DNA here is from genome assembly GCA_958496205.1 of Idaea biselata. Classification (NCBI taxonomy): domain Eukaryota; kingdom Metazoa; phylum Arthropoda; class Insecta; order Lepidoptera; family Geometridae; genus Idaea; species Idaea biselata. Next base: position 20,423,303 of record OY292400.1, on the reverse strand, counting down.
TAAAAGCTAAACGTTATGATTATGAGGCTTTTATTATTACCTGACTGAGTTTAGTTAGGCGTAAAAGGAGGGCATTTGAATTACCTACAATGTATTACTTCTTTTGTCAGGTGAAATACTCTCAAATAATGCCGAGGTCGAATGCTCCACATACAATACATTTTTGCACGTGTAGGCGTTCGGATGTGAATGAGCTTATTTTGGCTTCATCCCAAACGTGCTGTGTCGTCCGACAGAACGCTGACGTCAGTTTTCGTTTGAAAATATGGAGCTGGCAACGTGATGATAACAGACGCGGACAAATAATATTTTAATGCGAAACTGAATGACATTTCGTTATGTTGAAGTTGCAAATTTGTAAATCAATTTATTTAATGATGAAAACAGAGACGTCCAGCCTTCTATGGTACCTACTTTTTATTAACGTAACTATTTTGTTGTTTCAGGTGCCACAGAAAGTGTGATCGCGAGTGGTGATGCCGTCAATGTCAGTGACGAAATCAAGTGCGTGAAAAAGGAGGAAGTGACAAAGCCACAGGAAGTGTGCACAAGTGAGTTGAGTGAAGTGAAGAGTGAAGTGAGTGGAGTTACGGGCGCGGATGGTGTTGCCAGCGCCGTGGCCTCCGAGGAGGACGATTGTGTGATAGTGTGCGCGCGAGATGCGGACGATAGGTCCGACTCAGGTGTGAGCGGAGTGAGGTCGGGCGGGTCCGCCAGTTCGACGGAGGAGCGCGAGTGGCGCGGCATGGCGCACGGGTACGGTGGTGGGCCTCCGCCGCCGCTGCTGCACCTGCCTCCGCCGCCGCCACCCTCGCTCTATACCAGCGAGCTGCTATGGAAGCAGCGGTACCAGCAACAGCTCCATGGACCACTGCATCACGCCATTGCGGACGACTACCTCGCCGCGGCAACATACGATAGAGAGAGACATGAAAGACTGTTAAGGTAAGTCACTTCTTACGTTTCACTCATTCAATTCGATGTTAGGTTGTTATAATAAATTAGACAGGCACTCCAAATTTACGATTTGTTTTTAAACAATTTTCAATGTTTGTCAATTGGCCGAGTGTTATTTTACTACGACACTCATTTTATTAGCGTATAAAATGAATAAACGAGCTGAAACCGATTTCAAAAAATCTGGCGATACCACTAGTCATACAGTCTATTTGACATAGGTGTGTGCCAATAGGTAGTAATAACAGTAATTTATGTGAAAATACAAAAGATAACAACACCTACATAATTAATGACTTTCTTGCAATAACTGAATCTCGTTAATATAGGAAATTAGAAAAACGCTATTATGAAAAGGGTCTCTCACAAATAGGAAAAAATCTAATTAATTATGGACGCAAACAATAGTTCTGGACAAACCATTCTTATAATTGCTCATCTCATATTCGTCCTTAATCTTCATCTAACTAAATCATCATTAAGATTCTAAATGTAGATTCGTCTTCTACATCGTCTAATTAGACAGAGATGCGGAGTAATAATATTCATTCGCCGTAAGTCGTGACTCACGAGTGCTTTGCCACGTCATGCACCGACCACTATAATATGTGGAGCAGATGTTCGTCTGACTTCCAAGACGTACAAAAAATAAATTGCCATTAATTCTGCGGGGAGCACGTACTGAGATATTTATTAAACGTGCATCCGTCCACGTTTATTTATAAACCGTAACTTATTATTATTACGTTTTGTTGTAATGTATCCAGTTTTATGCCTACGGGCGGGACTGGTATGATTACAAATCGTATTCAATATGGGTATTGGAATTTGCAGCTGGATTTGTAGGCTTTTGATGTTTTTCCTTTTAGCAATTCTAAAATTTTATTAAAATAGTGAGTAAGATTCGCATATGCTACAGCATTCCATATCCTTCGAGGAAATACTGAATAAATTTAGTTAGGTATTCATGTTTATTTATTTATAATTAGTTGGATGTAATTATTATAATTAGTACATACAAGCACTTGTTTTTACTAAAAGTTGTCCTGTTTTCTGATACGTCATAGATATATTGAGGAAGTTACCACATAGTGCATCTAGGTACCTAAACCACAAGTTCCACAAAAGGAAATGTATTTAGTTTACTCAGTAAATATGTAGGTACTTATTTAAAATAATAGCTATTCAAAACGTCGAGGTAAGATAAATAAAAAGAAAAGAATCACGCGATTAATACCCGGAAAATATAAAATTATGAGTTCTAATCGTGTTAGTTTAAAAAGTTTATTAGCCTATCCCCGCGGGATAACCCCCGTAGTTCCCGTCCCCGAATTACAGGATAAAGTAGTTATCCGATATGTTTATTTAGGTTAAAACCTAACCTGTATGCCAAATTCACAATAATCCATTCAGTATTTGCGTTATTGACACAGAAATATCCAAAAAAATCATTTAAAATATTAAGAGGGATATTAAATATGAAAAAAGAATTTAGTGGTGGAAGTAAGTGGCAAAACAGTAGGTATAGGATTTAATTCCAGTAATAAAAGTCCGATGGAAAAGGAGCGGCCTTTTCCAACGGGGTTAAATGAAATTATTTATTGTTGGTGGCTTTCGGTACAAATCAAAAGATCAAAAAAAGATCAAAAGATCAAAAATATTTATTAGATTACCACATTTTAATATAAACATGTTTTTGGGTTGGGGCTGCCTAGTAAGCATTTATGGATGCTTGTGTCAGGCAGCTCCGCTCTCTCTTAAAAGATTTATAATATCTTATGTGGTAAGTTACACATTATTATAAAAAGAATACAAAACAAGGCATAACATAACACAACATGGTATTAATCTATGTATATCTTGTTTACGTTAGTGTGTGTATTTGTGAGTGTGTGTTGGTGTTTGTGCATTTGAGTGTGTGTGGGTGTTTGTGTTTGCGAGTGTGTGTGGGTGTATGTACATGTGTGTGTGTGTGTTTGTGTATATGAGTGTGTGGCTGTTTGTGTATGTGAGTATGTGTGGGGGTTTGTGTATGTGAGTGTGTGTGGGTGTTTATGTATGGGAGTGTGGGGGGGGGGGGTTACGTGTGAGTGCACTCGGGGTATGTGATGGATATGTGAATATTTACGCGTAATACCTATATGGATGATGATGATTAAATATATCTATTCATATTTTACATAGAATGTACGATTATTTTGACTAGGTAGGTGGTTATTTTGTATTATGTATTATATCACATCAGATAGCAGGGTTTCGGTATCATCATAATTTATATTTTTTAACCATTCAGTTACTATGATTTTACATTCAGGATTTGACTTAGTGTGTATATTAAGCTTTCTATCCATTTTATTGTACAAAGTAGCAGATCTAAAGTTATATTGCATACTAGAAAATACAGTTTTCGCAACCGGGACTTTAACATTTGGGCGTTTCTACGTTTTGACTTTCTGTTTACATCACAAGTTACAGATTTATGTGTCTTAAGGATTACGTGGAGAATATATAGTTTTCTGATAGTCAGCAAATCACATAATTCATATAGGGCCTCAGTGGAAAAACGTTGTTTCTTAAAGTACATAATTTTAAGTAGATATCGTTGAGCACGTTCCACTTGAAGAAAACGGGTTTTAAATGTACCACCCCATACAGGGATACAGTATGTGATTACAGACTGCACCTAAGCAACATATATGTCATTAAGAAGATTTCTTCTGTGCTTTATAGGATCTTTATAACTATTAACCGGAACAATGTGTCTCAAAGATTTAAACATCCATATAAACTTCCTGATTCTTGTACTAAGAAGTTCAATGTGCTGATACCAAGATAAATTTTGATCAACAAGAACACCAAGATATTTAGTCTGTTTTACTTTATTTATTATAGGACAGTTACACTTATTTTTATTGTTCTCATTACAGGAGTGGATTTTTAAATCAAGGTCGAATGTAGGTTGTGAGTTGTTCTTTAAGCTGAAGCAAATATAATTTGTTTTGTTAATATTTAAAGTTAAGAGATTGTTATTTAACCAATTAGCCAACAAATAGATGGTATATAGTCCTACCACCTATGTATCTAAAAAGTAACTACAAAACGTGCGGTAAAGGCGATATATTTGTTCGCGTTTAACTAATATAATTTCAAACTAAATACCAACTATATTTACCTATTACTTCAAGAACCGGTTCTTAATGGATTTCCAGTAACGATACGTATTAGACAAGCATTAAAAATAAACCTATCAAACAAATAGACTTTATTATCAAAGTTCTGAACTTGTTGGCCTTGTGGTTTTGACGTCTGTTGTGATTCACTTATTAAACAGGCTTTATTGGTCTAGCTAGTATTTTAATTTGTCCCTGACCTTGGTTTTTGTCAATCATTAAAGGCCAACCATTAAACCTATCCATGCGTACAACTTTTTGACAAAATTCAATATTATTTTAACACATCGCAAGGACGTCACACACTTTTTGTTAGGATTTTATTGTACAGGTAGAAATTAAATTCATTTTTCGGTTTTAATCGCGTGGTGTTTATTACTTTTAGCATTGTTTCAATGTTTCGAGCCTACACAGGTCTCTTCTTCAGGATTGACTGAGATGTCAATGTTCATTCAAAAACAGAATGTAGGATAATCATACTGTGTATTACGTCTGCACCGTTATAATATACCTAAATGGACACTTTCTGATATACATAAATTTCCTATAATAATATGCTTTCCACGATAAAGCCCAGTTTTTGATATATATGTATTTGTCCCTAATTCCAATGTCGATGTCAGCTAGGAGAGTCAGATTATAACTTGGCCAGTACCTAGTTTTAAAAATAAACATGACATTCAATATCTCAAGACCTTACCTTATTATTTAAGTAAGCACCTTCTCATTTTTTTACTCTTGTCATCAATGTTAATTATTTAAATACAAACAACCTGGGTCAAGCAGGAATGTCGAATTCATGGTCATCGAGTCGATAATAAATAATGTATGCTAAATTAACGCAAATAATGTATTGTTAAAGTATTTTATTTATCTTTTAAAATACACATTAACAGTATGATAATTTATAATTCCGGTCGACCTCGACAAATCAAAATAAATTAATTTTAAGTTATATTTAAATTTTATTTTCTCACAAGATTAATGATTGCGTATTCTTTACAAACAGTTTATAGATAGGTATACGTATAAATGTTTTTAGATAACTTTTTCATGATAGGTATGTTAATTCTTAGCAGAGATTGGCCACGATGTATGTATGTTTAGATCTAAATATTTAATTTTATTTACTTTCTAATTTGCCATACTATAGTCCATCCAACGTATACTTTCTCCAGTGACCTTTAAGTGACCTTGATAAATAATAATATTTTTATTGAGTTAAACTTGTTCACAATACAATTAAGTACAGAAATCAGACGACCATATCTTATCTTATAGATAGATCTGTGGTTCCTAGAATTAATAACCCCAAAAGGGGTAAAACAGTTTTGCAAGGGTAATAAGCTGGTAATCAGCTATGAATGTTATTATATCGAACTAGATAGCGTTCAAATAAATGAAAGCTTGTAAAATATAAAACGACACAACAGCGTTCAGCGCGACTACTCTATGACAATTTGGCAAAACTAGGTGCTGATTTATATTAAATGATAATTTTGAATATGGTACCGATCATCATACAGATTAAAAGCAAGAGTCAAGATTTCTTTGACAACAAAATAAGATCACTTTAATTAATTACTTCTCAGTAGAGGAAATGTAATGACATGACAATGAAAAGTTAAGGAACCCCGGATACAGATAACGGTCACAAAGATTGTGGTTTAATCATTAGGCCTTTGTCGCTCTCAACATTCATTTTAATACTTATATTGTTCATACTTTTATTAGCTACTAGCAATCCGCCCCGGCTTCACACAGTGTCCTCTTGAATAACTCTATTACATCCGAATCAAAATCCGTTGCGTTGATTTAAAGATCTAAGCATAAGCATACATAGAGACAGACAGCGGGAAGCGACTTTGATTTTATACTATGTAGTGATGATGATGATTATTATGATCGCTAATAGGTTCAGAATCTGAATTGTCGCGTGATTTCAGAAACATGCTCTTCTTCTTCGCAATCAAATAAGTAGGTACACAAGTAGAGCCAAAGCAGAATTACTAATTAATTGTTATTGGTCAGTTACAACTACAACCTACCCAAACGACAATGATATTGGATTTATCAGGCATTCGAATTCAACAACCTTTAGCTAAATTAAGTACTTATAGGATTATGATAATCTATTGATATTAATTCGTAAATAGCACTCTATATCTATGTCTATCTACAATAATCTATCTACATGTAATCAGTCACATTGAAAATATCAAATCGTAAAACGAAACAATCTTACGAGTAATTTATCGTGTTATTTTATTGATATTTTAGTAGGTACTTGATTCACCTTTAGATTGTTGGTACGTAAGCAGTAAAATATGCATTGAAATCATTGAGTTTTCATAGTATACAACTAATCAGCAAATAAACTAATTATATAGGTATGTAAGATTGTTATTGTCTGCAATTGCAAAATAAAAACTTTGTCAGCAATTTACAATGTTTAGTAATATTATAAAGTGGTAACGTTGGTAACATGTATGTAAGTTAGGGGGTAATCCCGAAACCACTGAACCGATTTTGATGAAATTTAATATGAAAATATTTGGCAGAAACATGGGCCAAGTTTTATTCAGTTACTTTCACGGGATCGGGAGTTGTACGGGTGAATTTGGAATAATTTGCAACTCAAAGCTCTCCCTGGCCAGATCAAGTACCTACCTTGGGCCCACGAAACTCAATCGAATCTCTAATCTGTCGAATCCATGAATTGTCATTAATTTTGTTTCAATCTTTAATGGTTTGAAAATAAACTCATTCTTCGGTTTTAATCGCGTGGTGTTTATTACTTTTAGCATTGTTTCAATGCTCAACGTTTCGAGACCTTTACAGATCTCTTCTTCCGGGATTGAAGGATTGATTTGTCGTTTCAGTTGATCCTGAAGAAGCGACTTGTAAAGGTCTCGAAACGTTGAGCGTTGAAACAATGCTGAAAGTAATAAACACCACGCGATTAAAACCGAAAAATAAGTTTAATTTTAAAGCTCACATCGCAAAAACAGAATAAAAATCAATCTTACTGCTTTGCTGCACAGCCGATCGTGATCAACATGACATTATTGGTTAATCAATTTTATTATTCTCACGAGCACTAGCAGCACAACGTCGCAATTCATTAGGTTTTGTTTACCTACTAGGTATTTAACACATACCCCTTACTTATTTTATAAATACCAGATGCTTTATAAATCGTTTGTATTTTGCTGTGACATAAAATTTCCTTGACAGACAGAAAGAAACGTTACTTAACTGTTTAATACTAATATTAAACAAATACTCTATTATGAGGTAGAAGTAAATATTTCATTGTGGTCTGACGACAAATAAATACATATTTTCTAAAACCAGTGCTAAACCTGAATGCAAACCTTATTTTATCAATGGATTTCCCCCGCTCCGCCTACCTTTCGCTGTCCGCGTGAATGGAGACCGCATCACACTAAAGACATTAAAAACTCATACGGCCTTACGTTTTTAGTGTCTTTCTTTTATGTTTTGGAAATTTCTAACTTCTCATGTACCTACTTTACTAAAATAAATCAAATCATAGAACTTGGTTTCAATGAATCGAATATGCGTAAAAGTAATAAAATGTGTACGAGTGGCGCCATCTGTTATTGAATAGCGAAATTAAAATTTCAACATGATTACTTTTATGTTAAACTTGGTACTTAGGAGGGTGGGTACTGTTACCATTTCCATACAAACATAATACCAAAATAGAATTATGATAAATTTAGTTTTCTACCCTAATATCGGTATTATTCGGATTAAGATTTTATTTTTACAGGGTTTTCCAAAATATTCATTCGAAATGAAATAAAACGGAAATACATTTCGTTCGTTTTTACAGCGTATATTACTTTTTATTGGGAATAATATAAAACAAATTAGATGTAAATGAGAGGTAAACTAGTAATTTACGCTGGAAAAATGAACGAAATGTACAGTAGAATCCGGTTATAGCGACGGCCAAGGGACCGGTGATATTACGTCGTACTAACCGGACGCTGTACTAAACGAAAAGACATTTTTTTATTATTAATGTCATATTTTAGACGACACACCCTTACGCGTTAAAGTCGTTACCCGTAAATTAAATGTAAAATAAACAGTCGCATTCCAATCAGCGATGTGCAGGTAAGGGGTGCGCAGGTCGGAGATAGCTTCTTATCTACGACTAGCTGCGTCCCGCGGTTTTACCCGCATAAGTCCCGATCCCGTGGGAATTTTCAAAAATCCTTTCTTATCGGATTACATAAGAACACACTATCCAAATTTCAGCCCTCTACTATCAGCGGTTTAGGCTGTGCGTTGATCAGTCATTCAGTCAGTCAGTCAGGACAAAGCGTTTTATAGATATAGATTTATTTGTAAAAACGTCAACGCTCGTCGTTGTAACCGGACAATTGTTTAAAATTCCGTCGTTAAAAGCGGTCGGTCGTTGTAAGCGGAGTCGTAATAAACGGATGTACTTTCATGATGGCTCATATGAAAACCAAACATATGCCTATACTTACGTCGCTAAAAACGGGTGGTTGTTAAATGCAAAGTCATACTAAACAGACCACACGGTATTTCCGTTTTATTTCATTTCGAATGAATATTTTGGAAAACCCTGTGGTGGGGGGCCTGTAAAAATAAAATCTTAATCCGAATAATACTGATATTAGGGTAGAAAACTATTTTTTTTTCTATTTTGGTACCTATTATGTTTGTATGGAAATCGTAACAGTACCCACCCTCTTAATCCAAGGATACAGTAATAAATAAATAATAACAATAATGACATTTCTTCAGTTTATTAGCCAAGATCCTAGAAGTGGCAGACCTCGCGTATTTTCTGACGAACGAAATGTGGTCGATTGAGTAGTCTTTGTATGTACTAAGAACGCATGCCTACTTGCTAGCCTGCTGCGACGGCCAATTCTGAGATATCAGGTCATCAAGATAAATAAAAAAAATACTTACCTCACGTTAATTCTCCAAGCTGATTTTCACGTATATTTCAGGTAATGTACTTAAAAATAAGTCGCCAATACTCCCATACACTTTCCGTCGGCCGTATTGCTTTGCAGTCGCTTTAAAGCTCCCAAAATAATTACTCGACTTCACGTAAATTCTGATGCTCCATTTTTATATATGTCCACCAGACAACTATTTTAAAACCTTTTACAAGGAGACAGACCGATCCAAGGGGCCAATCATCTCCTTAACCCCCTAATGCCCTCGCGCTCCTTACCAAAGAGTCATTAAAATTGAGTTTAGGGGGCCACTTGTTCAGAGCCCTGAGTGCGGCTCTTGAAAGTTCCAATTTTTTCATGATAGTCAGAGATATAGTATACTTCCTATTGCACTCAATAGGTATTGTGAAGTGTTTAGAATACGTTTATTATTATTTACGTTTTTTACCAGACGTATAAAAATTTAAGTAATATGCGGGACTTACCAGGAAGTCAAAACATTTTGTTTGGGGACTGTGAACGTGTTAAATTAAAATCCACAAGAGAAGAATTCAATACTTCGTCTTCTGAATATTTTTTATGTAGGTAAGTATATATATATATAAATAATTACATATGTAGGTAAGTAGAGTAGGTATTTAATTTAGAAATCGTAATTGAAAATTTCTTTACTAAATTTGTAAAGAAGAGTGAAAGTGTTTTCTCAAATACAGATTACCTTGTCTATTGTTTAACAACATGCATTTAGATAAAGTAAGATTTTTAATTTTTTTAAGGAAGTGACCTACTTATTTAATAAAGTTTTAATGACATTTTTTTAATGTAGCACATTATCTACAATCTACATCTAACTATCATTTTACAAAATTAGATGCACGTCGCGGTTTTACCTGCGTAAGTACCGATCCCGCGGGATTTAATGTAGCCTTTGTCCTTCTCCAAGGTCCGATCTATATGATCTATCCAGTTTCGTTGTGCTCTTATACCTATACCCTGTTTCAGAAACTTAGATCAAAAAGGTAAATAAAGAACTTTCATTTTTAAGAGGAATTACAACGCCAACGACCTTGAAACTGAAAATCCCTGTCGGGCTCATCGAAAATTGTTGATTATTTCATGACGGATTTTTTTTTTTGTGTACAGATTGTAGGTGACATTGTTTCCTACATTTTGGTGTAGTTTTAAGTTTAAGACAAGAACCTCCTATTGGTGCAAAGCCAATCCAAATTTTAGACAAAAAATGTCTGATTTGGCTAAAATGTCGATAGGCTTCAATACGTTTCGACATATTTGTATGGAAACTGCACTAAAATATCGGAAACAATGTCGCCTACAATCTGTACACAAAAAAAAAATTCTACGACATTCCGTCATGAAATAATCAACAATTTTCGATGCTCCCGACATGGATTTTGGGTTTAGCAGGTATAGGGCCCTTAAAGGAAAATATAAATAAAGAGCTGTCACTTTATGTCAAATGTATGTGATTTTTGTTTAATTTTTTGATCAATGTTTCTGAAACAGGGTAAGTATAGTTGTTTTTTTTTGTGTTGTAAAAGTTAACCAATCGTGTAAACAAAACTACCAAAATGGAGGCAAACGAAGGATAAATTAAATTCCAAAATATGGTTACCATATGTTTTGTAATTATTAAATATATTGATATCTATTTTACAAATCAAGTAGTTCTCTTAAGGGCCCATATAACCCTAATTGCGTGACAGGGATAGCGCTAGCGAATTTCAGATTTGTTAATGAAGGACGTAAGATGCTAGTACGCAAAATTTTAGAGCGTAAAATCAAACAATTGGTAATTCTAATTACACGATATTAAAACATTATTTTCGAATTTCAATCAACGAAGCCCTGCATTGAACTAAGATCAGTTCATCTACAAAGTTTTATTAGTATAAGTAATATATTAACTGACTATTTATTTGTGAAATTTAGGGGGAAGTTAGTGATTTTATTCTATCGAGAAAATTTTCTGTAATCATGTTTTCATAACATTCAGGATCTAGTTAATATCCTCAAATTTAACAAGCATTGTTTTCGAAACTGATGTTTTAAATAAATGTTATAGTTAACCGTCCGAGAAAAATCAGAAATCAAAATCTACTTCTGGCCTACTAGCTTAGCAAAATCTACTTCTGACCACTACCACAAAATGCCGGTTAAACTGAAGGGACAGGTCTATAAAACGATCATTACACCTGTCCTTTTGTATGGTAGTGAGGCGTGGCCAGTGCTTGAGCGGCATAAGCAGGAACTGCGTGTCATGGAGGTGAAGATGCGGCGCTGGATGTGTGGAGTGACGGGAAAAGAGCGCGTCAGAAACTCCCGCATCAGGGGCAGCCTTCATGTCCGAGACATTGCAAATAAATTGCAAGAATTCCGCTTACGGTGGTACGGTTACGTTTTACGAAAACCGGCTAGTTACGTGGGGCACAAATGAATGTCTTGCTATGGCGCCTCCGCCCGGCCCAAGAAAGGCTGGCTTGACGTCGTAAAAGCGGATATGCGTGCAAATGGCCTCACGATACGGGATGCCGAAGATCGTGCTAAGTGGAGAAAAGTAGGAAATCGGACCCCGGGGTTTCGAGAGGGATGCAACCGGGAACATCGCTCGGAAGGTGATGATTACTTATATTTTAAATAGTTTTGTAAGTTTATACCTACATTTTATTTGTTGTTTACGTATTATTCAAGGTTATTGCCTAATAAGCAATCAAAATCTGATCTAGGTAAAGGTCAATTATTAGGTTGTTGTAAAATAGAAAACCGTTTGCAGGTAATAAATAGTAATGTTTATGTATTGTATCCATTTAGTATGATATGTAGGTATGTATCCTATTTAAATATACTATAATTTATGATGTTAGTAGTCTGTATCTCACTTACTCTCTGCCTACCACACAAGCTTTACTGACCCTTTCCATCCAAAGGTTGCCTGGAAGAGATTGCTTTTAGCTTTTAAGCTTTCCATGTATCTGTCTTACTTTGATGTATACTAATTGTATTTGTTTTGTTGTGCAAATAAAGTATTAACCTATCTATCTACCCTATTAAATATTCCAATAACTAAGAATTTGTAGGTATTTTAATGTAGCATATTATTCAAACCAAAATCAGGGTTCATTAACTATCTGTAACAATAAGCTCTCAAGGGGCAGTAGCAAATTCATTAAATATTGCTCAATTAGTATAAAAGAAGAGTCCTGAAGAAGAGACCTGGAAAGGTCTCGAAACGTTGAGCGTGGTAACAATGCTAAAAGTAATAAAAACCACGCGATTCAAACCGAAAAATGTCTTTAATTTCAATTAGTATAAGTTGAAACAATCAGACCTGGTCATGTCATTTTGTTTTTATAAAGGTCATTCAATGACATATTTATCATTTGTACTTAAATAGTAAAACAATTTAAGTACTTACAAATAATTGCTTGCACCCAGTCCCCTTTTACTGTACTACATCTGCCAGGTGCTAATCTACAGTGGTCAATCTGATGAACACTGAACCAGCTTTGTTCTGGGGTTGTGGAATGTGAATTGAACATGGTAAATTACGTACCTACCATAGTAGGTACTTTTTGTATTTCTGAGGCTGTATACATACAGCTGATTTCATCATCACAATGTTAATTCTCATAATAACTAGTAACATTAGCTGTTTACACCCTCATGACTCATTTGAAGAGGGAACGAAGCATTACGAAACCACAGTAAAATCTCGACATTTCTAAACGCTCATGTAATTTATACATTGTTCTACATAAATAAATATATTTGACTTTGTTTTACCAGAGTTTATGTACCTACTATTTCCTTAGATTGTGGTTTGGCAATTCTGATTTAGTGTGACTATGAGTTAGTGCTTTAGAACAATACAAGCCATACCTACTGCTACTCATTATTCCTTACCACCTGTACAAGGGTGACAGACAGAAGCCACAGAAACCACTGTGGATATGGCTTCCTACTACAAAATTAGATGTCTTTGATCTCCTCCTAGATGCCTGTATTCAATCTGTTGGTCCTAACTAGACCTTGACTAAATGATGATTAGAATCCTCCTTTATCCATGTAATTTCCTACAAAAGTGTGTTTCCATAATCACGTGTCTTGAGGGGTGCTTGAGGGCCAGAGAAACCGTGGCAGGCTAATATAAGTATGAAGTTGCCACTTACCTCTACAAACGTAAATCTTCAGACTGGCGTCAGTCAGGCAATGTTGAGAGGTACTTCTTTCCTCCTTCTCTCAAATCTCTCTCACTGGCTAGGTACCTATCTAAGCAGCATATTTGTTGAAATACTTATTTTGAGTCACCAAACTTAAAATTAATTACAGTAGATATCTAAATCACAATCACAAAACAAAAACAAACCGAGAAAACAATGGCGGAGTGAGTGAAATTGAGTGAATGGTAAACGATGCAATGCACTGTCGCGAACGAATGAATGAATGGCTCAAACCAAAATAGACGTCGACGGTGCTGCCAAGAATTTTTAATTTCGCCAAAATTATCAATATTGTCTTACTGAGCGACTACAATGTAAATCTATGCCTTTTTTAAGAAATTTTGACCAAAAATGTAAACAAAGAACTGTCAATTTTAAAGGAAAAAGTAAAAATAAAGAGCTGTCGCTTTCAAATAAATGTACCTATGGGATTTTGGTTTACATTTTTGATCTAATTTTCTGAAATAGGGTATAGTGGCTCTATGAACAATGGACAACGAGAGCACTTATTGACCGAGCGAACAATATCTTTAGTTAGGCCGGCTTCTGCGCGTCAACCGTTTAGCTAGGCCCTTATCTAGAAGCTTCATCAATGAGGAGGAACACTAACTTTTTATCCCGGCAGAGGGCGCGAGTCAATTAATCTTAGTTTTGAATTAAGAACTGTCAAACAGGTGTTTTTTACAACTCTCGGCGCCAAATTGACCATATCGGTCTCAGACCGTAAGAAAAAAAAAACTCGGCGTTTTCATTTGTGGAGGACCATCATCAAAAAAAAAAAGATCATTCGACGCCAGCGCCATCTGGTTACAGCTTTGCGTGTGCCACCCCATTGTATCAACTGTCAGTGGGACGCGCGCCCGCAGCCGAGATCAAATGATTCGCAAGCCAACAGATAAAATGTTATAAAGATTATTCATTTTCTTCTATGTTAATTGAATTATGGCCTTTAAACGAGCCGTAGACCATCACTACAGCTGTCTGCTTAATTTTGATGAAACCTAGTATAGGTACAAGTTCTATGAGCATATTCGATTTTTTTTTGTTGTGGAGGATTTTTAATTAAATAAATAATAAATAAATATTGCATGACGTTACACACAGCTCAATCTAGCCCCAAACTAAGCACTAGGCTTGTACTATGGGTACTAGACAACGGATATACTACATAATTATACTTTTTTTTTTTTGTAAATACATACATATGATACATAGAAAACACTGAATATCCCATGTCTTCGGACCGTGGTGAGTCCTAGGACATGTCGGTTTCCTCACGATGTTTTCCTTCACCGTAAGAGCGATGTTATTAGCGCACATACCTTTTTCTTAAAGAAAAAGACATTGGTGCGCGGTCGGTCTGGATTCGAACCCACGACTCTCAGAATGAAAGCCGGGGTATCTACCACTAGACCAACACCGCTCAATATGGTGGGTGGTGGGATATTACTCCCCCCCATTATTATTTGACATCTCCGCATCATGATATCCGTTATTGATTATTCTTTTTTATTTGAAGTTAGTAACTTCCACTTAGTCTCATAATTTGGTGACGATCTGATGGGGATCTTCGAAGTGAAGAACAGAAAAAGCTCTTCCAGATTACAGTAAATTTCTCACTTTTCGACTTCTACCTTAAATAGAATAAGCCCGATAAGGTACTACTTTGAAGTGATGGTCGTCGTGAAGTCCCCTTGTGGTAAAAAGGTGATTCAAGGAGAACCTTTAACCAACTATTGACCACAAGCTCCTCGCTTAAAAATCTTCTGTTTTTAAACCCGACTACGCGACGCTAAGAATGGTTATTTTAGATGATGTAAGTTTATTATTTGCAGAACTACTAGTAAAAAACTGTACAGTTAAAAAACGTTCATATGTGTACGTGTGTGTGTGTGTATGTGTTTGACATAGTCAAAACAATGCACTAAAAAGCAAAGATAGTTTTGCACAAAAAATATTAAGTGTTAACTACTAATAATAAATGTTGTAGATCCGTAACGTAAGTAGCTTAGTGCTTATTATTAGGCTACCTAGAAAATGACGTGCTGATTTTATTAAACATTTTCGTTTTTTTATTGTAATTTTACGGGTTCAAAGTGGTAATTACATTTAGCAATACTGGTAACTTTATGGATGCGAATGAATGACAGATTAACGTTGGCGAATGCCGATGAATGAATGGAATGAATGAATCTGAAATTGATTGACCCATTTTCTTGTTGTGAATGTGAATTCTTTCTTTTCATGTTCATAAAATTTTCTATTGTTTTGATTGTGTGACTTGTGAAATGGTTGCTCTATGAAAGTTGGCGTTACTACTTTGTGTTTCATTTCGAAAATGTACATCATTATAGTGTAAGTAAAACTATTAGGGCTGCTAAAACCTGCTATAACCTCATTATTACCTACCGACGGATTCCAGTCAAGTAGACCTTGTAGGTGACCAAGACCTTGGTGTAGGTACCATAACCTCTATTAATAATACACTGCGCCAAATTGACGGCATAAATCCACCACCAAGACGTAAACCGGCCTACTGCCTAACCTATTACGTTACATATATCCGTGGAATGTCCAATTCGCTGCTATCCCTGTGGAATATCGGAAATCCACTCACCTGCCGCTGTTAGCTGAATAACATATCTAAACTTATGATCCACGCAGAATGCAGTTATTGAACAATCTATTCTTTAGATAATGGAGACAATGTGTTTTTCGAAATTGCTACGAAAATCTGGAGCTATGTGTGTGAAACTGACTGTCTTGACTTACTGACTGACTGGACTATAATATATAAACACACAGCTTAAACCGCTTGTCCTACAGACATGAAATTTGAAGAGGTTATTCTTTGTGATGTTCGATAGACATGAATATTGCTACACATACAGTTGGGGTGGCGGGATAATCCTAATCTTATCCTAATACAATCCCAACCCAATCCTATTCTGATTATATCCTAATCCTTTTCCTTGTAAGATATGTGGGAGAAGCCACAGGCAGAAGCTAGAAAATTATATAACTCTAATGATTTAAAAAAATAAAAATAAAAATAAATAAATCTTTATTGGCAACACTGAGGTAACTACTTACAATAGATGTAGTTTCCCAAACTAGCTTATCTAATTCTAATCAGTAGGTAATTAAAATTATAAGTAAACAGAAGGATCACCATCAGACCCCGAACTAGGATCGAGTCCTGTATCTCGGGAGTCTATACAACAAAGTTTCTCATATAGACATTAAACAATATTTTGATTCTGTGGAGATGCCACCAACAAAGAATAATTATAATATTAAGTACATGAATTTAATAATGTAAAATATTTAAAAAGAAAAAGGTAAAACATAATAATAATATACCTGAATTAAGGGTAGAATGACGGTGTGTGAGTGTGTGTCGGTGTGTGAGTGTGTGTCGGTGTGTGTGTGTGTGTGTGTCGGTGTGTGAGTGTGTGTCGGTGTGTGTGTGTGTGTCGGTGGGTGTGTGTATGTGTGAGGGAGTGTGCGTGTGGGGTGTGTGAGCATGAAATAGATTATTATTATGGATATCATAATAATAGAGTGTATGACTTTTTTCTGGAAATTGTATACCTAATCAGAAAATTTAGTTACAATTCTTGGTTTGGACATTGTAATAGATAGTTTCTCCACAGGGCTACCTACTAAGGATTCTATTAAGAGGGAGGGTACTGTTACCATTTCTGTACAAACATAATACCAAAATAGAGTTTTATTATGAAAAATTTAGTTTTCTACCTTAATATTCGTATTATTCGGATTAAGATTTTATTTTTATATGGCCCCCACCACAAGGTTTTCCAAAATATTAATTCGAAATGATATAAAACGGAGCTACATTTCATTCATTTTTCCAGCTTTAGTTACTAGTTTACATCTCATTTGTTTTATATTATTCCTAATAAAAAGTAATTTACACTGTAAAAATGAACGAAATGTATCTCCGTCTTATTTCATTTTGAATGAATATTTTGGAAAACCTTGTGGTGGGGGCCCGGTAAAAGTAAAATCTTAATCCGAATAATACCATTAGTAGGGTAGAAAACAAAATTTTTCATAATTCTATTTTGGTATTATGTTTGTATGGAAATGGTTCTGGACATAATGACGTTATTTTACAAATAACTAGCTGTATTCCGCGGTTTCACCTGCGTAAGTCCCGATCCCGTGGGAATATCGGGATCAAAAGTAGCCTATGTTACTCCTTGATAATGTAGCTTTCTGTTGGTGAAAGAATTTTTGAAATCAGTCCAGTAGTTTTTGAGTTTATTCATTACAAACAAACAGACACACACACAAATACAAATCTTTCCTCTTTATAATATTAGTGTAGACTAAGGAAAATTATTGTGTTCCAAAATTTTGTTTGGTGATTAGGTGATGAAAAATTTAGATGAACAACAAAATATCCTCATCTATTTAATTTCATTGATATATTATTTGTGAAACCTGTCCTTTTTGTCTGGAAACATCCTCAGAAATAACATAGGTAACAAAAGAACATTTTTAGGAGGTTTTCACACAAAAAGGTCTACATATAAAGGATTCTATACATGTTTCCGTGTTGTTGTTTTGTTTGTGCGACACCAACAAAACATCCCTATCTATCTGATTTAATTATAGATTAGGTATTTGTGGCATATTCTCTTTTGTTTGAAAATATCCTTTAAAATTACAAAAGAAAATATAATTTTCGAGTATGTTTCCATTCTACATAAAAACAACAAAATTCTACAAATAAAAAAACCATGACTGAATCAGGATATGAATGAATTGGATATGGATATGAATATGAAATAGATACGGACAATTTGTTGATTGACACATAGGTATAGGTACTGCTCATTATTTTGAACCACAATTTTGCTGAGTTTGATAAAACGCCGGTTTTTTAAGAAAGTGTTGTAATAGGAGCTTTAGGGAAAATTTGTTATCATGTTTCTGGAGTATGAAATGAATGTAGCGAAAGCGAGTAGTAGAATAAGAGCGGTGTTGGTCTAGTGGTAGATACCCCGGCTTTCATTCTGAGAGTCGTGGGTTCGAATCCAGACCGACCGCGCACCAATGTCTTTTTCTTTAAGAAAAATTTAAGTGCGCTATTAACATCGCTCTTACGGTGAAGGAAAAACATCGTGAGGAAACCAACATGTCCTAGGACTCACCACGGTCCGAAGACATGGGATATTCAGTGTTTTCTATGTATCATATGTATGTATTTACAAAAAAAAAAAAATATAATATGTAGTATATCCGTTGTCTAGTACTCATAGTACAAGCCTAGTGCTTAGTTTGGGGGCTAGATTGCGCTGTGTGTAACGTCAATATTTATATATTTATAAAAAAAAAAAAAAAAAAAATGTGTATTTTTTTAGATTAACAGAGTTTTCATTGTAGTGGAAGACCTTTTTAATTCAGAGTAGGAATGTCTTTAATTACAGAGTAGAGAATGGATGTTTATACCTCGGTAATAGAACTATATGCTTTTGTCAAGAAAGATAATATTCAGGCAGGCCAACGGGCACACAACCTACACATTTAGAAATAAAAACTGCATAGCTAAAATAAATAATCCAAACGTTAAGAATAAAATTCGGATGAAAAAAACTACATAACAACAAAGATGCTTATATAAAACATAAAAATACCTTTATTATTATGTAAAAAGTCAAAAGGTCAAAATAACAAAATCAGATCCGGTCTTTCGGCAAAACCTAGGCTTACCTCATTGTTAGTTGTTTTTAATAACGGCTTAAACCATTGTTAAGATTTATACACAACCTTGGAGCAGAATCTGACTTAACTTGTGCAGGAATACATATTTACTTACCTAGGAACAAAAATGAGTAGTTTTCACTATACAGTGAAGTTGATGCTATCAACTAGGTAAATATGATTATTAATACAAACTTACACAATTTCCTTCCATCATTATTATTAGAACTACGGGCCTAGATCGTGACCACGTCCGTTGTATCCCGTTTGCCGAAACGTCGAGTTAATTATAAACATTGATTATCTACAACGCAATCTAGACCCATAGTGCTATTTATATGATTATTGATTATGTATTTTTGCCAAATATGCTAAAGTAATCTGTAAATTGCGCATAAAACGTATTTATTTTTTAAATCATTGAAATGACCTTGACCCAAATACAGCACATTCCAAAGGCTTGCATCATTTAAAGAGACGTCTGGGTTCAATTTCTTCAATGTCTAACAATAATCATTTACAACCTTTACTTTAGATAATCAATTTAGAACATCATTTTCGTTGTAAACATTATTTCTTAGTGTTTACCACACTTAAGAAATACTGCATTTTTGAAAAAAATGCTTTAAAAATGTTGAGTAGGTATCCGGCGGGAATCGAACCCGCGACTACTGGTAATCAGAACCAGCGCGTTTGACCGCTTCGCCACGGGTACCCCTCCCGCTAGCACATTCATTAGGTACAATCAATTTATCAAAATATTGGTTGACATGGAAAACTAAAAATATTAGATAAGATAACGAGATTTACATTTGATAACATAAAAATAAATTAAGTATAAGTATTATGTATTAATATGTATTTTTACTTAATTATTAATTAGCTGTTGTTGGTCATAGAATTTACCTATTTTATGACGAAAAAAAATGAATTGTGAAAAAATCCCTAATATTTGGCACTCTTAGCGGTAATGGCCTTAGGTAAAAGAAATTTTACTTAGTATTTGTGTTTACTTTTAACAGATTTAATTTAGTTTATAGTAAAATGAGAATTTAACCTATAATTCAATAATCTATTACTATTATAAAGCGGAAGAGTTTGTTTGTTTGTTTGTTTGTTTGAACGCGCTAATCTCAGGAACCACTGGTCCGATTTTAAAAATTCTTTCGGTGTTAGATAGTACATTTATTGAGGAAGGCTATAGGCTATTTTTGATCCCGATATTCCAACGGGATCGGGACTTATGCGGGTGAAACCGCGGGGAGCTCCTAGTCTACTATATAAAAATAAGTCGGGTTTTCCTTCCTGACGCTATAACTCCAGAACGCACGAACCGATTTCCACGGTTTTGCATTCGTTGGAAAGGTCTCGGGCTCCGTGAGGTTTATAGCAAAGAAAATTCAGGAAAAAATTAATTATCTATAATTTATAAGGCAAAACAACGTTTGCCGGGTCAGCTAGTTAAATATAAATAAGTGGGTATTTTATTGTATAAGTTACACAAAAGCCTACCGTGTATCAGATTAGGGAATTTTATTTAAATGAGCCCATTTGTCACCACAAAATAAGTTTATTAAATGTAATTTTCTTTGATTACAGGGACCGAAGGGATCAGGAGCAACGAGAGTTACTCGAAAAGCAGCAGAAGGAGAGGAAAGAAAGAGAACGAATAGAACAGGAGAGGGAAAGAGAAAGAGAACGTGAAAGGGAGAGGGAGAAACAAGAGAGGGAAGAGAAGGAGAGGAGAGAACAAGAAAATGCAGCCTCAAAACTTGTCTCAAGGCATTTCGAAGAATCTCTTAGGCTTGCTAACCAAAAGGTAAATTATTTCTACTTAGATAGTGAAAGTTTGTGAATGTGTTTGTTGCTCCTTCACGCGAAAACCGCTGATCAGATTGCGATTTGGTATGTAGACAGCTGAAGGCCTGGGATAAACATATAAATACCCATGGGATCGGGACTAACACGGCTGAAATCGCGAGGCGCTGCTAGTTACAAATAATAAGTTTAGTAATATAGTTTACATACTAAAGAAGCTGTTAAGGGTCCTATTACCAAATATTCTTGAAAATCTACATTTTTTTAATAACTTAAAATGATTATAGAAAGCTGGATATATTAACAAAACGTATAACGTTTGTGTATAATCTAATCCAGTCCTTGTTTTGGCGTGCATATTATGTTATTTGAAAAATGTCAAAGGACTGTTAACGACGACGGACTAATACATACATGGGCGTAGCGAGGTACGGGCAGGGGGGGGGGGGGGGGCAGCTGCCCCCCCCTAGAAGAGCGGTCGGTCACCAGTTTAGGGCATAATAAACCACGCGGTGTGCAGCAGACGATCTCTACCGAGTTTAAAAGATTGGAAAACTAGAATCCTAAAGAGTTGCAAAGGCCAATCAACTAAGCTAGTATTAGTTATGTTATGAAACAATGTTTAATTTGCGCAGATTATGAAATGAAGTTATATTCCGTTTTGTAAGTTAGATATTTTTTCATAAACTTTTTTTTTTTTTTTTTTTTTTTTTCGCCTTTGTTAGGGTTTGATTCACGGCAATCTGTCTTTACAACAATAAGCCCTTCGTTTGTATGTGCTTGGGTTTATGTGGTAGTTTCTGGTGAAGAGTCCATTGACTCTTCATTCTCCTGCTGATCAGACAAAAATCTGTCCATGAGTGTAGGAATGCTGTGTCTTTTCAGGCGTCGGTACTCCGTGCTCCCTGAACCACACAGCTGAGCGGCCAGTTCATTCACGTGGCTTGACAGTCTGGCTTGGTATTTTTTGCTATACATTGCAATTTCTTGGCCTACGGTGTTCATATTCAGGTCCGCGTGAATGTATTTATTGCTGATGTAATAGGGAATACCGAACATGGTTCTTAAAGTTTTGTTTTGGAACCTCTGCAGGATCTCGATATTACTATTGCTGGCCGTGCCCCACAGCTGTATACCATATGTCCAGATTGGTTTTAGGATGGATTTGTAGATGGTCATTTTGCTTGTGAACGAGAGCTGTGATTTGCAATTAACCAGCCAGTACATGTTGCGCATTATTGTGTCCAGTTGTCTGCGTTTGGTCCAAATATGTTTTTGCCATGTCAGTCTTCTGTCAAGATGCATACCCAGGTATTTGGCATCCTCTGCCTGGGGAATGTCTCTGCCATAGAGCTTAACTGGGGGACATGTGTTTTTCCTCAGTGTGTATGTGACGTGAGTAGATTTGTTCTGGTTAGCCCTAATTCTCCACCTGTTTAGCCATATCTCCACCTCCTCCAGATGCGCTTGAAGGAACGAAGAGGCTAGGTGGGGGTCTTCGTGGACTGACAGGAGAGCAGTGTCATCAGCGTAAGTTGCTGTTGTAGTCTGGGCATCAGTTGGTAAGTCCGCAGTAAATATCACATATAGTACTGGCCCCAAGATACTTCCCTGTGGCACTCCTGAGAGTATTTCAACCATTTGTGAAGTTTCGTCATTTACTTTCACCTCAAAGCATCTGTTGCTGAGATATGAGGAGAGAATCCCATAGAATGAGTGTGGTAGAAGCTTTTTCAGTTTATAGAGTAGTCCCTCATGCCACACTTTGTCAAAAGCCTGTCCTATATCAAGGAAAACAGCTGAGCAGTATTGTTTGTTTTCAAGTGTCTGGCTAATTGTTTGCACCAAACGGTGCACTTGTTCAACTGTTCCATGTTGCCCACGGAAACCGAATTGATGCGATGGAGTTATATCCTGCAGGTGTGTTTTCATCCTATTTAATATCAATTTCTCCAGCAGTTTTCCCAAAACCGATAGTAGGCTAATAGGTCTGTAAGAACTAACTTCTTGTGGTGGCTTCCCTGGCTTGAGTATCATAATAACTTGGGCTATTTTCCATTGGGAAGGATAGAAACCGGATCTGAGGCATGCGTTGAAAATGTTGGCAAGAAGGACCACTCCTTTTACAGGAAGTTGTTTTAGAAGGGTAGCGTCTATCATGTCGTATCCTGGTGTTTTTTTCTCTTTTAGACCTCTTATTTCCCTTCTAATCTCTGCCGGAGAGGTACTGCTTAATGGTAAGCACATTTGCATCGGCGACCCCAAGTACGCAGAAACATCCATGTCGTGTTCATGGCTTTCACTAGGATGTGGTTTGAAGACCAGGTTTAGATGTTCTGCGTAGACTGAAGCTTTTTCCGCATCCGACCTAGCCCAACTGCCTGCCTGAGTTTTGATTGGAGGTATTTGTTTTTTAGGTCGTTTTATATTCTTTGTGACCTTCCAAAGGGAGTAGTTGGAGTCTTTGTAAGGGGTTAGATCGGCTAGACGTTTTTGGAGATTTTCATTTGCAATCTCATTGAGCTTATCTTTCAGATTTTTGGATGCTTTATTGAAAGCGGTTTTGTCTGAAGGGTAACCTGTTTGATGCCAAACCCTCCTTAATCTACGTCGCTCCCTGACCATATCCTTTATCTCTTTTGTGTTGCACATTTGTCCTCCAGGTTTTCTTCTAGTAAGAGGTGTAGCTACTGCAGCTGCGTGATGGATTAGTTTATTTAGGTCTTCAATAGCCTGTTCAATCTTTTCAATGCATTTGAGGTTTATTTTGAGATCCAATTGATCAGTGATAATGTTTTTAAACTTATCCCAGTCAGTTTTACGATTATACAATTTCAATGGTACCTCTTTTGTCGGAATTTTTGTATCCAGGTTTAGGAGAACAGGTGTGTGGTCAGACGATAAGTCAACACACTCCTCTACTGTCATGTAGCCTGTTGAGAGGTTTTTTATGATGTAGAAGTCCAAGAGATCCGGCTTTTTCGTTTTATCTACAGGCCAATGTGTGGGTTTTCCATGTGACATCCAACACAAGTTAAGCTCACCAGTAGCTTGATGTAGCTGTCTTCTACGTGGCGTAGTCGTGCGTGAGCCCCATGATATATTTTTGGAGTTCCAGTCTCCACCGCATATAAATCTATTTCCCAGAGTTAAGAAAAAGTCTATGAAATCAGCTTTTTTCGTGTATTGTTTCTTTTTTTCCGGAGGGCAATATACCGCTGAGAAAGTGGTTTCAGTCTTGTTATCTTGGACTTTGACAGAAGTTGCCTGGATTTTTTCAGTACAATATTCCTCCATCTGGTAATGCTTGATATTTTCTTTTATAATTAAAGCTGTACCCCCATGGCTATTACCAGAAGGATGGTTTGTAAGGTACACATTGTAACTCTTGATGTGTAGGAAGCTCTTTGGGGTGAATCGAGTTTCAGTTATCATGGCAATGTCGATATTCTCTTCCCATAGAAAAGCTTCTAGTTCTTGTTTACGTCCCTGCGTGTTAAGTCCATTGGCATTCCAGAGAACAGCTCTAAGTCTTACGGGCATTTTGGAATAATGTGGGTGATCAGCTGGATTATGCGATCCATCATGTTGTCTATCATGTTAGTCATGAAAGTTTGTAATTTAGTAAACATGTTGTCTAGTAGATCTACTAAGTTATTAGGGTCTTTAAAGTTTGTTTGGATGTCAGGTGGATTAGTCAGGAGGTTGGTCTTAGTAATCGACGCATACGTGTCTAGCTTAGTATCTGGTTTTCTCAAAGGTGGTAGACTAAATTCATAAACTGAAAAAAAATTAAAACTACTTCCGGGTATAGTGTCCCCACTAGATATGAGGTTGGCGCATTTTTAAAGAACTTGCTTTAGAGAAAACTTTGGAAAAGACAGATTCGAATTTTGAAAAGCCTTTGCACGGTAGCGCGCAAAATGTGATTTTGCAGTTCTTTTTCACCGCACAACCTCGGAAAGGATCTGTTTTGCGCGCAGATTTCTTACCGTGCAAAGACTTTTCAAAATTCGAATCTGTCTTATCCAAACTTTTCTCTAAAGCGAGTCCTTTGAAAATGCGCCAACCTCATTCCTATTTTTTGTTCATGGCATCGAACCACGAAGTCTTGTTGCTCATCTGCCAATGTCGTATTTATTGTTTATTATAATTAGTATCAAGCAGGTTTTTTTCTTGAATTATTCAATTTAGAGATTGTTTGCTTATTTATTTACAAAAACGAGGAATCATTTATGATTTTTTCGCTATATACAGGCTGTTCCGAGGAGGGGTATTAAGCCGAAAGGGGTTTCTTCTAGAGGTCTAGGCGAACAACTTTTGTTCTACGACTTTTGGGAATTCGAACTTTTTATTTCGAAAATTTGAGGTTGTATCACTGAAAAAAAAAACAAAAGTTTTTGGAAATAAAGGCAATTAATGTTAAGATTATAGTGGTCCAAACAAAATACAAGGGCATATTAAGGCCAATGACCTCAAACTCTAAAAAACAGCTGATTTTCATGCAACTTTAAACTCAACATTTTCGAAAACTACTTCATATTTCCAAAAGTTGTAAAACAAAAGTTGTTCGCCTAGACGTCTAGAGCAAACCCCTTTCGGCTTAATACCCCCATCTCGGAACATCGTGTATAGCGTACAAAAATATAACTACCCACTTTACGAAAGAAAATAATAGTATAGGTTGACGAGAGAGGTAAAATAAATACCTCATTTTTTTGAATAACTGCACTGGCCAGACGCGACGAAGATATTAATTTAACAACTGCAGAGTTAGTGGAAGTGGTACATAATGCCGAATTGAGTTTTCTACCGAAAAAATGCACCTAGCGTTTTCCTCGCTGTAGTGAAGTGCAAAATTGTGTGTTTCACTCGGCAGCAAAGTTTTTTGCATTTTGTACCTTTGAAATCCTTACAATGCTCAGCATTCTATATTTAAACCTCTCGCTGCGCTCGTGGTTCAATCCTAGAATGCTTCGCTAGCTCAGGTTTCAATATAAGTACTCGCTGCAAAAACCAACTTTGCAGCCTTGCATAACAAACGTACACCGGAAAATTGTCCAAAAAAAATTGTAAGAGAAGTTTTAAATAGATTTTGTGAAGAACCGTCAAGTAATAAAGGTATTTTTATTTTTACTTTTCTCCACTACCAATCTCCTCTACTCATATGTAAAAACCGCGATTAAAACAAAATAGTTTTAGATTTTCTTTGTCTGCCCCCCCCTATATAGAATCCTGGCTACGCCCTTGAATACATACATGTTAGAAAGAAAGAATACAAGTTTATTTAGATAAGAACACAACTAACACACCAACAAACATATAGCAAAATAAGGTACACAAAAAATAAGTAGGTCCTAAAATAAGTAGGTCATTTAAATAAAAGTATCAAACTTAAAAGCAAAAACGATTTTAACAAACTCAAACACGACAACGAAAAGTTATCTTATTTAAACGAAGAGTTCAGATTACTTCCAAGATAGCTTACTGTTGTTACAAAAGTAATGCTATAGTTACATTTTTTTATTTTCATACCTCGAAGTTTTAACCATGTTACAATGGTCTTGTTCGCGAGACAAAGTAACTATGTTAACAAATCGTGTAAATTTAAAAAGTTTAAAAGTAATGCTCTTTCATTTGAAACCCCACTAGGGGTATACATTCGCTTTTTCGTCCCGAGTTTGATCCCATTCATTTCAACGGCTAAGCCGTAAATGTAACAACACTCGCGTATAAGTCACCTATCAAACAATAAAAAAATCTATAAGGGTTCCGTTTTTTGCCATTTGGCTACGGAACCCTAAAAACTATATCAAAATCGCTTCATCCATTTGGGAGATACGATGCCACAGACAGATACACAGACATCTCAAGTCTAAAAAACCCCCCTTTCCCCTCTTTTAAAATAGCCGTGTGCAGTAAAAATGGACATAGTCAGCAATTACTTTCTATGTATCCATATTTATAAAAGGCTTTGTCATCATGACTGACGGAGTGATCGTCGCACAGCCTAAACTGCTGATAGCAGAGGGCTCAAAAATTGAGATTTTGTTCTATAGATGATGTCTAGAAAGATAAGAAAGGATTTTTGAAAATTCCTACGGGATCTGGACATTGCGGGTAAAACCGCGAAATACAGCTAGTAAACTATAAACTAACAAATAGAACAATATTCAATGTACATTTTACTGCTAATCTGCCTTGAGCAACTAGTTTAATCATCATTCTTTATGGTTAGAACAATGAGTGATATTATCATAATAAATGCGCCTCTCCCACATACCACTTCCATACCTACATTATACAAATACCACTGTACAATAGGGTAATCAAACATCATTGCTCTGATAAACTTAATTGTAATATACAGTTACATGTTACAATGTACACACAGTCTTTTGTAATCAAGGTCAGATGATTCAACACAACATTTCCTGTGCAAGATAAAGTACAATTTATCTTATCACGATTGCTAAGAACGATTGTATCCCTCAATAGAATGCCAATGCACATTCTTTATCAATGTCAGGTTAAGGAATTTTATATCTGATTCATATCTCTAAAGCGCAAAACATAATCAGCGATATTGCTATATGGCGGGAGTTTTTGTCTTAATCCAGATTGTAGGCATGATGTGACACATAGCCCTCACTACACCGATTATTGTTATGCGCGTTCTACGTTCTAGAAACCTTATCTACGTACCGTGTAAATCCCAATTCCGTGGGAATTTTGAAGAAACCCTTACTTAGTGTATACCTCTCACATCACATCACAAAGCACACACTTTTCAAACATGTCTCTAGGTCCAGCGGGTTTGGTCTGTGCGTTGATATATTATAGTTACTTATATCAATCACTCGTAAATTAAATATGTATCTGTCTATTACTATTATAAAGCGGAAGAGTTTGTTTTTTTTGTTTGTTTGTTTGAACGCGCTAATCTCAGGAACCACTGGTCCTATTTGAAAAATTCTTTCGGTGTTGGATAGTCCATTTATTGAGGAAGGCTAAAGGCTACTTTTGATCCCGATATTCTCACGGGATCGGGACTTATGCGGGTGAAACCGCGGGG